>JAWDJD010000004.1:266434417-267021917 GCA_035047305.1 Bradypodion pumilum | reverse complement strand
AAAAGTTGCATATTTTAATAAACATCAGTTTGTCCACAAGAATTTCAGGGAGGAACCTGTTCAATACTTTGAAAGTAACAATGCATGAACAACATTACTCTCATCTACCCAGTTTGTACCTGTTAAAAAGAGATAAAATTAGTCCACAATGATTTATTATTATTTTTCAAAGCCAATGCTGCCTCTTAGTAGTCATCGAATTCTTTTTTTCCCCCTGTGTGTTCACAGATTAAATGCATAATTATCTTTTCTATAATCTCTCTTGCTATCAGTGCCAAGTTGACTGGCTAGTAATAGTCCCCGTTCTCCTTTTTCTTTTCTTTTTGAGAACAACATTTGACAGCTCACAGTCTTCAGGAACCCTTAAGAATTACAGACAGAGGCATTATTGCATCTGCAAATTAGCTTAGTAATCATGTAGCTCTAAAGACCTGAGTTTGTCTAAAGCAGGGGTTCCCAACATACGGCCCGTGGGCCAGACCTGGACCCCAACACCATCCTATCCGGCCAGTCGCTGCCTCCATCGCACCAGAAAGTGCAAGTAGGTGCATTTACGTCAGCTGTGAAAAATAACCGCAACCGCGCTTGCGGCTGTCGTAAACGGGGAAAGTGGATGCATTTATGGCAGCCGTAAATGCGCCCACTTCTGCTTCTGGGGGACGTGGTCCGGCCCACTCAGCTGTACAGAGGCATGGTCAGGCCTGCGACAGAAAAAGGTTGGCTACCCTGGTGTCCTATACTGTTTCTTTCTGTATCTTAAAGATAACAGTCCTTTTACTGTCTCCATTATTCTATTGGCAGTAGGAAGAGCATTATTTTCCTTGTGGGTGAACATAAAGGCACTGTAGGTGTTGAGCATTTTCACATTTTATTTGTCACCATTATTATTTCTCCATCCTTTCTAAACAGTGAACCTAACACTTTTTAGTTCTCCTTCGTATAGTTTGTGAATCCACACTCATGGGTTATGCGCCTGCGCAGAACGGCCGATCGGAGGCTTGAAAAGCTATTGGTCAAAAGTTTTGGCGGTAAGACCGCCCACCGTACCGCCCACCCTGAGGCGCCCGCGCACCATTTTACCTCAGTTCTCTTCTTTCCGCCGTAGCAGCAGGACGATCGTTGAGAGCTTCCTCAATTTTTTCGCCCTTCTGAAGGAAAGTCTTTTGGCAAATTTCAACAATTTTTCTCGGTGATCTTGTCCTTCGGGCAGGATCGCCACCCCGGTGCTGTTTCTTCCTTCTGGTGGACTCAGTTACCTACTCGCTTCGGTCACCGTTTCCCCCCTCAAGGGGGTGGCGGCTGGCCAGCCCTTCGGGGTAACCGCGTTCCAGAAACTTCCATTGGAAGAATTTTTTCTTTGATGGCCGCGGCCTTCAAACAGTGCTCGGCTTGCCTGAAAAAGTTTCTGGCTTCCGACGGGCATAGCCTCTGCCTTTTCTGCCTCGGAGAGTCTCATCAGAGCCAGTCTTGCCCCCACTGCAAGAAATTCACCCATCTGGCCGTGCAAAACCGGAGCTACCGGCTCAAAGCGCACCTGATGGAACTCTCTCTGGCTCCCGTTGTGGCCGCTTCTACCTCGGCTAGCGTCTCTCAGCCTCCGCCGCCTTCGACCTCTTCTTCCGCCACCATCAAGAAGAAGAAGAAGAGGGACAAGAACGGAGACAAGAAAAAGAAGCGTGGGTCGGAGAAGAGGCGATCGCTCCCGCCTACTCCGCACACCCCTGTGTCTCCGGGACCTTCGCCACCATACTCGGTCGCGAGATGTCCGTCTCCTGGGTCCTCCATCTGGGGAGGACGGTCCTCCTCGGGTTCGCCTGAAAAAGGACGCAGGGCTGGGGCTCCAGCTCGCCCACTTCAGGTACTCCCGTCACCGCCTCGTGGGAGGGCCCGCTCGCCTATGAGGCAGGCCTCCGTCTCCCCAAGGCCCAGGACTCCGACGCTCGACGACGCGGCGATCACCATGCCGGCCACCATTTCGTCGCCGATTTTACCGGCCACCGTTTCGTCGCCGACCCAGCCAGCCACCGTTTCGTCGGCCACCGTTTCGTCGCTCCCGACGGTGGGGGACCCATCCCACAGGGAGTTCCTGAAGGAGATGTTTGAGGTCATGGCTCAGACTTTTGCCAACCGGCTTCAGACCTCCATGCCTGCGGCCTCTGCGGCTCCGGTACCGACCACCGCAAGCCCCAGGGATGCTGGCCCTGCTGTGGCCCCACCGACCTCCCGAGGGTCGAGTGTCCGCTCCGCTGGCCCACCCACATCGTCGCGGGTTGGTCCAGTCATTGAAGCGGTGGACTCCCATCCCGTCGGCCCGCCCAGGCCGTACTGGCGCGGTCCCGACGTGGATGTAAGAGTTCCTCCCTCGTCCTCCGATGACTCCAGCGCCTCTTCGGAGGAGGACGAGGGAGACGTCGACGCCGAGCGGACGCCGGACCAGGCCATCGGCGCGGTTGACCCACCGCGTGGTGAGGATCAACGCTCGCTCACGGCCATGCTGACGCGCCTGGGGACTGCGTTGAACCTGAAGGTGGACCAGCCGCCACTGGAAGGTGAGGACCAAATGACCGCAAAACTGGACAGGCGTGCGGTACGGCCGGTCCATATCACCATGCTTCCGTCCATGCTGACGTCGGCGAAGGCAACATGGAGGAAGCCGGTGTCGGCGCACTCCGTTTCGTCCAGGCTCGACGGCATGTATAGAGTCCTGGACGAGAACGTCGAGTTCCTGCAGGCACATCCCCTGCCGAATTCCCTGGTGGTCAAGGCCTTCCAACACAGGACGGCCACCAGCGGGTTCCCGGTTCCGTCGACCCCGGAGGGGAAGAAGCTGGACGCGGTGGGCCGCAAATTCTACGCCACCGGTTCCCTCTTCCTCCGTGCCGCCAACTACTCGGCTGCCATGGGCCTGTACCAGTCTCACCTCTGGGAGCGGGTGAAGGCCGAAACGGCGACGTTACCTTCCGACGCCCAGAAACGGATCGACGCGCTGGCATCCGAGGGCGATTTCCTGGCGGAGCAACAGATGCGAACCGCCAGGCATATAAATGACTATGCGGCGAAGGACATGTCGTCTGCGATCCTGCTCCGCCGCCACGCCTGGCTTAGGGGCACCTCCCTCGATGACGCTATGAAGAAGCTCATCGAGGAGTTTCCCTCTGACGGGCAAGGCCTTTTTGGGCAAGACACGGACAAGGTCCTCAATGAAATGCGGCAGACCAAATCCACCGCCAAGTTTCTGGGGCTCACCACGCCGGCTCCGCCTGCCAGGCCGAGGTTCCAGCCCTTCACGCGGCGCTACCAGGGGAACCCGCAACAACAGGGTGGCCCCGTAGAGCAGCCCAGATCTGGCTCTTACAAACAACGACGCCAGCACAAGCCGCGCTACCAACCCTACGGACACGGCAAGCGTTCGGACGCTAAGTCCAAGTCGCGCGTTTGAAGCTGCGACGGCCGAGTCTCTCACGCTCCATCTCCCGTACCTCCCCCTCCGGAACTTCCTTCAGGTATGGTCGGGCATCACGGATGACCGGTGGGTCTTAAGGATCTTGTCCTCTGGCTACGCCATCGAGTTCGTGCGGGCGCCTCGGGTAGGAAGACATCGTTTCACCACCTCGTCCCCCCATTTGGAGGAAGAAGTATCAACTCTTCTGTCCAAGGGAGCCATCGAGCGGGTGGCCCTGCCCGATTGGGACAACGGCTTCTACTCGAGGTACTTCGTGGTCCAGAAGAAGGACGGAGGACTTCGCCTGATCCTGGACCTGCGCCGCCTCAACAAATGCATCCACACCAGGAAGTTCCGGATGGTGACCCTGCAGACCGTCCTTCCCCTCATCAACAAAGGGGACTGGTTCACAGTCATAGACCTCAAGGACGCTTACTTCCATGTCTCCATCCTCGAGGAGCACCGGAGGTTCCTTCGATTCCGCATCGGCGATTCGGTTTACCAGACATCGGTCTACCGTTCGGTCTGGCCACGGCACCGCGAGTCTTCACCAAATGCATGGCTCCGGTGGCCGCCTTCCTTCGCCAGCGGGGAATCAGGGTCTTCCCATACATCGACGACTGGTTGATCGTATCCCCCACCAGTTCGTCGGCCATTCGGGACACGCAGTTCACGGTCCACCTCATGGAGAGTCTCGGCCTCAGGATCAACTTCACCAAATCGAAGCTGATCCCCTCTCAACGCGTCGAGTACATCGGAGCGGTACTCGACTCGCTTGCCACCAGAGCCTTTGCACCCCAGAAGCGCCTGCAGGACATCGCGCAGGGAGTGAACGACCTACGCACCAAACCGTGCATCCGGGCAAAAAAGGCTAAAAGACTGCTAGGCCTTATGGCCTCAACGACGGCTGTGGTCCCTCACACCAAGTTAAAGTTCCGGTCCCTACAGTCGTGGCTTCTGCACGAATTCGATGCGCTCCGGGAGAGTCAGTCCAAACGGCTAACTCCGTCCCCGGAGCTGAGGGACCAGCTGGTGTGGTGGACGACACCACTCAACGTGGCAACGGGGAAGAGTTTTTACCCCCCCGCAACTCTCGCTGCAAATATTGACCGACGCAAGCAACCTCGGCTGGGGGGCTGCCTGCGGGACTCTCACGGTCAACAACCCTTGGTCGCCTCAGGAGATGGTGCACCATATCAACTACTTGGAGCTGCTGGCCATTTGGAAGGCCCTCCGTTCCTTCGAGACCTTGCTCATGGGCAAGGCGGTCCAAGTGGCCTCGGACAACACCACGGCTGTGGCGTACCTGAACAAGCAGGGAGGAACACGATCCACCACCCTTCTTTACCTCGCTGTGCAACTCTGGGAGTGGTGCCTGGAGAGGCACATTTTCCCGTTTGGAGTGCACATTCAGGGCAAGCTGAATGTTCTGGCCAACCATCTCAGCCGCCTCACCTCGACGACCCACGAATGGGAAGTGAACGACGAGGTGTTCCAGTCGCTCTGCGAGGCCTGGGGGACTTCGAACATCGACCTCTTCGCACCGGAGTCCAACACGAAATGCCACGGGTACTGCTCCAGGGCGGGCATCAGTGCCAACTCCGAGGGCGATGCCTTCATGAAACGGTGGGATCAGGACTATTTCTACGCTTTTCCTCTGTTTCCCCTGGTCCAGAAGGTCCTCACCAGAATGTTCCAGCACAGGACCAGAGCCATCCTAGTGGCCCCAGCATGGCCCCGCCAACCATGGTTTCCGCTGCTGTTGCGCATGTCATCTCAGTATCGCACGCTACCGGAGTCACCAACGCTCCTCCAGATGGAGCAGGGCCAGCTCCACCACTCGGACCTGCCCAGCCTCCACCTCACCGCGTGGAGGATAACCCCAGACTGTCCAGGATCCTGGAACTAGCCAGGCGCCCGTCCACAAGGAAGTCCTACGCTTCCAAATACAGACGCTTTTGTGCTTTCCTGGCATCTCAGCAGACCCCCCTCTCGCAGGTGGAACTGCAGGACATCTTGACCTACCTCCTCCATCTGGCGGAGTCTGGCCTCAGCATCGCCTCCATCCGAGTACACCTCGCAGCGGTGGTGGCTCACTCTCCAGCTGGCTCGCCCGCTTCTGGCGCTTTCCGCGACCAAACGGTGAAATGCTTCCTCAAGGGATTGCGGAACGCCTTCCCGCCGGTCAGGACTCCGACGGCCCAATGGTCACTCTCTACCGTCCTTAACGCGCTCACCAGGACTCCTTTCGAGCCCATGGCTACCGCGGATGCTCGTCTCCTCACATGGAAGACGGCCTTTCTGGTGGCCATCACGTCTGCTCGACGAGCTGGTGAACTGGTCGCCCTGCGGGCGGACGCACCCTTTCTCCAGTTCTTCAATGACCGTGTGGTGCTCCAACCGGACATCACCTTCCTCCCCAAGGTGGTCTCCCAGTTTCATATGGCACAGACTATCTCCTTGCCAACATTCTTCCAGAACCCCGCTAACGCCCAAGAAAGGACTTGGCACACGCTGGATGTCAAACGGGCTTTATTGTTTTACACCAGCAGGACAAGGGAGTTCAGGAAGTAGCAACGCCTTTTCGTGGCGTATGGGGGCAAGTCCAAAAGTGAACCCATCTCAGCGCAGCGGTTCTCCAAATGGATCACCTCTACCATCTACTTGGCCTACGAGTCGGCATCGCTGCCCCCTCCACCGCATGTCAGGGCGCACTCTACCAGAGCGGTTGCAACATCCACGGCCTTTCTGGAGGGCACACCGCTTGAGGACATCTGTAAGGCTGCCACCTGGTCCAGACCTTCTACATTTGTCCAGCACTACAGGGTGGACACCAGAGCCACTGCGGACGCCAGGCTTGGCCGTGTCGTCCTCACTCGAGGTCTCCGGGCCCATCGCCCTTGACAGTTCACCCTGCCTGACCGTCATCATCTTCATCGTGGGATCATCTCATCCGACTGCCCACCGACCAAGTAAGTGTGAGCTTGCTAATCTCCCATGAGTGTGGATTCACAAACTATACGAAGGAGAAAGTTCGGTTTCACTTACCAGTGATAACTTTCGTTCTTCGAGTATATAGTTTGTGAATACACACTACCCACCCTGCCTCCCCTCTTGAGCTGCACGGATGAGATCAATTGGTTTATCCTGTGCTTGGCTTAAGTATGGAACTGAGGTAAAATGGCGCGCGGGCGCCTCAGGGTGGGCGGTACGGTGGGCGGTCTTACCGCCAAAACTTTTGACCAATAGCTTTTCAAGCCTCCGATCGGCAGTTCTGCGCAGGCGCATAACCCATGAGTGTGTATTCACAAACTATATACTCGAAGAACGAAAGTTATCACTGGTAAGTGAAACCGAACTTTCTTGCTCTTGCTCCAAGCATAGTGAGGGGGGAAATGTCTTACTAAGTTTAACCTCTCCATTAAGTCCAAACTCATTCTGAGCTTCTCTGTACAAATATTGGCTACATGTTTGTACTCTTCTTTGGTGATTTTGCTCATCTTTCAGTTTCCTTATATATGCCTTTTTTAAAATCTCAGCTCATCTGAAAGCTCTTTATACAGCTACTTTTGTTCACCTTTTCTTTATTACAGGAATTGTTTGTGACCATGTCTGCAGCATCTCTCATTTAAGAAACTCCTACCCTTTGTGAACCCTCTTCTCTCTGAGTATTTCTGGCTACTGGATTTTTCTAGTTTTTCCTTCAAGCTAAATGAAATCAACATTTATAAAATCCAGAATATGTGTTGTACTACCTTCAAATTTCCCTTTTTTTGGTGTAAGAAATCCCAGTGGAACACAATTGCTTTTTCCTAAAGTTCCTATCATTTCCACTTCATTTATAAGCTTTTCCCTGTTGTTGAGGAACACATCCAGGATAGCTGCTCTCATATATGCTTGGCAGAGCTAGACTTCCAGCAGATACCAGAGTAGTTGAAATTTCTCATTATTATATCTTTCCTCATTGAATGCTACAATTTGTAGTAAGATCTAAGTCAGGGGTCGGCAACCTATGGCCTGCAGGCTGGATCCGGCCTGCAGGGCTGAATCATCTGACTCCCGCCCTTGCTCCAACCGCCACTAGAAGCCTCAGTGTTTACAGTGACTGCGGACATGTTTATGGCAGCATTTACGGCAGGGGGACCACCAGTCCAGCCCTTTCAACTGTCTGAGGGAGCGTGACCCAGCCCCCAACTTTAAAAGTTGCTGACCCCTGATCTAAGTGGTCATCATCCATGTGTTTCTGATCTAATTTTCAAGACTTTTAGGAAATGTGTTTTTCCCAGCGTTGTGAGATGCAGCCATTCCTTACCAGGGGTCTCTGGTATCAGGAGTGTAGACTACTGTTCAAGAAGTCAAACCTTTCAAAAAACATATTCTGTACAGTAAGTTCTTCCCTACTAGTATTTCCTGAGGCATGGTCTTTAACAGGAAAGAATGATGAAAAACAACAGTGTTCCAAGGTTGTTCACCTTTCTAGCCAGAGTCTCATAGTCACCTGTAATACTGCAGATTGGGTCTGGCTGTAACATTTCTTAACATTTGTTAATTTCCCTAAGCACTTGAATTTTTAGTATAGATATCAGGTGCACTGGAAACAAATTACTAAGAGCCTTTGTCTGAATATTACTGGCTTTATATTAAGAGCCAGAATGCTGTAGTGATTAGAGTATCAGATAAGGGTCTGGGAGATGATAATCAGATTTCAATACAGTCATGAGGGTCTGATCTTGGCAAGTTTTCTCTCTAAAGTAATTTACTATGTAGGTTGTTGTCAAGGTAAAGGAAACGGAAACTACACTACCTTAAATAAGACCATGATGGGATATATAATAAAATTATGATTCATACACTCGTGAAAAAGAGAATTTCCAGGGGTTGTGTATGCTGACATGAAGCCTTAGGACCTTAGCAGGCAGAGAATATAATGAAGAAGAAATGTATTTTGTTTGAGCTAAATGGATAGTCTGGCCAGACATCCCACTACGGTAATGGAGTAGACAGTACAGCCAGTGACTCAACGCCAAGTGTTAGGCGGTGGTTAACTAACCTGACTCCCTAAAGGGGCCAACGGCTATGGGTGGACGAGCCCCTTTAGGTGGGGTGATGGTCCCCCTCAGTGGAAGAAATGCCACTGTAAACCATTATATTGGACCCAACGACAAAATGAGAGAAGGAACTCTGATTCCCAATGGTCATGGAGGCGGAAGAGGCCACGCAAGATGGATTGGCTGTGAAGGCGCACCTTGTCCATATCCTGAAGGCTGCAACAGTCCATTGCAGTCCCGGTGCTAAATCCTGCATGTCTAGCTTCATGTGTGCCATGGGTGATGGCTCTGAGATCATAGTGTGTGGGTCACTTCATGGCAAGATGGGATCCACCTTAAACAAATTCACGCCAGTGACATTTTTCCTGCTTCAGGTTAAAAAAAAAATCTCAGATACGAGTTGCAGTCGACAAGATGGATAGCTCGAGGAATTAGGCAGCTGGTTGAGGAACTAGGGGCTGTGCATTTCCGCTGCACAATCCCAGGATGTACCCCAGAAGAGAACCTTGTACCAAGAAAACCCTGAAAAGAATTATTCTGATGGCACACAATTGCTATTACTGTATCAATATATGTGTGGTTATGAAATTTGGCACCACTGGATGGGAAGCAAAATCCACTCTAACATGGTAATGACTGAAAAGGAACCCTTAGCAACATTTTAGATAAGAAATAAGGAGACATGCTGTGCTATTATTCTATCATCTACAATGCAGATGCCACATGTTTCTCTCAAGTTGTTTACTGTACAGGGAAAGTCGGAAAATTAGAATAGCGTGCAAGTGTTCATTCAGTTCAGTAATGCAACTTAAAAGGTGAAACAAATATATGAGATAGACTCATTCATTACATGCAAAGCGAGATAGTTCAAACCTTACTTTGTTATAATATTGATGTTTATGGCTTACAGCTTCTGAAAACCCCAATCTCATGTACCCCATAATCATTGCATAATCTCATGTACGCTGTACATCATGATCATCACAATTATAATGAATTAAGGCATGACATCTCTCGCTTTGCATGTAGTGAGTCTATATCATATATTTGTTTCACCTTTTAAGTGAAATGAATGGACATTTGCATGATATTCTAATTTTCCGAGTTTCACCTGTATTTCCTCTTTCTGCACTTGGGCAAACCAAACTAAAAATTCAGATGTTCTAGCATCATTAATCAAACCTACCACTGTACTTGGAAGAGACACTATAATACTACATTTTTCTCACCAATGGGTAGTTGTGTTTTTTTTTTGGGGGGGGGTGCATTCATTCTGCCCATTGCAGTCATTCTGCCCATTGCTATCCAACTAGGTATGCATGCTGAGAAGGCTCAGTAGACACTCAGATAGACAGCAGGGCTTATCTCATAGCTCATTCCTTTCTTTGAATGGTCTTGCTGTGCTTTTGTGTCCTTGGCCTTGTTTTTTATCCTAACCTATGCATTACCTCCTGGCCAGTTGCCAATCTTATATGCAACCTTTTTAGAATTTAGGACCCCTCTGCACCCAGTAACTGTGAGTAGAGATTAGCACTTATCCAACTGATGCCTTGATTAACTTTTTAGCATATGACCCCGTTTCTGTCTCAGCTACACCTCAGCAAAAACTGCATAGAATCCCCTTCTACTGAAAAATGGAACAATTTCAGGTTCTTTAAGATAGAATTATATGTCTTCTCAACCTCATTTCCAATTCTCTTGCATTGTGGCAGATTCTTGAATTAGACAGTCAGAGGCAGATGCACACTACTGTTCAACAATTTAGTCCCATCCTATTTTGCATTATTCTGTGCTCCTAATCACAATGCAGCAGTCATATGAGAGTATAACATTTCATTTCCTTGACCTTATCTGCAATGTGAGTTAAAGGTAGGTGTTGAAAAGTGATATTACTTGAATCCTGCTGCCTGCATCGTAATTTGATTGCATGACTCTTAAGTACATGACTTATTTTAAAAAAGATGTGATCATTTATATTGCCCTCAGGAGGAACAGATGGATATTTACCAGTTTTTGTATTATTCAGGTCAGAAGTTAGGGGGGGAAAAGGAAAAATTTAAAAAGCATCCAGGCCCCATTAATAACAGGAAAAGTGTGTTTCATTAATGACTAAGTTTTGCTATGCCTGTCTCCTTGGATGTTTTATAACTTTACCATTTTATTTATTTGTCAGTACATTGATCCAAGACTTTTAGTTAGAAACAAAAATATATAGTCATGCATTGTGCATTTAAAACCAAAAGAAGTAAAGAAACTGCCCGGCTTCTGATTGGAAGTGCAGCTACACAATAGGAAAAATACTAAGTAAACTACTGTGAAGTTGCACCTGGGAAGTTGGGTTTTCCTGGGTTAATTCACTTCATCTCACTGCACAGGAGACAGTAAAGAGAGTGGAGGAAATCTATATTCCATTGGCTTATAAAATAAAACCTCCCCATCTTTTTAATGTGGTTAGTTTTTAATAGGTGGGTGGGTATGTTGGGGTTTTAATTGTTTTTATATGTATGTTTTAATCCTGTTGTGAGCCTCCCTGAGTCGGGTTCGCCTGATTGGGTGGCATAGAAATTTCAATTATAAATAAATAAATATTCTAAAGCAGGGGTTGCCAACCTGCGGGCCCTCGATGCCATTCCATCAGTCCTGTCGCCTTCTCCCTCAAACCTGGAAGTGGAAGCGGACGTGTTTACACATGTGTGGGTGTGTGCTCGCAAATGCACCCACGGCTGTTGTAAATGCAGAAGTGGGCGCATTTATGACAACCGTAAATGCACTAGTTTCTGGGGCATGGTCCGGCCCACTCAGTTGACCGGGGCGTGATCAGGCCCATGGCACAAAAAGGTTGGCTGCCCCTGTTCTAAAGCCTTGTTTGCAGCAGTACAGTTATTCATTTAAATCCTCTTCTCCCCATGCCTGGGCCTGCTTGTTTCTCTCTTTCCTTAATGTCCCTTTCCATGTCTTTCTTTTCTTTTTATTTAAAGGCTTGCTGCACTAACGTTAGGAGAGAAAGGTGGCTGAAAATAGGCGGGGGTGGGTGGGAGCATGGAAGCATCAAGGAAATAGATGGTTAGCTTTGTTTTCAACTTGTAAAAACAACTCTGGTCTAACTGCACCTTCTGCAAATGTAGATGGCCAGATATCTTAACAAGCTGAAAACAAGACTGACTGAAAATATCCTCCTTCCCTCTGCTAATTCCTCGCTTTTTTCCTTTTCTCTTCAGTCACCTAGCTGTACCAGTGTTAGGTCAGCAAATGTTAATAAAAACAAAACAACATAAAGAAATGGAATGGGAAGGAGGAAACAAGATAATCCAGGCGCTAGATGTGAGATGGAAAAGATTCAAAAGTATTTTTCTCAACTGCTTCTTTAGCTGGCTGGAATGGCTTTAGACAGAACAGCTACAACTCCCTCCATATTGTATCACACGTTCACACTGCCTAAATCAGTGCAGATTCATTCAGTCCCAAAAAAGTTGAAACCCCAAAAGTAGTGGAGGAAATTATGGATTAAGGACGGATCCTCTGGGCTGATTCACATTGACTTTTTTGTTATGTAGTTAGCAGAAAATAATGCAAATCTGTGTGTTCCGATCCTGGACCATTCCTTACATTTGTCAATGTATATAGTTGTTTTCTTGAATTCGAAAGTATAGAGAAACGAATGTGTGCTGATAAAAGGATTTCGATTCTTCAGTTAAGTGGTACTGGGAAAAGCAAGGAGAAGATAAAGGCTTTTAGTATAGCTATGTGCATCTATAGCAAAACAACCTGATTCAATTTTAAATGTGTTCTTTTTCATAGCTTGACATCATATTTCTTTTAAAAAGAGAATATTAATGCATTGAGCTATAATAAGTGAGTTATTTACTTTAAAAAGGTTTAAATGAAATATATTTTACTAACTCTTGCCTGTTATCTGTTCTACTGCATGATCTGAAGTAAATGTGGACTTCTGACTTGTTGGACATCATTGTCCATTGCTTATGGTTTTGCTTTAGAGCTAATGGGAAGTGTGTTCCAACGATATCTGGAGAGCAAAACTTTCCACACTCCTGTAATACTCAGTCCACTGCCATTACAGTGGTATACTTCTCATAGCCACATTTTAAAATTGAGTCGTTTCCGTTTATTTTCTAGGAGGGTTCTCAGTTTACCACCAGAAATTTGGTAGCAGACTAGGAGAACCCTTTTGAAGTGAGTTTGAAGTACTTGATTTAGTGTTTTTATTTCGGCTTTGCTATGAAATTCAATGGCATAATTTGGCTCCAGATTTTGGGAGCTGGATGGCATAGTCTGAAGCAAGGCCCCAGTGTCAGGCCTGTCAGAGTTGCCCACCACAATTGGATAGGAAAGTTACTTCGTGAAAATGTAGTCATAAATTTTGGCATCAAAAGTTCTGTAAATCTGACCTTAGTGAGTATCCTTGAAGATTTGGCATCATTTGATACTGAGCAATAAAAATCTGTCGGCCAATGATTATTCATTACCATGGTTTCTAAGCAAATAACTTAGAACTTAATCAGGGCTCTGAAAGACCTTGATGAAAACAGGAGTGTGCTAGTCCCCAAACATTAAAGTTTAATTATATTTTACTCTTTCCCGCCTATCCAAAGGATCTTTAATGAGGAAGCTTATAAATCAGACTTGTTTCCAAGATTATCTGTCTACCTTGTGAAGGTGACTTGGTGCCTCAACTGATGGATTCTGTCATATTTTGATTAAAAGGTCGGAAGTTCTTTAAGTGAGGGAGATGGTCAGCATAGTGAATTGAATAATGCCTCCTTAGCAGTTTTCATGCTAAAATTATTTAGCAGAGAAAATTGATGTTTTGTAGACATGGATTCTGATGTTCCATCCCATTATATGGTAAACAGAACAGTACCTTTTTTTAATTGAGGAGGATGTAAAAGCTTAAGACAGTTGCTGCTGTAAGGCATTGGTTATCTCATTTAAACAGATATTAAAAGTGGGTGCCAGTAGTATGATCATCTGCTGCCTCCCATTTTCTGAATAAATTGCTTAGACTGATGTTCTTTGCCTACCAGATGTGACCTAGATTTAGATTTCCAAAGGCAGAAATAGTCTATTGTGTAAAAACAAAACAATTGCTGGTAAAATGCATGGTAAATGAGCTTATCTCACATTTCCAGGTGTTTAAGCTAATATTTTAAGGAATTACTGCTTCATTTATGAAGAAAATTATTGTGAAAAATATTTGCAGAAAAGGTTTCAGCAAATAAAATTTGGATGCGGGCTTACAATGTTCATTGTGTTGTTGGTAAAGTATAGGTATTACAGTGAATTTGGTTCAATGCTATGAATAATTTGTTTTCTTTCAGTGTGTATGGATTCCTTTTATTAACAAAAAAAAAACCCAAAACATCAAAGTGTTGCTATCTGCCAGTTTTCGGTGAGAATAATGGTGGTAGTAGAGACAATGGTGATGAAGATGATATAAATCCATACAGTGAGTAATGTCTAAATTCTTTTCTTCTTTCTTTTAAAAAATATGCCTTCATAGGTGCTGCTACTCGGAAACCTGACCCTGAACCAGAGAAACAAACAGACCACACTGTTAAAATAGCTGGAGTCATTGCAGGAATCTTGCTTTTTGTTATTATATTCCTTGGGATTGTCCTGGTTATGAAGAAGAGGTGAGTTGTTAATAAATAGTTCAGTGTGTATATATTTGTATTGAAGCATTTCCTGCAGCCGTATTCAGTGAAATACATGCAAAGTTTCTAAGCACTGTTAAAAGACAACAAGAAAGTGCTGCATTTTCTCCCTAAAGCCTTGTTGGTGTTAGACGGAGTAGCAGTACCTGATTTCTTCTTCCTGCAGCATTCTTAGTGAATTAATGTTAGTCCCCTTGTATTAAAACATCCAGGCAGCACTAGGTCTAGCACTTTGTACAACATGATCACTTCAAAATACATTTGTACTCTATTCTGTCTGGAAAGTAAAGTCAGTTAGAAATGTTGGGTTTCTTCTGGAAACCTAAGAATATTAAAAAAATCTTCATAGACACTATGATTTGGATTCAAACCATAAGGATGGTAATCCAGATCTAAACAGAGTGAACAGTAAATAGCCATTCACACAGAATATTGCATATAGTATTATGATAATGTTGTTCCTAGAGTTGCTTCATGTTGTTTCATGTTGGTGCAAATGGTTGAACAAGCAATTTAAAAGGCAAAGCAAGACCTTGGACAGGATTTCACATTTTTTTACAAAATTATGTAGTGGCAGGAATAAAACAGCCCTTCTGTGGGTGAAAAGCTTCCACGAACAAAAGGAAATATTGAATTCTGTGTGGTTAGAAGGCATACATTTTTAAGTTCCCTTGAAACTCATATTTTCCCCTACAATTCTATTCACAAAAAGAAATGAAGTAACCGTATTGAGTCTCCTACCATTCACACTGTAGATGTTTTGTTTTCCTGTGACAAGGGTCTTCCACCTTGTCCCCCTGCTCATTTTTGGATGCTTCCCTTACCATTTCAACATCACAACCCCATGTATCTTTTTCAGAGAAGAATTGTAGAGGGCTAAAGTTAAACCCTTTTTAAAAATTATTTCTGTGCCTTCTTCTCTTGGATCTTTCTCAAGCTGTGTGTGTGTGTGGGGGGGGCATCTGCATATAATGTTCCTGCCAATTTTTTTGGTTCACCCTTTTTTATCTGGGTACTGTATGACAGAGTGAGCTCCTGTCTGTGGCCCAGTTCCTGCCAACCTAGCAGTTCAAAAGCA
The DNA here is from genome assembly GCA_035047305.1 of Bradypodion pumilum. Taxonomy (NCBI): domain Eukaryota; kingdom Metazoa; phylum Chordata; class Lepidosauria; order Squamata; family Chamaeleonidae; genus Bradypodion; species Bradypodion pumilum. Next base: position 267,006,677 of record JAWDJD010000004.1, on the reverse strand, counting down.
AGAAATTGCAAGTAGATAAATAGGGACCACTTCGGTGGGAAGGTAAATAGCATTCCTATTTTGAGTCATGCCTGCCACATGTCCACGGAAATGTCTGAAGATGCAGACAGCACTGGCTCTTTGGCTATAAACAGAGATGAGCACTGAACCCTAGATTCAGATACGACTAGCTTTTGAGCAAGGGCGACCTTTACCTTTTTACCCAATCTGCTTGCAAGTAAATTTTATCAGTTTTCTCATGAGAAATTCTACCCAGTTTGTTCATATTTAAGGAGGTATCAGCAGTAACAGCAGAGCACAGCATGGCAACTTCTAATTTTTTAATTTTTAAATAAAGTGATGTGGCGATACTACAGTACACCTAGAATTGCATCGATTAGGTAAATGCACAAGTTATTCAGAGGTATCTTTGAAAACTCTCCAAAAACTGCACAGCATCTTTAAAAAAGAGGGGTGGAGCAGCCTAACAAAAAAACAAACTTGAGTGCTGTAACATTGAGCAAACCCAAAGAACTCCAGGTACCAAGCTGTAGGGTTTGAAGAGTGGCCGAGTGGAAAAAAAAAGGCCTGCTCTAGCAATCCTTAGAAGCTTGACAAATTGTAAGTAGTTGCTTTGAAATAAGAGAAAAATGAATAAAAATTTTTTTGGCAATAATAATAGTGAGAGCATTACATACTACAGGAAGAAAGCTTTCGGTCAGTATGTTTAAAACTGTGGTTGAGGTACTCAGTTTCCTTTCTCAGTATAGTTTTAGATTGACAGGATATAGTAGCTAACCTTTTTCTCGAAGACTTATCTCTGCAATTTCTGCTTTCCCAAATGCACTGCTTACCACTGTAGTTTCTGTTGGCTTCGTATCCTTTAATCCAGGGGTTCTCAAAAACTTTTAGCTGTGTGATGGATCACACCCCCTCAGACAGCTAAGCGGGTCAGACTTGTGCTGTAAAATGCATCCACGGCTGTCATAAACACATTTATGACGGGAGCAGACTCATTTACAGCTATAGTAAACGTGTTTACAACGGCTATGGACTAATTTACGGCTGTAGTAAATGCGTTTATATGGCCGCTAATGAGTCCACGACCATTTCCAGTGGGGGCAGCATGGTGGCTGGAGTGTTGGTCAGGGGCTGGATTACTTGGCACCATGGACCGGTTGTGTCCCACAGGCCGAAGGTTGCAAACTCCTGTTTTAATCATTTAATCATATCAGATCTGTTTAGCAGGTGACAGATTGTTCCAGTTCTGTCATTTGAGTTAGGTTTTGAGAAACACAACATGTCTGGTTAATATCTTCATGAGAGCACCACGGTGAAGCAAATGGGTCCCTCTTTCTAAAGCTAATAGAAGGAACTTGGGAAAGAATACAGGAAAGAAATAATTAAATGAATTTTGTGAAAAACTGAGATGTCATATTTGAGCCTTGCTGTTGGAAAGGCCTTGTATTTTTTTAAAAATGCATGTCTCCCATGACTAAAAATCCAGTATATAATAGACATCTTATGCAGATAGATAACTGCAGCAGCAAAATAGCAGTCTGGGATGGAACAGGCATATGACATCCAGAATAAGCAATCATCTGGATTCCATTTAGGATTCTGTACTTTGTAACTTTCAGACATCTCCAGAGGAGTATATTTTTCTTCTCAATAAATTATGTAAAAATGCAAGTTTTTCAATTGAAAGAAATGTCATGAATATGTTTCTTCCTCTCCCGTAGGAAGCATTAGGAATTAGTAGCCCAGATTGAGGGGGAAGAAGCCCTCCCAATAGGTTTTATGACACCTTGATTCTGTGATTTGCCCTCTCCAAAATCTTTTGCTAGTTGTGGAGCTTTGCCATGTACGTAATTTGTTTCTATTCTGTCTACTTTTCCTACCAAATATGTGCTATCTGTGCCAATATTCACTGAGAGTAGGATATGTTACTGTTCCACTTTGATATTAATCCTAGTTTCTATCTGTAACATCTTTTTGGGAACTAGCAAGTCTTTTTTTATCAGCCCTAATAATTTAAAAATAAAATAGGACAATGAAACTGAAATGGCAGCATTTAGGTTTGGGAAAAATAACTTTATTGTAGCATTATCTTTTTTTTTTAACTCTTTCTACAGTTGGTTAAAAAAAAGAATAGAATATTCTTCAATTACTACTTTTTGTGGGAAAGGCTTTATTAACTTGAGGGTTACAAAAGTAACGGAACAGACTATACATTTCCCATCACAAAGAATATATAGTTACAAATTTTGAAAATTAGTGTCTGAATTTAAGAAAGCAATAAGAGTTACACTATAATTTTTGATGCATATTTGAGGATATTTCATGGTACATCTCTAATCCCAGTAAAAATAATTAGGTAACATACGTCCTGAAGTAGCTTATATGCATAAATTATTTCAGATATAATTCTTGGTTCTCTGCCAGTACAGAGAAGGTTTTTTTTAATAGTTGGACTTTGGACACAGTGGTTAAACTGTAGTACAGTATTTCAGACAAAACTGCTGATGTGAGTTCACTCCTGATGGGATCCAAGTTGACTCAGCCTCCCATCCTTCTGAGGTTGGTAAAATGAATACCTAGCATACCAGGAGCAAAAATGCTAATTACCTTGTGAACCACCCAGAGAGTGCTCTGTGCTATGGGGAGGGTCATAAGTGTAATTGTTATTGCTATTGCTAAATATATATTAGTTACTCAGAAGAGTAGCAAAAATCCATCTATCCAAACAATGTTTCAAAATAATATTTTTTGGGGAAATTATGTTATACTTTAATAGATAATTTTCTTTGAAACTTTGCAATACTGCATCATTAATCCTGTATATATGTGAAGAAAGCAAAAGGAAGAATCTGCTAGGAACTGCTTTGAACTGTGCAATAGGACTTTCATATTCAGATTATTATTATTGTAGTAGTAGTAGTAGTAGTAGTAGTAGTAGTAGTAGTAGTAATAATAATAATAATAATAATAATAATAATAATAATAATAATAATAATAATAATAATAATAATAATTCCATTTATACCCCACCCATCTAGGAGGTTTCCTACTCTGGGTGGCTGACAAGATAACATGTTCATACAGGCAGCACAGGTGGGAAAGAGATACTACTAAGCTGCATATGTTAAATCAGTCTGGATTGGCAAAAGATGGTGTCTCATGCCTGTTGTTACTAACATCCTTGATGGTAACTGATCAGAGCTTATACCCAGTGATGCACTGCAGCAGGTTCTGTCAGGTTCTGCAGAACCGGTAGTGGAAAATCTCCCAGGTCACTCCCACTTGGTTGGCCACGCCCACCTCCATAACCCATAATGCAGGATGTTTGGCTATGCCCACAGATTTGGCCACACCCACAGATCTGGCCAACCCACAGAGTAGGCAGTAATTTTTTTTTGCAGTGCATCACTGCTTATACCCATAATTAGGGAATGTCATGGTTTCATGGTCAGCTCCTTTCTATAGCAACTCAAGCACACTGTCCTTCTCCTGAGGTGGATGAGCCCAAGTCTGGCCAGTTGTGATAATATTAGTCTGCACCTTGAATCTTATTCTCCCAATGCTCTAGTTCACTTTGAATTGGAATTGGTAATGCAAGGGTATTTCTGCCACCACATCCACTAAAAATTCCAAAATATCCAGTAGCTGGTTGAGACAAAACTTGAATTTTGCCCCAATCCTCTGAGACAAAATCCAACCAGTTGCTTGAAATGGTTTTTTTAAAAAATATATTAAAAGTAGAGGGGAAACTGTAACAATGAAAAAAAACCCAAAAGGTTCTACACAGTTATAAAAGATTTCTCAAATTCATGAAACATCAGAAAGTAATAACACTAACTAGCCTATCTAAACTCACACCTTAATGGAGAGATGAGTTAATTCTGGAACATGTACAACATATGTCTCTTCCCAGCACAGCATCAAAGAACAGCAAGACAGGCCCCAAGTTCAGCCAACATTCGTCCTAAGAGGCGAGCTTGGCTCATAGACAATGTCTCCCCTCCTTCTGAGTGAGACAGAGCCAATCATTAACTCACTAGTTTCATTATATAACTTAATGGACCATTCAGTTTAACACCTTGAATATACATGAGTTGTGTATACATACAAATATCTGTTTGGCTTCTTCTTTTCACAGAGCAGTAATCTGTTGCCTTATTTGCATGTCTCCAGGCAAAGAAGCCAGATGGCCTTTGAAATCAGAGATAAAACTTGAGGAGGTAGTCTCATATCAGACCTTCTTTGAAGTGCCTTTCCTGCTGGTTGTCATTTGAATTGCAGTATGTTAATTGAAGGTGTTAATTGTTCTTTATTTTTCATGGCACACACTGTCTTTCACCTCACACACCTGGGTATGCCAGGTGTTCTTAGTCAAGTACACTGAAGCCTTCAGAGATCCTAATGGAAATGTCTATGTTCAGTCCACCTGCTTCTCAGTTCCATCGCAGAGTGTGACCTTAGGATTCCCATGAAACAGTTACATATACTGTAACTCATAATTTACAGCAAGATAACGGACAGACCTTAAATATCTTGTGATAGATATTCTCTGTGTTGCCTTTATTCTCTTAAAGTTCTGTTCAATATGATGATCAGTGGCTCAAGTGGCTAATATGCTAACTGGAAGGCGACAGGTCAGCAGTTCGATACCCGAATACTGCAGGACGGAATGAGTTTCTGTCTCTGTCCCATCTCCTGCCAACCTAGCAGTTCGAAAGCAAGAAATTACAAGTAGATAAATAAGAACCACTTCGGTAGGATAGTAAACAGTGTTCCATGCACTCCGGTGTCTAGTCATGCCTGCCACATGACTACGGAAACATCTGCAAATGCAGACAGCGCTGGCTCTTCGGCTATGAAACAAAGATGAGCACTGAACCGTAGAGTGGGATATGACTGGTTTTCGAGCAAGGGTGACCTTTACCTATAGGATAAATATAGAAGTTGCAGGAACTGTTGCCCTTACCCAGTTCTGTGTATAGTAATGTAATACAGTAGTTACTTCAGGGAAAGCTAAAGGCATCCAAAAAAAATTCAAATTTACAGCTCTTCGTGCAACAACTTTGGTAATACCATTCAAATCAGATTGATGGGAATAATCAGTTGGGTTTTCTGAGTAATAAAAAAATCAAAAAGAATTACCAGTTTCCATTTGTCCACAGGTTTGCTGTGAGAAGCATTGTGTTTATGGGAATTACATTAGTTGTATGAAAGTCATTGGAATAGGTATTCCTGTTGTACAACCCTTTGAACAGAAAGAAATCCCACTTTGAAGCAATGGGACAGGTTCCAGTTTGTACAACAAAACTGGAACCTATTTGCAAAAACAAATAGGAATACTGGTTTCAGCTAATTAGATATTACAAGTCTCTTTGTTATTTCAGTGCCATGGATTTTAACTTACCTCAGTGTCTCCTTGTTCCAATTCAAGCTGTTTTTGACACTTGGAAGTATAAATTCCAGTCTGCAGTGCTTTCCTAGGTTGTACTGGTAGTACAACAGTCTTGGACCCTGACGTACTACAGTGAAGTAGTATGAGCCCATGCTTAAAATTCCTGTCCAGAGTAAAACTCCATTTGAAATATTGTTCCTAAATTAGTAATATCTACTTATTAACAAGGCAGTCCAAATATCATATTATTGCAAGTCTATCTAAGGATCACCGGATATGGCAGAAGTAGAGCTCCTCATCTTCAATAGCACATCTATCATACAGATACTGGAAGGGCAACACCTTCATCTACTCCTGGTAGTCCATCCAGCCTATTAGAGTTGCTCTACTGATGCGATATTTTATGTAGTCTTGGAGAAATTGCTGAACTAATTATAAGTCAAACATTATTTTTCCCATTTGTTAACATTTCTCTATTGTTTAGCATGAATAACACCAGCATCTAATTGACAAGTCTTCTCATACATAAAACCTCATGATCCCATTATGAAAATTCACTATAAAAATATCTCAAAACTGCTACCTCTTCATTTTTCTTGTATTAAATAAAACTGTAATGTGAATCATGGGCTGAAATTAAAGTACCTGATTCTTCAACCATTCTTTATATGAAACAATTCATCTCAATACACTTTCCGCAGAATTTTGCATTCCAGGACTTGACAATTTTACATTGATTAATTATCTTTATTTTCATTTCTGAAATTGCTATACAACTTAGAAAAGTGTGGCATTATTTATATAAATTGCATAATATTCCTCTCATTACATCACATGCCAAGGAATACAGAGTACTATGTCATGAGATAATATATGAGAAAGTGAGAGTGCATAATTCTGAAATGAGGAAAATATAAGTGTGTGTATGAGAGAGAGAGAGAGAACACATTATTCTCACTCTTATTCCTCATTATTGATATTCAGAAGTATTTCCATAGGACACAGCAATATGTTTGTTATCCAAGTTCCGCTTTTAATTATTGGGTTATATTTTGTTTTGCATGATTCAAAAATACAAGAACATATATAACTACAGTTTTCCTCCTGGAACAGCAGATTGCATTCTTCTGAATAGAATTTTAGCAGAAATAAATTGAGCAAATATGCCACACGTGATTAAATATTAAATATGTAGCTTCTTGAGTTTAAACAATAGTTAGTATCAGAAAAATAAGAATATCTAACTGGCAAACAGTTCTACAAGCAAAGAAGATGAGAGGAAAAAATTGATGAAAGCCTCCTTTTCAAAGGGATGCCTGCAGCAGGTAGCTGGAGGCAAGGTAGCATTAGGCGTAGTCCTCTGCAAGGCCTATTTATATTGGAGTGTAGGGTTTTTTGTTTTATTTTTCCCCACAGTAAAAAAATATGGAGCTAAAAAGATTTGCAGTACTTATAGTGCTTGATTCTGTATTTTGTCTTACTGGTCCTTTTATTGATGCTTGAAATGGGAGAAAGGCTAGCTAAGCACCACCTCCCACACACCCCATTTTTAACAATTCAGTTACTTCTGTAAGAAATATTAGTCTGTTGTTTACTAAAAAAAAAGAGAGGAAAACATCATTATATCAGAACTGGTGATGTAATTACAGTGGAATCTCATACAACAATCGCCCCGTATAGCAATGAAACTGCATAACAATTAGGTTTTTTGGGGGGAATGCCGCCCCACATAATGATTTTCCCTTTGGAAAAAATTGTACAACAATTTTTCAATGGGAAAAACTGCTTAGCAAAAAAAAGAGTTGTACGATGCATCCCATCAGGAAAATCGCTATACGATGCATGCATCGTATAGCAATTTTTTCACACAACAACGAGCCCTGTGGAACGGATTAAACTTGTTGTACGAGGTACCACTGTATAGTATACATACTCGATATGCATGTTCTGCTGTGGCCAAAGGGGTATATATTTTTGCATTTGGAAGATCAGTACCTCTTTGATTTCCTAAGGCCAAACAAGCATGAAGAAACTAGTGCCATGACTTATTGGTGAAGAGTTCCTATTGTTGCATATATCTGCTCTGCTCACAGTTTTTCACTTGAGAGGAAGTGGTACTGACTTTTAGCATGCCTAGTAGGCATGGCTAGGTCTCTTCCAAACAGGGAGTTTGTTTCTCTAATTGCTGGTATTACCAGAATTTTCATCCTTATGAAAATGGTTAGCAGTGACACTTCTTAATACCTACTTTTCCCACTTGCATTTTTCCACCTGCTATCCCCACAATCCACATCCAGTTCTTCTAATCTATCTTCTCCCTTGTTCTGGTTCTAAACCAGGAGTTCCCAACCTTTTAAAGCCGGAGGCCAGGTCACACTCCCTCAGACAGCTTCGGGGGCCGGACAGCCATTTTGCCCTTCCTCCACCACATGGCAACTTCTGGGTGTGGTGGAGGCAGTGAGGGCCCACATGAAATGGGTTGGGAATCCCTGCTCTAAACCATACCAGAATTCCTCTTTATGTGGAAGACAGTCAAGACCGCATTTGACACTGCTACCTCTCATATGTTTATCTTTATTGTTAATGTTCTCTTTAATTTGGAGAGGTACCTTAATGCAAAATTGTCAGCTCCATCTACAGGATAAAGGTGTTGAGTTGTTTCTAAATGAAAAGGCAAGGGGGAGGGGAACAGGAGGGGATAAAACCAAGAGGCTGACAAGGGATACGAAAAAGTGGGAAATTAGGCAATTAGCAAGTTAGTTCATGTTCATATTGGTGTGATGTTAATATCATCTTGATATACCCCATGTGAAGAAGCACTTCAACATCTGATCAGATTAACTGTCCATTCATTGCATTACAGCATAAATAACTTCAGTAAAATGAGAATGTAGTCTCCAATATCAAACAGCCCACAGTACAATGGCAAAACAAATTTTTCTACAAGTGTTATGTGTTAGAGATGGCATGCTGCTCTTTATACTAGAAATACTGTAATGTAAAAATAAAAGCATGGCTCATAAATTAACATGTGTGTCTTTGTGTTATGTATTATGTATGTGTAGAATATGTCTCCCCTTTAGTAATGGCTATCCGATGTGTGTGCTAAAAATGTTAGTGAATATTTTATTAGTTGTTTACACTGTTGTGAAGAGTGAATATGTCTGTCTGTTTCAAATGTAGTGCATGGTTTTTCTAAAATGCATTCTTGCTACCTTTTCATTTGTTTCTCCAATTCTAGTCTCATCTTGATTTTTTTCATACATTAATATTTGGCTTTTCTTTCCTTCCATTTCATCTTTTCCTCCACTGCCTAAATCCTTCCACCATCATGGCAGAAGAAGCTATCACTCCTACACTTATTACCTGTAAGTAACTTACTTGTGCATCATCAGAAACATGCTTTCTGCCATGTTGTTCTTCTGTGCATGATTCGTGAATACTAATGACTCAGCTTCCCTTGTGAAACTCAAACATCTTCCAGCTTTGCTTGAAACAAAGCACCTTCATGTCATTGTGTTCCAATCCACTTTAGGCTTCTTTTGCCATGTACTGTGCGCTAAAGTGTGGAAACGGGCCCACATTGGAAATGATTGGAGGGGGAAAACACAATTACTAAGAAGTCATTTTAAAATGTTAGCCTGTGCATCTTAAACTAAAAGACTTGCATCAAGATCCAATGCATGTTTACTTAGAAGTAATTCCCTCTCTGTTTCACAAGGGTTTAATCCCAAGAGAGATCATAGAATTCTACCATTAGTTTTCTTACTTTTCTGTCCTTGTTGAAAATCCTAGTGATGTATGTACATGTGCAACCATTTACCATATAACCATGATATACATTTGAATTGCATTCATAAATAAACATATTGCTTAAATGTCATTGGATATAATGGAATAGGGATATGTTGCCATGTTAAACCTGGACATGCAAAGGAGGAAAAAGAATATCTTCTCTAGTTGGACTAAAAAAATGGCATGTTCACATGGTTTTCTTCTTTTTATTATTTTATTGTGAGACATAATTTTAAGTAGTGATGTTGGGTTTGTATGGCATATTATATCACAGTCTTTTTACTAACTTCCTTTTACCTAAAGAAATTCTGCTGGAGAGTGTCTATATATACCAGAAACCCAAGGTGTGTAGTACAAGGAAACCATAACTTGATAGGTAATTTATGTTGCTTGGACTGTAGTTTCATAACAAATTGAGCTCTAAATTTTCAGGATGATTTAATGAAATATTGAACCAAGTGCCAACGACAGGATCATGAGAAATGAAATGAATGCACACAAATCAGTGTGCAGTTAAAAGGGAAAGGGGAAAGCATTGGCAGAAGGTAGAGAAAATTAACAAAAATATCATGTTACTCAGATGTTTTAATACTAGTTGGATGAGAAGAGCTAAATCAAAATTATCCTGTCTCTGGATTGAAATGTGTTCATTTAGCATGTCACTATTAGCTTTCCTATATAATTACGGTATATTTTTATTTGAACTTTGAAACTGTTATCCTTTGAATTCCCCTTAAATCCTACAAAAAGTACCTTAGCTGGAATACTTCTATTGACTATATTGGTGAATGCTATGATTAGATTAAGGATAATCTGTCCCAAAATACCAATTGTCAATATTTGTATTTTCACAAAGTACAGCATCTCTACTAGAAACATTAGGGCATGATTGTGTCCTCCCCAACTCTTCAAAGAATTTCTTCTTCACCTTAACATCATGGAGGTGGAAATAGTCAGATCACAATATTAGTCATCTGGGTTGGACCATTAGTGCAAGTGATATCAAACTTTACTAGGATAATTGCCATAGGATATGAATTGGGAATATAAAGTGGGGCTATACATGTCAGTCATGGCTTGACAACAGCACCAGCTTGCTAAATGAAATGAAGAGGGCAATATTTCAGTATAAATATTTGTATATTCTAAATATTGATTATAGAGGTTTTCAAGGCTTATTCTCTTCCTTTGCACTGAATTCTGGTTATACTAAGACTGAACATAAAGATTCCCTATAGTGAATTCATTAGGATATATTAATTGTGGGTTGGGCAAACCCTGAGAACACTTAATTCTCTTTTACACTACTTTCCTTCTGTTGTTCAGTTGCCTCAAAAATGTCTCTTTGAGAAAAGAAAGGGTATTTTCTCTACCTTCTCTCTACACAATGAGTGAAAATTATTGCTTCTGCTCTATTATAAAATTACCTATGGATTGGTCCTTTTGTTGGAGTTTCAAGATTCATCCCTCCAACATACTGTGGTTCAGCACTATAGCCTTATTTAGACTTAATATCCTGAATCTAGGTAGGAAGAAGGGACTGCAGTGGCTCAAGTGGTTAAGACACTGAATTTGAAGTCGGCAGGTCAGCAGTTTGAGACCCAAGTACTGCACAATGGAATGAGCTCCCATTCCTGTCTTTGTCCCAGCTCCTGCCAACCTAGAAGTTTGAAAGCAAGAAATTGCAAGTAGATAAATAGATACCACTTCAGTGGGAAAGTAAACAGCATTCCATGCACTCTGGTTTCTAGTCAAACCTGCCACATGTCCATGGAAACGTCTGCAGACACAGACAGCTATAAACAGATGAGCACTGAACCCTAGAGTCGGATATGACTGGCTTTCCTTTACCCCAGGTAGGAAGAATAGATGTACACATATATTCCCTATATCCTATGTCCCAAACCCACCTGAACATCAAGCTGACCTTTATGTATTCATACCAAATTTTTGTAAGCATGGTCAACTGATCATCCTAATGATGTTTCTCTGATTGGCAGTCCTGCTTCATCTAAGCTTCCAAATATGGAAACCCTGGAAGCACATTCACTAGAATTGTGCTACAAGCACTGCTGGTGGCCTTTGTGGTGAGTAAATGAAGGTCTGCATAAGTTACACATAGCACGAGAGCAGGACTTTCCTACATGCCCATGACCCCACCCTACTTAATATCCTATTTATTGGTTCTATAGGGTTCTTGAATTTCATAGATATACATGCAGCTCGTGCTGTCAGCCAAAATTAAAAAGTTCACAAAGTTTGAATCTTTATTGCATGTGTAAGATTTCATGTGTGGTTTTATGTTCTATTTGGTTCCCTTGAAGCTTTGTTTTCACTTTGCTCTCAGTCAAAATAAGCCATTAAACATAGGTACTTGCTGAATGTGCCTAGTGCATGAAAGCTTTAATTAAATCTAAAGCTGACTCTTAAAAAGAACAAGTATCAAATTAATTGCAATCAGGGTCTGGCATTTGTTTCAGTGACAGGCCTTTGCACTTTGAAGAAAGTGCAATCAGTGTACCCTGAATTAGTAAACTCAGTATCACTTTTCATTAGCATAGTAAGTCGTTGCTGTGTGTTTTATGTCTAATGCTATTTACCTCAGAAACAGAGTCTGTTCCAATCACTTTTGCCATAGGATCCATAGTTGTAAATTCATGAAGTGGAATAAACTGTTTTCAGTTTTCTGCACTGTTGGTTTTTGTGAGCTCTTTTCCAGACTGAGCTTCCTAATTAGGCAACAGTGCAATTAAGGCAAATTCAACAAATGCAAATATAGTATCAGGGTTTCTAGCAGATTAGGTTTATTATGCTATGTTAGAGATAAAATAATTTATACACTTCAGTGACTCACAGGAAATGTATATAAAGTAACAGTAGTACTGGATTACTGGATCTAAAAATATAACCAAATATGATAACTGTAGAACCATATCTGATTTCACCAATCCATTAAAACGATGGAAATATTCAGCCATTGTTTAATCAGTGTTGCGTGCTATTTATCGACCTGCTACTTCCCTAGTTATCTGTCAGTAGGTTTGTGGTGGGCCTATGCTCAATGACATGTCAGGCTTGCTACTGGGATCATGTCTACCATTATGGTGATGTGGATTCTTGTATGGAGAATAGCTAGACCTCAAAAGATTTCTGTACTTGGCATTTGCTTAGAAGTACTAAGCAGGCATAATAATAAGTATGTAAGTTCTTTAATTAAGCAGAGGATCCAGAATTCTGTCAAGCTGCATTTCTTAGTAGTATCCGGTAAATCCGGTTCCACTGCAGTTTTAACTTGAAACATCTCTCCTGGGAATGCATGTGCTCTCTACTGGAGCAAATTGCCAACGTCCAAGTATTGGAGAGCCTTCTTTCCAGCTAGAATTAATACAATGCCCTCTACAGTGAAGGAAAGGCAATTCCATGAAATACTCTGTCATCATACAGGTGTATCTCGGAAAATTAGAATATCATGCAAATATCCATTCATTTCACTTAAAAGATGAAACAAATATATGAGATAGACTCATTACATGCAAAGCAAGAGATGTCATGCCTTAATTTGTTATAATTGTGATGATCATGGCATACAATGTACATGAGATTATGTGATATTATGGGGTACATGAGTTTGGAGGGTTGGGGTTTTCATAAGCTGTAAGCCATAATCATCAATATTATAACAAAGTATGGCTTGAACTATCTCGCTTTGCATGTAATGAGTCTATCTCATACATTTGTTTCACCTTTTAAGTTACATTACTGAACTGAATGAACATTTGCACGATATTCTAATTTTCCGAGTTTCACCTGTTGGTTTATATCCAGGTGGCACATGAGCTGTTGACATGATAGCATATTTCTATACTGTAATTTTTACCCAAATACAGTTTCTGCTGAGCTAATAAAAGCATGTTTAAATAAGAGCAGCTCTTTTCGTCATAACATTGCAAAATTTTCCAATCTTGTGGTTCACAATAGGCTTCAAGTGTTAAACAATCTACAACCATCTGAGAGTCTAGACAGGAGAAAATGTGTGATTATTCTTTTTTTAAAAAAAGTTTGATTGATAAAGCAATTATCTCTTTAGCTGATGCCTTGTTGGTGCAGCCTTATGATGTGTAATGTTCAGGATGTCATCAGCCATCCCCCCCCCCCCAATTCACTCTTGAAGCTTCCCTTGGGACACCTTTCATTGTGCATAAGCTATTAGGGGGCCACAGGATAGTGCAGGGTCATTAACTTCCAAAAGTTGTCATCACTGACATGATCAGTCTTAGTAAAGTTGAACAACAGAATTTCAGTCTTTGTGTGTGAATGGGGAAGTCTCTTTAAATATGCATAGTATTGTTTGTGGTAGGAACAGTACTTTTTATAATGAGAATAATCCTTTCTCTAGCTTGGCCTACTGAACATGCATCTAGCTGTGGGATTTAATAGGATATATCATATGATGTGATTGGTTACATTATCACAAGCATTATTTACAGCAGATTTTGTTTTTGCTAGAGTTCTATCATCAGGCAATCAAGCAAATGAGATCACATTAGCGACCCTTAGAAAAGTAAATTAACCTCAACAATAAATAAAAGGTTAGCAACCACTTCAAGCACTCCCAAACTAGCTAATTTTGATTAATCATATTTTTCACTTTGGGCTATACATCCTCTTTAAAATGCTATTCAGGTTATTAATGCATGATGGCATGTTAATGCAGGCTAAAAATTATGCTGGCTGTTTTTCATTATTAAAAAAGCAGCTATTGAACTGACTTATCAGATTCAAATTAGCTTGCTATTTGTACTTATTTATTCTCCTACCCTTACTCAAAGCTGGGCAGGCTGAGGAGGATGGTGGAGGATAGAGGGGTGCCTGGAGTGTGGTGGTCCATGGGGTCACGAAGGGTAGGAATCGACTGTGCGACTGAACTACAACAACAGATCCTTACTCCAAGGTATTTGGGATAGTTAACCATTTTATCTTCACAGCAGTATTTCGAAGTAGCTTAGTCAAAGTGATTATAATGCCCAAGTGTACCTAAAACACTTTGTGGATGAGTGGAATTTGGCCATACATTTTTCATTACTAAATCAGTAAAACCTAAGTCATCAAGCTGCATTTGGGAGCATGAAAGGAGCCTCATTCGGGCATCGCCCGAGCAGAGTTTCTTCAGCAAAAATCCTTTCAACCCAGAGTAATCTCTGATATGAAATTATTATTACTTGAAATGTATGGGTATTGTGAATTAATGAGTTCCAAAAAGTCCTATAATAACACTCCTTCTCAGGGTTTAAAAACTCAAAGTCATGCCTTCCTTTCTTGAGTCAACCAATCTACCATTCAGTCTTCCTCTTGTCACGCAGCCTTTAACATTTCCCAACAGTATTGTCTTTTTTCTTCTCATGGTATACCCAAAATATAATAAGCTCAGTAGTCATCTATGATATTGAATACATCACAATGAAATATATTTGGAACCGATAATCATTTTTCCCCAAAGTGTACAAGACTTGATAACCTTCAGAACACAGTGTAACTGAAAAGTTCAATAAAGAGGGTTGATAATGGGATATAACCTCAAAAATGACAGAATGATGTCAGTCAGAATTCAAGGCAAACCTTTCAATATCACCGTAATCCAAGTCTATGCACCAACCACTAGTGCAGATGAAGCCACAGTGGACCAGTTCTATGAGGACCTAGAACACCTCATAGAACAGACACCAAGAAATGATGTCCAAATTATATTAGGAGACTGGAATGCCAAAGTAGGAAATCAAAAAGTGGAGGGAATAACAGGCAAGTTTGGTCTTGGAGTACAGAACGAAGCAGGGCAAAGATTGATAGAGTTCTGCCAAGAGAACGCACTGGTCATAGCAAACACTCTCTTCCAGCAACACAAGAGGCGACTTTACACATGGACATCACCAGATGGCCAACACCGAAACCAAATTGACTACATACTCTGCAGCCAAAGATGGAGAACCTCCATACAATCAGCAAAAACAAGACCTGGAGCAGACTGTGGCTCAGATCACAACCTACTGATCGCAAAATTCAGGTTAAGACTAAAGAAAATAGGGAAAACAAGAAGACCAGACAGATATCACCTAGACAGCATCCCTAAAGAATACACGGTGGAGGTGATGAACAGATATAATGGCCTGGACGCAATAGACAGAGTGCCAGAAGAATTATGGACAGAGATAAAGGACATCATGCAGGAAGCAGCAAAGAAAACCATACCAAAAGAAAAGAAGCGTATGAAAGCAAAATGGTTGTCTGATGAGGCTCTTAAAATAGCAGAGGAAAGAAGGAAGGCAAAAGTCAAAAGAGAAAGGAAAAAATACAACCTTCTGAACACAGAATTTCAAAGAAAAGCAAGGAGAGATAAGGAAAACTACCTAAAAGAACAGTGCAAAGAAATGGAGGAAAACAACAAAAGAGGCAGGACTAGAGATCTCTTCAGAAAAATCGGGGAAATAAAGGGAACATTTAAAGCAAAAATGACCATGATAAGGGACAAAGACGGAAAAGAGCTAGCTGATGCAGAAGAGATAAAGAAAAGATGGAAAGAGTACACAGAGGAACTCTACAAAAAGGACCTCAACACTCCTGATAACCACAATGATGAAAAAACTGAACTCGAGCCAGACATCCTGGAGAGCGAAGTTATAAAGGCCCTAAAGAGCACTGCAAACAACAAAGCTAGTGGATATGATGGTATCCCAGTCGAATTTTTCAAAGCGCTAAAAGATGATGGCGTCAAATTACTGCACTCAATATGCCAGCAAATCTGGAAAACAAAACAGTGGCCACAGGATTGGAAAAGATCAGTATACGTCCCAATCCCAAAAAAGGGCAACGCCAAAGAATGCTCAAATTACCGAACAATTGCACTCATCCCACACGCCAGCAAGGTGATGCTCAAGATAATACAGGACAGACTTCAGCAACATGTGGAGAGAGAACTACCAGAGGTGCAGGCCGGTTTCAGAAGAGGCAGGGGGACTAGAGACCACATTGCCAACATACGCTGGATCATGGAGAAAACAAAGGAATACCAGAAACAAGTTTACTTTTGTTTCATTGATTACACTAAGGCATTTGACTGTGTGGACCACAACAAGATGTGGCAAGTAATTAAAGAGATGGGAATACCAGAGCACATCATATGCCTCCTGAGAAATCTGTACATGAACCAAGAAGCAACAGTTAGGACAGAACACGGAATGACAGAGTGGTTTGGAATAGGAAAAGGAGTAAGACAAGGCTGCATTTTATCACCCTGCTTATTCAATCTATACACAGAGCACATAATGCGAAATGCAGGGATGGAGGAATCACAATATGGGATTAAAATTGCTGGGAGAAACATAAACAATCTGAGATATGCAGACGATACCACCCTAATGGCAGAAAGTGAGGAAGACCTAAAGAACCTCTTGATTGGGCTGAAGGAGGAGAGTGCAAAAGCTGGTTTGAGACTCAATATCAAGAAAACCAAGATAATGGCAACAGGCCCAATCAGTTCCTGGAAAATAGACGGGGAAGAAGTAGAAGCAGTGACAGATTTTACTTTCCTGGGATCAAAGATCACGGCAGATGGGGATTGCAGCCATGAAATAAAAAGGCGACTGATTCTTGGGAGACAAGCCATGAGAAACCTGGGGAACATAGTGAAAAGCAGAGACATCACATTGCAAACAAAAATTAGAATAGTCAAAGCAATGGTATTCCCAGTGGTAATGTACGGATGTGAGAGCTGGACAATTAGGAAAGCTGAACGCAGAAGAATAGATGCCTTTGAAATGTGGTGTTGGAGGAGAGTTTTGAGAGTACCCTGGACAGCGAGGAGAACAAATAGGTCAATCTTAGAAGAAATCAACACTGACTGCTCATTGGAAGGGCTAATAGTAAAGACGAAGCTAAAGTATTTTGGACATCAAATGAGAAGGGAGGATTCACTTGAGAAGGCCCTGATGTTGGGAAAGGTGGAGGGCAAAAGAAGAAGGGGGAGGCCAAAGATGAGATGGCTAGATGGTATTGTAGACACAATGGGCACAGAACTGGGAGTGCTGAGGGGGATGGTGGAGGACAGAGGTGCCTGGAGAACAATGGTCCATAGGGTCGCAAAGGGTCGGAACCGACTGTGCGACTGAACAACAACAATTATAGACAATTCTTGGGCTTAAAATAGGCTCTTCTCTCTTATTTTTGTAACAATAGTGAAATAGTGTTCTGTTCTAATTCCAATGATTATGCTAAGGTAAAATAGTTCTCATGCTGGCGGTAAGATTTTTGGAGGTCTAGTCCCCAAAAGTAATGGGTTTGGTATTTTTTTTTTTTTGCATTTTCTGAACATGTTATCGTCTAGCCAATGTGGTCTGTTTTAAAAGTAAAGTACATTGTATGTCAGAATGTATGAAGTAATGTTTTGTTACAGCATGTTTGTTTAAGAATTTCTTTCAGTATCTAAGTCACTTGAAATGCTGGCATAATTATATCAACTTGGTCTCTCTTCCCTCCTCCTGCAACCCAGTTTTCCATTCTGGGATCACTGCACAGGTGTCATCTACATCTTAAAGCTTCATTTCTGTTCATTGATGGTATTTTTAAAGGCATCTCTACTGTTCTTTAAACTAAAAATAGATACTGTTCAAAAATCAGACTAAAATTAACGGTTGATTCAGAAATGTATAGAAGTAATCATGTACATTTCCATTAATTATTGCGTGGATACTTTGCTTGCAGGAGCAAACTACTGAATACTTTCATTTTTCTATATACAGTATCTGAAGATATGTGATTTAAAACACTGAAGTACTTACTGGATGACAGGCACAAATATATCTAGACTTGTGATTCACTGAGAGGAAAATCATGCTTAAACCTAAAATATTAGCAGACCTAATTGTAGCTGTGGCAGCTGTCCTTTTTTGTTTGTTTGTTTGAAGCTGAAAACTAGCTCTTATTTTACACTGGTTGTTCATCACTTTATTACCATTCGAATAAAGTATTTGCAGGTGAAAATGGATGCACCCAGAGTCTAACTTTAATTACTAATCTCAACTAAAATAAGCCAGTGAATCAACCACTGAATGGTAAGCAAGTCCTATTGACTCAGTAGGCATTTTCTAGTTGGGACTAGCTATAGAATTTAGGCAAAGAGAGATAGAAATAATTTTTATAGTATTCAGCAGCACTTCAAATAAGTCTGTTTTGCATTTCAAAAGGATGCTTCTAATAACTTGGAATGTGTGTGGTTTTTTTTAGTGACTACCAAAACAGAATTATTAAAATACTCTTTTGTTAAGTTTCAAAGAGCGAGCAAGAGAAATAGACTCTGGCTTCTCTTCCACTCCTGACTTCATTGTGTTGATAAGGAAGGTCCGAAAACCATATGTAACTTGTTTGGCTGAACAGGTACAGTATCTTTAACTGAAAGGAACTCTGAATCCAATTTGTCAGCAAAGGTCAATAAAAGTGTGGTCCTTCAGATGTTTTTGGACTGCAGTTCGCACCTGCCCTAGACAGGATAAATAGTTGGGGGGGGGGCGTGTAACAAGAGTTGCAGTCCTCCTTCCGTGTCTAGGCTAGACGTGAAAGTGCCAACATGAAGGCACCTTTTGGTGAGTTCATTCTGCAGTTCCTTTCGCCTGACCTAGTGAAAAAGATTAGCCAGCTCTGTAGCATCTGGAGAGCTATATATTACCCACTCACCCTGATAAGATCGCGAGAAGAAGTGAAAACAAATACAATTTAATTTCTTAAATATTTTATTTAAAATATACTATATATTGTTTGTTTACTAATTTAACATTGAGACCATAAAATGTGTGGAGGGAGCAGATTAGTGCTCAGAAACCTACTCCAAAGTAGCGGGTGGAGTGTTCTGGATTTTGCCTTTGTTAATTGAAGAAGGGCTCTCAGGTGGAGGTAGGGATGAAAATGCCTACACTTTGCCTATATATCTAGGCAAATATATAGTGTAAATGTAACATAACAAAATTTTCAAAACTAGCTAGTCGGGCAGTTTGTAGAGCCTAATTTGAAGGTTATGATTAAGGACAATATTAGCTGGAATCCTCAGAAAAAATACACCAATGTATACCAACTGTTTTGGGATATTCTGAAGATACATATATTCATTAACCAAACTTGACTGGCTACTTAATCTGATGAATGATAGCTATGTTTTGCTTTAGTTGCATAAAACAGGTGGAACATACTAGTGAATGAGATTCTAGAATTATAATACAGCATAATTTGAGATTTAGGGTTGCATAAACAACTGTTTACTCCAGGGACTGCAGTGGCTCAAGTGGTTAAGACACTGAACTCGATGACTGGAAAGTCGGAGTTCAATTCCCGAGTACTGCACGACGGAGTGAGCTCCCATCTCTGTCCCAGCTCTTGTCAACCTAGCAGTTCAGAAGCAAGAAATTGTAAGTAGATAACTAGGGACCACATTGGTGGGAATGTAAACAGTGTTCTGTACACTGTTGAGGCATGCCTGCCATGTGTCCACAGAAACGTCTGCAGGCGCAGACAGCGCTGGCTCTTTGGAAGTAGATAAATAGGGACCACTTTGGTGGGAAGGTAAACAGCGTTACGTGCGCTCCGGTGTCTAATCATCCCTGCCACATGACCACAAAAACGTCTGCAGAAGCAGACAGCGCTGGCTGTTCGGCTTTGAAACAGAGATGAGCACTGAACCCTAGAGTTGGATATGACTGGCTTTCGAGCAAGGGCGACCTTTACCTAAACCCACTGTAATTTCCTTTAAAAACTGCAACAAAAGGCTCCCTCTGGTCCTTGTAACTACAAATAAATTTGGGGCACACATACATGGTACAAGGTATATTATATGGCTATAGCAAGATATATTTTTATGTTCAAGCACTATCTAAGTGGCTGAAATTGTGTGGCTAATAAGAGTTGTTATTGCTTAATTCCAACACATTAGTCTATTTTCAAAAATACTTTTATAGACTACTTTTTGAAGTTCTATAACATGTTTCAGATTATTTACAATACGGAAGGTCAGCAGTTCGATTCCCGAATACTGCAGAATGAAATGAGCTCCCATCTTTGTCCCAGCTTCTGCCAATTTAGCAGTTCGAAAGCAAGAAATTGCAAGTAGATAAATAGGGACCACTTTGGTGGGAAGATAAACAGCGTTCCGTGTGCTCCAGCATCTAGTCATGCCTGCCACATGACCATGGAAATGTCTGCAGAAGAAAACAGCACTGGCTCTTCGGCTTTGAAACAGAGATGAGCACTGAACCCTAGAGTTGGATACGACTGGCTTTCGAGCAAGGGAAACCTTTAATGGCCATATAAATAAACAGTTGAGGATGGGAAAGAGATGTTTATGTGGGATCCAAACCACTGTCCAATAAGAGATGCCATTTGAGTCCACAGACTGCAACTCAAAAATCATGAGACCTTTGGCACACAGCTTTGAAGTGATGCAAATCATGCCTCACTAATCAGTTCGAATTTTTTGAGAGTGTCAACAATGATTTTTACATGTGATCCACCCCAAATGACTGTCTAACCACAGATCCCACAAAGTACAAATCAGAAATCATGACACCTTTACTGCATGGCTTTGCTTAGTGATTTCTAAATACTTGAGGAAGAAAATACTATCGTCTTTCCAGTGTATTGCCTTCAACTAGGGTCAAGTATCAGGATGCTTTGGCTTATATAGCTTTGGTCATTGTTAAAAACTGTGCTTTAGAACTAAAATTCTTTATATTTGAGCATCATTTAGTCTCTTTGTAGCTTAGCTGTGTACGCCTTGTACAGTATTCCCAACAATAAACAAGCTATCATGAAAATAAATAGCAAGAGTTTTTTGTGGGCTGATGCTGAAGTTGAAAGTGTCTTCAGTTCCTTTATAATCCTCCTCTCAGGGACCCAAACATTAACTTAAAGTTAAGGGAAGTGGGAAAGCTTTAAGGCTTCCAACATTCAGATCATTTAAGATGCCACTGCTAGTTCTCTTGAAAGATCAAAACGCTACACAAATCCAATCAATCTGTGATGGCTGTCTGAAGATAGTGAGATTATATTCTATATGCCATTGCAAGCTATTATTTATTGTAGGCTGTTTCTGTTGTTGCATCTTTTCTCTCTCCTCTCTCTCTCTCTCTCTCTGTGTGTGTGTGAGAGAGAGAGAGAGAGAGAGAGAGAGAGAGAATCAAAGAAATTACTGTCAACTGTTATTCTCAAAGTTTCATCAATAGCCATCTACCTATACTGTATGTGACTTTTTGATTGGTAGTCATTCTTGACACTTGGATGCATTTTATCCCTTTCTTTGTGTGCACTAAAAAGCATAGTAGGGAGAATTGAGTCTTGACATTTTGGGTTGAAATGGTTTTGTTTTCTTTTTTGAAATCCCAATAGTTATTTGGTGAAATACTGCAGTGAAGAGTATTTCCCTCCTTCCTGTAAATAGAAGGAAGATTAGTTTTGAAAGCACAATGGCTTCTTAGAGATTTTTTAGGGAGACGATACCTTGATGTCAGTGACAGCTTTGAAGGAGAGAAAAATTGAGAAATGAAAGGAAATGGTCTGCAGCCTAATAGCTGCAGTGAAGGGTTCTATAATGAGACAGAAATGAAAAGTGTTGTGATAAAGAAGGTCATTTTTATATAATTCTTCTTCACTTAAAACTTGCCTAAACTCTGTTTTGAACCTGACTGAAGATGATGATGAGACTGAAAAGTTAGGATCTAGAATACTCCTTGGCACTCTAGGTGCTCTTAGACTTCAGTTACAAGTCAGCACTCCTGCTGATCTGGACTTCTGGAAATTGAAGTTCAAGAACTCCTGGACTGCCATAGTTCACCATCACTGGTCGCTAAAGGAGAGCCAACATGGCTTTTGCAAGGGCAAATCATGCCTCACTAACCAGTTGGAATTTTTTGAGAGTGTCAACAAGCATGTGGATAAGGGGGATCCAGTTGACATTGTTTATCTGGACTTTCAGAAGGCTTTTGACAAGGTCCCACACCAAAGGCTCTTGAATAAACTTACCAGTCATGGAATAAAGGGACAGGTCTTGTCCTGGATCAGCAACTGGCTAAGGGACAGGAAACAGAGGGTAGCACTAAATGGACACTTCTCCAAGTGGAGGGAAGTAAAGAGTGGGGTCCCCCAAGGTTCAGTACTGGGACCCCTGCTTTTCAACCTCTTCATAAATGATCTAGAGGTAGGAGTAAAAAGCAAGGTAGCCAAATTTGCTGATGACACTAAATTATACAGGGTAGTGAAAACTGTGAGAGATTGTGAGGAGCTCCAGAGGGTATTCTTGACACTGGGGGAGTGGGCAAAGCAGTGGCAAATGAGCTTCAACATTAGTAAGTGCAGAGTGATGCATGTTGGGGAAAAAACAATTATATTTATAAACTGATGGGTTCTGAACTCTCTGCGACAAACCAGGAAAGGGACCTTGGTGTCCTGGTGGACAGCTCAATGGAGGTGTCAACCCAGGGTGCCTCAGCAGTGTAAAAAGCAAACTCAATGCTAGGGATCATTAGGAAGGGTATAGAAAATAAGTCAGCAAGTGTCATTTTGCCTCTTTACAAATCTATGGTGAGGCCCCATCTTGGAATACTGTGTACAGTTCTGGTCGCCATACCTCCAGAAGGATATTATGGAGTTGGAAAAAGTGCAGAGGAGGGCAACCAAAATGATTAGGGGACTGGAACACCTTCCTTACCATCTGGGGCTGCAACGGTTGGGCCTTTTCACTCTTGAACGACGGTGTCTAAGAGGTGACCTGATTGAAGTTTATAAAATCATGCACGGTGTGGACAAAGTAGATAAGGAAAAACTGTTTTTCCTATCGCATAACACTAGAACTAGGGGACACTCGATGAAACTTTTGGGTACTAGTTCTCAAACAAATAAGAGAAAGTACTTTTTCACCCAGAGGATTACTGGTCTATGGAACTCCCTGCCAGAAGAAATGGTGACAGGTGTCAGTCTTGACAGCTTTAAGAAAGGATTAGACAAATTCATGGAGGACAAGGGTATCAATGGCTATAATTATGGATACTTAAGGACAACCTCCGGGTTGGAGAGATAGGCAGGATATCTCTCAATGCCATTTCCAGGGAATCCACCACGTGGTGGTGGCAGTCCACCACAGCTCCCTCCCCCGCCCTGCCGGTGGGGGAGGTGGGAGCACAGCTGACTGGCGTTGTTGCGACAGGACATTCAAAGCCGCACCGCCAGTGCTGTCGGAGCCGCAGTCCACCACGGCTCCCTCCCCCGCCCCACCGGTGGGGGAGGTGGGAGCACAGCTGACCGGCGTTGTTGTGGCAGGACATTCAAAGCCGCACCGCCAGTGCTGTCGGAGCCGCAGTCCACCACGGCTCCCTCCCCCGCCCCGCCGGTGGGGGAGGTGGGAGCACAGCTGACCGGCGTTGTTGCAGCGGGACATTCAAAGCCACACCGCCAGAGTTGCCAGTCCATTTCCTGGCCTCGGCTGTGTTGGGGCCGGGTTGTCTTCTTCTTTGGCTCCGTTCATTAATGTGCGGGCCATGGGATTCCGTTTTGGGGACATTAGTAGCCGAGGGACTGTGCAATTAAATGTCTATTGTATAAATTCATTGTGTAATTTACTGTATTGTATTATTATTGTTTTCCTATTGTATTTTCATGCTGTTATATTGTGTCTATATTTGATTTGTTATGATTATATTGTATTTTTGGATTTTTGTATTATTATACTGTTATAATTGTATGTTTATTAATTGTATATATATTAATTTTTTGTTGTAATTGTACTTATATTATTGTGTTGTAAGCCGCTCTGAGTTGGCCTTTTGGGCTGAGTGGAGCGGGGTATAAATCCAATAAACATAATAACATAACATAACATCCTAAGCAGGTGAAGGCATCTCCATGGGAATACCCTGAAGGAAATGGTGAGCCACTGTGTGAGACAGAATGCTGGACTGGATGGTCTGTGGACTGTTCCAGCAAGGCTGGTCTTATGTTCTTATGTTCTTATGTTCTTATGGTCTAGGATTATATATGCCTTGACTTATACTTCATGATATTTCAGTCCTTTTCTTTACATAATTTAGTGTGTAATGGTGTACGCCTGTGCATCTCTGCTCAGAAGCAATCCCTGTTAAATTGAAGGAGTTTTACTCCCAGGAAACTATATACAAGATTAATGGCTTAGGGATTCATCTCCATTGAACTTGGAGCAATTTATTTCTAAATATGCACAGAAATGCACACCAAATGCTGTTATTTTTCAGACTACATCATCATTCATTTGTTATAGTTAACCAAGCAACAAGAAACAAAATATCTCAAGGACAGTGGGAAGAATAGAAAGTATTGTAATAGCCTGACTTCATGAGCTGTGAGGAGAACATCTGGCACAATCTTTGAACCATTTGCCTTTAACTAAAGTGAGGAACTCCAGCTACATTGCTAAAGAATCCCTAGCCAGTGTCCACCATTGTCACATTCTGATAATCATCTTCATTTTTCGGGGTGGCTGAACATCCCGCTATGGTAATGAGTAGACTGTACAGCCAGCGACTCAATGCCAAGTGTGATAAATAACCTGACTCCCTAAAGGGGCCAACAGCTATGGGAGGGTGAGTCACTTTAGATGGGGTGATGGTCGCCTCAGTGGAGGAAATGCCACTGGAAACCATCATATTGGGCCCAGTGGTGAAATGAGCAGAAGCATGGACTGGCTGTGAAGGCGCACCTTGATAATATCCTCAAGGCTGCAGCAGTCCATTGCAGTCCTGGTGTCAAATCCTTTCATATGTGCTTCAGGAGATAGCTCTGTGATCATAGTGTGCGGGTCACTTCATGGCCAGCTAGATCCACCTTAAACAAATTCATGCCAATGGCATTTTTCCTGCTTCTCGGATACGGATTGCAGCCTATGCCAAAATTAAAATTGAGGTCCACTTACTGGAATCCAAAGTAGCCAATAGATAGTCTTTAAAATGAAGATCTCATAATTAAATCAACTTTTTCAGAGGTTGAAAAACACTAATCACGGCTATAAAGGTAGGATGGGCTTATGAAGTGGGCCTCAGCTGATGAACTTTATCAGCCCCAGGGGAGAAAAGTAATGAAAAGGTAAGTATCCAGATGAATTAAAGCACCTGTGTTAGTTTAGCCACAGGATGAGGAATACCCCACTGGTAGAAAACAACTTCCCAGATAAACAAAAAAGATAAACAGCTGTGAGGGCATAAAACCAACAGGGGCACAGGTGACATCCACTGTATTACACAGGGCTGTGTAAACATTCCTGTTGGATCAAAGTTGTTCATATGAGTTGGTGCAATGAAGATTTGGTCTTTAGCAGTCAAGATTGTTCTCTTGAAATTAGGTTAGCATACTTGTAGAAAGAGAAAAGTAGAATGAAAGGGAAGGTTGGTATTTGAGATGTAGTGTTCCACTCATATGGTCACAAAGTCTTGGAAGAATAGGGAAGTGAATACTCAGTTTCATTAACAGGCATCATCTCACACAAAGAATTTGCTGGGAAGGAAAGTGGCAGTCAGGACTTCCAGAGCAACTTTACTCACAATACCTCCAATGATATGCTTGGAACCAACTAGATAATCTCCCTGTGTGATTAAGAGAATATTATAAGAAGTTACCGTAACTATGGGATGCTTTTGGGTGGGTGCAGAAGTGCAAGACCTGTGCAAAAGGGATAAGCTACATTTGAACCAGGAATGGAACAAGATCCCAGTTGTTTAACATCAACAAAATAGCAGAACAACTTTTTAACTGCTGTCAGGAGCTAGGGAACATTCTCTGGAGAAAATGGACTAGGAAAGATTTTCCTTTCTGCCTCACAATACTAGAACCTGTGTTTATATAGTGGGGGATTCAGGGAAAAACTCGTTCTTCACATGGAGAACAGTGTAATGATGGAATCTGCTACAGAATATGTAATGGATGGCTACCAGTGGTGGGTGGTTTAGAAAGTGATTAGCCAAATGATTACCAATTATGACAGGTAACTGATTGTTTTTGGTACGAGAAGCATCATGCTAAGTGTTTTAAAACATTTTCAAGATGGCCCTGTTGTATTTGTGTCCAGCTTACAAGTTTCCCATAGGTTGTCAGTTGTGTGGTCTTGATAATTCTTGCATCAGATCAGTGTTCTTACATTCTTTGTGTTTAGTAAGAATGCTGTAACCTAGATAAGGGCCAATATATATATATTATTCCAAAGCTGAACAGAATTCAAGTAAGCAACAGTGTGAATTTTTATGTCCATATACTGGGAAGTTTGCAGTTTATTTAGTTCAGGATAAAAAGGCTGAGTCTACATTATAAGGTTTTGCACTAGCTGATTCAGCAAGTTCACAGTATGGTATCAAAAAAGGTACATTATCCAGGTCACTATATAGGTAATAGAACACCACTTTTCCTCGTTCCTGACAAACCGAAAATGCATTGATAACTAGATCACAGCAAATAATGCAACAAGGGCTAAATAATTTTTATAAGATGTATTATATTATGAAGAGTGTTTTTCTCTAGAAGTATGTTCTACCATTTGTAATCTCTGCCCAAGCATCTGTTTACAATTTGCAAGCTTTGGCTTTCCTTTACTATGGTACCAGTTAATGATTTATGTTTCCTATTCCTCACCCCAGTGTAATAATATTGCACAGTAGCAAAAGGACTGAATTTCCAATTCAAGCTTAAAATCATGTTGGGAATGAAATTTAAAATAGCAATACCACTGTTCGATTTCAAGGCGAATCAAAAAAGACTTAATTTAAATGTTAAAGAATAAAGACACTGGCAGAACTTTATTTGCATTTAGCCTCTGTGCACTTTAATAGACTGTCTGTGGGAGCTGTATGCAAACTCCATTTAATGACTGAATAATCCAGGAGACTTCTGTGTTTGGTCGATTTTTCTTGTATCTGCAGTCCCATTTTTTTAACAGTCAGATGGCTTTTACTAAGAATAGTTTAGTTTAAAGTCAAATGATAGGTACAAAAAGCTGTCAAGTTCCAGCATATCATTCATCCGTTATGCTTTCCCATTAGTCTATAGGATGCAAAATCTCACACACAATATTGCTTACTATACAGAGATTTCAAAGTAACTTGACACATTCAAATTGAATGTTACAGCATTCCAGTCAGCTGAAATGTTTACCCATAGTTAACTTTCATACATAATTGCCTACCTTTTCATCTCTGAACATAAGTGTTTATAGATATAAACAAGTTTTATTTTAGGTGCATGCTGGTCTTCAGATTTCAGTGTGTAGCTTACGTTTCTTGACATTTTTCCATGTTGAGTAAGCTGTTTTAGTAGAAGTAGTTTTATGAAAGTTGGTTAAAATCAGAAGTTTTGAAAGTTAGTCAAAATCAGTAGTTCTGAAAGTTTTAACAAAATGGTTGCTAAGTATAACAGTAAGAAAGCAGCCTTTATCTGATGTCATTTAAGTCTCAAAACACTAGGGCAAGTATCCTCTTGGTGTTGGACAAACTGTAAATCTCCAAATAAACAGTTTACCCTAATCTCAAGTTTTCCATTTCTCAAGATGCCTATTACACAAATAGGTATTAGATGTCTCCTTGTGCAAGCTCCAGAATAGATTGTTATGCAAGAGAAGGCAGGAAAGAAGAATTGGGGCATGATCAGATGGTGAGAAAGATGTGTATCTGATCACACCAGAAAAAGTCGCTTTGCCAATGTATGAAAGAGTTTTCCAGCAACCCTTTCATACATTGGAGACTCAAGCCTAGTCTCTCAAATGTAGTCGCCCTTTCCAATGTACTAAAAAAAATATGGCTTGGACACAGACTAGAGTTGTGCCTATATGTCATGTGGTCATGGGGAAATAGTTCACATTAGATTGCACCACATGTGTTACAAAATGTAAACTCTTTGCCCATGTGATCACTCCCTTTGTCCTCAGAGTATGAGATTCTCTTAGGGATATACAGTATTTGGGCTTTATGGAGTCAAATCTATATGGCCTTTAGTTTTAATGACTTTCTGAAGAAGCAGTACATGTGTGATTAGACAGAAAAAGCTAGAAGCAAGAATAAAAAAGTGGAAAACCTTTTAAAACTTTCTGTAGGAATATTCTCTAAACTTATGACAAAAGCTTGTCTGCTTATTTAATTATCCAGGATAAAACCAAACTAAAAAACTTATACTTAGTAATTTTCATTAACTAGTCTGGCCAGGTTATCCTGCTATGGTAATAAAGTAGACCATACTGCCAGTGACACAACGCCGAGTGTCAGGCAGCAGTTAACTAACCTGACAACTCTGAGGACTAGCGGCCTAGGGTGGTGAAGTCCATAGGGAAGGGTGATGGTCCCCAAGTGGATTGAACCCTACCTGAAACCATCTTGATGGTGGGCAGCAGCTTCATCAATACTGGCCTGGTGCTGATAAGGACTTTGTGTGCCAAAAGGGCTCAGGACCAGAAAGTGACTCATGGAACTGGATCAGTGGTATGAGTGTCATGCTGCGATGAGGAAAGCAGATGAAAGCCCATTGCATTATATTCTCAGGACAGTCTTCATGGCTGATTGCCATGATGATCACATATCTATACCTATAAGGAAGAGGTGTGGACATACATGTCCCTCGGGTGTGCCCACACCCCTAGAGTCCATCCTGTGTTGCTTTACACACACTTTCCTTTCCTAACAGCGATGGTCTGTGCGAAGATCTGGAGGCCGAAGGTGGGGTGAGGGCCCCACAAACTGCAGAAAATGAACATGCATGCGCACCAAGCTGGTTGCGTGCACAGCAGTTCAGAGGTGGCTCATGCCGAACGCCAGCACAGAAGAAGACACTGGCGCCCATGTGCACCAGACCGCAAGTGTGCCAAAAACAATGGCCAGGCACCAACTGCCCTCAGAGATCCCGCTGAATGCCACCGACTGAGGCGACACGGGGTCCCAAAACAACACTCGGAGCGGCAACAAGGACTACAAATCGCACCATGCATTGTGTGTTGCCAAAGGCAAGACCTACAAAAAAACGTAACACACAGATTCCCCTTTCCTGCTTCCTTTGCTTGCGAAAACCTTGCAGAACAGGGGACAGCCCACATCTCAGGGCATGAGAGGGACCCAGCCGAGGCCGGGCAACTATGATAGTACAGTATTCAGATATGGATACGGCAGAGGAAGAAGTCTGGTTCATCTCCCAAGATCAGAGTTTGCCAAAACATATCCCTTCATATGTACTTGGAGATTGCATTGTTCAAAATATTTCACTTAATTCTTACACAAGGTTGATAGTAGACAAACTCTATAAGGCGGCCTCCTCATTCACTCATGCAACAATTTGCAAAAGGTTTTTAAACAAACATTTGGGGAAATCAAGTGAAAGCTGGCATGGTTTTTGTCCTACCTGCTTTCAGAAATATGGTTGCATTGCCACAATTCAGCTTCAGTTTGCTTCTAGTTGAATTTCATTGGCATTGCTTTATGAGCAATTAAACTAATACAAAATTGTCTTTCTAAATCTCATTTTGTCCTGCCGCCCACTGCCATGTATCTAGACATGCATCCCTTTGTTATCGCAACTAGAGGGAAGAGTTTGGAGCTGGTCTTCAAGAGGTACACCAGCTTGCAAAATGATCCTGTTTATCTTTTCGAGGTTTAGGCTGCATCAGTCATTTAGGTTGGGGAGTATTCTTTCTCTGGGAGCAGAATGTAAAACAACTGGAACAGATTGAAGGTGGCAGTGACTAATGAGGACTTGTGAAGAAGTCAGGCAAGTCAGTAGCTCTACTGTGTACCTTGGACTGAGAAGAGAAAAGCAACAAGCACTTTGTCAGGTGTGTATTCTTTCCAGGGGATGACTTTAGATTGTCTGTAGAAGCAGTTGGAACATATTTTCGGTTTTTCCTTGCTTAATTCTTCCTTCCTTCTTAAGTCTTTTCTTTCTCTCTCATAAGCACATGTGCATGCGAACACACACATACATTTGTTATAAAACATAATTTTGGGCTTCCATGTTTAATGAGCCAGTGTAGTTGCCTAGAGGTGTTCTACATAATAATAATTTTAATCAGTCACACAAAATTTATGAACCCAGAATTCTAGCCCAGATTAGCATAAATTAGTATTGTAGTCATTTATTTTCCCAAGAGATGCCTACCCATGAGCATTTTGACTACATGGTCCTATTGTCATTTGCTCTTGTGTAGGTAATTATTATTTGTGTGTGTAATTTTGACCAGACAAGTAGCTAAAACCAAGACTTTTTATATTGATTGATTTTATTTTTTGCTAGGATATATTATATTATGCTTTCTGTACCAAGTATTTGCATTCAGGGTTGCTGAAGAAGCAGACATTAGTATGTCTGTAGTATGTCTGTTTTTGTAGTTATTTTTTGTATGTGCTGTCAAGTTTGTTTCTAACTTAGAGGAAACTTGTGAACAAGAGATATTCGAAATATCCTGTCCTCAACAGCCCTGCTCAACTCCTGCAAGTTATAGCCTGTGGCTTCCCTTAAGGAATCAATCCATCTCATGTTTGGCCTTCCCCATTTCCTTCTGCCCTCCACTTTTCCCAGTGTTATTGTCTTTTCCAGAGAGTCTTGCCTTCTCATGATGTACCTAAAGTAGGACAAGCCTCAGTTTCATTATTTTTACCTCTAGCAAAAAAAACTTGCTTCAGGCTTGTCTTGTTCTAAGACCCACTTGTTTGTCTTGTTGGCAGTCCAGGGAATTCACAAAGCTTTCCTCCAGCAACACATTTAAAAATACAGTGGTACTTCATACAACGATTTTAATCTGTTCCACGGAGCTCGTTGTACAAAACAATTGCTATATGATGCATGCATCCCTATGCTATATGATGCATGCATCCCTATGGGATACATCGTACAACGATTTTTTTCACTAAGTAGTTTTTCACATTGAAAAATTGTTGTATGATTTTTTTTTCATAGGGAAAATTGTTATGCGGGATACCATTTCCCCAAAAAACGTAATTGTTATGTGATTTCATTGTTATGCAGGGCAATTGTTGTATGAGGTTCCACTGTAATTCATTTTTTTCTTGTCAGTTTACTTTACTATCCAGCTTTTGCAACAGTATATGGTGGTCAAGAATACAATAATGTGGATAATCTATATCTTAGTCTCCAAGGGGACATCATTACACTTGATGCTTTTTCCTAATTCCTTCATTGCTGCCTTCCAAATCTCAGTCTTCTATATTAATGGCTGCAATGACCATTTGACTTTCACTATTTCAATTTTTTTATTTTCACCCTTAGGAGTGTGAAATTCTCTTTGAGTGATTATTATTTTTTCCTTAATGTTTTCAACTATATTCCTGTGTTGCCTCTTTCTTCTTCCACTTTCATTAAAAATTGTTTCAAGTCATTGCTGCTTTCTACCAATAGGATGGTGACATGACACCTGCATATCTTAAATCAGGAGTTCTCAGCCTTTTTAAACCAGGGGTTGGGTCACACTCCCTCGACAGCTACGGAGGCCGGATAGCCATTTTGCCCTTCCTCCACCACACGGCACTTCCTGGTGTGGTGGTGGGGCACAGGAAATGGCGCCACGGGCCTCATTTGGGCTGCAGGTTGACCCTGTCTTAAATTATTCATGTTTCTTCCACCAACTTTGACTTTTCATCTTCTAAATCAAATTCAGCTTTCCATATGATATGTTTTACATACAGATTGAACAGATAAGGGGATAAAATGCACCCTAACACCTTTTCCTGTGAGAAACCATAGGAAATACAGGAGTTAATCTTTAAGGTGCCACAACATTTCTCTCTCTCTCTCTCTCTCTCTCTGTCTCTTTTTTTTTGCTGTTCTATTTTATTTACTCTCAGATATGCTTGCACAGACTAACACTGCTAATTCTTCAAACATTTCATTCTTCAGTATCTATATTCTGCCCTCATTGTAGCTTCCTGTAAACCATATAGTTATATATCAAGGCAATCAAAAGTTGAGTCACATCATTTCCTTTCAAAACCACCCATAGTTTCTCGTGATTCACACAATCAAAAACCTTCCTGTACTAGTGATTCCCAAACTAGTTCCACAGGACACCAGTGGACATAGGTTCCCAGAAGCCCCAGTCAGTACATTGGTTGATCAGTGCTTTGGGGAATTGACTTAGACTTCTGGGAATTGAAGCCCAAAATCAAAGTTTGGGAAATGCTGCATGTAGTCTACAAACTCCAAGCTAGAGCCATAATATCCCAAAGGCTGAGCGATATCGGCAAGCAAGAGGATATTGCTTTTTTGAAATCAGAGATGTATTTGGGGGACCAGATTTGACAGAGCACTCCAGCTCCATATTTGGCCGAAATTTGTATGTGGAATATCACAGGCTTTATACGGCCACTAGATTGAATGCCCTCAATACAGCTGTTCTATTGGGAAGATACAAAAGTATACCATATGCCCAAAGAACCTGTCTCTGTCCCCAGAAAGCGGTTGAGTCAACTGAGCATATCCTTCTGAATTGTCCTTTCTATGTTGACATTAGACAAATACTCATAGCTCCTCTTCTTTGCCAAATCAGATTTGAGCCTAGAGAAAATCAGGTTCGATTTCTCTTGAATAGCGTTGCTGCTTTGTCAGCCATACGAGTTTCTAAATTCCTATTTTTGGCACTCAAATGTCACAAGATTAAAATTGACAGTATTGACTTGGGCCTATTAACATAGAGTATGTATATCCTGAAGGTAAAGATTGTTAGGCTTAAATGTTAGTTTAAATCTCTGTGTGTGTTTTTGTGCTGACTGACGGTCGAATAAAGATATGTATGTATGTAGTCTACAAAGCATAGACTGATCTTCTTTAGTACTTATTCAGTATCTATTGAATATTATATGGTCTCTAGTGCCTCTTTGTTTTCAGAAGCGAGCTCCCTAAAAGATACACCTTTTTAATTTTTTTGCTATACCTTGAGCATCACCTTGCTTGCATGGGAAAGCAAGGGTCCTATAATTACTGCACTCTTTGGCATCTCCTTTCTTGGGGATTGTAATATATATTGAGTGTTTCCAGACTGTGGTCCACTCTTTTGTTCTCCAGATTTTTTGTTGAAATGTTAACAGTACAGTCTTTGTGACCTGTAATAATTCTTTCACTTTCCATCTATCTCTGCTCGCATATTTCTTCCTGGTACATTCAGAGCAGCTTTCACTTCACTTTCTAGAACTACAGGCTCTTCATCATAGGATTCCTCTTCAAATGAGTCTGTCATCCGTTTATCACTTATTTTACTTTTGCTGATCACCTGTATTTTACAATTTTAAACGTTTCTTCTAACATTCATCTTGATTTTTCTTTTACTTTAATGACAGGGATTGTCTTTTTGCATTCTTATAGTCAATTGAGTTTAATAATGCAAATCTGTTTCTTATGTGGGCTTTACATTCATTAGGAATGTTAATTAATTAATTAATTAATTAATTAGATTTATATGGCCTATCGTCGTAGCGACTCTGGGCAGCTCACAGTTCATAACCCACAATCACAATAAAATGGTCCACTATCATTAAAAACTGTTACACTAAAGAAATAAGGACCCAATTTTAACTGAATGTTGGGACTGTGATTATTTTAGTGTTTTTTCAGCATTGCTAAGCTAATTTCATGAAAGAGGAAAAAGAATGAATTGATTCTGGTACAGGGCAATAGAAAACTAGTGAATTCCAGTTATTGTTCCTGCAGCACAGAGGCAAAGAAAAATCTGTAGTGTTTAAGGGCAGGAATCCTGCTATCTATTTCTGCTGCACCATAGGTATCTTGTAGAAACAAAACTTTTGATTACCCTCCGAAATCTTTCAGATCTGGCTGATGTTAAAGCAAAGAATGTGTAAATTCCAGTAGCCATACTGGCTGGAGAATCCTGTATTTTAATATTACAATTTATCCTGTTTCATCTATATCTTTTAAAATTAATTGAGTTCTAATTTTAAGAAACAGGTGAGATACAAATCAAATACATAAATAGTGGCAGTAAGCAATGTCCCTGTAATTACTGTATGTACTTCAGTGGAACACACATACCCACCTAGATTCAAGTTGGGAAAATTTGCAGCACATGAAAAAATCTGTTCCATTTTCTCCCAGTTCTTCTTGCTTTATTGTCATGGCCATTTGTTGAAGTGGATCTGTGAACAGGTGTCATTTTAATGTATCACAAAGATGTACAACTTAGTATGGTTCTGTTTTTGAACCTGGGTTACATAAGGTATGGGACTGCAGTGGCTCAAGTGGATAAGATGCTGAACTTGCTGACTGGAAGGTGAGAGTTCGATTCCTGGGTACTGCATGATGGAATGAGTTCTCGTCTCTGTCCTAGCTCCTGTCAAGTTAGCAGTTCAAAAGCAAGAAATTGCAAGTACAATACTGTAGATAAATAGGGACCACTTTGGTGGGAAGGTAAACAGCGTTCCGTGTTGAGGCATGCCTGCCACATGTCCACAGAAACGTCTGTAGACACAGACAGCGCTGGCTCTTTGGCTATAAACAGAGATGAGCACTGAACCCTAGAGTTGGAAACAACAGGCTTTACAAGCAAGGGCGACCTTTACCTTTTACAGTAATGTAACAACAACGTTAACATTTTTTTGCTCCTGGTTATTTTTAAATTATACCTATTTAGAAAGTATAGTGTTTTTATGTAACAGCTAGTAGTAATTTATAGCTTTGAATAAGATATTTAAAGTGTTAAAGGGGGGAAATTGTGTTTTTCCTTTAGTTTAACCATTGAGCTCTGGATCCAGAGAATTGTAAGATTTGTGTTTTCCAACTCATTAATCTGACAGCAGAAATTAGTTTGCAGTATTAAAGTCTAAAAAAGTTAAATTACAGCTACACATGTCATTTATGCAGTGGTGCATGT
The DNA here is from genome assembly GCA_035047305.1 of Bradypodion pumilum. Lineage (NCBI taxonomy): Eukaryota > Metazoa > Chordata > Lepidosauria > Squamata > Chamaeleonidae > Bradypodion > Bradypodion pumilum. Next base: position 266,971,581 of record JAWDJD010000004.1, on the reverse strand, counting down.
AGAAGATGTTTGATTTTAATGTTTGCTATAATGGAGAATTTAAATTGCAGTGTTTGTCAAATCTCTAATCTTTGTTTCAGAGTGGAATATTAATTACGCTCTTAACTATGAGAGGTAAATAAAATGAGCATCCACTGACTTCCTAGGGGTAAACTGCAGATTACTGGCAACGTGACATGATGCGTTAAATGTCAGTTTTGTCAGACAAATTTAGAGAAACAGTTAAACTATTAGCTTCCTGTTGTTCGAAGGGTCTTTTATGCAGAGAATGGCTGTTCCAAGCAGCGGGGCTCTGTACCATATGGAACACTAACAAAGCTAAATTGAAAAAGTGAGATGAATGAGGAGATAGCAGTATAGAAGCACTCGATTCGTTTATAATTGTCTATTAACTCCTGTTGGTGGTTTTGAATAAACAATAGTTCAACTGTTACATGTTTTTGGTGTACAAAACTACGTGGAAGGCAGTGGTGATATACAAGAAACTAGTAGCTCATGAGAGGTTTCTCTTAGGGCTGCTTCTCACAATATGGTGGTACAGTGGTTAAACAAGAAATTGCAAGTAGATAAATAGGGACCACTTTGGTGGGAAGGTAAACAGCGTTACGTGCGCTCCGGTGTCTAATCATCCCTGCCACATGACCACAAAAACGTCTGCAGAAGCAGACAGCGCTGGCTGTTCGGCTTTGAAACAGAGATGAGCACTGAACACTAGAGTTTGATACGACTGGCTTTCGAGCAAGGGAAACCTTTACCTTTTACTTTAGTTGTTAAACTGCTGTACTGCAACCAAAAGGGTTGTGAGTTCGCTCCTTACCAGGACGCAAGGTTGACTCATCCTTCCATCCTTCTGAGGTCGGTGAAATGATTACCCAGCATGTTGGGGGCAAAATGCTAATTAACTTGTGAACCACCCAGAGAGTACACTAAGCGCTATGGGGTGGTACATAAGTGTGATTGCTTTGCTGTGCTTCCACATGAATACTATTAAAGTAACTGTGTCGACTGTTTCACATTGCACTAAGTTAGGCCTATGGTTTCTTCATTTTAAACCACTGTTTTAGCCTTCCTTTTGGAGCACCATGCAGCTGAAATCAAAAGGGAGAGCCACCTGCTTATATCAGTGAGATGAAAAAGGAGGGCAGAAAACAAAGGGAAATTAGAAAGATGTCCTGTTTTCTGTCCTTTTTCAACCAAAGTGTGTTTGGAACATCTTCCAATTTGCCACTGAGTCTTGTAACCCTGTATAGTGCCTGACTGGTGTCACAGCTTGGGATGTTGTTTTTAGAAGAAACTCACAGCATTATTCATTACTCATTGCTGCTTGTCCCCCTGTTTTGCCCAAATATAAACCAAGGTACTGGTTGCTAATATAAGTATCAAGAGAGCCTTTAGGGAGAAAATAGAAATGTTGATTCTCCTTGGAACAGTAACTCATATTGGTTATTATTTTGCTGACAATTGACTGTCTTGAGTCCAATGGACAGTGTCGGGGGGATGGGGAGAAGGTCTCATGAGGTTTCAGGGGGACACCAGGCTTGGGGTACCCACGTGGGGCAATCCGTCTAGGTTCAGCGGCCCGCCTACTCCAAGAACACTCCCTCGGTCCACAGCTGCTGAAATGGGGAAGATGGCACTGAATGTTTATTAATTGATTAGTCTTACAACCTTATCAATAACATAACAGAAGAATTAAAATCTGTACAATGGGGTGCAATAAAATACAATAAAAATACAATATGTACATATCTGAGCTACTTTTAAAAGGATTGTAGACTGGAGAAAGGTGCCAATACAAATAATACATGCATATCCATAGTCAGATAAGTGAATCTCCCTTGCAGGATACCCCAGTTTGATTAATATATTGGATTCTTTTAGCTGATGCCTTGATTATAAACTTGGCAGTTCTACATACAATGTGCATGTTAGAACCCAGGAGGAGACAGTTTGTGATTAGAGTCCCAAAAATGTGTTGTTTTTTTTCCTATAGAGATGCAAGGTATTAAAATGGCACTTCTGCACTTTAGGCAGGAATGTGGTAGCAAGTGTGGTAGCAAAGCTGAATAGCAGTCCATTATATTGCCACCTTCATACACACGCGCGCGCGCACACACACACACACACACACACACACACACACAGAGCAGACTTGGCCCTGGGAAACTGCCCTTCTCAAAGATAGCTTTTACCTTCAAAGGCTGGGATGCCCTGGCAGATAATATTCCCAGGCCGATGATTGAAGAAGGTGGTCCTCCCTTCTGGATCACCATGCAACCTTATCTCCCCAAAAGTAAAATGTCCCTTTGAGAAAGGTTGTGTCCTTGAGAAAATGTAGCCTTTTAGCTTGGCCACCGTCCCTTTTCTTGCTCCGCTCCGCTCCGCAAAATTACTCCCCTTCTGGTTCAGATGGCCAAAGATGAGGCTTTCTCGATGTAACTTTGAGGCTTTTTATTGAAGAAGAAGAATCATCCAAAAATATGCAGGATATACATCAAAGCAATAATATATTCTATTCTAATTTAGCAAACTAAGAAAATAGCTACCTTCACTAAGAAAGCATTTCTTTTCTATGGACTTGAAAGCCCCCATCAGGATTTCCTTATGGGTTCATGGTCTGGGTTTGAAGTGACGTGGGCTATCGCCTCCTCCCAAATTGTGTCCTCTGATCCCCCAAAACCTGAGGTTTAAATATATTTTCTGGGGTCCTCACACCTTCCTCCAGAATGTTAAACATGTGAAATGACCTCATTGTTTTGGCTAAATGTTGTTTACACAAACAGGTGTTTATGATGTAACCAAATTCTCAGACATGAAATGACATAACCTAATTCTCAGGTGTCTGTACAGGTGTTGTTGTCACCCTGTCCCCAGATGTTTGAACAGATGTTAATGTCCCATGATCCACTTCTACGTGAATGCCACCTTTCCCTTCTCTCAAAAGTGATGGGTTATTGACCGATTGTAACCTTGGGAATCTCCCTTGTTATGCAAGTGTGAGTTCCCTCACAGGTGTCTGAGTGACTGACATTGCTACTTAGCAACCTTGATGCTTAGTGATGTGTTGATGTATGGTATGTCTGGTATGTGGATTGGAATGCAACTGGCTTCAGTATGATTCCCTATTGAGTTAGCTATCCTCAAACCTACAGAGAATATGCTATATGAATCCTAACACTTAATAAATGTAAATAAAATTAAAATGTGAAATCATCCCTTGTGATTGTCATGACAGGCAGCACCACATAATATGTTGCACTATTGTGTAGAGCAAAAAAAAGACCGTTGAACAATTTTCTTCCATTTGTAAATAAGAACTTTCAAAATTCACAAATTTCTGAATCAATTCAGTGGAAAGAATTTTACATTCAAGAAAAAGTGAGAGAAACCAAAATGGGCAGAGTTCTTAATCTAAGTAAATAAACATATTTTTGCAGTGCTGAATTGAACTTGCTACTTCACTTTTCCTGACAGGCTCCTCATTTTTAACTGCTCCATAGTAGGCATGTACAATTTGATAATCTTTACCGAGTTAATTTGTGTCTGCTGAAATTGGACAGTAGAGAAGTTTCAGAAATACAGCTGACTTGTTTTCATAAACATTAAATAGAAATAGCAATTACACTTATATACCACCCCATAGCGCTTAGTGCACTCTCTGGGTGGTTCACACGATAATTAGCATTTTGCCCCCAACATGCTGGGCACTGATTTTACCAACCTCAGAAGGCTGAGTCAACCTTGATCCCTGTCAGGATCGAAATTACAATGTTTTGGCTGCAGTACTGCAGTTTAACCACTGCACCACTAGGGCTCACTGCAATAAATTTTACCAAAAGAATTTTAGATCTGAAAAAATTAGATGTGGGAGAAAGTGACACGCACTTCCATCAGTGTTATTAAGCAAAAGAGTGAATATTTCTGTATGTTGCCCCACAACTGTTTAGTAGCTCCATTCATCTTGTTTCTCTGCTAAAGGCTGCTCACATCATGAGCCTAATACAATATCAATCTGATCTAGAATACATTCATTAGCAATTATTAGCAGTTATTAGCAATTTTCACTATCTGTAAGAGCCATTGATTTTGGTGAGTCTACTCCAACTAGGCATGTCTGGCCGGATATCCTGCTAAGGTAATGGAATAGACTGTACATCCAGCGACTCAACGCTGAGTGCTAGGTGGCGGTTAACTAACCTGGCTCCCTAAAGGGGCCAACGATACAGGCAGATGAGCCCCTTTAGGTGGGGTGATGGTAGAAGAAATGCCACTGGAAACCATCACATTGGGCCCAATGAGTGGAGGAGGAACTCTGATTCCCAACGGTCATGGAGGTGGAAGAGGCCATGCCAGATGGACTGGCTGTGAAGGTGCACCTTGTCCATATCCTCAAGGCTGTGGCCGTCCATTTCAGTCCCGGTGTTAAATCCTGCATGTCTCATTTCATTTGTGTCACAGGAGATGGCTCCATGATCATAGTGTGTGGGTCACTTCAAGGCAAGCTGGGATTCACCTTCAACAAATTCACACCCATGACATTTTTCCTACTTCAGTTTAAAAAATGCATTCTCGTATACGAGTTGCAGTCGACAACTCCAACTAGGCCTTTCATAGAATTAAGTGGTTTGTTCTCTCTGCTAATTTAGATATAGGTGTTGCAATTCTGGGCAAATTATCTGGATATTTTGTCTTTTGCAGTCATAATCTGCATGTCAAGCATATACAGGGTTTTTGTCATTCTGAATGACTGCATAACATGTATGCCCATCTTTTCCTTGTTTTATCTTCCTGACACACTGCCCTTTCCCCTCTTATGTACTCCTTCCTATGAACCACAATGGTACTGTGAGAGTTGGTGATTTACAGTATTTCTATACAGGAATATGAAAAGTTTCATTTTCATTATAGCTCTGCCAAATACTGTGATGTTATTGCAGACTTCTGCTTGCTAATATTTTTGAAAGATATAATTCAAAACACTCTAATTCACTGACACATTTATCGCCATCTGTAAAATGTCATATTTCAGAGCAACCAATGAATAATACAAATAATGTGACATGAACTATTTAATTTATCTGGATCAGCTGGTGTAACAGATATTTCTCTGTTTTTGTTACCATATGTTTTATCTTATCTGACAGTTCAGGCTCTGTCTCCCAAGTACCAACAATTTATTTCCGAGAAAATACAAGCTGTGTAATACAAAATGTTGTAATATGAACCAGGATTGTGTTTCTTGTTTAAAAAGCCCAGACTGAAGGAAAGATATTATCCTATAGGTGGCTGTGCATAAAATCCTGCTTTATAACATAATAGTGAAATAATACTATAGTGTCCCTAAATATACAATGTTTATGGTGAAAATTTTGTTTGTAATACTTTTATATCACCTGATTTACAATAATCCCAAAATAACCAAACCCACAAACAATTCACATTCTCTAATAAAATCAAGAAAATTAACGAACTAGCAGTCCATAATCAATGTAAACAACAACAGTTAAAACTAAGTAAAACACTCATTAAACAGCCCTGTGTTTGGGGTGGATATCTCCAAAGACCTTTTTAAAAAGTTCTAACATCTCACTCAAAAGCTTGGGAGGAGGAAACCTGATGAATCTCAGAATCTAATATGTTCTATAATAGCAGAGCCACCACTGAGAAGTGCATTGTTCCAAGTCATTTAACCTCTTTCAGGGTGGCAATCCATTATGTCGAGGTTTATGGGAGTCAGATAATACAGGTAGATGTTCTCTGGGAGAGGTACCTTGAGAGTTACTGAGATCCCAAATCATTAAGGGCTTTAAATGATGATCTTGAACTTGGCAACATTACTCAACAGACAGACAGTGCAGAACTGCCAGAACTGGAAAGATATGATCAAATTGTCTAGTCCCAGTCACTGCATTCTGAACCTGATGCATTTCCCATACCAATGTCAAGTGTAGCCCCACATAGAGCCCCATTAGCAATGGTCTCTCAGTCCTAAGCCTAACTCAAAAATTTCATAGACTTTCTGGCCAGGTTACCCTACTATGGTAATAGAATCCACCCTGCTGCCAGCGACTCAACGGCAATTGATTGGTGGCGGTTAACTAACCTGACAACCCTGAGGACTAATGGCGTTGAGTGGCGAAGTCCGCAGTGAAGGGTGATAGTCCCCAAGTGGATTAAATCCAACTTGAATCCATCTTGATGGAGGGCAACAGCTTCATCCATACTGGCCTGGGGTTGATGAGGACTTTGTGTACTAAAAGGGCTCAGGACCAGAAAGTGACTCACAGGACTGGATCAGTGGTATGGGTGTCGCACTGCGATACAGAAGGCAGATGGAAGACTACTGCATTATATTGTTCACAGGACAATTTTCATGGCTGATCTCCAATATTCAGAGTCGGATGTGGCACTTGAAGAGGAAGAAATTGACAGTTATAAATAATTGGCCTAGTAGTATATCTGCCTGCATAGCCATCTAATCAGCCTTGTACTTATTTTGCTGTGTAGGCACATCATAAAATATTAATATGCATTTACTTAAGAGGTTAGCTGCCTAATATATACATATGATATGGCAATTTTAATTGATAATATGTAACACGTCTAAACTCAATGACTGAAATTCTTTTGCTTAGCATAGAAAAATTAATATCATTTAGTCCATTCATTAATTCATTTCTGGGGGCCAATAGCATGCTAGTTTGTTGCATGCACACGTGCCCCTGACAGTGGATTCTTTATTTACCAGTTAAGGATGGACTCTTAATTTGCCAGCTAGGAACAGACAGAAAGCTATGAATTTCTTTATACTAAGGAATTTCAGCCATTATCTAACTATATACTTAACCCAACTTTCACTCCCCAGAGTAGAAGATACTGTCCTATTACCTCTACATGATTTTCAGTAATGCATTAATTCAGATGACAGGCTGTCAAGAAACAGAAGATGTGGATCTTTATTTTGATCATTACATGAAAGTTCACTTACTACTTCTACAATGATGGTTATTTTTCACTTTGGGTAAAGTACATTCAAAGTTCAAAATATAACACAAAGCCCAAACTGTATCAATTCATATTGTCTCTTCTTTGTCTCTAATCTAATAAGATACAAAGGCAATTGAGAGTTTTTTAAAAAAATGAAGTCAATTTAACAAAAGAAAAATGTCTATTTGTAATTACTCAAGCTTTATAAATTAACATACAGATGTATTGGCTACAAAGCATTGGGCCAAGCAGAGAAGTCGATATAACCTCCAGCTCAAAAATGTTAACAGCATGCCATATTACAGGCATCCTTGAGCTACTGCATGGATCAAAGATGGCTGTTTCACAGAGGTGGCTTTGGTGTATTACATGAGGACATCTCAAAATGTATTTGCATTAGTTTAAAAAGACCTCCTACTCAGCTCTATAAAAGCAAAAGAGAGATGGATGCCTACAGCGCATACTTCCCTTACCTGTTTCAAGCTCTGCATACAATTGACAGTTTGACTGAATAAGAAGGTGGACTCTTTAATCATTAATCTTTTTTTTTCTTAAAATGGTAATTAGTCTCAAGATGAACATTTCAGAATATGCTATAAAGAAGATCCAGTGAAAACCTTTCATGTCTGTGTTGTCTCTTGCTGTATATCACACAGCTACCCCCTGAGTAGGCCTCAGCGTTGCCTGTTTATTCACTCTTTACTATGTTTCTTTGATATTAGAATTAAAAAGAAGATGGAAGAATTCTCTACACATCAGAATTAATTTTTACAGAAAAAGGACTAACTTCTCTGTTAATAAGAAAATGACATACAGTAATGCCATGTTGGAAAAACCTTTTCTTTTCATTATTTTGGCATGCCACATATATTTCTTTCTCACTATAACTTTTGTAGGAGGGATGGAGATCCTCAGGTCCATGAGCCAGATGTGAATCACAGGGATTCACCATCTAGCCCTCAGGTTTTTTCAGTTATTTTTGGTCAGTAATTGGAGATAAGAGTAAAGGTTAAGAAGCTATTGCATGGGATTGAGCTGTGCTTTCCAACCTAGAAAGGTGCTGAATGAATATTGGATTGGACTTTTCAGCCAGGAAAGCTTTTCTTTATAAAGATGCCTTTGTGGAAATTCTCCTTCAGTTAGAGGACTTATAACTCCGTTTTCTTTTTGGATTTTTAATGTTACATTATACATTGCTTATCTATACATTTTTATTCATCGCCATCTGGGTTCACTTGGGGATTACTGTGTTTGTAATGTTTATTAAAATGTTTTGTTTACTATTTTGTTTTCATGTATATATTATGTGTATTTGGTGCTCACTACCTTGGCACTAAATCAAACCCTATCAGACAGACAGATAGTCTGTTATGATAGGCACTTGATATTTCATATAACTCATTATTTTGTTTCTTCAGGGATAGTTTCCTAAAAGGTTTGCTGTATATTGGTTGAAACTTATGGATAAGTTCTGATGCTCACTCTCTGAATATTTTCTTCTTCACTCTTTTGCCACGACAAGGACTATCTCGTGTTCAGTTAACCTCTTTGCATATGCGTCCACCAAATCACATATATCTGTTTGGTTGCTTGTGTTTTTTCTGCTTAAATCTTCCATCATTGCATAAATGTTATTATTCCTAGAGATAGCTACACTTCTTAGAGGCATGTGCCACATAAAGAAAACATTTCAGAATGGTAATTATTATGTTTTGTAAGGTTCATTTGTAGGGCAAACTGGCTTGTCCTAGGTTATCTCTTAGTGAATCTGGCAGTTTTCCCGCTTTCCTTATTGCCATTAAACTTGGAATATAAGGAACATGCTCTATAGAATGAATATAACATATAACGCATTGGTTTCACCTAGTCTTTTTATACAAGATGAAAATGATCCTAAATGGAGTTTATGAAACTTTCTTGAATATAAGCACTATCACTTTGATTTTATCTACATTCTAAAAAAGAGACAGTTCCATCTGGTATGTAAACACAACACTTTTCTTCTGTCAAATCACTGACCACTTTATTTGAGCTAACAAGAAGTAAAGGGCATCTGTGTTTTGTAAACCTGTTTCTCTTGTTGTTTTCATTTCCTAGTGCATCTTCCATATTGTTGACCAAATTTTAAAAAATAATCACAAATATTTTACATTATTTCCATAACATATTGATGCCAATGCCAAGGAGTATAGTACAGGAATACCTTACAAAGTCCGCTTCGTACAACATCGAATTCATACAACATCACCTAATTTCTTGAAAAAAGTTGCCTCATACAAAGTCGCTACGACTTTGTATGAGGCATTGGGGTTTTCCCCAGGTTGCATTGTGCCTGGGCAGTATAAAAGGCAGGACACATACATGCATTGCTCTTGTGGGTTTTGCATGAGGCAAAGAGTGTTTAGGAGTGGTTTTGAGTGTGATTTTGAATTTTCTTTTAATTTTTTCATCAGAATTTTTAGAAGCATTCCTGGGATTTTTGCAGCATTCTTCAGGTTCTTGGACAATCAGGGTTGCTTGACATGTTTTTGTAATGTATTTAGCCTTTAGAGAATGATTTCTTAAAGTTCTGTCAGTTTCCTGTCTGTTTCCTTGACTTTGCCCTGAAGTCTGTGCTGTTACAGTACAATGTATCTCTATGGAAACGACGTTGTACTAGGCATCGCGGCAGGATTTGGACGTTGTATGAGGCATCGTGGCTAGGATTTTGCATGCTTCATACAAAGTCCAAATCTGTATAAAGTCCAAACTTGTGGAACCATGTTTGGACGTTGAGGTATCACTGTATATGAATCAGTATCAACCCTTATTCAAGAAAGAAGTCCGCTTGGCTCTGTGGTTTTCTGAGGTTAATAGATCGTGTAGATACCTTACTTCTTAAAAGAAGGATATTTTACTAATTTCAGCCCTAGAACTATTATTCCAAAGAAACATGGACATGTCCTTCCTGGAGGTACCATTTTATGCACCTTTCCCTCACAAATGAAGTATGCTCCTTACTCTACCAGCCCATCCTCAATTTATGCCAAAACAAGAAGAGTAGGGAATGAGCATATCAGTACATGCCTCCATCTCCAGTTAGGTAACTGAAGGAGTAAAATAATGGTTTTTGTCTTCATTAGGAGATAGTCTGGATACCATTTATTTCTATTTTCCAGTATAATTTTAATAATAATACAGTCCTCCAAGTCAGAACTTGCCACAGTTGCTCAACAGTAGCATCTGAAAAAGGGATGGGGAAAGTAAAGGTTAAAGGTAAAGGTCACCCTTGATCAAAAGCCAGTGCTATCTGGGTCTGCAGAAGTTTCTGTGCTCATGTAGGCACCAGAGTTCACAGAACGCTGTTACCTTTGGAACTGAAGTGGCACCTATTTATCTACTTGCAATTTCTTGCTTTCAAATTGCTAGGTTGACAGGAGCTGGGGCAGACGAGGGGCACTCACTCCATCACGCAGCACTCAGGTCTCAAACTGCTGACTTCTGTTCACTGCAACCCAGTGGGGAAGGTACTGTAGCCCAAAAAGCCCTCTGGATATCTCCCACTACCTTCTGAGCTTAATTCCTTCTTTCACCCTCTCTAGCCAATGTGGCAGTAAGATTGGATTTATAATGCTGCTACAGAAAGTGGGGCAGTCCATTCATTCCATGACCCACAGGCATTAGAGGATAGAGAGCTAATTGTGGAAGGGACTACTGATTTATCCTCATTCGCATGAGGTCTGCTCTTGGGGATGAAATGATAAGAACTGGCTTCAAGAAGTTCAGTCTTCCACAACATGGCCCTGTAAGAGGGAGGGTAAAAGACCCAGCAGAGGAGAAGTGGAAACTGCTGCTCCTAGATCTTAGGTGGCTCCTAGAATTTCCTAGGTGGCTAACCTTGGCACTCCAGCTGTTCTTGGACTTCAATTACCAGAAGCCCAAGGAGGCACTACGGCTGATCAGGGCTTCTGGGAATTGAAGTCCAAGAACAGCTGGAGTGCTGAGGTTAGCCATCACTGTATGGATAACCAATCTCCAAGAAATGCATTCATAGCTGGTGAGACAATGTCTTCCATATGATTTCAGGAAAATTGGTCAGGATGTTTTAAATAGGGATGCTATTTAAGTGATTAAGGAGTTATAGCATGCAAACTCAACACCTTCAGAGTTTTATGCTGCTACAATTCTGCTTCCATTATGCAGAGGACTAAAGGCAGAAATCAGATGTTGTTGTATCATGCCTTCTGTATATACTGGTGGCTCTTGTCTAACCAGCTCTAAAATGCACTCTGGCTGAGTTAGATCCAGGTTAAGTCTGAGTTGGAACTACACTAAGTTTGTTGTGTTTTCCTCTCGTTGAAATAAGTGAGACTTAAATCATAACTAACTTCTCACATTGAAGGTGCTAAATGAAATGAAAAGAAAATAAGTAGAATAGAAGAAGAACGTCTGAAATAACAGGTTGAGGCTGCTTGTATACTGGTTCCATCACCCTGCCAAGGTTTTTCAAGACTTCTCCCCCCCCCCTCCCCAAATCCTTTTTTCCAGTGCAGGATTGTTCTTGGGCAGGCTGTCATTCATTGAACTTCAGAGGTGGTCTCTTTAAATGGGCAGCTAGACCAGCATGTAGCTGTTAGATTCATTTTTACTTGCGACCTGAGTCCAAAGTTGAGCAAAGTTCATATATGAAATAATGTAAAGCTCACAGCCCTGTTATATAAAGTTTTCAGTTCTTTTCAAAATGTTCTAGAAAGGCTAAAATAGCTTCTGGCTGTCTTCAAGTCAGCCATTCTTCACTTTTCATTGATGCAGAGAAAATGAATTAAATGTAAAAGTATTTTTAAAGTCTATTATAATTAACCTAACAAACAGAACCGTACATGTACATATTGCTTTGGTTTGTTTTTTAAAGTAATAGTAGATTATTTAAATGTCAAACAACTTCTCAGGCTTTTACTTTTAGACACACAGTAATTGGGTATTATAGTGCTTGCTTGCCAATCACAACATGACCCTAAGTTTTTCATCTGCTCTCTTGCCACTCCACACCAAGGAAAAACACAACACAGTGCTGGAATTTAACAAAGGGCAACTTTATTAACTATACAGTAAAACCCTGACTTACAAATGCCTCGAGTTACATAAAATTTGACTTACATAATGATTTTGTGCTAAAACCATGTCCCGGTTTACATAATTTCCTATGGGTTTGCTTTGAGTTAAATAAATATTCTTTTTTTATGGGTTTGCTTCGAGTTATGTAAAAAGACAATTTTTCCTGTGGGTTTGCTTTGAGTTACAATTTTTTTCGACATACAAGTAACCTTGTGGAACAGAAAAAATTTGTACGTAGGGGTTTTACTGTATACAGGAAGCAAAACCTAAAGTAGGGGCATTGAGGTTCGGAGAAGCAACCCATGTGACAACCTTCCGAAGAAGGTAGGGAGAAAGGCCAAAAGAGGGGTGAGAAAAGTGGTTAAACAAAACCCATATACTGTATCTTGAAAACTCCCCAAACTAAATAAACCCGAAGGCCTATGCCCCTCCTCTTAACCATCTACCTGTCTTCTCCGAACTTCCTGCTAAAGTGACTAGATCCTCCCCAGCCAAATGACCTATGCTTTGGTATAAAGTAGGCGGAAAAGACCCTAAGTTCAGCCGATTTACTTAGGGCCCCAAAATTCCTACTTAGCCCATGAAAACAGTGACCAGCTATCCTATACCGAAAACAGGGAGGGTCTCTGATATCCTAAACCCACAAAGCAAAACTGCCAACGAAAGGAAACTTGGACCCTACTCTCTACTCCCCCAATCAGCACCAGCCACGCCGAACTCACTCACATCTTGGTGGGTATGGCAAGGCTCCTCGTTCCTGCAGCTGCAGTTACGAAGGCAAACGTTGTTGTCACTTTTCAGATACTCATTAGAGTGCATGTACAATGTAACAGTGTTATTTTGATCTATATCAGGCATCAAACTGGGATTGCCCAACACCTTTTCAAACCCCATTTTGAGAAGGTTAAAGTCTAATATACAGACCTGTGAAAGAACATGGAGGTTTGGCGGGTAATGGGGATAGTCTTCATTTCTATTTGTTCTTGTCAGACGTTCTGTGAATGCCGAGTAGTAGAATTAGGACTGAACCTGTTGACCTCATTTTTTTTTAATCTTCAAGAGTTCATTCAAACAGAGCCTATACTTGTACCACTGTATACTTTCATTGTGTGGTCTGGAATTAAGCTGAAGGCAAAGTGTGCATAATTTTTGCATTTGCTGCATTCAAATCTTTAGATGAGGAGTTCTCAACCTTTTTCAGCCGGGGCCCGGCTCACACTCCTTCAGACAGCTTTAAGGACCGGACAGCCATTTTGCCCTCCCTCCATCACATGGCACTTCTTGGTGTGGTGGAGGTGGTGGTGGGCCACATCACGGGCCACAGGTTGATAATTCCTGCTTTAGATAGAGAGCAGGAACAGTCTGAGTTTGGTAACCAGCATGCTGGTATGTTCATTGAAAACTGCTGGAAAGTTGGTTCCACCAGTTGAGAAAATGACCTCCAGGGAAAATGTGTGCTCGAATACGAGTAGCAGCCGACAACAATGACGACAAGATGAGAATTGTTTGTGGGGCATGCTCTTAATGCCCGGCAAGCCAGCAATAGCCAGTGCAATCTTATAATGTTTATTAAGAAATAAATCCCCTAAGTCAGGGATGCCCAAACTTTTCGAGCCGTGGACCAATCACGTGGTTTAGCGTGCTGGTCACGTGGTTCCACCCACCGGAAGTGGAAGTAAACATGCATGTGCATGCACAGAACATGCCCGTGCATACGCATAATGATGCCGTAAATGAACTGTGGCTGTCGTAAATACATTTATGGCAGGCGTGGGGCATTTACAGCTGTGTTATGTGCATGCACGGGCACATTTTGCGCACACACATGCACATTTTACTTCTGCTTCCGTTAGTGAGGGCGGTGCGGGCTGGATTAATTGGTGCTTGGGGCCAGATCCAGCCCACGGGCCATAGTTTGGGCACCCCTGCCCTAAGTTAATGAGATTTATTTCTAAGATAGTGAATAGGATCTTTATATGCCCATCTGTTTTCCTGTGTTCCTGTGAATGTTCTATTACATATCTGCCCCTACATTATACAGAATACTACAAAGGTTCCCAAAATGTTATGCCATAAAACAAAACAAAAAGTAATTTGAGCTAAGTCCTTCCCTTTCACTCTCTGCTGTATTATCTTACTGAGGAGAAGAAACAACCGTATATACAGCAACCATTTTCATATGTTGAGTAGAGCCTAATCTTTTCCCCATCTTAGTATCTCAACTCCTGGATGGGCAGGCAGCATTATGGCATAGAACAGGAGTCAGCAAACTTGGTTTTCCAGGTGTTCTTGGACTTCAATTACCAAAAGCCCAAGTCAGTACTCCTACTGATCAGGACTTCTGGGAACTGAAGTCCAAGAACATATGGAGAGCCAAGTTTCCTGACCCCAGAGATAGAACAACAAGAGGTCTGTGTGTAGTTCCTTTCTACTTGTATATATCCTTTTTCTCCTGCCAACCTAGCAGTTTGAAAGCAAGAAATTGCAAGTAGATAAATAGGGACCACTTTGATGGGAAGGTAACAGCGTTCCATGCGCTCCGGTGTCTAGTCATGCCTGCCACATGACCACAAAAACGTCTGCTGCAGCAGACAGCGCTGGCTCTTAAGCTTTGAAACAGAGATGAGCACCTCACCCTAGAGTTGGATACGACTGGCTTTCGAGCAAGGGAAACTTTTACCTTTACCTTTATATCCTTTTTACACTTTAACAGATTTCAACAATAGTGGCTTTAACTGTATGCAGGAAGAGGCTAGATGGGGATATGGCAAGTACATGCATCTAGATTCAGGGCACAAACCGTACAGAGTCACATTCTAGTTATCTTCATTTCTTGCTGAGAGGGAGACTTCCTTCCATCCTTATGGAAGCAGAGAAATGTTTGAAGACTTTTGAGGAAGTAGTGGTATAGAATTGTGATTGCTATATTGCTATTGATGGAAGTTCTCTTTGAGACTTTAGAGAGGTGTGTTGGACATTTGTTTTGTGCCTGTGCAAAATTGGGAGAGCATGAAATAGCCAGTCATGCTCTTTAAGGCTATTTTTGGCTATTGGTTATTTTGTGTCATTTTCCTGTTTTTATTTAGCACTCTTAGAGTAATGTTTTTCACCATCTGGTTTTTTGAACTCTGATTTCCAGAAGCCTAAATCAATTCCCCAAAGCACTGATCAGCCAATGTTCTGACTTAGACTTCTGGGAATTGTGGGCCCCACATTGGGAACCACTGCTCTAGAGAGGCTATATTTCAGATCAGGAATTGGCTAAATATGTCCATCAGGAAAGTCCAGAAGGACTAACCATACTGCCTAGAGGTAATAGATTGGTTATTAGGATAGATGGAAGCCCTGGGTAGCTGCATGTGACCTCTGGGCTGTAATTTGCCCTTTTCAGCTCCAAGGAATTACATGTGCAGGCAAAATGCTCAAATAGTTTCCTTCCCCAACCCCATTGCCAGACAAATCCATGCAATAAGTGTAAGCCTTAATAATTGAATTTGCCCTTACTACTTTTCTCATGTATTAATTTTTAATGAAACTGATTTGGGGGTTTTGAAATTTCATTATAGGTCTGTATGTGTTTGTGAAATACGTATAGATGCAACAATTATAAATGCACAACTGATATAAAAAGGCTAATTCCCCACTTCCTAAGTATAGAATCATCTCCTTTTCTTAAGGAAATTGGCTAAAAAGCGAAAAGAGACATTGAGCAGCACACGGCAGGAAATGACAGTGATGGTGAACTCAATGGATAAAAGCTACACTGAACAAGGTACCAACTGTGATGAAGCTTTCTCTTTCATGGACACAAACAATCTAAATGGAAGATGTGAGTATAGAATGCATGGGGGTGATGCTGCAATTATTTTTATGTCTGTTTGGTAGATGGGAAGGGGAAGTGTAAATGGTTCTTAACATACTTCTTGTCGCTCAGCCACTTCCATGGGTAGGTTATTGACTAGGCTGTGGGCCTCAGAGTCTCACACTGTGCAACATATCACAGCATGGCATGCAGTGAGAGGATTTCTAATAAAGATAATATTTCATTTCTGTCTTTCATTTGATTTCACATAAAAATCACAGACATCAATGCAGGTGTTAGGTTCCATTTTCTCATTCATGTTTACAATGTTAACAGCTTTATTGTTTCCACATTGTTAGCGTGCCCCCGTATTTTGGACATTTAAGAAAGGTATCATAAAGTGTTTTGGATGGCAGGCATTTAATCCATTGTAATAATCAATTAATGTTACAACTGACACATTGTATAGTTCCTATTGCTAAAAAAAGATGAAATTAATAGTTGTTTTGGACTCCTATTCCTCAGAAATTTCTTTGTGATAAATATTAACAAATTATTCAAGTTGAAATTTTGTACCTTACAATTCTTGCCAGATGGAGTGGCTGTCATGGATCAGCCTGGGGGCTTTTTCTACTTAGCTTGGCAATGTCTACTTGTGATTGAAAGCAGGTCAAGGCAAAGGTCTGAGATCTCAGACAAAGGTCATCCGTCCTACTACTCAAGACACTTTTGACTGAAAATGCCAAAAACTGAAATGAAGACTTTATGTGTACAAACAGACTATGAGAAAGTCTTGATTTTTCACAAAACTCAAAATGTCCTAATCAGGTCAGACATATATTTAAAAAGTAATTTTTGAACTCTGATACAGAGCATAGGATTATACATGTTAAAGCAATGCATAAGCAAAGCTATAATCAAATAAATATTTCTCACCACTATTTAAAAGACAGAGCAAGATAAGTGGGACAATACCCATCCTTGAATTAACATGGAATATGCATGTAAAATGTGCTGTTATGGTCTAGTCTCAAAGTTTCATAAATTTACAAGGCTTCAAAGGCAAGTGCTATATTTAGGCTACATAAAAATACTGTTGATCAACTGTAGAAACATTTTAATATCTCTCTTAAATTTGTAAACGGTTCAGGTTTTTTGGCTTATACTGGAATTTTCTTATTACTTGGTTACACAAAGTAAATACATCAATTTAACAGGACAGCCTGATATAGCTCCTCAGAGGTAGCTCCCACTGAGTTCAATGGTTTTTAGCCTACATTTTAAAAGTTTGTAGCCTACAATCTCTCATGACATTGCCTTTTGAAGCCTTCACTGGCCAGTTCATCACTAGCAAAAAAATCCAGCATCACTTGACAAGACCAAGTTTCAGTCTGTATTGCAGATCTATCTCACAGTAGCCTTCTTCTTCACAAACTGAAGCATTTCTAGTGGACTCCATTTCAAGTGTTACTGAGGACACAAGAAGTTTCTCTTAATTGTTATAGCAGAACAGACCTTAAGAGAAAAATACAAGAAAATCCTGGTCAAAATCCTTTGCAATTTATGCAGACATTAGCATAATTGGCATAAATCTTTTTTTTACATAAATGAATACACAAAGTAAAAAATTATATGAAAAAGCCATTTTACATTGACAAAGACATATAAATGATATAGTGCACAGAAAAAAGAGGGAAAAAAAGAAAACAAATACATGAACATTTAATTATATTGAACTACTATAACATACTTAACTGTGTAGAATCGACAGGTCAGTAAACCCTGTTGGTCAGACTGGATCTCATCTACAATTTTTAATATTAAATTTCCATTCTAATATACCAAACCAGTCTGAACTTTAATTAGGCATTGCTATTTTTATTTGGCCTGTTTACCTATTACCCAACCAAGTTAATAATACATTTATAATAATAAAAAAGTGATTACTAATTCACCACATGTGACTGTACAATGCCCTGGAAGTTGCGGTGGACACTTTTTCACTATTTCCAAAATCTGTGAAGTTCAGGTACTGGACTGCTCCCATCACCTCTTGTACCTGTGGAATAAACAAACAATTGCCATATTTGCCAAAATCTATTCTCTTTTATTATGCCCTTTTTCTTGTTCAATTCCCATGTTAATTTGTCATTTAAAGCAAGGTCCCACATTTCCTTATACCAAACTTCCATCTTTGGGCTCTGATCATTTTTCCACTTTCTTGCTATGCATTGTCTCGCTGTTGTCATGCACAGAGATAGTAACTCACTTTTATCCTTATCTAAGTTCATACTTCCTGTGTCTGTCAGCAACGCTATATCTGGCCCCAGTTTGAGGTTCATCCCAAAAATTCTGGAGATTTCTTTCTCTATTTCCTCCCAAAATTGCTTTACCACCCTACAGCTCCACCACATATGTTCGTAAGTACCCAACTCATCAGTACATCTCCAACACATTTGAGTTTTATTGTTATCCATTTGATGTAACCTCACTGGGGTCAGATACCACCTCCATAACATTTTAAAATTATGTTATTTTACTCTGACAGACATAGTTCTCATGATCCTTTTCTTCCACTTATTTTTCCATTCCATCTCTGTGATATTAATCTTAAGATCTTGTTCCCATATTTTTCTTAATGTTTCTATACTCTCTCTATTTATTATCTTGTAAATTTTACTCACCAGGCCTTTTATGTCCATATCTCCTTTCCTTACTTTCCACATTAATTCCTCAAATTCTGTTTTATCTCTCTCCAATCTTACTTCAGCCAAATATTTACTGTTCCATTTGTCTACTAATATCACCTGAAACCAATTCAATTTTAACTGTGTATATAACTCCATTTTTTCCTCTTTATCCCTACATAATCTGATCCAGTCCTTCAGCAAGAAAATCTCGTTTTTATTCAAAATTTCCTTTACTTTACTGTCTAAATTTATTGGAATTTTTTTTAATATCCTCTATTTCTATAATTGGTGATACACCTGGGACTAAGTCCTTTTTCACTTTTTTCCAATTGTTTAACAGGACCTTCATCATTCTGTTTTTTTACACCTATTTTACTCATTTCTTTATCCAGGAATAACGACTTGCCAAACTGATTTACCTCCTTCATCTCTATTTCCTCCCAAATTGTCTTTTCCTTCCTCAGAATCTTTACAATGTTTTTAACCTGAAAAGCTCTATAGTAATATTTAAGGTTTGGTAAACCCAATCCACCTTCTTTCTGAGATAAATACCAAAAACTTCTATTAATTCTAGGTCTACGTCCACCATTACAATAGTTATTAAACATAGTTTGAAATTCTTTAATTCCTTTCTCTCTTAACTGGATCGGTAAAGCGTCAAACAAAAACTTCAATCTTGGTAATAACATCATTTTACAAAGAGCGACTCTACCGAACTAAGACAATTTCAATTTACTATACTGTAGTATTTTCCCCCTAATTTCTTTTTTTCTTTTTTTCTTTTTTGTTCTTCATAGTTTAATTTCTTAAGGTCTTCCCAATTGTAGGATATATTTATTCCCAAATACTTCAAACTATTTCTAACCTGTATTTTAAATTTATCCTTTATTTTCCTTTGCTCTTCTTGTTCTAGATTACTCAATATCATCTCAGATTTGTCCTAGTTTATCTTTAATCCCGTCATTTCCTCAAAATTCTTTAAATGTTCCTGGATTCTATGTAAGGCCTTCAAAGGATGCTTTAGAATTACTAAGGTATCATCTGCATACAGACTTATCTTATTATCTGCAATTCCTTCAATGTTCTTATCTTGTCGTATGGCGCTTGCTAAAATCTCCATTGCCATAATAAATAATATTGGAGATAGGGGACATCCCTGTCGGGTTCCTGCCTCTAATTTAACCTCATCAGTAATAGCATCATTTCCTTTAATGTATGCAGAACCATGGTGATATAATTTGTCAATCACCCCCTTAAATTTATCTCCAAATCCATACGCATTAATTATCTCATTAATTGTTGCCCATTGAAGACAGTCAAACGCCTTGAAGATATCTAATGATAACATTCCAACTTTTTCTTTATCTCGTATTGCTATGTCTATCAGATCTAAGACCCTTCTTGTTAAATCCGCCATATGCCTTCCTTTCAGAAAACCTGCTTGATCCTTATTTATATATTTATTCATAACATTATTCAATTTATTCGCCAGGATTGCAATAAAAAAATTTGCGCCCTGATTTATTAACGAAATTGGTCTGTATGACTCAGCTTTTTCAGCATCTTTACCCAGTTTTGGTATTAATACTATTATTGAATGGTACAATGAAGTCGGTATTGCTCCCCCCCCCTCCAGAATATAATTAAATAATCTCAATAATCTTGGAACCACAATTTCCTTAAATTCTTTATAGAATTCCGCAGGCAATCCATCTTCTCCTGGGAATTTACACGCGTTCAGTTTGGAAATCACATCTTTTATTTCTTTCTCCGTTATAGACTCTTTCATCCTAGACTTGTGCTCTTGAGATATCTTTTTCCCCATTTGATTGGGGAAAACCAATCTTTTAACTTTCCTACATTTATCTTTTTTTCTGTGTATAATTCCTGATAAAAATTTCTGACTATATTAGTTTTATCTTTTAATTTATTATATCTTATTCCATCCTTTATCAGATCTCCAATTTCCCTCTTATTCCTTTTTTCTTTTGCCGCTCTTGCCAACAGTTTTGAATTTTTATTACTAAATTCAAAGTATTCCCTCCTCAAATAGACTTAATATCTTTGTACCTTCTCTATAATAATTGGCATAAATCTTGGCAGCAAGTAGCTGCATATTAAAAATCTAGCATAAGTATTTGTTGTTTGATGCTGAGTCATATAATCCAATATGCAACAGCAAATTTTTATGCTGATTTCAGAGTGTGCAGCAGTTGGCTACCAAAATGTACACTGACTGTGTTATGCCACCTATCATTTAAATAATAATACAAAAAAGTCTACAGTCTCCATTATTCACTTTTCAAAATATATATTTTTCTCAACAATCGGTTTTCTTGATCAGTTGGTTGGGGGTTTGTTGAATAAGGATAGTTGAGCAGATGTGTTTTAGTTTCCAAATGCCTGTGATTTGCTGAATACAGTAGTTTTCTTTTCTTTTTTAATGGGACTGTCGTGGCTTAATGGTTAAGACACTGAACTAGATGGCTGGAAGGTCAGCAAGTCAGCAGTTCGAGACCTGAGTGCTGCACGATGAAGTGAGCACCTGTCTCTGTCCCAGCCCCTGCCAACCTAGCAGTTCAAAAGCAAGAAATTGCAAGTAGATAAATACCTTCAATGGGAAGGTAAACAGTGTTCCATGCACTCTAGTCATGCCTGCCACATGCAGATGCAGACAGTGGTGGCTCTTTGGCTATAAACAGATGAGCACTAAACCCTACAGTCAGATAGAACTGGATTTCAAGCAAGGACGACCTTTACCTTTCTTCTTTTTCCAGCAGTATCATCGCCATCTTCATTTACAATGAAGACGAACACACTGAGTACCACTGTGCCTAACTCCTACTACCCAGGTAAATAATGTTCTTTTTTTCTTTTTGCTGCTGTCTTTTAGGAATTTGCGGATCATCCACTTACAGCACAGTTACAGACATATCAAGTGTCCACTAGGGCTCATTAGAGACCTTTGTTTCCCCCCCCCCCCCTTTCAAGGGCAGCCTTCGCCACCACACTGAACAGGAAGCTCAATGGCAGCAGTCAACCTTCTCTAGGACTTGAGCCTTTGTTTTATTTGAGTGTGCACTAAAGTCCCAGTCCATGTTGAAGAATAACATTCTTATGCTTTTGGAGGGGGCGGGGAATGATTATAAGAGCTTTTGCATGTTTTAACACCTTGCTTGTTTGTGGCTTTCTGGCAGAAATTTTAAGAATATTTACCAGTCATTTACTTTTCTTTTTCTTTTTTGCTTTTTCTGCATTGACCTTCTTATGATGTTTGACAGATCCATTTGTGCCAACTGCAATTTTAGGTGAGAACATTTCCCTTTATCAACATCTGTTACAGAAACAGTTTTAAACAGTTTAAAATGAAGCCACAGAATGTTGTGAGATTTTTTAAAAAAGGTTATTTGCTGCTGGATAATACGCAAACTGTTATCTGTGTTTAATTTCAATGCCAGTTAGCATATTAAATTCTTCCAATCGTCAGAAAATTCAGTAATAAGTGTTTTTATCCTTTGACAGTTAGTACTAAAGTAATGAATTAGCAAATTACTAAAAAGTATAATAATAATTATAGCAATGTCTTTACAATAAATTACAATTAGATATAATTTAAAGAATCTTACGTAATATGATTTAATATAAAATTTGGCCAACTCTCTGGTTCTTATTATTTGCTAAAGGTTTCCACTTTGTTTTTTATTGGCATGTCACAGACAGACTTTCAGTGAGATTGTGACCATCAATAGGATAGCATAATAAAATAAAGTTTATTATGTGCCATATCGCACAAAGAATGAAATAAGATTGTTAGCAGTTTAAGAGGGAAAGCATTTTGCATCTGTCTTACATGAAACTGCAAACAACTCTTGATTATTAACCAGTATAAAATGAAACAAGGGAAATGGATTTACCATGCTGAGATAACAAAAATAGCATGAAATGTTGTTGTATTTCTAACACAGTATATAACAAAAAAGCTGGCCTGTGCTTTTCAATGCTACCAACATACTAACCACCTAACACAAACTTAATTGCAGCTCTTAAAAAAAACAAATAAAAGCAAACATATAATTATGAACTGTGGCAAGAATTTTGTTCTGATACTTTAGTTGCTGCTTTCACACTGTTCAGTGGATTCTTCACTTTTTTCCTGTTCTCTTTCTCAGTTCTTACTAGTGGACACTATTGCCAAAATAATTCTGGGTTTGCTTATTGCTGTAGTGCATAGTGAGAGGCTGTCCTCTAAAGAATTTTGCACATCAATTGACTGGAAGAGGAACTTGTGACATGAAACATTGGCGGCGGCGGCTGCAACTCAGATTCAAGAATGTGTTTTTTCCTGAAGCAGGAAAAATGCCATTGGTATGAATTTGTTTAAGGTGGATCCCAGCTTGTCATGGGAATCAGAATTCCTACTCTGGCCATTTCGCTGTTGGGCCTAATATCATGGTTTCCAGTGGCATTTCCTTCATCCACTGAGGGGACCATCACCCTACCTAAAGGGGCTCATCCGCCCGTAGCTGTTGGCCCCTTTAGGGAGTCAGATTATTTACTGCTGCCCAACACTCGGCGTTGAGTCACTGGCTGTACAGTCTACCATAGCAGGATGTCCAGCCAGACATAGACATGAAACATAAACCATTTATAAAACTGCAGATACTCAGAAGTGATTTGTGGTGTGAGCAGAGGACATTATTGTAAAAAAAAGAGAGAGATGAAGTCAAGTCCCATCAGTTGTACAGCTGATTATTAATCTCTCTTATTTATGGTCCTGATGTAGAATTTTCAAGAATTAACCTGTGCCATTTCCCCCATAACTAAACCATATCCTAGAAAATCATTAGAGTGAAATTGTAATTAGCATAGTTCACTTATGTTTGATACCAAAAGAAAATAATTTCTCCTAATCAGAGCAAATGACACTGCAGTCGTCATAATAACACAATAGCTTGCACTGTAGTTTATAGTGATTTTTAACAGTTATGTTACATTTTAATAGACAAAGAGAAAAAACATTTACAACAAACTATAAACTATAAACTTCTATAGTAGAATTCTATTATGCTCTACTACTTGACTTTTTCCAAAATTTCACTGTACAACAAAAATATTTATATCTGATAACGCAAAAATGTACATAAAATGGGTCAAGTGGGGCCATAGTGTTTGTTTCTTCTTGTTTAATGGAGAATCATTCAATTCACCGTTAAACTATTATTTGCCATTTTGCAACCTGTCCTCTATATTGTCCTTCTAATACACGGAGAGTGTGGATGATATAGCAGGAATAATAACACAGTTGGTAGAAAAGTATCACCTTCCTTTGAAGACAAGATTTAGTTGAGCTTGAAGGTTTTTTTATTCAGATGAATGTTGAATGTGTAGCAATACACAATGGTCAACTTCCTTCAGAATTTTTAATATGGACTCTGTTTATATAAAGGTACGAATTGACCTCTTCAGACTTCTTGTTTTCATTGCCAGTGACCCATTTTAGAACATTGGTGAACATTTCACACCTGAAACATGTAAATGCCTGCAAAAGATGAGGAAAATAAATAACAAGCAACAGCAAAAGCTGTTATTTCTGAGCATTAGCTGCAATCTATCTTCCTGCATGAATGGAACGGATATTCCCAAAATATAACTTCAAACTGTAGCTTGGGTTTACGAGAAAATGCAAGCAAGAGTCTTGGGCTCACACACCATTCTTCTTTCTCTTTATATGTAACAACAAGTAACTTAAAATCATTATTTGTGTCAGTAGGAAGCAAATGGGCTCTAATGTTGATTGTGTTGTGGTCTCTGGAAAGTCACACGGTTAGATAACTGCATTGAACATTGTCAGGAATTTATTGGATTTTTTAGCAAAATGAAAGAGGAGAGAGGAGAAAAGCATTTCCACACTTTTTTTTGTATGCCTGTCATTCCAAAAGGGCCTCTGAGAATTCTCTCCCTGACTTTTCTAGAAAGTAAAGAGGAATTGCTATTGTACAAATAAATGCCTTTCCTTCTCCAGGTGCCTGCCTTTCCTCTTGTAATTTTTCTTTCTTGACCATATGAGGAAGGAAGAGGGAAGAAAGGGATAAAGTGACTAATATAATCAGGGAAATTGTGGACCTGTTTTATCTTTTAGAGAGATAGTGATGGAAGTGACTTTTTTAAGCTGTAGGTAAAGAATAATTGGCTTGAGTCTCTAGCTGCCTTAACATATTAAACTTGTTTATGTGAAAGCAATCCACCATTTGTTGACTTTGGTTTTTAACATGACACTGAAAACCACTGTAACTGGAGCTCACTTGTATTCCTGTACCTGCAACCACTTTGCAAATGAACCCGTCCCATGCGCACATGCAGAAATATTTTTGACCATAGATACCATGGACACAACAATAAATACAACTCCAAATACAAATGGAATAGTACTTGTCAAATGTTGTATTAAGAGGGCTTTCTCACATTTTGAGTTATATTTTCCCCTAGTAAATACATATTCTAAAAAAAAAAAATCTTTTAGTTCCTGATTTATTCACCGAAGACCTGGTCTAGACTTTATCAGCCTGTTGCCCTCCAGATAGATTGGGCTATATTTCCATCTTCTCTACTCAGCATGGCTGTACTGGCTGGGGATGATGGTTTTATAACTCATCTCATCTGGAGGTATTGATTTGAATTGGTCTACACACTTTAAAATCAAGAACTTTGCTACACTTCCTTGCAACCAACTTGTCTCTTCCTGGCTGTAGTTAGAAAATGGAGAATAATTGGGAGTGTACATAAAATATACATTTAAGGATGGTTTTGTTTTAGGTATGTGGTGCATTTTCCAGGGCTGTGTACACTTGTGTGATTTTTTGGGATGAGAGCCATCCTTTTCTTTGCTTATGTATTTCAAATGCGTACATTTATGAATTTCAAAACTTCTGTTTATCATTGGCTAAGCTGTGTTTAAGCAGTGTTCTGAATACATTTGAAAAGTGCACATTTTCTCTTTGTAGGTTTTTGCATGCATTTTTCAAATTTATGCATTTTATATGCATTCTTACAGACTGACAAATATAAAGATCTGTAGCAAAGACTGTATCCCACCCATAGATAGACTGTAAAATATTACAAACCCATCAAACTTCAGACTAAGTTCAAGTTGCTCACATATCCTTCACTGTAGTAGCAGTTTCTCCTAGTGGTCTCTGTGATTCACACCTATGAATGTGCCAGAGCCTGGCACATTTCTAAATCTTTCATAGCTGAGTTATAGCATATTGGCACATAACTCCAAATATTCCTTACTAGATTGTAGAAAATTGTTAACTTAGTCATTTGACTCTTGTATACTTATGGCACCTTAACCCATCTTTAAGACATGTACAGTTTTGGCAGCCCAAGATTCCCAGAAACCACTTTATATGTCTTTCTTTCTTTGGGACATTCACAACAATCCAACTTGAAAAGTTCTCTTGCCTTTTTCTCTACAAGGGAAAAACTGAGATTCCATCTTAGAGCATTGTGTGAGTATAGCCAATTTTCCCGTTCCAAAGCCAATTTAAAACAACAACCTACTGATCCCTTTGAATCAGCAGCAGTAGGGTCCTAAGTTTCCTACATACAAATCTGACAACCTTCCTTGCAAACATGATTCATAGATCTTACCATCAAGGGAAATATAGTCACCATCCAACAAGAAGTAATATACAAATTTCACAAAACACCATCTTTGACTGTCATTGATTTTGACATCTCACACAGAAAATGGTTTAAGGAACAAGCTATACTACCATCTCCATCAATGGCAAACCATGATTATGGGTCAATAGATACTGATATTTATTCAGTGAGGTTATTATGTCAGAATTTACTTCTTCTACCACAGAATGTATTCAATGTCAATGTCACTCCTACTTCTCCACAACAAGAGATTATCTTCTTGAAGAAAAATATAAAGCCTGTCTCCCTTCATTAGATTCAAGATACTTTACTTCTCCAGTGATGATAGATTATGGCTGAAATTGGACCTCAGAATTGTCAGCACATATAGTACCACCCAAATATAGTATTTCTCATGCTTTTGAGCCAGCTGCCCTGAGTCGGCGTATGCTGAGTGGGCGGCATACAAATTGAATAAATCAAATCAAATACCACATAACTTTTGCATATTTGTGCATATAGCACAACAGAGGTCAGTCTATGCATTTCACAGAGGGTTTCTTTGTTTCGAGAAACAACACTTCCGAACTAAGGTCCTTCCATTCAGTTTTGCCACAAGCCATGGGTATTTTACAAAACTGGTGGCTGATAATATACCTATATATAGAGACAGGCTTGTAGTTACATCCTCAAAATCACAACTTCATATCAATGCACCAAAGCTGTTTGAGTTTGAAGGTGGTTGGGAAGAATAACATTTTACCCTGTGGAAGTTATTACTTTCATAGATGCTGACTTTGATTATCATTGTAGATTTTGCAAGTAGGAATGACGGACCATTCAACAATTACGTGATCCGTTTTTTTGTGGGGAAATTGACCCCCTCCCCCATGTAATCTGACCATAATTTTAGCTTTGGGGAACACCCCCCCCTTTAAAATTACATAATACAGAGCTTTTGTATCAAAACTGAAATTTTTAGAGCTTTTCACTATTGGTGCCTAATGCAGAACGTATCATGAGGATTCAATAATCTCAAATGATCAAAATTCCCAGAGATCATTTTTAAACCTAAAAAAGCACCATGTTTCGAAACCACAACAGATCCAAATGGATTATGTAATATTTGACCTGACACCCCCCCCCACTTAATTTTCCGTAATTCAGATGGCAGACCCCCTCCCCCCTTTGAGGATCACGTGATTGGTGAATGGCCCCTGAAATATTCTGATCTTCTGAACTACAAATACAATTCTCTATTCTGAGAATTCTACCTACATTACAGTTACCTTACCAATATCTGAATGTAATGCAACTGGGAGAAAATTTCAAATTAGAAATATTTTAAAATTAATTTTTAACTTTACTAACAATTTAAAATAACACTGTCTCTTAGTTTCTTCTCTGAAAACACAAGCATACTTTACAAAATAGAACTTACTTTAGTGTATCTTTCCGTCTTCTATTTTGTCACCCTCCATGTGATACTTTTCACGGTTTCTTTTCTGCCATCACTTTACTAATCTGCTTTACACTGTTCTTCTTTCTAAAATTTGTCATTTTTTACTTTATTTTTCTAGAGAGGTTCTTACTCTAATTATAATAATTTTTCCACTGTCTTTCACATTTTTCCTTCATCCTTATATTTTTCTTCCAAATATTTCTTTATTTCTCCCCATTGCCTTTTGTATTCTGATGTTGTCTTTCCCTTTATAATGTCAGTCAGTTCTTCTAAGAATTAATTCCTGTAACTTTAATACACTTTTCTCAAGCTAAGGTTCTTCTTTACCTCTTTACTGTTGTGCTTTTTGAATCCTGGCAGGACTTGTTGTTCAGTCGCACAGTTGACTCTGACTCCTGGCGACCCCATGGACCATTGCACTCCAGGCACCCCTATCCTCCACCATCCTCCTCAATCCGCATAACTCTGTGCCCATTACATCTAACCTCATTTTCTGCGGCCCCCTTCTTTTGCCCTCAACCTTTCCCAGCTTCAAGGCTTCCTCAAGTGAATCCTCTTTTCTCATTTGATGTCCAAAGTACTTTAGCTTCATCTTCACTATTTGACCTTCCAAGGAGCAGTCAGAGTTGATTTCTTCTAAGATCTACCTATTTGTTCTCCTCGCTGTCCAGGGTACTCAATAAACAAGTTTTAGTGTCCTGAGTAGATTTTAACTGCATTATATTTAATAAACAAATCTCTGGTTGGACTCTTAAATTTATCTTCAAATCTTTAGTTATTTCCTGTATTTCTCTCCAAAATTTCCTAATCATTTTACAGTCCCACCACATGTTTTTTCATTAACTTTTGATTTTCTCTCCAGGCCCTAATTCAACCATTGAAATGGATTGTTCTATCTATTTCTGCATCCATCTTTCACTACCTCCTGTTCCATTTCTCTATGCAACAATAGTTTATTAAATGGTCTTCTTTTCCCTATATTATCTCATCTAATTCAGTTGGTTCCTTTATCAATCTGATTAATTTATTATCCATTTTAATTCTTTAATATAATTGTCTATATGGAAACCATTGGCATTTAATTCCTTCTTGTTCTAGTTGTTCTCTAGGTTTTATTGTTAGTTTCTCCTCCTTTGCAATTGTTAGTAACTCTTTGTGTGTCAACCACTTTTATGTTCCCATATTTATATCCATCCAAAATGTCTCATGTGAAGATGTCTACATTGATATCCCTCCTTATACAACTTCCCTCAAAATCTCTATTTACTCTCTTTTTATTGTACCAAATGTATGCATACAGTCTGTACCTTAGATCTTTACTTTCTAGTACAGTATTACTATTTTCTTATCCGCTAATCTAATCCAATCTTTGAGCCATAACAGCAGTGATTTCTGCCAACAACCAGAAATGCAGGAAGTCAATCTAAAAAACTGTGTCTGCAGGGTGGCTTTTTTGAGAAATGCTCTATGCTGCTACATAGGTTGCAACCCACTAAATTGTTTCAACATTTTGAATTATTTGCTAGATTTCATAAACATGCATCATTTGACCAAATTTTGCTTTCATTTATGCTGTGTGACATAATCCCACCTTTCTAACAAGTGGGTTTTCTAACCTTCTACAAGTGTGAGTCACATAGACCATGAAGAAGAACAGGTTGCTTACATGTAACTGTGGTTCTTCAAGGGGCCGTTGTGAACAGATATGCCACCCAACTTCCTCCCTTCATCTGGATCTCCTGGTTCACTGCTAGGTTTTAGGCTATGGTGGACTAAGAATTTAAGCGAATTGGATAGAATAGCTGTGGTCAAATACGGTAAGGTACATGGGGATCCCATCAAAATGTTATAAACCAGCTATGGAAGATTCCAGAATATTCTGTGCAATAAGACCCATAGGTGTGATTTCACAGGTGATCACTTGAAGAACCACAGTTTAAGGTAAGGAACCTTGTTTTTCTTGCACTCTTTATATTTTGGATCAGTGTGTAAATGTCAAGTGCATAGCTTAACAAATTAATTAGCTAAACTAATTATATATAATTTATTGGAAAGCTTGATTTTTCATATTCTTTAAAATTAATGAGGTATAACTTTAATTCATAAAATGCTTTTGTTTGCCAGTAATAGACACAATACAGTACAGTCAAAGTAAAACGTATTTTAGTTCAACTGAGTTGAAACCCTCGACAGTCCTTGATTGTATCACATATATTTAAAAGAAACTGCAAAATAGTAGCAGAATCCCTTTATAATTGTTGAAAGACTGAGACTCTCAAATGGAAACAACATTAAAGTGCACATTCCATCATCAATGATGTACAAATGGAACTGAGTGGAATCACTAGAGCCAATGGTACCTGCAAATTTCCTATCACATGTGACTATTTCTTTCTGAAATTTTGCATTACAAAAGCAACTGCTTTACACATTATTTAAGGGCTCAGAAAGCTATTTATTAAACCCTGGTAATGTTGAAGATATCTAGCTTCACTATACAGTGAAACCCCTACTTACGTAAAAAGTCTGTTCTGTAGGCTTTTATGTAAATCAGTTTTGTACTTTACTCGAAGCAAACCCATAGGAAAAATGTTTTTTTACTTAACTCGAAGCAAATCCATAGGAAAATGATATTTATGTAAATCGAAGCAACCCCATAGGAAAAACAAATATTTTACGTAACTCAAAGCAAACCCAAAGGAAATTGTGTTATGTAAATTGGGACATTTATGTAAATTGGGATGTGGTTTTAGTGCAAAAATCATTATGTAAGTCGAATTTTATGTAACTCGAGGCATATGGAATCGGGTTTTTTACTGTATATATTTGCCAACTTGGTTTTGCACTTTCTCATGGTAAATGCTATTCTAAAGAAAAACACTACCCTTGCAGTTACTATTTCTGTACCTAAAGTAATAAATTTCACTTCAAGGGCCTAGCAAATTGCTCTTTTAGGAGAAACAATAATAATGGTTCCATTTTAAAAAAAACTTAGGAGTATTTACATTTCATCTAAATGCATTCCAATATATCCTGACACTGATGCAAAAACATATAAATCTATGAATATTCAACATATAAACAAAGTTTACACTGATCTGGTTTTACATTTCTGAACCAAATCTTGACTTTCCCTAATTATAATATAATAATAAAGAAAAATCTATGACTCATGCGAATAAATCTATTCTAACATATCATAAATCAACTTCCAATTCTTTTATTTATTTATTTATTTACTTTTGTATTTATTTTGTCTTTCTGTGTCTTAGCCACCTTGTAATATTCAGGTGCCATTTCAACAACAACATACTGTTAACAACACTTGTATATCGCCTTCATGCCATGCATCCCAAGTGCTTTGCATCATAGTTTTGCTGAACAGTATATAGCAGGAACTATCTGTACTGTATCTGTGCCGGAATAGTACGGCTATTAGCAGAACAGCTAAGAAAAGTACAGTGGTACCTCATATAATGATTTTAGTCCGTTCCACTGGGCTCGATGTTGTACGAAACAATTGCTATACGATGCATGCATCGTATAGCGATTTTCCCTGTGGGATGCATTGTACAACAAAAAAAATTTGCTATGTGGTTTTTCCCATTAAAAAATTGTTGTATGATTTTTTTCCATAGGGAAAATTGTTATGCGGTATGCTATCCCCCCCCCCAAACCTAATTGTTATGCAATTTCATTACTATACAGGGCAATTGTTGTATGAGGTTCCACTGTATTTACATTCCTATATTTAAAATGATATCTATCTTACTTTAAATGAAGGATACAGTGTTCGTGGGCTTTTCAAGGATAAGATTATATCACTTTAAGGTGCATTTGGATGACACATGAGTAGTTCCGCTGGGCTTCAATAACTTTATTTTTGTTTCCTTCATGCCAACCAACAGTTTTTAGAACCTGGTCTCAAGTGTCCTATTTCTCACCTGTTGTGCTAGCCCAATTCCATTCTGTTGAAAAGGCTAGAGCTGGTCGGGATATTTAAGTATCACAGTTTTCATGAGGAGCTGTAAGATTTGAAAAGAGACTTTAGCAGCAGATGCGACAGTGATGTGGCTCCCAAGGTGCTTTACAGTTTTACATGGGGTGGGGAGGGGGTCGGCCTCTACTGTCTATCTGCAGCCCCCTACGCTATGCCCCACATCATTTTCAAAGAGTCAAACTAGACCGTATATTAGCATGATATCTAAAAATGGTGGTCCCTCAAGAGGTGAGATTATCTGCTTGTCATAGCTCCATGTCTTGCATTTAGTTGCACTTTGTTTTGTGATTATTTTTTAAAATTGGAAAGTGAACACAAGTTTATTTTACAAATCTGATTACTGAGGCACATGTCTTTGAGGAAGTCCTGTCACTGTAGGGAAATGTGTTCCCCATATCATAGAATTTGACTGCATAATTGTATCTTTGGGAATTTGAGAGGGCTGGAAAAGGAAAGGGGGAATGAGAATGCCAAATTCTGCAAACATGAATTCTTTCCCTGTTGAAAAGTTATATTCTAAGCCAATATCTGTGAAGTATAATGTTAATGGAGCCATAGATTATCACAGACAAGACAAGAGATATGAGAATTGTATTTTCCCAACTGTCCTTTCATATAAATATATATAAGAACCCATCTCTGTCCCAGCTCCTATCAACCTAGCAGTTCGAAAGCAAGAAATTGCAAGTAGATAAACAGACCATTCCACCATTTCAGTGGAAAGGTAAACAGCATTCTGTGCACTCCGGTGTTGAGGCATGACAGCACTGGCTCTTTGGCTATAAACAGAGATGAGCACTGAACCCTAGAGTCGGATACGACTGGCATTCGAGCAAGGGTGACCTTTACCTTACCTTAGATAGGCTCTGATGAGTGTACAGAGGTCTGCACACTCAGGTGCTTGCCTGTTGTCTTCTGTGTGCGACAATTTCTTTTTTTTTTCTGCAATGAAGAGAAATACTTTATGTGTAGAGTGTTTCTCTTTGCAGGCAAAACCTGGGAGCCTTAAAATGGAACTGCAAATCACTGTGGCAAACAGAACTCTTCTTCTAAACGTTGAGGGAGATCATTGCTTCTCTGCAGAGGCGCTATAGATTGATAGGCTGATTAATCCTTCATTTGCCCCTACTCTTTTGCAGTCATATTTCGCCAACACAGTTCATCAAAGATGCATCTGCCAATGCTGGGATGAGGATGTTAATTATTATTTTCGTTAGTGTGAGGGCTATATCAGAATATCCATAAAGCTTTGATTATTCTGTTAGCTTAGGGTCATTTAAAAGTGTTCTGTAAATGCTGAAGCTGATAACCTAGATGCCCTTTAAACACAAATCATGAAAAACCATTGAGTTTTCAGAGTCACAAATTCTGGACCAGGAGAAAAAGATGGGCATCTTAACCTCAACTTCAAAATGAGAGAGAAAGGCTTGGGGTTGGCATTTCAAGTTACAGTACCTCAATTCCCCACTCTTCAACAGCTAGATGCAACTACCATATATACTTGAATATAAGCTGACCTGAATATAAGATAGGGTACCTAATTTTGACCCAAAAATCCAGGAAAATAGAGTGGCCCAAGTATAAGCCGAGGGTGGGAAATTCAGCAGCTTCTAGTGAGTTTCAATGATCAAAATACATGGAAATATGGTAACATTCATTAAATTGTTGGCACATCTCAATCCGGTGTGATATTGGGACTTTCGTGGTCGTTGACTCGAGTATAAGCTGTGTCCTCTTTTGGGGGCTTATTTTTGGGGCTAAAAAACTCAGTTTATACTTGAGTGTATATGGTAATTGAGGGAGATAAATAGAAAACAAAGCCTGATACTTAGCTTGAGTAATTATTAGATATTATAACATAAAGCCAACGAGGCTTGTAACAGTCTAGTCCAGTGTTTCCCAACCTTTGGTTTTTGGACTTCAATTCCACAAAGCACTGATCAGCCAATGTACTGATTTAGGCTTCTGGGAATTGAAGTTCTCATGCAGGTCATGTGCCCTATGTTGGGAACCACTGGTCTAGTCAGAAAACATGCATTAATTAAATTAAATAAAGACAGCAAATTAAAAAATTACTACCTCATGACTTTGACTATCAATCAGTGGACAAGGGTTACAGTGATAATATATACAAAAATGTATAAATGTTTGTTTGGATGAGTATACAGTAAGAAATTGGCAAAGTGTGCTCTCCAGATATTGTTGAATTGCTGTTCATATAGGACAAGGCTGTTGGGGAGTTGACATTCAGCAATATCTAGAGCAGCGTTTCCCAAACTCTTTTCCGTGGAACACTGGAGGACTTCAATTTCCAAAAACCTAAGTTAGTACATTGGCTGATCAGTGCTTTGGGGAACTGACTTAGGCTTCTGGAAATTGAAGTCCAAAAACCAAATATTGGGAAACACTGGTCGAGAGGGCCCACTCCGTTGTAGTGAACCACAGAACAATCCCATGGTGAATTCCAGCAGCAGTTTCTTGTTATCCTCTGGTTTGCCACTTTATAAGAACACTTAATGCGTACACTTTCAGGCTTATTTTTACACTGTAGTAAGATTTTCCTGTGAAAGTTGTGCAAATTTTCCCTACTGCTACAATCCATACACATCATCACATGGTGAGCTACCATTTAACTTTGTTTAGTCTCACACAATTGAATAGGACTGTGTCAGCCAAACTACAACTACTTGTGGGTTTCAGAGTAACCCTGCAGCTTTGTAAGCTGAAAGGTTGTAGTTAAAAGTGCATTGTAGCAAAATTGTCTAGGATCCAAGGGATTCAGGAGGTGGGCAACTCCCTCTTCTTGAACCTCTCCCTGAAATTTTTTTCAAGTAGCATGAGAGGGAAAGAAAATCCCTTGTAGTTATTAGAGAGTTAATAAATTCTGGGGCTTAGTTTTGACAGTACAGTGTATGTGTGGGGGTGGGGGGTGGGGTGGGGGGGAGAGATTATGATATTTAGATCTCAGGTTGTAGGGGGGGGGAGTTCACATCCTATACTGAAGTGCCATCTCAATTTGATAAAAGAAAACAAATTTATATTGACTATTTAACCCACCCCTTTATAATATATTAGTCTACTGTGCTAGGAAACCATGCTGAAGGCACTTAAACTGCAAATATAAAATACCTGTAATTATAAACACTGTAGTACTGTTGCTTATGGCCTGTTTCCTTTTTCTTCTCCTCCTCTTTTTCTCCTGATATGTATCTTCTTTAAAGTGCCAATAAATGGTAAGTTGCCCATTTGCCCCATTGAAGAGGTGTGAAAGGGGTGGGAGATTGTTGGCTTCATACCAGTTTTAAAAACCCAACGGGGTTATGTTGTGTGTTAGCTTGCATGTCAGTTGACATATAACATTTCATGCCTCATGTGATGGCCTATGTTGTATTGTTTGTTTAATACTGCAGCATGCTAAATTAAGTCAGAAAATTAACTCCAGCCAAATTATTCCTCTCATTTATCCTCTTGTATTTCTTTCCTAGCGTGTATTCAATCTACATGTCCATTTCCCCCCTCCTGGCTTAATAATCCATATCATTTTATGCATTTAAACATATATATACTTTCATTATCATATGCCATGAACCACAGTGAAAGAGATAATTTAAAAATTACTAATCCAAGAAGTATTCAAGTCCATTTTTATCTAAGTGGGACTTGATGAAGTTTCAGCCTGAAACTTCTGTAACATTTAGAAGTAAACACCTAAACAGCTATTAATTTGCTTAAAACAAACAAAATTATACCTTGTCAACTATGCAATATTTTCATTGTAAACCAACAGAATTTTGGATCGCTCCAGTACATTAAGCTATCCCCCTGAATAAATTATTTAATTAAATTCACTTTTGGGAGGGGGGTTGCTTAGATAGAGATTTTTTAAAATGCTGATGGTGTCAAAAGCCATCCTTGTAAAAGCAATATATTATAGACTGCTGTTGAACACAGGGAAGAGCCTGGTATATTATTCAGTATATTTTTTTTCTTAGATGAAACCCACACAATGGGAAGTGACACAAGCAGCCTGGTCCAGTCACACACCTACAAGAAGCGAGACCCTGCAGAAGTCCCATACCAGACTGGGCAGCTCCATCCGGCCATCCGTGTTGCTGATTTGCTCCAACACATTACTCAGATGAAATGTGCAGAAGGCTATGGATTCAAGGAGGAATATGAGGTAAACTTTAAACTATGCATGATGACCAGTTGTATTTTCCTTTTTCTTGACATTTTTTTCCATTGGAAAATTCAAAGTAGGGTCCAAAACAATGATGAAGATGGAAAGTGTGATGAAATAAAGAGGATGCTTGTATATAGGCATATTGCTGGTATTCACTGATTGCTCAGCCTCCATGAATTTGTCTCTTCTGCTTTTAAAGCTCCAAGTTGGTGCACATGTTATAACATATCAAAGAATTCTGTGGTTTAACTCTCCTCTGCTGGGGCAAGTATTTTCTTCTGTCTGTCTTTTCATGTGAGATAGTACCTGCATAATGGTAGGATGGGTGCCTTCATCTGAGAAGGTTTTCTGGGTACTTCATCCATAACAGCATACTCTGTCAGTACTATCACTTTCAGGGCCGTAGCCAGGATTCTAGATGTGGCTGGGTGAATATTTTTAAGGGTGGGCAAGAAAGCCTCTTTTCAATGCATCCCTATGGGAAACCACAGCTTTGTCACGGTGGGCAAACTGCTAACTCAGGGTGGGCCACGCCCACCCCCTGGCTGCGGCCCTTATCACTTTGTTTCTAACATTGCCACCTGCAGCATAACTATAGGAATCTTACTAGGCATAATTATAGAGATACCCCTAATATAGAGAGTGGCAGTTTTCTTCTGTTGATTGTGGAACTCTTGTGCCTGTGCCCAGATGGGAGAAAACATTCTTTTGAGCACTGTCTTCTGTCCAAGGTACTGTCTGAGGGATTCTCACAGTTTTTATGGCAACATCTCACTGGAAAATAGATGGGGAAGAAGTAGAAGTAGTGACAGACTTTACGTTTTTAGGATCCAAGATCAATGCAGACAGAGAGAGCAGCCATGAAATAAAAAGGTGACTAATTCTTGGGAAGCAAGCTATTAGAAATTTGGGGAACATAGTTAAAAGTAGAGACATCACCTTGCAAACAAAAGTCTGCATAATCAAAGCAATGGTATTTCCGGTAGTGATGCTTACTTAGATGGCTAGATGTCAATCTTGACGCAATGGACACAAAGCTGGGTAGGTTGAGGAGGATGGTGGAGGATAGGGCTGCCTGGCGTGCGGTGGTCCATGGGGTCGTGAAGGGTCGGAATCAACTGCGACTGAACAACAAACAACAACAACTCACTGTCATCCTACTAGAAGGGCTGCTCTTTAGGTGGGCATGCCCACTTGAATTTTCCTGACCGTCTTTGTCTTATGCCTATCTGTTAAGCTCAAAGTCTTCAGACAGACTAGAAGAGAGATCCCGGCATTTCAGTTTCTTTTGGTGGATAACAATGTAGAGATGGGATAAAGTTTATAAGGAGGGAGATTTTGGGGGAAGATATACTTCTTATATCTGCCCCATTACACTAAGCTTTCCCCTAGTTTTATCTTGATTTAGAAAGCACATAATTTTTTTCTGCAGTAGAGAATATAGAAAGCAGCCATATTTTCTGAAAATAGTTGATGCATACAGAAAACAAGTTTTTGTTGTACAGCCGTTTAGAGCCCAGTGGGTATTGGTGTTTCACATGCATTAGCTGTGGCAAAGCATAGTCAAATCACACCTCCCACCTGCACACTCTTCAGATGTTCTTATTTCATATTCTGTAACACCAGCTGAGTCAATCAATGGCAGCAATCGCTATATGTTGCTTTTTATTGTGTAGTCCACAAATAAGGACCATAACAAAAACCAGTGGGGAACATTAGACAGGAGCAAGAACAACCAGGAAGCATTTTTAATAAACAACAAGACAATAGCAAGTTTAAGATGTAATGTTTGTTGTTGTGTTTTTCTGCTTACATAAACTGAGTTTATGAGTTTAAAATTGCATCCAAAACAATATGGACATGTTCCAGTTGGACTATAATAGATATAGAAAAGGAATTCACAAAGGAAGTGGCTATAGTGAAAACTGTAAGAATTTGTATTTGTGTTGAGAATTATTCTACACTGCTTTCCCAATAGATGTAATTTACAAAAGCGTTTAAATAATACTAAATATATTGTTAGGCCTGGTATTGTCACATTTAGGGTTCTTGAAGGCTTCACATTACTGTAGAGTTTGCATTTGTAATATTGAATACCATCATGCAAGTATTCACAGGCTAAGGCCGCAATCCGGAACACAGTTACCTCTGCACAATTCTTACTGAAATCAATCAGAGTTAGAAAAATAAAATTGAATTATATACTTAGTGATTCTCCTTGAAATGTTTGTATTAATGAGAACATGTTAATCTTGAAGTGAGACCACTTTACTATTTTAACAGTTACTCTGCCTTTTTTTATTCCATTCAACATCCATTCATTCACTGAAATGACATTTTCTCCACCATACTTTATTTGTGCTTGCCAATTGAAAACCTCAAAGTCTGCTGTCAAACAGGAGCAAAATGACAGCCAAATCAAATGATCTGTTGCAAGAAATGGTTTGTAGATTGTAAAAATATAACTATAATTATGATAACTAGTTTAAGTAAAGTATTCCTGTCTTTCTGCATAAAGATCTCCTTAATCAACTTAACAGTGCAGCCAAATTCTGCATTGCAGAGACTGAAAATTCCCTTGTTATGGATGGCTAAATAAACTACAGAGATAGTCATCATGATATCTAGTCATTCCAATAGTGGGGATTCACAAACTATATGAAGGAGAACTAGTCATTTCCTCAAATTGTGCAGCTGCATAGAAATAACTCCAAAACAGAATTCCGGGGTAGCTGCTTCCCTCTTTTTGATGGAAACCATCCTAAAAGATATAATTAATAGGTACATAGAAGAGAAGGCACTGCTAAAGGAGAGCCAACATGGCTTTTGCAAGGGCAAATCATGCCTCACTAATCAGTTGGAATTTTTTGAGAGTGTCAACAAGCATGTGGATAAGGGGGATCCAGTTGACATTGTTTATCTGGTCTTTCAGAAGGCTTTTGACAAGGTCCCGCACCAAAGGCTCTTGAATAAACTTACCAGTCATGGAATAAAGGGACAGGTCTTGTCCTGCAACTGGCTAAGGGACAGGAAACAAAGGGTAGTACTAAATGGACACTTCTCCAAGTGGAGGGAAGTAAAGAGTGGGATCCCCCAAGGTTCAGTACTGGGACCACTGCTTTTCAACCTCTTCATAAATGATCTAGAAGTAGGAGTAAATAGCAAGGTTGCCAAAATTGATGACCACACTAAATTATACAGGGTAGTGAAAACTGTGAGAGATTGTGAGGAGCTCCAGAGGGATCTCTTGACACTGGGAGAGTGGGCAAAACAGTGGCAAATGAGCTTCAACATTAGTAAGTGCAGAGTGATGCATGTTGGGGCAAAAAACCTCAATTACATTTATAAACTATTGGGGTCTGATCTCTCTGCGAGAAACCAGGAAAGGGACTTTGGTGTCCTGGCGGACAACTCAATGAAGGTGTCAACCCAGTGTGCCTCAGTAATGAAAAAAGCAAGCTCAATGTTAGGGATCATTAGGAAGGGTATAGAAAATAAGTCAGCAATTGTCATTTTGCCTCTTTATAAATCTATGGTGAGGCCCCATCTGGAATACTGTGTACAGTTCTGGTCGCCATACCTCCAGAAGGATATTATGGAGTTGGAAAAAGTGCAGAGGAGGGCAACCAGAATGATTAGGGGACTGGAACACCTTCCTTACCATCTGAGGCTGCAACGGTTGGGCCTCTTCACTCTTGAACGACGGCGTCTAAGAGGTGACCTGATTGAAGTTTATAAAATCATGCACAGTGTAGACAAAGTAGATAAGGAAAAACTGTTTTCCCTATCACATAACACTAGAACTAGGGGGCACTCCATGAAACTTTTGGGTACTAGTTCTCAAACAAGAGAAAGTACTTTTTTACCCAGAGGATCACTGGTCTATGGAACTCCCTGCCAGAAGAAGTGGTGACAGCTGTCAGTCTTGACAGCTTCAAGAAAGGATTAGACAAGTTCATGGAGGACAAAAGTATCAATGGCTATAATTATGGATACCTAAGAACAACCTCCGGGTTGGAGAGAGAGGCAGGATATCT
Organism: Bradypodion pumilum; assembly: GCA_035047305.1. NCBI lineage: Eukaryota > Metazoa > Chordata > Lepidosauria > Squamata > Chamaeleonidae > Bradypodion > Bradypodion pumilum. The sequence continues at coordinate 266,931,679 of JAWDJD010000004.1, read as the reverse complement.
CTCAATGCTATTTCCAGGGAATCCTAAGCAGGTGAAGGCATCTGCTTGGGAATAATACCCTGAAGGAAATGGTGAGCCACTGTGTGAGACAGAATGCTGGACTGGATGGGCTGTGGCCTGTTCCAGCAAGGCTGTTCTTATGTTATTTCATGTATGGAATGTTTCCATGTACATAAAAACATTCCAATCTTTCTGCATGCTTTCTCTGCTCACATAATTAACTACTTTGGACATTCAGTATTCCTTGCCATGGTTTGTGCAGTTTTTGTTTCATAGTTGAAGTGGTAGGTATCTTTTCCGAGTTGTCAGTGACTAAGTGTCTAAAACAGTTGGGATTGAACCGTACTGAGCCTTACTGATTTTATTTGAACTTTAGTTTGAAAATAGCTTGTTTCTGCTGGATATCATCAACCAGTTTTCAGCTTCAGATAATGCAGTAACCTTTTCTTAATCTGGAACAGAAGCAAGTGCTTTCCTGATTTCTGGTAATCATGCTGGAGGAAGATTATGTGAATCAGTCATTTCCTTTGGCTGGTTGTCCAATACAATAGTTCTGTAGCCTTTTACTTTACATTTGAACCAACTAAGTATATTCGGTTTCATTTTTCCTATTACAATAGTTTAACAGCGATAATACTGTATTTTATTTGTTTGTTTCTCCTTTATGTAATCATTATATTCTTTATATTGTACTATGTTTTTCTGATAAAAAGGTGAATAGAATCAATGTTTTAAGGAAGCTAATAAGTTTTTACTTTCGCTTTATCATGGCTATTTGGGTGATACCCATTCTTTCCATATCAGCCATTTTTGGGTTACCAATAGTAATCATACCTGTGAACCCGCGGCTCCGGAAAAACGGGATCTGCGCACACTGCTTGCACGCAGGTTGCTTTCCACGCATGTGTGGAAGGGTTTTACCCCTTCCACGCATGCACGGAAGCGCTACGCCGCTTGCGCAGCCCCTACGCAAGCGGTGTAGTGCTTCCGTGCATGCGTGGAAGGGGTAAAACCCTTCCACGCATACGCAGAAGCGCTACGCCGCTTGCGTAGGGGCTGCGCAAGTGGCATAGCGCTTCCGCGCATGCGCGGAAAGCGTTTCCCCCGCTGCCAAATTACGGGGTTTTGGCAGCGCGGGGCGGGTTATGACGTCAATCGATGTCAAATTACGGGGTTTTCCCGGCCAAATCGGGATGGTTGACAGGTATGATGTTAATATAATCTAAGAGACCAATTCACTCATGTGGAGGAGTGGGGAGACAAGCACAGCCTTCTTTGAGTTGGTACATCTTCAGGCTCTAGAGTAGTGATTCCCATCCTTTTTTTGGCCATGCCCCACCTAAGCATCTCTAAAATCCTGATGCCACCCTGGGACATATAATTCTTATTATTCAAAAAGTGAACTCCTATTCACATGGAGGAAGCCAATAAGGCCATTCTCTGTTAATAACTCATTCTCAAATTAACCCCCATCCCCTATGGAGTGATGGCTCTAGAGGTTGATCTTTTTTATGAATGACTGCTCCCTGTTAACATATAGCACTTGAAAGAATAGCATGGTAGAGATAATATAATTCTCCTTCATGTATTCTGTGAATCCCCACTTTTGGGTTCCGGCCTGCACGAAGCCGTTACCAGAGCTTTCAAGCTGATTGGATAAAAGTTTGAATGTTAGGGTCACCCACCATACCGCCCATCCTTTGGCACCATTTTGTGCTCTTTCCTCAATTCTCTTCTTTCTGCCTCAGCAGCAGGAGACCGTTCAGAGCTCTTTTCAATTTTTCTTGCGATTCTTCGGAAAAGACTTGCTTCTTCTCAATTTTTCGCTTGGTGAACTTGTCCTTAGGGCAGGATCACCTACCTCGGAGCTGTTCTTCCTCGCGGGGGAGCAGTTCCTGGCATTTTCTTCAATGTTTACCTCAGGGTTGCTTTTTCTTTGCGGGGGAAGCAGCCATTTCCCTTTGGGAACAACCTAAATTTTTTCTCAGTCATTCGTCCCTTGCGGATCAGGTGGCGTCTATCTACAATTTTTCTTGCTTGTCGGTCTTTTCTTTGGGAAGGACCGGCACCCCAGCCATTTTCTTGCTTCACGGTGAGCATTTGGGCTGTTTCTCTTTTACCATGAGGGAAATTTTTGATGCCATCGGCTGCCTTTAAGTGTTGCACTGTCTCCAACAAGAAGATTCCCTTGTCAGATGGCCACAGTACGTGTTTGCCATGTCTTGGAGAATCCCACCAAATCCAGATGTGTGTTTACTGCAAGAAATTCACTCACCTTGCGGTTCAAAATAGAAGTTATCGTCTCAAGGCTTATCTGATGGAGATGGTGCTTTCTTCAGCCACAGCCTCACAGCTTCCTGCCAAAACTCCAGCACCCAAGATGGCCACCGTAGAGGGAGAGGGATCAAAGATGGCTGAGGTAAGGAAGAAGAAGAAGGGCAGCCATTGTGGCACACTCTCCAATGGGCTCCATAATTTCCACAGCGTTCAGGGACCAAATGGTGAAAAGGTTTCACACTTTTCCACCCTTCCTCCCTGCTTGAGCTGCACGGATGAGATAACTTATATTTAGCTTGTGCTTGGCTTAAGTATTAAGTGAGGAAAGAGTGCAAAATGGTGCCAAAGGGTGAGCAGTTTTGGTAGGCGGCCCTAACATTCAAACTTTTATCCAGTCAACTTGAAAACTCCAGTAACGGCTCCACGCAGGTGCAGAACCCAAAAGTGTGAATTCACAGAATACAAACTTGAAAAACGAGTTATTACTGGTAAGTACAACTTAACTTTCTAGAGTGTTTCTTTTCGGCATTCTATTTTTTCTGTTTATGTAATGTCCCCTTGAACTGTGGTTGTACAATGAACTATCCTAATAATTAAACTAGATAGCTGTGTTCAGAATAGCATTATTTTGCTCACCTAGGAATCCTATTAAGCTTCATGGGAGATAAAGTAACGTAGTGCTGAGCTGTAAAGTATCACTGTATATGTTTTGGTTGAACAGCAGAGATCAGGAAAAGCAACATTAGTAGGATGGCAACCATCAAAGTGTCTGGTTATATCATTAATATCAATGATAATGTGGAGTCTTCCTACATGTTGATCATATTGTTCGTTACGACTTTGTAGTGCATTGGATGTATGAGTCTCTGCATAAGTCTTCAGATCAATTCCTCTTTTAACTTCTGTTCATAAAAAGTCTGTTTAAGTGTACAGGAAATACATCTTCAATTATAGATTTGACAGATAACATTAAATATAGTAAAAATGAAATAAAAAGTAATAGAAAAATGCAAAGCAAAAATTCTCAGGCTGATGTACAGGTATGTGATATTGATATTGAAGTATGGCACAGAATTTCTCATCACAGATAATAATCTTTTTTTTTTTACATGTCATATTCTTTTCAAAATCATAGCCATCTTAATTTTCTTCCAAAACAAGTTGATCCCAGAAATGCACAAACAAATCAACTGTGTTTTGTTATTCACTTGGATAACATGCATTAATTTATATTGGATGTAAAAGAAATAAAACTTGTTTTATATTTTAATTGTCCTTAAAAGAACATTAAATATCAATTTATTTATTTGCAAGTTATGCTATTCATTATTAATTGTAAATATACCCATCTTGTATGGGTTGAATGTGTTGTTTGCAAATAATTATTTGCAATTATTGCAATTGCAAAAAAAATTAATTATTAAAAATTAATAAATATTATCCAGCTAGTAGATTTTAAATTGTAGTGGGATGATTTAGCTAGACTTATTTTTAATTTATGATTCATTTGCTTTGAAGATTTTATATAATGATGTATACCTAAATGTCCAAAGAGGTTGGCTTTTAGGTTTGTCTTCTGATAAGCTATTAAAAAGTAGCATGTATTTCTTCCCAGCCCTCTTAACACAGAGAAACACACACACACACACTTCCCACTAAAAGTGTAGTTGTTTTTCATGTTAACATGTTGCATAGGGAGATGTTTTAGCTGAGAAGTATCACTGAAACTGTGGAATTTAGAAATCCAAGATCTTGCAGTATAATATGATTCACAAAATCTGCCAATAGACTGAAGACACATGAAAATCCATTAAGGAAAGAAGGAACTTAGGACAAGACTGAGAGTGGGGAAGCAGTTTAGCTCTATGTTTATGTTGTTTATGTTTATTGGATTTATACCCCGCTCCACTCAGCCCAAAAGGCCGACTCAGAGCGGCTTACAACACAATAATATAAGTACAATTACAACAAAAAATTAATATACATACAATTAATAAACATACAATTATAACAGTATAATAATACAAATAATCAATTATACAAAAAATACAAGATATGAATCCAAAAATACAATATAATCATAACAAATCAAATATAGACACAATATAACAGCATGAAAATACAAAAGGAAAACAATAATAATACAATACAGTAAATTACACAATGAATCATACAATAGACATTTAATTACACAGTCCCTCGGCTACTAATGTCCCCAAAACGGAATCCCATGGCCCGCACATTAATGAACGGAGCCAAAGAAGAAGACAACCCAGCCCCAACACAGCCGAGGCCAGGAAGTGGACTGGCAACTCTGGTGGTGTGGCCCATGAAGGTCCCGCCACAACAATGCCGGTCAGCTGCGCTCCCACCTCCCCCACCGGGTGGGGCGGGGGAGGGAGCCGTGGTGGACTGCAGCTCCGACGGTGCTGGCGGGGCGGCTTTTGAATGTCCCGCCACAACAACGCCGGTCAGCTGCGCTCCCACCTCCCCCACCAGGCGGGGCAGGGGAGGGAGCCGTGGTGGATCGCGGCTCCGACGGCACTGGCGGTGCGGCTTTTGAATGTCCCGCCGCAACAACGCCGGTCAGCTGAACTCCCACCTCCCCCACCGGGCGGGGCGGGGGAGGGAGCCGCGGTGGATTGCGGCTCCGACGGTGCTGGCGGTGCGACTTTTGAATGTCCCACTGCAACAACTCCAGTCAGCTGCGCTCCCACCTCCCCCACCGGGCGGGGCAGGAGAGAGAGCCATGGTGGACTATAGGTTACCTTCCCCATTTCTATAGGAATTCCAGTTTTTTCTGCATCAGTCAGACCTTCTCTAGAATATCAATAAGACTTCATCTGCACCCAGTTCTGGATTGACTCATTAAGAAGTGGGCAAACTAGAACTCGGATCAAAGTAGAGGTTAGAAGAGATTATTGATTATTGTTGGGAAACAGCTAGTATGAGGAGAGGACAAAGGAATTGGATGTGTTTGGCCTGGAAATGAGATGGCTGAAAGGGAACATGATAGCCATCTTCAAATACTTGAAACTCTGACACATTATGTCCGTTGCCCCACCAACGCCAAGGCCACTGGACACTCCCTCCCTCCTCCCTCCACGTTCTGGATTCTCGCCACGTCTCAGTGCATGCACCTGTGGGTGCCGTCCCCTCTCCCTGGCCCTGCCTGGCCAGAGGATAAAGAGGGATGCCTGCAGTTACGGAGGATTCCCACCACGTTCCGGACTCTCGCCATGTCTCCCCGTCGCCCTCACCAGGACTTAAAAGACTGTAGAGGCGGCTGGACTTTTGCCGCTGCCTCCGGTCTTTCCTACAGGGCAGAGAGGCTATGATATTGATTTAGTTATCAAGATGTTATTGGACTTTACTGTATTTTTATTTGCCATTTTGTTTTGTATTTTGCTGCTGTATTTTTTTATTATTGTATTGATCTGCTTTAAGCTGCCATGAGACGGCGTAGGCTGAATAGGGCGGGATATAAATAAAAATCTATCTATTATACTTTAGGAAGTGAATGGGTACTATCACAGTCATTCTTTGTTGCGGCCAGTTAGCAGGAGAACCTTGCTTTGTTACATATAGCGGCTCTGCATATAGGGTATCTTGGAACCAAGCTACGCCCTAGCAAGTCCAAGGCTTCACTTGCTCCTGAGGAATCTCATTTTAAATAACAATGTGAAGGATGTGAGAATGTACTTACCTTACCTGGATACATGGGCAGGATGGTGAGAGCAGAGAGGCTGACTGCATACTCCACAAAGAATCAAAAACATTGTAAAAATAACTTTTATTTTTTGCAGAGGGCAGCACAAAACTGGATGTGTTGCAAAATAGATTCCAGACTGCAGCTAGAAACAGCAAGGCTCCTTTTGGCAGTTGCCAGCTACCGTATTTTTTGGACCATAAGGTGCACTTTTTCTCCCCCAAAAGTGGGGAGAAAATGAGGGTGTGTCTTATAGTCCAAATGCTGGTATTCGGCCAGCTGTGGCTGTTGTAAAAAGATATTTTACAAGAGCCTCAGCTGGCTGAAGACTACTACTGCTGCCTCTCAGCTGTTCATCTGTTCAGGGCAGGTGGGGGGGGGAACATATGAAAAACAAGTGGCCACTAGATGGTGAAATCGCAATTTCCCATTTAAATGCATTGGAAATAAATTTCTTGTATTCAAAAGATTTTTGTTTGTATGTTCCCAATGCATTTAAGTGGGAAACCAAACCTGTGCTTAAAAAGAAAGGGTTTCACTTACCTTGATGCCTTTGTCTCTACTCCATGTGGACAAAATGGAGGGAGAAAATATGCTTCCTGGTTGAAAGGTGAGCAAGAGGCTAGGCTAGAATATCACTTCCTTCCTCAGTGCAATTCATACCTGTCAACTTTTGGATTTGAAAATAAGGGAAATTTTGGCCACACCCTTCTGTGGATGTGGCCAAATCTGTGGGCATGGCCAAATATAGCCATGTGACTTGCTGGGCTCTAGTCATGCCTGCCACATGGACATGAAAATGTCTGCAAACACAGACAGCACTGGCTCTTTGGCTGTAAATGGAGATGAGCACTGCACCCTAGAGTTGGATACGACTGGCAGATTTTACTTTCTTAGGATCAAAGATCGCTGCAGATGGTGATTGCAGCCATGAAATAAAAAGGTGACTGATGCTTGGGAAACAAGCTATGAGAAACCTGGGGAACATAGTTAAAAGTAGATGCATCACCTTGCAAACAAAAAATTGCATAGTCAAAGCAATGGTATTCCCGGTGGTAATGTATGGGTATGAGAGCTGGACCATTAGGAAAGCTGAGCGCAGAAAAATAGATGCCTTTGAAATGTAGTGTTAGAAATAGGTCGATCCTAGAAGAAATCAACCCTGACTGCTCATTAAAGGTCAAATAGTAAAGATGACGCTAAAATACTTTGGACATCAAATGAGAAGAGAGGATCCAGCCTTGATGCTGGGAAAGGTGGAGGACAAAAGAAGGGGGTGGCCAAAAATAAGATGGCTAGATGGTATTGTAGATGAAATGGGCACAAAGCTGTGTGGGCCAAAGAACCCTTTCTCCATCTTCTTCGGGGACTTTTGTTTTCTTTTCTTTCTTGTTTACTCAGTGGCTTAAGTGACTAAGATGCTGACTGGGAGGCAGAAGGTCAGCAGTTCGATTCCCGAGTACTACAGGACAGAATGAGCTCCCATCTTTGTCCCAGCTCCTGCCATCCTAGCAGTTCGAAAACAAGAAATTGCAAGTAGATAAATAGGGACCACTTCGGTGGGAAGGTAACAGCACTCCGTGCGCTTTGGTGTCTAGTCATGCCTGCCACATGACCACGGAAATGTCTGCAGACGCAGACAACGCTGGCTCTTCGGCTTTGAAACAGAGATGAGCACTGAACCCTAGAATCGGATACGACTGGCTTTCGAGCAAGGGAACCCCCGTCTCTCATATAGTGATCAGGCAGCACACACACACCCCAATTAGGGTGGAGGAGCAAGGGATTAATTCCCCCCCCTCTCTCTCATATAGTGATCAAGCAACACCCCCCCCCTCCCAAGTTAACTCTAGAACTCTAGAAATGAAATCCTCCAGCCAGGGGGCAGGGCAGAAACAGCTCAATAAAGCATGAGGTTGCCCCTGCATATATGAAATGTATCACTCACCTAGAATAGACACCTGCTCCCAGCAGCCAAAATGAAGCCTCCAGGACCATGTGGCTGGCAGGAAAGGGAAAGAGAAAGGGAAAACTACAGAACGCCCCCCCTCTCTCTCTTTCCTTCCACAAGCAAAAAGCCTGCCACACAGCAACCTCTGGTGGTCGGAAAAAATACTGCAACTTCGCCTGTGAGGGCTCCAGTCAGGAAATTTTTTTAAAAAAATAAGGAAAAATACGGGGAAATTAATAAAACGGGAGTGGCGGGAAGAGGGGTAAAAATAAGGGGTTTTCCTGGGGAAAACGGGATAGTTGACAGGTATGGTGCAATTGGCCTGGCCTGCCCATTTCCCCTGCAGCACCACCATTGGTTGCTGATGCAAAATAAGTATTAATTTTTTGTTTTGTTTTCCTGCTCTGAAAACTGGGTGCGTCTTATGGTCAGGTGCGTCTTATGGTCCAAAAAATATGGTAGTACTTCTCTATATATTTGTGTTCTTTGCATTCCATGTGGAGGATCAGATTTGCCCTTAAAATGAGTTGGTTGACCTTGTAGACCAGTTGCCAGGGAAGATCAAAGATCAAACAGAGGAGATTGGACTAGATTGTTATTCTATCCTACAATTATTGTGATATGCATAGGACCTGAAACAAAACTTCACAATGAGGAATGCTTTGTTAGGTTTTTCGTCACAATGAGCGTCCATTTTTCCATGCTTTCCTCTTTAATAACCCAACATTTTGTGGCCAATGAGCACAGTGACTCCTCAATTTGCTGTTGGAGGTGTGCCCCTTTTGATTTTTTCCTTTAAATATTTTTGTATTTGTTGCTCCATCTATCCCCTATCTTACTCTTATGCATGGGATGATGTCATTTTTGCTGCATAAGGAATAGCACTTATAGTTTCAGCCTTGGAAACAGAGGTTATCGTTGGGACAGAAGATATGTTACAGTATTAATTCCAAAACTGTGATTGGGGGAGGGGAGAGTTGTTTCAGTAGTGGAAAATAACAGATTTCAAGGGGAGCACAAAATAGCAATATGAAGAAAGACATTTTATCTGCTTAAATATTTGTTTTGTTTATTGCCAATTAAGAAGCTGCATGCTGCCACATTTTCAACAAAGACAATTAAATTTAAACAAAGTGATGCATTGCATTAGCGATGACGTACCAACATCAAATCCAACCTGCATCTAAACAAGCAGTCTGGACTGGCCTTAGTTTTTTCACCTGTATCTGTGGAGGAGAGTAATATGAAAACATATTACTGTGTAAACTACTATGTAAATATTAGATCTACAGTAAGCATCTTTCCATTTGAATGTTCAGGCCAAGAGTAGTGCTTTCAAGAAGGATGGAGAATTAAACATTTCCCAGTTGAGAGTGGGAGGACAATACTTTGAAGGCTCAACAATTTTTCCTAACTTTCTGCCATGATGGTCTTATACTACTTCAGGAACTTTTTTCCCCTAATTAGCACATCTTCTTCCTGAAGTAGTGACCTGGAAAATCTCAACCAAGCAGAAACCCTGTAATGGAATGAGATAATGTTGCAGTACTGATGCAAGGTGATATTGGTGAAGATTAAGAGAGCCAGTTCAGAGTGAGGACACTTCCCAAATAAACAGACACTTTCAAATCTTTCCCTTTTTAAATTGTCGAAAAAGAGAAGAGATTTTTTCCAGTTGCCACAAATGCTTACAGGAAGTAATGAAAGATTATAGGCTCACCTCCCATAACAGCTGTCTCAGTTCTTTTTGAATTTAAACATAAATGTATTAACTGTGCCATGATTTGTAGCATAATTTTTATTACTCATTTTTGTTAACATATACAGTATCTCAAAACAGGATATCTCTTCCATTGCTGAGATATGAAACTAATCATATGTGATGTTAAAAATAAGATGCTCAATCCGGCTGTGAAATGAACTTCTTTCTATGTTTTGGGTTTTTGTTTTTAATTACTTATTTCATGAAAAATGGCCATGGTTTTGCCATTTTTTTAATGTGTTTTTTTATGGCTGTGAAACATGGACCCTCTATTGCCAAGACATCAAAAAGCTTGAGCACTTTCACCGACAGAATATCAATTGGGATGACTATGTCACCAACATCGCAGTTCTCGAGAAGGCACATGTATAGAATTGAAGCTTCCATCATAGGCCATCGTCTTAGATTGATAGGGCATGTCCGCCATATGGATGGTTCCAGGTTTCCTCATCAAATTCTTTATGGGGTACTTAGTTCTAGTACAGTAATACCTCATACAAAGTCCGCTTCATACAACATCGCTCGACTTTGTATGAGGCATTCAGTTTTTCCCAGGTTGCATTGTGCCTGGGCAGTATAAAAGGCAGGAAACATGCGTGCATTGCTCTTGTGGGTTTTGCACAAGGCAAAGAGTGTTTAGGAGTGGTTTTGAGTGTGATTTGGATGTTTTTGAATTTTTCATCAGAATTTTTAGAAGCATTCCTGGGATTTTCATTCATTCATTCATTTATTCGATTTATACCCCGCCCTACTCGACCATGGGCGGCTTACTTGCAGCATTCTTCAGGTTCTTGGACAATCAGGGTTGTTTGACATGTTTTTGTAATGTATTTAGCCTTTAGAGAATGATTTCTTAAAGTTCTGTCAGTTTCCTGTCTGTTTCCTTGACTTTGCCCTGAAGTCTGTGCTGTTACAGTACAATGTATCTCTATGGAAATGACGTTGTATGAGGCATTGCGGCAAGGATTTGGGTGTTGTATGAGGCATCGCAGCTAGGATTTTGCATGCCTCATACAAAGTCCAAATCCGTATAAAGTCCAAACTTGTGGAACCTAGTTTGGACGTTGTATGAGGTATCACTGTACAAGACCTCGTTGGAGCTCCTTTGAAGTGTATAAGGGCCGGCTAAAACAAACCATGAAGGTGCTGCTACCGATCACTTCGAAGGAAAACATCACAGACATGAAGAGGCTAAGTGACAAGCATGGAAGCTTCGTCCAACTCAACTACGCCCTCCACCATCTATTCAATGTAATGTATGTGGTCACATGTTTCGTACCAGGATTGATTTATTGAGTCACCAGAGACACATCCATCAAAGGAGAAAATTACTTCCAGGAAAAATGTATGCTCGGATACGAGTAGCAGACAGCGACAACGATTATTGCTATAATCCAGTAGTGCTTCTAATATATTTAGAGTAAATTCCTGCTTATTTGTTTTGCTCGTGCAATGGTGTTTTGCTTGAGTGGTACAACATTTGCGGGACTTCTGTATGGGCTACTGACCAGTGCCCCCTTGTTGACTTCAGTGATAGGATTTCCGCAGTCTTCACTAGCTGTGCCAGCAATCAACTGGATTATGACTAATAATTATTTATTCAGTTCACTTCCTTGGTGGCTGTGTCCCTGCATGGCACAACTCATGCAGAATTGTTCCTCCAATGTTTTGGGGGATTGCATACCCATGTTTCCCATTGTTGCCTTCATTATAGGCAATGACAAAGCAAAGAAAGTGGCTGCTTAAATTTCATTAATTGTTTCCTTTGATTTTTGTTGTTGCTACTTTCCCCCTTTGCTTTTCGGAATGATGTTGCTCCCTTCCCTGAAAGACACATCTATATTTTTCTTTTGCAAAGAGGCCAGCAATAGCATGGTAATCTCCTTGCAATAAAGCCACAATGCTCACCTCTTTCTTTTTTTGGTTGCTTTCTTGATCACACATGATTGGCACAGCACTGCAGGTTGCTACAGATAAAAGGAGCCTGTGTACATATTTTTGTGAAGCACATAGAAGGTTCCATAAGCTAGTTAAGTGTAACTTTTCTCAGAAGCATTTAACAGTTTAGGGAAACAGCCGCCTTTGAAATTTGACACATTTCAAAAGAGAACAATAAATATAATTGCATTTTAATATATTTTTATCAGCTTTGCCATTGCTGCTTCACCTTACTCTGCTTTAGTAGTTTCACTGTTCTCTTTCTTTTGCTACTGTCCAGATCTGTCCAGGTTAGAGAGTGGCACACATGAAGAGCATTCTGGTAAAATCTGAAAAATATAGAAAGGAGAGGCTTCTTCAGAATTCACTGCATCAAACAAAGCAGGGAAAAAATCAGTTAACGGTAGTAAGAGTACATAGTGCCTTTCTTTTGAAGCATTGTTAAAATGGGTAGATCACATGGGAAAAGATAGGTGAGAAGCATGATCATTACAACAGAGAGGTTATAGATTTAGAATCTACCTTAAATGAATTAAAATGCCCTAATAGTGGTTTAAGTTTTATCAGTACTTTGGTCATTTTATGGATTACTAGCATATTTTGCCCAGCGGTGCCAGGCTTTTTAAAATTGTGTTGGATGGTAAAGGGTTTCGGGTTTTTTTTTTCTTGAACCAATGGTGCTGGGCTGTTTTAAATGGTGTTATAAGGTTTTGTGATTTTGTGGCTTCGAGGCGCTGCATCCGCCTGCGGCGGACTTGTGCTCCCAGTGTGTGTGTGTGTGTTTTTGTTTTTGTTTTTTGTGCGCCGGCTTCCTCAGTGCCGGGCTCTTTAAATTGGTTTTTGAAGGTTTTTGTTTTATGTTTATGCAAATTTTATTTTAATTTAATTTATTTAATGTAAAAAAAAAATTTAGTTTAAAATTTAATTTTGGTTTTTAAATCTTTATTTTTACGAATTTTTTATTTTTATTTTTGAGTGAAAAGTGATTTCTGGGTTTTTTTGGTATTTTTTGAGATTAGTGTGATTATTTTTGAATGTTTTTATAACTTATTTGATTAATTTGGGAATTAATCTTATTAGTTTCAATATTTTTGAATGTTTTTTCTCTTGTGGCCTCTGGGTGGGGTGGTGAGCTTTTCTTCCACTCTACAATTTTTCTCTTCTGTCCTCTGGGTGTCGCTTCCGGTAAGTATTTTCTTTATTTTCTCATTTGAGTTCCGATCCTCATGGAGAGAAGACATCTTATGGTAAGCTCTCTGGGGTTTTTTTTTGGGGGGGTGGGTTTTTTTGGGGGGGTCTGTGTGTTTTTTCTTGTTTGTTTTTGGCTGTTTTTGTGTTTCCTTTTTGGATTTTGGATTTGTATTTTTGATTGTTTTTGGTTTGTGTTTTTGTGTTTACTTTTTTTGGGGGGTCTTTTCCGTGGGCCATGCTGGCTGGCCCGTGGGAAGGAAGGGCAGCGGTGGCAGGGGGGCCTTTCTTTCCCGCGGGCCATGCTGGCTGGCCCATGGGAAGGAAGGGCAGCGGCGGCGGGGGGCACGGGCCATGATGGCTGGCCCATGGGAAGGAAGGGCAGCGGCGGTGGGGGGGTCTTTCTTTCCCGTGGGCTATGCTGGCTGGCCCGTGGGAAGGAAGGGCAGCGGCGGCGGTTTTTTTTTTTTTTCTTTTATTTTTTGCATGCCGGCTGCCTCAGCGTTCTGCGTGCTAATGGTGTGCAGGACGCTGGGGCTTGTAGTTTTACCTGCGCGTGTTTGGTTACTGCAATGGTTTTTTTCCTGCGGCTTTTTTTTAATTGGCCTCGGCGCGTTTCCGAACGTTCCTTTTGCCACGCCGCTCAGCCTGATTGGATCTGGCGTGGCGCAAAGAACGTTGGGAATTGAAGTTCCCTTTTTTTGCATCCGGGGGGCGCAACCCGACAGTTACCTGCGAACCCCATCCGGGCGAGTGCACGGAGGCTCGGACAGGACTAGTGGGGCCTGGTGCAACATCCTTTGTCACATTCCAATGGTTAATGCACCATTTTATAGGTATAGATTTGACAAACTGCCTGAACATCTGAAAACTGGAGAGAGGGCAGAGAAGGGCAGGGTCAAAAGCACAGGTATCTATGTACATTTAGCAGAAAATAGTTAAAGATTGTATCATTTAAACTGCAATATTACCTGTTTCTATATCATGCTGTAGATAAATGGGTTCTGCCTATTTAAGAGTTTGAGGTGATGAGGATTTATATGGTGGCATTCAACCTGCATTCTCCTGTCAGCCATTTTTAGTCATACAACCCAGGAAAAGCTTTATGACTTAATTCAGACACATGTGTAAAGCTCACCTTAAAGAAAGATGCAACATGTTCTGGGCTTCCCTTTTATTTCACAGTACAGTATTTATTTCAATATGTCTTGCCTGACAATCCCGCTACGGTAATGGAGTAGACCATACTGCCAGCGGCTCAACGCCGAGTATTGGGTAGTGGTAAATATCCTGACTCCCTGAAGGGTTCAAAGGCTATAGGTGGGTGAACCCCTTTAGGTGGGGTGATGTTCCCCTCAGTGGAAGAAATGCCACTGGAAACCATCATGTTTAGCCCAACGGTAAAATGAGTGGAAGAGGAACCACTTCACTATTCTGAATCCCAACAGTCATGGAGGCGGAAGAGGCCGTGCCAGGACTGGCTGTGAAGGCGCACCTTGTCAATATCCTCAAGGCTGTGACAGTCCATTACAGTCCCAGTGTTAAATCCTGCATGTCTCATTTCATATGTGTCGCAGGAGATGGCTCCGTGATCACAGTGAGTGGGTCACTTTATGGCAAATGGATCACGCCTGTGGCATTTTTTTCTGATTTCCAGGGGAAAATATATACCCGGATAGGAGTTGCAGCTGACGATGACAATTTATTTCATTTGTTTTTACCGAAGTGAATTGTAAAAAGTAGCAAATTACTGAAAATTGTAACTATACTAGATGAGAAATCAACTATACATGATATATACAGTAATCCTGATATCTGCTCCCTTCTGGACAATAATATATCCATCTGTGGATACTGGGTTCTCTCAGCTGAAATGCTGCTGTACCATTTTGTACTTTATTATTAATTTTTATTTTTATTTATTCTTCAAATTTCTATTGCCGCCCAACTCGACGACTCTGGGCGGCTAACAACAATTAAAAGCAACATCAAAACTAACTAAAAAACCCATTAAAATTCAAAATAATTTACCCACTCACCCCATCGATTAAAAGAGAGAGAATCTTAATTATATAATCCAGCAGGTGGGGGTCACCCCTCCATCGGTGCCCCACACCTGCCCTGCCAGCCAGGTTTTAAGTTCTTTCCTAAAGGGCAGCAATTCCATCTGCAGCGGTAACTCTGTTGGCAGGAGGTTCCATAGGGCCGGTGCAGACACAGAAAAGGCCCTCCTTCTTGTGCTAGAGAGACGAGCCCTTCTAGTAGATGGTACAATTAGAGAGCCCCTCTGGTCCGCTCTGGTTGGATGGACAGATGTTCTTGGGGTGATGCAGTCTCTTAGATATCCTGGCCCACTACCATGTAGGGCTTTAAAGGTCATTACTAGCACCTTGAATTGCCCCCGATAACCAGTGCAGCTCCTGGAGCAGTGGTGAGGCATGGGCATAGCGTCCGCACCCCATCACCACCCGGGCAGCCACATTCTGGACCAGTTGCAGCCTCCGAATGGTCATCAAGGGCAGCCCCATGTAGAGCACATTACAGTAATCTAGTCTAGAGATGACCAGAGCATGTGTGACCATGAGCAAGGAGTCCCGGCCCAGGAGCATGCACAACTGGCTGATCACATGAAGTTGTGCAAAAGCCCTCCTGGCCACAACTGTCACCTGCTCTTCAAGCAGTAGTCACGAGTCCAGGAGGACCCCCAAATTATGCACCAGGTCTGTCGGGGGCAAAATAGCTGCATCCAGAACCAAAGATGGTAGCTCCCGAGATAACACAGGCCCCTGATCCATAGCCACTCAGTCTTGCCGGGATTCAGTTGTAGCCCATTGTCTCCTATCCAGACCCCAACAGCCTCCAGTCACCTGGATAGGACTTTGACAGCATCACTTAGATCACCATGGGCCGAGATGTACAGTGTACTGATGATACCTCACCCCATCGATTTTCTCCGTCAGATAATCAGCAAAATCCTCAGCCAATCCCTGCCAACTGGGTACAGGCCCCCCTCTACCAAGGAGAGACCTAGTCACCCAGAACAAGATGGCTGGGCGATTATCCACAGAGACAATAAGGGTGGTGAAATATTGCTGTTTCACCACCTCTATCACCACCAGGTAGGCTCTAATTGTGACTCTAGCAAGTGTTCGATTGGAGTCACTCCAGGTCTTCATCCAGCGGTGTTCTTGGCGTCTCTTTGCCCGTTTAAGCTCCCTCAATTCCTCTGAACCACGGGGATGAGCAGAGCCCACGTGTGTGGAGAGGCCGTAGTGGCACGATTATGTCCAAGGCCGCCATCACCATCCTGTACCAAAGGTCAATGAGTGCCTCGGGCGAATCATGTAGCCGATCCAGAGGAAAATACCCCAGTTCCCTTTGGTATCCTTCAGGATCCATCAGTCACTGGGGGCAGGCTAATTTAGTAGGCCCTGCCTCCCTACAATGGAACATCGCCCTCAGGAAGTCTAGAGTCACCAGATAGTGATCCGACCATGGCACAAGTGTACTATCTTAGGTTTTGCAATTGGATGGCGTAATTAGATCTTGTGGAAATTGATGGGAGGAGGGAAGGTTGATACAGAGGAGGTTATTAAATCATAAGGTATATGTCTTGTTTATGGAAAAAATATGTTTGTCTGTAATGGGGTGTTCGATTTCCTTATGCTCAGCGATGGGTTCTGAACATTCAGAGTAGTTGATATTCATGGAGTGGTTTTACTTTATTATATCATAGACTTTATACTATTATGAGCATTTCCAAGGTTCACTGGCTTCCTGCAAAATATGAGATATTACCAGAAACAACACTTTAATCATATGCTATAAAGAATGAAAAGTGGGGTTTATTTGTGATAATGCCACATATAAAGTGAAGACATCCATTCAGCCCTCATATTAGCATTGCTCAAGTGACTAAGATGCTGACTGGAAGGCGTCAGGTCAGCAGTTCAATACCCGAATACTGCAGGATGGAATGAGCTCCCGTCTTTGTCCCAGCTCCTGCCAACTTAGCAGTTCAAAAGCAAGAAATTGCAAGTAGATAAATAGGGACTTCTAAGGTGGGGAGGTAAACGGTATTCCGTGCGCTCTGGTGTCTAGTCATGCCTGCCACATGACCACGGAAATATCTGCAGAAGCAGACAGTGCTGGCTCTTCGGCTATGAAACATCTGAGGATGGGACCCAGTTTGTTTAGACTTGCTTGCTAGAACCAGAAATGTTGCTGTAGAAACCTGTATTAGAGAAACAGCCGCCTGTGTGATAAGGCAGACTGTGGATTCTTTTCCCATGTGAAGGAGGGAGCCCGGCACTTTCTCACCAGCCGTTTATAAACTAACTCCAATTGGATGAGATTCCACACGTGAGGAGAATAAAACCAAAGTGTGAGAAATTGTACTTTCTCTTTCGCCATGGAAGTCCGGGGGGGGGGGGGAGCCTCACAGATAAAACTGTGAGAACAAGGGAAGCCAGAAGGGCCAACCCAAGATAAATTTCTTATTTTTGTATGTATTCTTTGAATGAATAGATTGCAGGTTTGATTTCCTATGCTATATTCATTTCTTTAACTTACTTAAGTAAACTTCATAAAATATAGATCCTTTGTGTCTGTTGAATTGGGACAAAGAGCTGACTAGACCACACTGAGAGGGCCACGTTTATGCTACCTAATTTAAGTAATCTAAACCCTGCGCACTCACTAGCCTGAGGCCACGTGAAGTCACGGGGGAGCCCATTAGCAGGGTTGCCCCACAAGGTGGTGACAGACACAGATGGTAAGGAGGCAGAGAGTGAAGTGTGGCAGGAAGGAATGATAAGATCTCTAGGTAAAGAGATCAAAATCATGACAATGAGCACTGTACCCTAGAGTCAGATATGACTGGCTTTCAAGCAAGAGTGACCTTTACCTTTACTTAATTTGGGAGAAGAAAGAATTATCTAAATTATAGCATAAATATGTATACTATATGTAAGTGATTCTTCCTGTAAGAGGAGAATTATAAAACCCTATTAACACACTGTTGTTTTTGAAATAAATCTGAAATACAGTTTTTTAATGTTGCAGTTAACCAAAGTGCCAAGGATTGTGTTCTTAATTTAAAGTTTAACTTTCCTCTGTAGTACCATCTTCAGACTGACTAATGCAAACTAAAACATGTAAAATATTCCTTTTAAGAAAATTGTGTTATAATTTAAAAGGGGACGAACCTGTCGATAGCTACTTTTAAAATAAAGTTTCTGTCCTTAATATTTTGTGTTTGACTTACAAAACTTAAAACACTGTTCAGAAGTTATAACTTAGAAAACTACACATAGATATTGGTAGAGTTATTTTTTTGGTCTATATTTGCCAGAATACCTCAAGCAGCAAAGCCATAGACCATTCTAACTAGGATTTTCTTGGACGTGTAGTATAAAACAAGTACAATGGAACCTCATACAACAATTGTCCCGTATAACAATGAAATCGTATAAAAATTAGGTTTTGAAAAAATATGGTGTCCCGCATAACATTTTTCCCTATGGAAAAAAATCATACAACATTTTTTCAATGGGAAAAACCACTTAGCGGGGAAAAATCGTTGTACGATGCATCCCATAGGGAAAATCACTATACGATGCATATATCAATTGTTTAGTACAACAACGAGCCCCGTGGAACGGATTAAAATCGTTGTATGAGGTAGCTCTGTACATGTTTTCTACTATCTGTATTCAGTATGTGATAGCAGGACACATACCACTCATTTTCATGGCTGAACTTTCCAGTGTTGTAAGTTTTTGATGCCTTTTCGGTGTGTCTGCCTCCCTCCTCACCCTCATACAAACCAATTGTTTTACATTTTTTAGAACATTGGTCAAAAAAGTGATCTTGTGTCCTTCAAATTATCCATGTTTTGATTGGCCCCCAAATAATATTTTTTATTTGAGTAGGTCACTACTTTTTTATTAAACAATTTATTTCCTGGTTTTTTTAAAAAAAAAACCTTCTTCATGTAACTTATAGTTTATAGCCCCTGCCTTAAAAGAGAATCTTTTTTTTTAAAAAAGGACAAATTGGGCTCTTTGGTCACCCATTTCGCTAATAGCCTTGGACTGCTGGCAAATCTGAAGAAAATTACCTCTCCTTCCCTCTCCCCTGAGATCATCTACCATTACCCTAGGCAGAATGATTGGACCCTGAATAAAGTTAGGCTGCAGTCCTATGCTTGTCTGAGAATTAATGCCCACTGAATACAGTGAGACTTACTTAAGAGTAAACATGTGTAGCTATCTAGTCTTCTGTGAGAAAGTGATTAGAAAGTCATAGCAAGTCAGTTTTGTAAGACTAATTGAATAGTCAGCAAAGAACCAAACATGGGGAAATTTTGGGGAGGGGGATATAACTCCCAGAGTAATGATGTTGTAATTTTAAAAGCTATTTTTCCATTTTCTATGTGGAGCAATGGTACTCTATAGACCACATTAATTTTTATGGCACTTCTGACATTGTTCACTCTTCTCTCTGACCATATTAAACATCATGTTGACATCCTACTGGGAAAGAAACATAGTTTTTTACCATTTCCAATGGATTATTTTGTTATTGAATATCCTTAGCATGAGGCATTATTGTAGTTAATTAGAAAAGTCAATAGTTGGTCTGTATCTGTCTTATCAGCCACCAGTATTTTAACACAGGTTTCATATCAGTGCCATAGTCTAAAATTTTGTCTTCATGCCCTGGTGAAAGCGGAACGGCAGGCTATTCTCAGTATTGACATTTTGGACTCAATGAAAAGTCACTTGAAGAAGTTACTTATAAAACAATGTAGGCGAACCTATGGCATGCGTGCCAAAGGTGGCACGTAGAGCCCTTTCTGTGGGCATGTGTGCCATCATGGGCAAGCCCCGCACCACCAGCGCCAATGGCAGTGCCGCTTCCCCACATGCCCCTCTCCCTCTGCCAATGAGGAGGCTAGGCGGTAAGCTGAAATCCCACTCAGGAGGCAGTGGTGGGGATGAGGTAAGGTGACCAGACACACACACCCCTTCGAGAAGGTGAGGAAGAGGAGGAGGCACACATGTGGGGGGGACTTGTGCACGCACCCACGTGATGTCACCAGAGGCACGCCAGCAACATTATATGGGTGCATGGTCATACCTGCCCGCACACCTCCTCCTCCTCCTCCTTGGGCACTCAGTCTCTAAAAAGTTCACCATCACTGTTATAGAGGCTACAGCTCCTAGCTGGTTATAATAACTCAGAGGATCTGGGAATGGAAGGTCCTGAGAACAACTATTATGAGGTCTGGTTAATGCTAACAAGTTGTTGCTCTTTGGTTGAACTCACTCTCTTGCAACTAGGCATCACAAGTCTTTACCCAGTGCCTATGTTTGAGAAAACTCAGCTCAACGATAGTTCCTTAAAATTCTTGGGGTTTGTTGATGGAAACAACTTCGTGTGCCAGTGCTCTTATGCATTCACCAACTCTATAAAATGTGATGCCTTTTGCAGTAGAGGCATTTTAGTTTATTCTGATGTTTTAGGCCATAATCAGTTCTCTCATTTCAGTGGCATTATCAATGCTTGGCATTCAGTACAAAGCAGCCTTAAGCTTTGCTTCAGTTAAACACTTCAGGGTTATTCTTTCATCCCTACATGAATGTGAGAGATCTATTTTTGTGGCCTTAGACATACCAAGGAGTAGGGCATGTTACCTTTATTAAAGGTATTTTTAAATAATCAATTTTCCTATGGGATTCTAGCACAGTTTTGTTTACCTTCAAAGTTAAAGTTCAAAAGCATATCAAATAGATCTCAACATGTACTTCTCCCAACTTCTTTTGGCACACTTTTCAGTCCTGCATAAGTCTTTGTTTCCTCACCCACCCACCCACCCTTTCTTTTTCCTCTCCCTGAGCTGTACGATTTTGGCATTCAGTGCCATCTGATTTTTGCCTGACAAATCGGTATACCTAAACTAAATGGATTAAATTTTATATAAGCATGATTAAACCATACAGGGTTGTGGTCAAGTAAATATTAAACTAGCTTAGGCACATAATGAGACAATTTTTCCTTCCTCGGATTCAATATTCTTATGAGGTATTGCAAATAATGTTTTTTTAAAAACATACATGTACATCAGTTGCATGCAAATGATGAAAAGTTGTATTATACCTGTGAAAACTCTGGTTAGTAAGTATTTTTTTCTCCCTTTGTCTTTCATGGACAGACTACACCACCAGATTATGTTTTACTGGAGCTGTCATGCCTGGAGAAAGGAGCATAATCCATTTGCCTCAGGAAAAAAACCAGATGTTTCCTCATTATTGCTCAAATCTTGGCATAATCAGCCTTGCCTATTTTGGGTGTTATTACTGAGGTTTGGGCAACTTGACTTGACTGGCCTCCCTCTTTCAAATGACAAAGCTCTTGTTTGGAGAGATAAAACAACCAGTCTTCAATTGCATGTATATTTATTTTCCTGATGCATTATTTTGTTTTATTACCATATTTTTTGAACCATAAGACACATTTTTCCCCAAAAGTGGGGGGAATGAGGATGCATCTTATAGTCCGAATGCTGTCCAGCCCCGCCCACCTCCATGTAGCGCCAGCAACGCTTCCCATGCGCCTAGCCCGAGGCTGTAGGCACACAGGAAGCTCGGAGGTGAAAGCGTCGGTCCGGTAAGGTCCTTTCAGCCATACCACTCTGGGGTGCCCACCTCAGAAAGAGCCTCATTGTCAAGGAGGAGGAGTCCCATAGCAGCATGGCCCAAAGGACAAGGCAATTGCTGCCGCTGCTGGCAGTTCGCCTGGTCTTCTGTCTCTGGGAGCTGCTGGCAGGTCAGGCTCTCACCATCCGGGTAAGGCGCACAGGAAGCGCTGCGGGAGCTGCTGCAGGTCAGCTGGTCTTCTGCAGCCAGGCGCTGCTGGCGGGTCAGCCCCTCACCATCTGGGTGTGCTTTCCCTTCGGTGCTTCCTGTGCGCCTTCAGCCCCGGGCAAAGTGAGCTATAGCTACAGCTCCCTATTTGGTTCAGAATATTTTTTGTTGTTTTCCTGCTCTAAAACTGGGTGCATCTTATGGCCAGGTGTGTCTTATGGTCCGAAAAATACGGTATGCATCACATACCAGCACTGTTGTGCCTGTTTTAGATCTTTGTCACATTAAAAATTGTGACCCACTGAATAATTGACATACCAGAAGGAAACATTTCTTTTTCCTTGCATGGAGTACAGTTTTGATATACAGGTCATCCAAACACTAATCTTATGAAAACCAAGGTGATTTTTCTGATTTTTAATATTTTAATTTACAGGTGTTTATGTTCACAAACATCACTGCAATAAAATGAGAAAAGTTTAAAAACACAGAAAGGTCAAAGAACCATTCTAAAAAAATTATATATAATTCAGATTATTCTAGAAACAAGAATATGAGTGTATATATTCTTGTTTTTAGAATAATCTGAATGATTTTAACTACTTATAGACAAATATTGTGTAAACTGGACTAAGAAATACAGAGGTGGTTATTCAGGAGGTATTAATTAATTGTGGAACATGTTTTACTATTGTTTGTGCAGCTAATATGGTACCTTATGAGATTGTGTTGAGATAACGAAGGACTTTGTTGTTCAGCCATAGTTCACAGATTGACTATATTACCAAGGATTTTTTGTATTAGTTTCTCAAAATTAGATGCCTAGCCTAACTCTTAACACACGATACCATACTGCCTTCTGGTGGTGCATCTTTTTTGTTGTCATGTAAGTAATCAGGGCATTTCCAGAATATTATATAATTTTGCCTTAGTATGTTCGGCAGGGAAGGCAACAATTTGGCCTTCCAGAGATATTGTTGGACTGCTGCAATTTCCAGCATCCTTGTTTAAGGGTTGTTGTGGGGGGAAATGGAAAGGGGGAATGAAAGTATGTGAAGGTCACCTTGCTCAAATTCCAGTCGTATCTTACTCTAGGTTTCAGTGCTCATCTCTGTTTCATAGCCGAAGAGCCAGCGCTGTCTGCTTCTGCAGACGTTTCCGTGGTCATGTGGCAGGCATGACTAAACACCGGAGCGCACAGAATGCTGTCTACCTTCCCACCTTAGAAGTGGTCTCTATTTATCTATTTGTAATTTCCTTTTGAACTGCTAGGTTGGCAGGAGCTGGGACAAAGATGGGGGCTCATTCCATCCTGCAGTATTCAGGTATTGAACTGTTGACTTGCTGCCTTCCATGGTTTGATGTTTTCTGTTCCTGGCGCAGTTTAAAGTTTATATAAACTCTACATTGTCTGTGAGTAAATTTATGATAATCAAAGTGACAACAGTCTTTTGAACTGAATTTTGATAGAAAAACCCTCCCAAAGTTTCCAGACGTTTCTTTAAAACCTTTCACATCTCTATGCTGTCAGTACTCTACATGGTTTGTTCATTTTGTCCCCATTAATCTTTGATGTTACTTCACTGCATGCCCTTTATTAGAAATGTGATTATCTAGAAAGATGGTGCTTTTATTAAATTTTAAGGTTAAATAATAATAATAGTTCCTGAAATGCAATTATCAACCAATAGGTCAAGTAATAAAAATCATTACAGTTCATGTATTCATTACATTTTATTAACATTTGATACATTTTCCTCCCTGTCCTTCAGTTACCTTTGTTTCTGTTGCTACATAGTCTTTCCTTTCACATTATTTTTTGCTTCCCATGTTCTTCTTTTCCTACAGAGCTTCTTTGAAGGACAGTCTGCACCATGGGATTCGGCTAAAAAAGATGAGAACCGAATGAAGAATAGATATGGGAATATCATTGCATGTAAGTGTTGACAGCATAATTGTACTACTGTGTAAATCCCTTTTAGTAACTGACAACACTGTCCACTGATATACAGCTCTTTGTGTCTAGAGTAAAAACAGAGCTCTAAGCCCCATAACAAAACAAAAAAAATAAGAGGCGAGAAGTAAATGTTTTAGCATTTGAGACTTTGAAGCAGCAGAGGTATGCTTAGAGAGCCAGCGTGAAGGGTTGCTAAATTGCCACATTAGGATTGAGAAGATCTGAGTTACAATCCTAAATCACCAATGACATTAACTAGGCCAGTCACTACCTCTTAGCCTAAACCACATCACCGGATTATTGGGGGGGACAAAGTGGAGGGAGGAAAGAAGGCATTTAAGCTTGAGCACTTTAAAAAAGAAGGGTTGGATGAAGTTAGGGTGACCAGATCTTATTCCTTAACATAGTAAATCTCACAGAAGTAGGCCCATTGAATCAGTGGGGATTTAGTGACTCAAATCCTCCATAGGTTCCATTAATTCAAATAGGCCAATGCTACCTGTGGCTTATGGAAGAGTTGATTCAGTAATATCCATTGAGCCAATGGCCCTATTCCACTATGAACAACTATGCCAGGTAACAAGATTTAGGCCAGTGCATAGTAATGGTTTGGAGTGTCAGTGGCTTCTGTCAGAGGAGCAGGGAGGATTTTTCCCTTCATGCCCTCCACATGCACTTCAAAGAATTTAGGACAGATCTGAGGGAGCAAAGGACACTAAAGCAATGGTGGCCAACCTTGGCACTCCATGTGTTCTTGAACATCAATTCCCAGAAGCCTTGATCAGATGATGTGTTGATTTGGGCTCCTGGGAATTGAAGTCCAAGAACACCTGGAGTGCCAAGGTTGGCCACCGCTTCTCTAAAGGGGGGACTTCCTTTGTGCAAATGAGCATAAACCAATGTGTTTTTGAAAACATTAAAGTTTTAGATCCAGCTGAATAAAATCAAATCAACAATAGAAACACATCCCCTTGCCCTGAAACAATTACATTTGAAACATGAGACAAGTTTTTATATGCGCACCTACCCACAGACATATGTTTTTATGAGTGTGTAGAAGAGAGTATATAATACAAAGTGGAAGCATTTTACTCAACCTTTTCAGATGATCTGCATGGGACTTTTAGGGCCAAGGTTGATAGATGAGATAGATTATGTGTCTCTGAAGCACATGTATGTGGTCAGCTTACTACACAAAGAGAACCATGGAGGGCTGGAGAACAAAGACTGCCTCCCACCTTCGATTTATTTTAGAAAATCTGCAGTCTGTAGATTTTAAGCATTCGTATCACCTCCTGCTGGCATTCAGCTGGCCAAGAAGAAAGCTGCTTAAAAACTACAGTATGGCAAGGTACGATTGTGGAAGAGAGTGCATTTTGTTATCGTTACCCTTCTTTTTGTATAACAACTAGAATCCCTAGACACCACAACTGGCTCTACTTTCTATTTAAATGTGATGTTTGAGATAAATAGAACTGGTTTGTATGTCTGAGGTCAAAATACAATAGATACACAATATGTACCCTTCTTTCTATTCTGGAATCAGTTAATGTGGTCCTGTTTTGTACTGTAATCAGTACGTATATCTAGGGGAGGTAGATATTCGCTTGTATACCCACTTGTTTGGTTTTTAATTTTAAAATTCTCCCTGCTAGAATTCTATAAAGGTGGGAACACTCATAGATGCCAATGCCTTTATTTGTTTGCCTTTCATGAAGCAAGGCCTACACCCGGGGTTGAGTAGAGCAGGATATAAATTTAATAAATAAAATAATAATGAAATATTAAAAAAATTAAGGCAAAAATATGATAGGTCAAGATGCATGCTTGTCCCAGTTCAAATCAAAGCCTTGTATGCTTGCTCTAGATTTTAAAAAAGGTGGCATATATAGCTACATGCTAGATGTTTGTTAAAAGAATAAAACTATTGTGTTTATTTTGTGCCTGGATCAGAATACGGTATTTTTTAGAATTAGAATGCTGTATTCGTATTGTATATCCTATATTGTATAGAATGCAATGGTATTCCCAGTAGTAATGTATGGCTGTGAGAGCTAGACCATAAGGAAGCCTGATCATAGAAAAATAGACGCCTTTAAACCGTGGTGCTGGAGGAGACTCTTGAGAGTACCCTGGACCGCAAGGAGATCAAATCAGTCAATCCTGAAGGAAATCAACCCTGACCACTCATTGGAGGGACAAATACTGAAGATGAAGCTCAAGTACTTTGGCCACCGAATGAGAAGAGAGGATTCACTTGAGAAGGCCCTGACGCTGGGAAAGATCGAAGGCAAAAGGAGAAGGGGGCGTCAGAGGATGAGGTGGATGGATGGAATTGTTGATGCGATGAGTGTAGATCGGGCTGTGGAGGATGGCAGAGGACAGAGGAGACTGCTGTGCGGTGGTCCATGGGGTCGCAAAGGGTCAGACTCGACTGTGTGACTAAACAACAACAACAAAAAATTCTTAAAGGAAATAATGCAAAATTCGGATTTTCTTTTGTTTTTTGAAGTAATACAGAAATACCTGGGAATTTATTTTCCCTTTATTAACTTTTATTCACCCCTTAGGAACTACAGATGATTCAATTCTAGTTAAGTCTCAGCTGTGTCAGCAACCTCTGCAGATCTAATTGCTTTGGCCTTCATGCTTTAAGCTAAGAATGAGACTCAGCGCTCCACTGATTAGTGATGAGTAGAGAAGGAGAAACAAGGCAAAAATATTAGATGAATGGATTGTTTGTAATTTACAAACTGTTTTAAAGACTTTTAAAGTGGCAAATTTTCCTTTGATCACTGAGATCTCGATTTAATTTTAATGTCATCAGTGTTTAGCAAATGAGAAAGTGTGAGCTTGGGTTGTCAGTTTGAAATTAGAATAATACAAATTAGCGAAGACTTAAGCACTCAGGGCTTTTTGTTTTGGAAAAGATGGCTGAGGAAAGACTGGTGGAATCTGACAAAATTCTGAATTATGTAAAGGAAGGAAGGAAAAAAGACTAGCCCCCTGACGCCAAAACCAATAATATAATAATTTAGTGTCAGAAATTATTTTGGGTTGAAAGGATTTATGCAGAAGAAACTCTGCTCAGGGAATGCCCACATGAGGCTCCTTTCATGTCCCCAAGAGCTGGGAGAAAGACGGGCGCTTAATCTGTCATGCAGTACCCAGGTCTCGAACTGCCGAGTTGCCAGCCTTCCAGCTAACAAGACAAGCTTCTTAACCACTGAGCCACCACAGCAGACAATTGTTAGATCTCTGATTCTGGCTTGCCTGCACTGGATATCTGTGGTTTTCTGTCACATTCAAGGTTTTAGTACTGGTGTACAAAGCCCAGTACTGTTTGAGACCTTGCTACTCATTGGTGTGCATTTCCCAAAGAATAACTACTCATCTGACCTGGACCTCCTCTGCCTGATGACTACAGATGCCTGCTGGAAAGGCAATACACTAATACCTTGGATAATGATTGCATCGAAAAACAATGCAAACTTTCAGGGGGGAAATTGCGTTATCCAATGCATTGTGTTTGGCCCTCCAGATCCCCTCCCCCACCGCTGGCCCTCCACGAAGTGCAGAAACACCCGTCGGCCCTCCGCGATGGGAAACGACCAGGCGCTTGGCTGTTTCCCTTTGCGGAGATCCGGCAAGGGTGTCTGCACCCACCGGCCCTCCGCGATGGGAAACGGCCAGGCGCTTGGTTGTTTCCCTTCGCGGAGAGCTGGCGGGGGTGTCTGCACCCACTCACTGGCCCTCCAGAAAGGGAAGCGCACAAACACCACCGCTGGCCTGCCAAAAAGGGAAGCGGCCAAGCGCCTGCTTTCCCCCAAACCAAGCCAGGGATCAGATCGTCTGATCTCCGACTTGGTTTGGGGGAATGTGCATGGGCGCGCCCACCCGCTTTCCCCCAAACCAAGCCGGGGATGAAATGCTATGATCCCTGGCTTGATTTGGGGAAAAGCGGGCGGGCACACTCGCCCCCAGCTTCCCCCAAAGGAAGCCGGCTTTTTTAACATCCAATGGATGCATCGGATAATGCTAAAAATCAGATAACGTTAAGACTTGTGGAACCAAGTTTTAACGTTATCTGAGGTATTACTGTTTTAGAAATCAAGCCTTCTCAATCCCTTTCCCAATTTTTAAAATACTCCTGAAAACAAAGTTGTTCATGGAAGCACTTGCTGACATCCTTAATGTTAATGTATATGTACATTATTTTATCAACAATATCTTTTATTCCAACTTGGTTTTATTGTAGGTGGGTTCTGTTTTTATGACCGTACATACTGCCCAGAGTAGTGAATTTCCACTAGATGGATATATATATAGAGATAGAGAGATAAATAAATCTTTATTGTCATTGTCCAACACAGAACAATGAGATTGAAAGGATATAAATCTAAATAACTGAATTATCACCTGTTTAAAATCTGTTGCTTCAATCAACAAAGAAAAAGACAATCAGAAGTGTATAATCAGAACAGCGTGGGATTTACTTACATCATGCAGCATGTAGTCAGTCACAACATTTTCCCTACAGACATTGCAAAGTTTGTTCCTAGGTAAAAGTGGTTAAGACACTCACCTTAATTTCCTATAGGATTGTTCTAATTGACCATACAGACTGGTTAACAAAGACACTAATAAGCATCCTTTTGAATACTGTATGAATTTCAACATGAATGCACTTTTATTCATTTAAAACAATATTTGCCAGGAGGAAAGCATTTATAGTTTTTACCAACTCCTTACAACACTCTTTGTGGCGTAGTGAATAGAGTGATGACCTGGGACTCAGGAGACCTGGGTTCAGTTCCTCATTCAGGCAAGGAAATAGAGCGGGTGGGGGTGGGGGGCAGATTGAACTGGGAAAACTTCTTCTGAAGTATGTCACTTGCCTTGAATGCCTGATTAAGGTCTCTTTTAAGTTAGTTCCAATTTTATGGCTCAAAAGATTTGGAGGGCTCCTGATTTAAATATGAAACCCATAAAAAGTCGGATTACACAAGGGTGGAGCTTTTGCAGGAAAAGAGTCAATGGATTTTGATTTTTAGTCTGACACAAGTAAATGAAGTAGTGGACAGAATAAGGACAGATTGAATGGATTACTTCAGAGAAAATGGTTCAGAGAATAATACTTATCAAATAGGCTTTTAAAGTTACCCTTTTTGTTGGCAGCACTATAGAGAGTAAATATAACATCTTTCCTTTTAATTAAGACCTATTTGTTTCCAAGGTAGTGAAATATAACTGAATAGCTAAGCATTTTTAACTTTTAGCAGTTGCTCACCATTCAGCTCATAGCAGAAAGGTTTTCCTTGTGAGTGTAAATTTGAGATTTAACAATGGGATTTCAATAATTTTGGATTATTTGAAACAAGCTTTTTTTATTTACAAATACCAAAAGAAAGCATATGGAAAGTCATCAGCAACTGCTATCATAGTCACTGTGGTGGTGTAATTATGTATTAAATCCCTAAAGAACTGCAGGAAGGACTTCCTACCGCAGTCTCAACACTTATGCTGCTTGCATGCTAAATGCACCGCATTTTATTTATTTCTTTATATTCAAATTAAACTCCCACAAACAGTTTTCAATCCCTTTCACTACTTAAAGAGTGAATATTCTAGAGCCGTGATGGTGAACCTTGGCCCTCCAGATGTTCTTGGACTTCAATTCCCAGAAGTCCAAGCACCCTGTGAATCCACAAGAATGGGTTTACTGTGATTCATCCGGCCCACGCTGCCCTCATCGCTCCCAGAAGCGGAAGTAAAACTTGTGGGCCATGCCCCACAAGGGAACTTCAATTCCCTGAAGCCTAAGTCAGTACATTAGCTGATCAGTGCTTTGGGTAATTGGCTTAGGCTTCTGAGAATTGAAGTCCAAAAACCAAAGGTTGGGAAACATGTTCTAGAGCAGACATGCCCAAACTACGGCCCGCATGCCAGATACAACCCCTAAAGGCATTCCATCAGACCCGCAGCACCCTCGCCAAACCAGGAAATAAATATGGACACTTCTGCGCATACACGAAATGTTGCCATTTTACTTCCTGGTTTGGCCTGGGCGCTTCTGCAGAGTAAAATGGCTGCTTTCGCACATGCACAGAAGCATCTATGCCAAACCAGGAAGTAAAATGGTGGCTTTTGTGCATGCACATAAATGTCCATGTTAAACCAGGAAGTAAAGTGGCCGTGCATGCGCAAACACCCTGTTCCGGGGGCGTGATTTGGCCTGCTCAGCTGTTCCAGGGGCGTGGTCAGGCCCCGAGTCCAAAAAATTTGGGCACCCCTAGTCTAGAGGATAGAGAAAGATATAAACCATTCAGAGCTGCCATGGTGCAGTGGTTAAGCTGCAGTTTGTTGTTCAGTCGCACAGTCGATTCCGACCCTTTGCGACCCTATGGACCATCGTTCTCCAGGCACCTCTGTCCTCCACCATCCCCCTCAGTCCTCCCAGTTCTGTGCCCATTGTGTCTACAATACCATCTATCCATCTCATCCTTGGCCTCCCCCTTCTTCTTTTGCCCTCCACCTTTCCCAACATCACGGCCTTCTCAAGTGAATCCTCCCTTCTCATTTGATGCCCAAAGTACTTTAGCCTCATCTTTACTATTTGACCTTCCAATGAGCAGTCAGTGTTGATTTCTTCTAAGATTGACCTATTTGTTCTCCTCGCTGTCCAGGGTACCCTCAAAACTCTCCTCCAACACCACATCTCAAAGGCATCTATTCTTCTGCGTTCAGCTTTCCTAATTGTCCAGCTCTCACATCCGTACATTACCACTGGGAATACCATTGCTTTGACTATTCTAATTTTTGTTTTCAAGGTAATGTCTCTGCTTTTCACCATGTTCCCCAGGTTTTTCATGGCTTGTCTCCCAAGAATCAGTCGCCTTTTTATTTCATGGCTGCAATCTCCATCTGCAGTGATCTTAGATCCTAAGAATGTAAAATCTGTCACTGCTTCTACTTCTTCCCCATCTATTCTCCAGGAACTGATCGGGCCTGTTGCCATTATCTTGGTTTTCTTGATATTGAGTCTCAAGCCAGCTTTTGCACTCTCCTCCTTCAATCCGATCAAGAGATTCTTTAGGTCTTCCTCACTTTCTGCCATTAAGGTGGTGTCGTCTGCATATCTCAGATTGTTGATGTTTCTCCCAGCAATTTTAATCCCATATTGTGATTCCTCCATCCCTGCGTTGCGCATTATGTGCTCTGTGTATAAGTTGAATAAGCAGGGTGACAAAATGCAGCCTTGTCTTACTCCTTTTCCTATTCCAAACCACTCTGTCATTCCGTGTTCTGTCCTAACTGTTGCTTCTTGGTTCCTGTACAGATTTCTCAGGAGGCATATGAGGTGCTCTGGTATTCCCATCTCTTTAATCACTTGCCACATCTTGTTGTGGTCCACACAATCAAAGGCCTTAGTGTAATCAATAAAGCAAAAGTAAACTTGTTTCTGGTATTCCTTTGTTTTCTCCATGATCCAGCGTATGTTGGCAATGTGGTCTCTAGTCCCCCTGCCTCTTCTGAAACCAGCCTGCACCTCTGGTAGTTCTCTTTCCACATGCTGCTGAAGTCTATCCTGTATTATCTTGAGCATCACCTTGCTGGCGTGTGGGATGAGCGCAATTGTTCGATAATTTGAGCATTCTTTGGCATTGCCCTTTTTTGGGATTGGAACATATACTGATCTTTTCCAGTCCTGTGGCCACTGTTTTGTTTTCCAAATCTGCTGGCATATTGAATGCAGTAATTTGATGCCATCATCTTTTAAAGCTTTGAAAAATTCAACTGGGATACCATCATCTCCACTAGCTTTGTTGTTTGCAGTGCTCTTTAGGGCCTTTCTGACTTCACTCTCCAGGATATCTGGCTCAGGTTCAAAATCTTCATCATTGTGACTATCAGGAGTGTTGAGTACTATCAGGAGCTGCAGTACTTTAGCCAAAACTCATATGTACTTGTTTTAGCTAACCAATTAACATACAGTGGAAACTCATACAACAATCTCCCCGTATAGCAACGATATCATATAACAATTAGGTTTTGAAAAGAAATTGTGCCCCGCATAACAATTTACCCTATCATACAACAATTTTTCAATGGGAAAACCACTTAGCGAAAAAAAATGTTGTACGATGCATCCCACTGTGAAAATTGCTATACGATGCATGCATCAGATAGCAATTGTTTCGTACAACAGCGAGCCCCATGGAACAGATTAAAATTGTTGTATGAGGTACCACTGTATTGTAATTCCTGTTTCCCATACAGAGCAAAAAGTCGGTTAGTTTTTCTAGAAAATTGTTTGCAAAATAACTGAGACTGTGTAGCAAAGGGAGGGGAGTAGCACAAATGGTAAAGTTTTTTCAACATACAGATTTTTGGTAGACTTCAGATTTAATTTTTTACTTGAGATAAACAATTTTATAGGATGTCATTTAATCCTAGCCAAAAAAAACCCCATGAAACAACAGTCATGACAAAACCCAGCTGGAATGTTGTAAATTTATCTTTATATTTTTTGAAGCATCATATCATTATTGTTGGGAAAGTGCAAAGATATAATCAGCAGATTTTGGAGAATACATTAGAACAAATAATCTTCACTATGACACATTCTCTGCCATGGACTATGGCATTTCTAAACAAGCATTCAGAGTGGATTTTCATATGATTTCTGGGCATAAAAAGCTTTTGAAAGGCTTTTGTATAATATTGCGGCAGTCTCCCTGTAACATAGGTTGTAGTCTAACTCAATGGATGACTTAACTTGTAGACCGTCTTGGCAAGTAGCAGTCCTGCCACATACTAAGTGCCAAAGCATTTCAGTC
Organism: Bradypodion pumilum; assembly: GCA_035047305.1. Classification (NCBI taxonomy): domain Eukaryota; kingdom Metazoa; phylum Chordata; class Lepidosauria; order Squamata; family Chamaeleonidae; genus Bradypodion; species Bradypodion pumilum. The sequence goes on along the minus strand of JAWDJD010000004.1, from coordinate 266,899,187 downwards.
TCTCATATAGTGATGAGTATAGCATCTTGACTGACTGGATACTCCACTAATATAAAAGATACAACTTTGCACTGATTTCTAGCTCCCCTATTCTAAGAAGTCATTCTTCTGGTTGGTATACACACAAGACATTATCTGTGGATTACATAAGGAGCTGACTTCTAATTCAAGGTCTTTAAAATTGTCTTACACATGGTTCTCAAAGACAGAGAAAAATACAGTGGTCTGCAAAGAGCAATCAGTCAAATTTTATTGCTTGTAGCCCAAAGCCTTAGCAATGCAAGTTACAAAACACAATGCCTATTGGCGGGGGGGGGGGGGGTTCAAAGGAAATTTCATCCATGCCATCAACAGACTTTCAGAAGAATTCATTTAAATGAAGAAACCCCATTGGCAGTGAACAATACAGTGGATCAGAAAAAGAGAATTAAAAAAGAATGACTGATCTATGTTGCATACATAATATGCAATGGAGGAAGAAAGTAAATTGTAACTTACTCCTGTTCGAACGTCATGCCAAGCCAATTATTATTAATCTGGTAGTTCACTCAAATGTTCAGTTAAAATGTGGCATTCTTTTAGCTAAAATGTGGGAAATGAGACCAAAGTCCCAGCAGATACTACTAGCTGAAAATCTGTGAATTTCTGTCTTAGTTACTTCAAAAGGGTGTTGATCATGTTGTTTGTAAATTATGTTATTGTGAAGACATAATTCATCTTTGATGGGTCATCTTGTATTCACTGTAATAGGCGTGATGGCATTATTTAATGCTGTTGTTGGATGAACCATGAGTAGGCTTTAATGCATTTTATGTGGTCTGTTTCAGATGATCATTCTCGAGTTAGACTACAACCCATTGAAGGGGACTTGAACTCTGACTACATCAATGGAAATTATATCGATGTATGTATATTAATCTAAACAGTATCATTGAATGAAAGTCAGCTTGTTTGTTGACTGTATAAAATAGATATTCTATATGCTTAGTCCACCAGTTGCCAAAATTGAAATTAGCATGACTGAAGATTTACTAGAAAGAAAACTAAACCAATCATTTCTGTCCTGGAGTGGAGCCCTGCTAGTAATTTTATTTGGCTACCTTTTTTCTGAAGCTGATGCAGACAGCAGAAATGTTATTTTCATTTTCCGTCAACAGCTTGGCATAATTCTTTCTAAAGGGGAGCTGTTTGCATATTAATGTGACAAAACTCTGTAATTCTTAATGCAGTGTCTTGCAATTTCTTGTCATCTCTCCACTTTTAAGCAGCCTTCAAAGTAGAGTCTGCATCTGTTAACCAGGACTTCTAATGCAAGCAAGACATTTCATTAAATATGTACACTGTTTAATTATTGAAGACTGCTTCTTTGTTCATTCTGCATCATGTTAACTTAATGTTTTACATTAGAATAAATTCTTTGAGAGACAGTATTTGGGGGGCACCGAAAGAATGAAATCAAAAGTGGAACTGAAAATCAAGGAAGAGTTAATGCCATTTCAAGCCCCAAGTCTATAAAGAAACCAGAATTTTCATGTTCACACAAAATAGCTTAATATTTACTAACTTAGTCATCTTAATTGATGTAGTAAGCATTGCTTCTGTCTTCATTAGCTACACTGTGTAACAAACTCAGCACTACACACACACACACACACACACACACACACACACACACACACACACACACACACACTTCTCCATTGATTGTGGTGAAAGTGCATTTCAAGTGTATTTTTTAATGAGTTAGAAGTATTACCCAATTAAAATCAATGTTTAATTCAATGAGAGGTACAACAAGAAAACTATCTTATTTGATAGCATCATTATTGATGATTGTGTCTTTTAGCTGGCTTTAAACTATATAAATCAAAATAGTGGTCAATTTATGTATAAATCTGAGCTATCACTTGCTTAGCCAGTCCTTTGAAGGCAGCTACCTTTTCTTTTCTTTGTTGCTTCTCTCCTGCTAGAAGTGAGCTGTCTTTGTGGCAAGGCTACTTTGGATGCAACTGCTTTAAACCAGGGGTGCCCAACGTTTTCGGGCCACATGCCGGTCAGGGGGGCTGGTAACTATGGCCCGGGGGAAGGATCTGACCCCCAACGCCAGTTCATCCAGCCCTTGACACCCTCGTCACTCCCGGAAGCAAAAGTAAAACACGCCTGTATGGATCCAGCCCCCGGGCTGTAGTTTGGGCACCCCTGATTTAAACAGTGATGTTGTTTTGCATCCAAACTAGGATCCAACTTTCTTTTGCCAAAATGTTTTTCTTTTTCTTTAGAATGCAGCACTGCGGATAAACCATAGTTCTTTCCTTTATAATTCTTGATTATATAAACTAGGGATTCTCAACCAGCAGCCCACAGGCCGGATGTGGCCCATGCACAATTTCATGTGCCCCCCACCACTTCCACTACACCAGGAAGTGCCATGTGGTGGAGGAGGGGCAAAATGGCCGACCGGCCCCCAAAGCTGTCTGAGGGAACGTGACCTGGTTTTAAAAGGTTGACAACTCCTGATATAAACTATATACTGCACTATAAAGCCCTTCTCCTTACTGTATTTCTCCTGAGTAACACAGGTTGGTGTATTCCTGTCATCTTTATGTTATTAATACTAAGCTGGACCCACCTTAAATTGTTGAATGCATCTCCTCATGTTGCAAGCCATTTATCCTTCTTGGTTTAATACTGCTTAAATAAATATTTCCTCAGGAGCAAAATATAGTTTTTATTGTTTTGGCTGTTTGTGATGCCATAGAGACATTCTGCTAAGCTTCTTAGTGAATCAGCAGCAAAGAAATGGGGTCCAAAATGTTCCTCAGGGGGTTGCTATGACAAGTATGTACTCTTTTTGCCACCCCCTTATCACTCTGTTATAAAGACTATGAGCTGTATCTTTAATTTTCTTCTATGATTTGCTTAATGGAAAAGCTATGTCATTATTCTGAAACATCCCCAAAATTAGCAAATCTTATAATTATATGGCTGTATCATGTAATATAAGCATTAGAGCGTTGGCAAAGCTACTGAAAAAAATATCTTTCAGACAGTATAATTTTTATTGTCTACACTCAAGCAAAAGTCAGTATTCAACGTTACGCATCCCCAAATCTGTAAATCTGATTAGTATTTACTGTCAATCTAGCATATGATTAAATTAGCCATACCTTCCAGAGCAAAGAATAAGTTTGCCTTCCAATGTATTTTTCTGGTTAGAACTGAGCAAATAACCCAGGCTGTACATGTTTAATAAAATGGCACTTCCCCCAGTGACAAGCAAGTCGTGTTTCCAAATTATTTCCCAACAATTTTCCTCTCCAGTTAAAGCAATAAAATGGTAAAGATCTGGCATTAACTATCAATGTCAATAACATATTTTTGTTGTGAACTACTGCATTTTGGTTCCGATTTCAGTGGGAAATTTCTGTTTGTTTCAGGGTTATCACAGACCAAACCACTACATTGCCACACAAGGTAAGTTCATATGATATTAAGGCTTTCCTTGTATATGTGTAGGCCTTTCTGTTTTAAGTAAATGTTGTTTGTTTATTTATTAGATTTATATCCTGCTCATTTGCCATAGGTTTCCACCCTGGGTAGCTTACAACAATGAGAAACCATCACATATTAATTTGTCCAGATTAGAACAATAACAATAATAAAATAGACAAAAATAACTAACTATGTCCAAGGATGGTGAATCAAAATGTAAACAGTTACTATCTGGCCTTAGGGAGAATATCGTTAAGAGCCTCTTTAAAGAGTACCGTTTGCAGTTGTTTCTTAAAGTTGTCCAATGGATGGGCCTGTTGTTTGGAAATGTTGCTCTGGAAGGTTATAAGTATTACATAAGATGCAGCGAGCAACTGATACATAAACCTAGGCCCTGGTTTCTTCAGACTAGCCCCAGATTTCACCCCATCACTCAAATTGCCCAACCAGTTATCTCACTAAGAAAAGTTAGGCAGTTACTTCAGGTAGCTGACTTTGGGTGCAATAAAAGGGCAGCAAACTGATCAATACGTATCTGTTGTTTTGGTTTTTGTTGTTGATGATGCTGCTGTTGTTTTCATTTCTCGGGCACAGAGAAATGGTTGTTGGATGTACTTCGTCATGTGCCAAAACAACATATTTGAGTTGTGTTACCATATACTTTGACTTCTCTTGGTTTATTATTTCCTGCTGTGCCACAAGCAAAACAAAGTAAATTAAAATTATGTATTTTTATTGCTTTATGATAAACAACATTTTAGGTCTGCTGGCACCCTTTCTCTTCCTGATTATTTTACATCGAAACCTTACATAGTATCTAAAGCTCTGTTACGACAAACTAAATTGGCACATATTTAGAAGTAGTGCAGTTGCTCAGGTAGTTAACACACTGAAACGGCGACTGGAAGGTCGAAGTTTCATTCCCGAGTACTGCACAATGGAGTGAACTCCCGTCTCTGTTCCAGCTCTGGCTAACCTAGAAGTTTGAAAGCAAGAAATTGCAAGTAGATAAATAGATACCACTTTGGTGAGAAGGTAAATAGCATTCCGTGCACTCTGGTGTCTAGTCATGCCTGCCACATGTCCATGGAAACATCTGCAGACGCAGACAGTGCTGGCTCCTTGGCTATAAACAGATGAGCACTGAAACCTGGAGTCGGATATGACAGGCTTTTGAGCAAGGGCAACCTTTACCTAGAAGTAGTGCTCCCTCAAGTGGCAAAAGACCGCTTTTCCTTACCTCTGTATCTTGCTTTCTACTATTCTTTGTGTTGTTATTGGTCATTGACTGTACAAACAAGTCTGATTCCTGAGAAAATCTCACTATATATGAGTAAAATAGTTTTTTTTACAGAGAACACAAATTTGCCTTAATATCCAATTTGACCCTAATCTGATTATACATCAGATAAACAGACTGATATAATTTTTTCCAATGTACTGTAACAGAATCACTGTTGTGATAACAAAACTGCTATTATTTTCTGAGTTGTGTTCTCACACCTCAGGACACAGCATTCATACTTTGCAGCTTTTTTCCTACCATCTTTAAGCAAAAAAAAAAAATTATTCTCTAAAAATGGGAGTATAACTATCCTAGGAGCATTTTGTGCTTGATGGATAAGAACACTTAAAAAGACTGAAATAACATTAGGAAGAACTACTTGCTGTTTTTCTTACAGAATTTATCTTTTAGTACAGAGATTTTTCCAATCTAGAAAAAACTGTTTCAACTCTGGAACCCAATGAGTTCTGAAGCGTTCTACATTGGATTAGCTCTTCAGTTCTTCAGATTGATGTGTACGTTTATAAAAGAGTATAAGCAGGAACAGAATTGCAGGATATATTTTGCATATTGAAAGAACCTTTAAAATTTATTTGCCTTTATCTATAACCTAGAAGGGACTGCGGGGGCTTAGTGGTTAAGACACTGAACGATGACTGGAAGGTCGGTAGGTCAGCAGTTTGAGACCCAAGTACTGCACGACAGAGTGAGCTTCCATCTCTGTCCCAGCTCCCGTCAACCTAGCTGTTCGAAAGCAAGAAATTGCAAGTAGATAAAGAGGGACCACTTTGGTGGGAAGGTAAACAGCATTCCATGCCAGCTACGTGTCCATGGAAATGTCTGCAAACGTAGACAGCACTGGCTCTTTGGCTGTAAACAGAGATGATCACTGAATCCTAGAGTCGGATACAACTGGTTTTCAAACATGGGTGTCCTTTACCTTTACCTATATCCTATGTCATTGGTAGTGAACCTATGTCACGCGTGCCAGATGTGGCACTCAAAGCCCTCTCTGTTGGCACCTATGCAGTCTCCCCAACACAGAGTTTGCTCTGCCCAGCAGCCCAATGAAAGTGTTTCCTCCCTCCCCCCAGTACAGAGTTCGCCCGATCCCTCTGCCTAGCAGCCCAATGGGAGCGCTTCCTCCCTCTCCTGTTGCCACGTTGGCACTTTGTAAATAATTGTGTTTGGGATTGCAGTTTGGGCACTCGGTCTCTAAAAGGTTCGCCATCACTGTCCTATGTGATTTAAAGTAACTCTTAACATCTTTGGAAATTGTCTTCTTTCTTTCCTGAAAGCATTTTGATACAGTTGCTATTGTGATGCTTCTTTTTTCTTTGTTGAGTGTGCAGAAAGAACACAACTAATTTGATAGAACTGGACATGTTTCTACCCCCTATCGTAGGAAGTGAATGAAAGATGCAGTGTTTTCCAAAGGGCCTTTGTAGTTGTTCAAAGAGCTAATGTTACCTGTACCCACGTAGCTCTGTAGCGCCACCTAATGACAATTGTTTTTTTTTAAAGTACAGTCCTGTACAGTAATAGTTACTCTTTACCTTATAATATTATTATTGGTAGTATTATTATCATTAATTACAGTTATGATCATTAGTATTAGTTATTACAGGCTTGATAATTTTAATTGTTATTTAAAGAGTGTCTCGTTACCTATATATTATTTTTAGCTAAAGGGACTGCAGTGGCTCAAGTGGTTAAGATGCTGACTGGAAGGCGGCAGGTCAACAGTTCAGTACCCGAGTACTGTACGACAGAATGAGCTCCCGTCTCTCTCCCAGCTCCTGCCAACTTAGCAGTTCAAAAGCAAGAAATTGCAAGTAGATAAATACTTTGGTGGGAAAGTAACCAGCGATCCATGCATTCCGGTGGCTAGACATGCCTGCCACATATCCACGGAAATGTCTGCAAATGCAGACAGCGCTGGTTCTTCGACTATAAACAGATGAGCACTGAACCCTAGAGTTGGATATGACTGGCTTTCGTGCAAGGGTGATCTTTACCTTTAAAGAATATTAATGTATGATTCCTTTAGTCTTTCTTTCAAGAATATGGTGAAACATCCTTTCAGGGACCCTCTAAAAAGCTGTGTTTTAATTTTAATTTGACTATGATACTTTAACATCTGAACTGAAAGTTTAAGCTATTTTCCTTAAAACATTTTAGTTGTCTTACAAATCCGACTTCTTTCCATCTTTGTGTACAAATGTTTACACTGGGCTCTATGGGGAAAAAAGAAAATCAATTGAGAAATCATTCAAAATCCCTATAGAGTTGGTTGAAATTGGTATTTATCTGTCCTAGTGTTGTTATTCAGGTCCATTCAACACATCACGTCTTAATGGACAAGTATAATTAAATGCTGCTAAATAGTAACAAACATAATCCATTTTCAGTGGGCTCTCAATCTGGCATTTAATAAAGGTGGAAGGCAACATAAATGTTTCTTAGTGTTTTAGTATTATCCAGGTTTTTCTTTGTGAGTTTCATTTGACAGTCAGGCTGCTTTTTGCCCTCTTCCAATTTTGTGTTTTATGTAATGGTATTTCAAGAGACTATCTCACTTGCTTTTAAGTGCAATAAATTCAAACCTGCAATTTGGCTGGAAAATTGCCATCTACCTTTCTTCTACATAGTAGCTATAATAGAATGAAATTGCCGTTAATGAAGCCTTTAGATGTGCTACAGTAATTGGCAGAGACAGATGCAGTAAGGACCTGGGTCATCTTGTTGTAAAACCCTTCACTGTTGACTCACTGAAGTGGATTACACAAGAACAAGAAGTAGGTGCAATTGAAAAATGAGTTTTTGACATTTTCCTCAATAAATAAATACTGTATACAAAATTCAAAATACAGTGGTGCCTCGCATAAAGTCCGATTCGGATAAAGTCCGATTCAGATAAAGTCGCGGTTGTCATGCACACGTGATGCATCACATAAAGTCCAAAACCGCTAAAAATGGACGTTATCTGAGGTATTTGGTATAGGAACCTTGGATAAAGTCCATTTTTGGACGTTATCCGATGCATTGCCCATTTGATTTGGATAACGTCCAAAATCTGATAAAGTCCAAACTTGTGGAACGGAGTTTGGACTTTATCCAAGGTTCTACTGTATGTTGAATTCCCCAGAAATGTTTGCCTCTAAAGCCATCATGATTTGTTGCTCATGTGCTCATTCTAGGGTTTAGATCAAATTTGAGGGATCTGTGCCTCACCAATTGTTAAATTTCAGTTCAATCGGGTCCAACTAGCCTGGCCATTGGTGAGGCACGTGGATTGCTGCCTATCTTGAATTGGTTATTTGTGAAGACTAAAGGGACTGCAATGACTTAGTGGTTAAGACGCTGGTCTTAACAACCGGAAGATCAGCAGGTCAGCAGTTCGAGACCTGAGTCCTCCACGACGGAGAAAGCCCTTTTCTTTGTCCCAGCTCCTGCCAACCTAGCAGTTCGAAAGCAAGAAATTGTAGGTGGATAAATAGTTACTGCTTCAGTAGGAAGGTAACAGCGTTCTGTGCACTCTGGTGTCTAGTCAAGCCTGCAGACCCAGATAGCGCTGGCTCTTTGGCTGTAAGCAGAGATGAGCAACGAACCCTAGAGTCAGATACGACTGGCTTTCAAGCAAAGGAGATCTTTACCTTTAGACTAAAAATTTTAAAAGCACTGTATTTTAAAAAAAAATCTATTTTCATGGGAGATAAATGATCCATGGAATAAAAGTAGAAGACAGAGGCTAGTGTCTAAGACTCAGAATCCAGCAGGAACAGAAAGAGTCCATCTCCCCTTCTTGATGAAGCTTCCTGTGCCCCCTCTAGAGGGATTTTCAGGCATGTCCAAGGGTTGTAGAGCAAGAATGTAAAAGAGGGAAGTCTCATCACACTGCTGTAGTCCTACATTGGACAGAGGCCAAAGGGCCATATATCAGACTAAGCTACAGGATTTGAGCATGGAAGTTATATTTGATGATCTTAAGATACCAGTTATGAGACCAAGTATGGGTGCTGGGGACAACCACCTTTCCTCTTGCCCCACCTCCCTTATATTCCTCATCGTACTATGACAAATGTGTGCAATTTTCCTTCCACAAGCAGTAGTGGCAAGAAACAACTTTCCATTGCCTTGTAGCCCTTCCTAAAAGAATTTTGTTCCCAGGGACTGGAGAACCTTTCAGTACAAGTGTCCAGAACTAGAGGGGACTGACAGGTTGTGTAACCAAAAAAAAAGTAGAAAGAACTCAAATATATCTCCAGAAACAGCAGCATATTTCTAATCTCAACCTAATTTGAGCACAGAGCTGTTCCTTAAATACAAAAAAAAATTGAAACTTTTCTCCTTTATGATCCCTTCATCTTTAATAATTAAATTCTACCAATGCTATGGAAAGCTTTGCTGCACTTGGTGTCATAGAGATGATACCCAAATATTCCCTTTGTCACAGTGGTAACAGCTTATGAGTTCACTGTTATTTTTGAAAAAGAATATATTTGCCTTTCTTTATGTGGGAAATCATTATTGAGATTGGGGCTTTGTACAGATTACTTTAGCAGCTCTTGAATCTCATCCTGGCATACAAAAAATCATTTAGTGCTTTTGGGACAGATGTGTTTATCTAAGTAATACAATCAAAATGGTTCACTTCATTTATTTGGCACTGCATCTATACTGTAAAACACAGTTGACTAAACACTTCAGAAAATCACCCTGTTCCTTTTCTATCTTTATTCCAATCAGAAAAGATGGAGAATTGCAAATTTCCTTCTACAACTATGCTACCTTACAAAGAGAATGCAGTGTCATTTTAATATTTTTGGGGTGCAGTTATCTTGAATTTGGCAAAAAATTTCTAGCATGATTTTGCTGTATGTTATCTATTAGATATACAGAAAATAACTTTTGTTCCTCACAACTTTTGGAAGATTTTCATAAACATGAAGTGTTCTGTGGACCAGCCTTCTCAAGATTTAATTAAAATGTAGTTTTGCAAATATAATTATCTTTTTAGTATATGTCAATCTTTTGTGTAAAATTGCATTTTCACATATATTTTTCCCTCTCATACAAAATCATTGCTATCATTGCTTGGCTTTGTTTGGCAGTGAGGTTTAACATGTAGTTCTCACTAAAAGGATTGGGGTACGGTGAAGATATTTCAAGGGCCAGTGTGATAGGAAGGTGCATTTTCAATCAAATCAGTGTATTAACCATTTTAGGAAGTCTTTGTGCATTGAATGTTTCAGGGTAGAACATATAGGAACAATCCTCAGAGGAACTAGTTCTGTTGACATGTGCAAATTTCACTCAGCAGAAGGTAAAATATTTTTTCAAGGAAGTGGTTTGGTTTGGTTGTTGTTGTTTTCTGGTTGTAAGTTTTGTTCACTTAAGGTATCAGTTTTAAAACTTTATTTTCTGCAATAGCAGTGTATCTGACATTTACTCTAAACAATTCAATCTGTTACTAGGAAAAGTATTTTAAAATCCCAAATACTCTGTAGAAATCCTGCTTGGTTAAAATAATGTATACACAGTACTTATTGGTAATTAGCCAATCAAACCATTGGGCTGGCAGAAAATTAGTAATCCTGTAATTTTGCATATAAATTGAACAAACCACATACTGTGGAAGCTCTCTTTAGAGATTAGTCTATTAACAGTGCTGGTGTTCCATAAGAGTAAAAGAAAACAGCTTTCCTGAACTGTTAATTAAATTATTCATATTCTGTTATTTTGGTTAATGTGCCAATTATATTTGTGTACAGAAAAATTCAAATGAGATTTTGACTTTTGCTGTACATAAAGTGCAGACTTGGGTACCAATTTTGCCTTATGGGTTTATTCCTTTCTGAATACTGATTACTATAACCTGAAAAAGTCAATGTTCAGAACAGATTTCCACTTTCATTCACAAGCCTCTCAAGAAGTTCTTTTGTACTTCAAACACACTTTTTCTGTATCCTTTCTCACCTCTGGTTGTTCATTTCTTTTCCTTCCATTTTCCTTCCCATATATATATAATGTTATTTCCCTCTGTCTCCGGATTCTTCCATTTTTCCCTGACTCTTTTTCTCAATCCTTACCTTGATATATTGACTGTTTTGTAGTGCATTGTTCTTATATGCAAAAGGTTTCTGTTTCACAGAACAAAGCCATTTAATGTAGTGCCATTTGCCTGAATAACTGGGTGACATTTCAGTCCATCTCATAAAATTGGGAACATATTTCACTATTTAATGTGCTATAGCAACACTGTTTAACTATACTGGGTAATTCCATGGTATTTTTCCTTTTTATGTAATGGTTTACTTCTGTACGTTTTGAAACACAAGTGACCAGCACAAATGAGAGATTTTATTTTTCATAAATACAATATAGATTTATACTGTCCTGTTTATATTTTTCTTATGTACTTAAGCATAAAAAGGAAAAACCATTGCCTTGGCAAACATTTAGTAAACATGATTATGACCAGTGGTGAAGTCATATCACCTTGCCTGTATTGCTTCTCCTGCAGTGAAAGTCCAAATTCTTAATGTTAATCAGAAAACGGATTACACCTAATTGGCAAATAAGTGATCATCCAATTGAGCAAGTAATGCTTTACAAATATTTGATAGTGATCTTCCACTTCTTGAGCTCCTGGAAAGCTTTCTTATGCTAATACAAATGCCCAAAGAAGTATCGAGTTACGTATACCTTTTATTTTTGTCAAAGGAGGTCAGTATGTATCATCAGCCATCCAGGTTTTCGATGCTAAAATCCTAATGCAGATGTTATATGGTACACAATGGTGTGAGTACAGCAATCTTGCTCCAGTGGAAATCCACAAAATTTCTGAGAACTGTCCTTGATCTTCCAAGTTGTGTGCCATATAACTTCTGTGCCTAGAAACAGGTAATATGTTGATAGAGTCTTAATAGATGTTGGAAATGTCAAGAGGTGGAAGGTTCATTCTACCATATGAAGTGGAAATGTAAAGCAGCTAAAACATATTGGGGGGGGGGGGTTAAATCTGACCATGGAGAAAATGCTGAAATTCAATCTGCAAATGTCACCAGAATTGCATCTGCTGAGCCTCAGTGGATAGTCAAATCGAAAAGGGAAAAGACTATTGTAGTCAGGTATATGACAAAGGCCAGAAGACTTTTATATTCCCCAAGCTGGAAAGTTACTAAAGTGCCAACAGTTGATGAGTGGCTGGTGAAGGTATCAGAAATGATGGAAATGGCGAAGTTGACAGCTCTAATAACAAATAGATCGTTAACAAACTTTAGAATGAACTAGAAGTTCTTACTGGACTTTTTGGTAGAATATGGAAAGGGAGGGCTATTATAATTTGACTTTGAAGTTTAGGGTGTTGGGTAGGATGTAGGCTTAAAAGGCCTTATTTTATTTGAACCTAAATGTATTTTAACTTGGCAGAAAGCTACAATGTATCAGGTATGGAAAGCTATAAAATTGTCCTGTTCTCCCCTTGATTTTTTTTATTTATTTTTAAATGTATTTCTATACCTCCCATTTGGGTGGTATCCCACTCTGGGCGGTGAACAAACAGATAACAAATAACAACAAAACCCACAGCAGATCAAAACAAACAAAAAACAAACACATCACAAACTAAACTAAAATGAAATGAAATAATTGGCGTCTGAGGGCATAGAGACTCAACCTGACTGCCTAATTTAGCGGTAAAGGAACAACATCCCGAAAAGCCTCCTTGAAGAAGAGAGTTTTATTTTTATGTTTCATCCCTCTTTTATCCTGTGTTCTTTAATAAGATACACCTAATAAGCTATCGAATGGATAAATGTTGATAGAGTCTTGGACATGAATTCCTAAGTTAAAATTTTGGTTAAGGATTTCTAAATCTGTGGGGTTGGGTCCCTTGTTTTTTACTGATGTGTTCGAGTCCAGGTGGAGACAAACATTGGATGAGAAACTATCTCATCCAAAATGTCACAAAATGCGGTAATTAGTAAGGTAGATCCTGCCTATCCTGAATTTAGAGATAGTGGCCAGGCTTCTTTAACTGCAAGCCGTCTGAATGTATTAATATTCCAAATTATAGGAAAATGTTTACACTAGTCAAGCTTTATGTATTACCTTCAACTTTGCTGGAAGGAAGATAATAACAATGTCCCTTTTGGAGATGTTTATGCCCTTGTGAGGCGGAGAGAGCAAAACATGTACAGCTGTATTGATCCTTTTATAGTGGTTATCATTATATTTTTATTCATCCTGTTGTGTGAAGTATCCCTGGAAGAACTAGTGAGTACTATCTGCTGGTGGGCCAGTGCCCACTGGTAACAATGAAAGTGTCCAGCTTTTGTGCAGCAGTATTAGCTTGTTGACAGGAAACAGTATCATAAAACTTTATGCTCATCTTATCAATTTTTTATTTTTATGAGTCAACTTTATGCAATGTATTTCATTTGTATTTAATAATACAAATTATTGCATAATTTTGTTAATAGTTTCTAACTGTTTGGTCCATCTTTATAAGGGAATTACACATCAAACACTTTCCAGGAAAGTGTATTTCCTTCGTCTGAGGGCACCCAGGGACTGTGCAGCTTGCTCATTGCTCCGTAGGGTGGCTATTCTCCCAGGAAGAACAGTGGTGAATTGAAATCCCACCCTCTTGTTCTGCAGCCAGTTACCTAACTTATTTAGCTATCCATTGTCTTATAGTAGAAAAGAGGGGACTAAGTTATCATTTCCGCCAAGTCATAAGTATTTAGACTGAAATCCTATTCATGCAGTTACATTATGTAAGGCTGATAATGTTGTCAGTCACTGTGGTTTTTCAGAAATAAAAACTTTCTAATTATTTGCCCTAAAGATTCTGAGGTTCCCAGGGAATCCCTTTCATCATGGGGAAACCATTGGGAGCATCAGGATAGTTGTGTGTGAATTTTCAAAGAAAGTGCGATACTGTACAGTATTTAAGAATTGATTTTTCTAGTGCCATCTTCTTCTCACACCAGTGAATTTCCGTAGCAAAGCAAAGATTCATACACATGTCTCCTGAGTCCTAATCCATCACTATATCCAGTACACCACAAAGGGGATCAACAGGATAGAGTAAACTTTTTCCTTTACAAAAATCACTGCCACCATGAAAACGTTACCATAAATTGAAGGCTCCCCACCCCATCCCATGGCTTCCAGTCACTTCCCAATAGTGAAAGGGGTTCCTCACACGTCTCAGGACTTTCAGGGGGTAGTGTATTTGGGATTTTTTAAATTTCTGATGTCATCAGCCTTATGCTATATATTTGCACAAACAGGATTCCTGCCATGCCATTATCCTTCTACGAAACTGTGTCATTTTATTAAAATCCACAACAGATGTGAGAGTAAGTTTCTCACACATAAAAAACCCCCACACCAAATTCTGCAGCAAAACAGGTTTATATATCTGGAAATGTCTTGCATCAATATCTTGCATTTGACCAGAGGTAGCCAACCTACCGAGCACCATTTCATGTGGCCCGCCACTCCCTCGCCACTACTGGAAGCGGACGTGGACACATTTATGACAGCGGTAAAATGCTCCCACACATGCGTAAACATGCCCATGCCTGCAATAAACGCTGCTGTAAATGCACCCGCAGCTGTCATAAACGTGTTTATGACAGCTGTGGACATGTTTTATGGCGGGAGGAACCACATGACTGGCATGCTCAACTGTCGGGGGTGTGTGGTCCTTCCCACAGCGTGAAAAGTTTGGGAACTCCTGCACTTGACTTTTGAAATTAATCAGGGCTGCACAACAGCAGATATTGGTAGACTCATCTCTATGTACAACATCTACAAACTTGGTTCCTGTAGTGCGTATAGTGTCCTTTTCTTCCTATCTCTGGAATCAAATCGTTCTGCTCTTGATGTCAATAAATCCTGGACCCCTACCTGCCCTTTACTGCTTTTTAGTTCTGTTGGAGACAATTGACAGAGTAATAATTTATTCCAATGTCAGAAAAATAATTTGGAAAATGTCAAGTAGAAAAGAAAAATAGGATAGAAGAGAATTGCTTTCAAAGACGGGCAGCAAGTCCCCCACCCCCACCTCTGCTGCCCCTTAATGTTGTGAAGCCAAAATAATTTTGGTAGCTCTCTGAAATACAAGGAAACAGTTAAATTGATATTTAGCAAAATCTTCATTAATTTTATTGCAGTTGTCTTCTTACAGGAGATAGGGATGAAGAGGGAACACAGCAGTCATTCCATAAAAGATCATTTCCCTCATTACTTATTCTTAGGAAATTGTGATCTAAGCCTAGTGTTGGTATGGCTCAAAAAAGTTGTTTGATGAGCGGGGGAGGGAAGGATGATGGATTATCCTAGAGAAAAAGTTTGATCCTGCTCCTTCCAAAAGCCATCAGGATTCTAATCTTACAAAATTATTTTTCATCCTTACACCCTCATTCCCAATGCTAATAGGTAGGCTCTATTTTCTGGCATGACATATGACTAACATACCCAGGATTCATAAATCTGTACTGAAGATACTGTTCACTGAAGATTAATGGCACAATCCTGTGTGCATTCATGCAAACTTAATTTCCACTCGTTTAAATAGGATTTAGCGTAAATGGTAAAACACAACATTGCATTGTACACTGGCTCCAAATTACACATGACTACAAAATATATAAGAAATCTGTAAATAAATACATTCTTTAGGTGAGGTATACTCTCTGGAATATGACACTGTTACAATTTCAGAAACACTGCTATTGAATTATTTTCTCCCATTTTTGTTCCTCCGGTGTTCATTAATGTTAATACATTATCAAGTGGATTCTGACTTTTGGAGAGCCTTTCCAAGTTTTCCTAAGTGTGGAATACTCAGACTTAATATATCAGTCCCTTCTTTGGGGGTTGTTTTAGGACTGTGCAGCTTGCCCAAAGCTACGTAGATTGCCTCTTCTCCTAAAAGACACAGTGGAGACAGCTGTGCTCCCTCCAGCCAGGTTCTCGTTAACCTCTATTAGGGGTTCCCAAACTAAGGCCTTTGGGTCGGATTTGGCTCATGGCGCCATTTCATGTGACCCACCCCACCTCTCCAAGGGCATTCGAGAGAGAAAATGACCACTCCTTTGAAGCTGTTGGGAAAAATGGACACCCCTATCATGCAGGCAGGGCAGAATGGCTGTCCAGCCCTTGAAGCTGATTGAGAGACCCAGCTTCCGGCTTGAAAAGGTTGGGAAACCCTGCCCTATATAGTTTAATGATTAGGATTCAGATGCATTTGTGTATTTAGGGACAATGGACTCCGGAACCCCTGCTC
The DNA here is from genome assembly GCA_035047305.1 of Bradypodion pumilum. NCBI lineage: Eukaryota > Metazoa > Chordata > Lepidosauria > Squamata > Chamaeleonidae > Bradypodion > Bradypodion pumilum. The sequence goes on along the minus strand of JAWDJD010000004.1, from coordinate 266,883,105 downwards.
TCCTGAATAAGTCTCAGCCATGCACAAACTGGCACTGGATAAAACCTACGCATATGGACCATTACTTCATGAGACGTTTTGACACATCTTGATTTTTTCTGGTTCTCATTATTATTGTGCCCTTTCAGTTTAGAGCCCCTACCTAGCGGCATCTGTATGAATTCATACCTGGGTGCAGAAGGAAGAGGCATCACATTTTTAAGGAGTGTAATCTGCAGGGAATCTGCTTGTTCCCATTTCACCACTACCACCACAAAGCCTAAATTCATTGAACCTTCTTTCTATTTTGGTTTTTAAATGCCACACAAAAATTTGGAGGCACTTTGCAACATTCAGTTTGCCTGTACTTTGTATTTCAAAATTTCTTTTTCCCAAATTTTAAAATGTGTCCATTATTTTATATATTATTTCTCCTACTGTATACTTCTTTGTATGCATTTTTGATCAGAGACCTGTGTTGTGAAATCTGAAAAAGCAGTGAAATCAAGGGCTAATTTCATGCTTAGATGACATACCCAGTGGTGGGATTCATTTTTTTTTACTACCTACTCTTGGGCATGGTATGGTGGGCGTGGCCAGGGGGAAAGCCTTGTGTTGCACCCGAATTAGGACTACTTTATTTCAAAACTTGGATGGGTGTGGCCAGACAGAATTTCTACTATGAATTCTGGCGAACTCGGGCTAACCTGCTGAATCCCACCACTGGACATACCTGTACATGATCTGCATATTAACTTCATGTTCAGACCAAACAATTATTTTCATTTTCTAATCAGTTTGGATTTTAACTAGGTGGAGGCATTTGCCCCTGCCCATCACCTCACAGATGTAGCTTGGCATAGTCCAAGCAATTTCAAATCAATCCCCAATGAGTGCACCTACATCATGGCTCTAAACCAATCTCACTTTTATGCCACAAAGTCTCTTCCCCTTTCTCTAATGCAGCATTTCCCAACCTTTGGTTTTTGGACCCCAATTCCCAAAAGCCTAAGTCAATTCCCCAAAGCACTGATCAGCTAATGTACTGACTTAGGCTTCTGGGAATTGAAGTCCTCCAGTGTTCCATGGAACATAGTTTAGGAAATGCTGCTCTAGTGCATTGTCTCTTCTTTGTCAAGACCAAAGAGAGAAGAAGATTGGGAATTGGCTAAAGCTGTATGTTTTCAGATACTGTACTAGTAAAAAGTAGTTTCAACAAATTATTGTTAGATATATGGGCAGCATTTTTTTTTCTTATTCAGTTTAATGTTATTTAGTGCATTGAACCTCAGCTAAGTAGAGACATTATTTCTAAGATACAGTCATCTGATATTTTGTTTTGCATATATTATTTAAAAAAAAACACCTGTATTTCTAGGTTGATTACAGTTCTGGCTTCTTATCTGCTTCTTGCTTCTTCTATGTCTAGGCCAGACAGGAAACTGCCAAAATTATCTGCTGTGGGAATCCTAATTTTAAAATTAAAAATGTAATGATTGAAGCTCAGCATCTCATCTGTTAGTACAAACAGGCTAATAAACATACCCATTTGTCTCCAAATGATTAAACTAGTAGCACTCTCATGACTAAGTGACTAATTTTATTGTAAGGAGGATAAGTAAATTATTCTCTCTGATGGGTTGGATTCTAGTGATTGATAGTATGGTAGTTTGTTTCTGCTTATTTTATATGCTTCTAAAAGAAGATGACATACAAAAAAATTCATACTAAGAATATCTGTACTAGTTCATGAGACAAGATTAAGTCCAAAAGTAAGCAATAACTTCTGGAGAACTCATCAATCTCGTTTGTACAAAAATTAGAGGCTTGGTGAAAGAACAAAAGAGCAATCTGCTTTGCAAGGATGAACTCCATGGGCAAAATCCAATATAAGGTACATCAGTATGTAAAATTATTGTTTTTATCAAAAAAAAAATTCCTTTACTGTACAAGGTAACTTTTCTAGAGAAAAGACTTTTAAAGAAAAGATGGCAAACACTATCAGATGTATCAAAATATCTCAATTTTAGCATGTAGTACATATTGAAAAGTCTGGCCAGGTTATTCTGCTATGGTAATAGAGTAGATCATACTGCCAGCGACTCAACGACGAGTGTCAGGCAGCGTTTAACTACCCTGACAACTCTGAGGACTACGGCCTTAGGTGCTGAAGTCCACAGGGAAGGGTGATGGTCTCCAAGTGGATTAAATCCCACTTGAATCCATCTTGATGGAGGGCAGCAGCTTCATCAATATTGGCCTGGGACTGAGGAGAATTTTGTGTGCCAAAAGGGCTCGGGACCAGAAAGTGACTCGCAGAACTGGATGAGTGGTATGGGTGTCATGCTGCGATGCAGAAGGCCACTGCATTATATTCTCATGACAGTCTTCATGGCTTATCGCCATGATGATCGCCATTATTCAGATACGGCAAAATAAGTACACATTGAGATAAGGTGTGACTAGCAGTGGGTTTTCACGAGACAATATTCATGTCAGTTCTGTGTATCTTTTTCCTGTGGAATTAACTACAGTTTGTATATAATAGCCATGTGTGCATAAAACCAGCAGGAAGAGGCATATGCTAGGGTAGGATCAAGAATTTTTCATTTATTTTTTCTCCAGGCTCACTTCTGTCACTAAGATCTATAGTAGGGATAATTCTCAGGCCTGGCATTTAAACTGATTTATCTACCATTGTCTAAATAATAAACTGTCTCCAAAAATCTGTTGTTTGAAGAAAATTCTATTTGAGAATAAGCCTAATTAGATCAATATCGCAACATAAGAGAACTATTAAAACTGGGAGGCAGTGAAATATTTCAAAAGTATTGTCATCTTGTAGATAATTTTTTTAAGTCTTTTAAAAAATTAAATCTTTAATTTCTGAAAACCACCATTAGTGGGATGACTTTACATAGGTTTGAATTCACCTCCTGTTTAATTATTACAAGTTTCTATTTCTGTACTTAACATGTGGGTTGGATCCCTTAATTCCAGAGAATTATTTCTATTTATTCTAGATAATTATTTCCCAGCATTTATTCCACAACTGGCTTGGGATCTCAGTAAATTGTAGCACCTGGCTCTGCGGCCAGGCATCAGACATTCAAGTCCCCTCTGGGTTTTGTAGAAAAAGAACAAAACGATGTGGCTTTGGGGAAGATTTTGTTGTTCATTCGCACATTCGAATCCCTTTGTGACTTCATGGACCACTGCACACCAGGCTCCTCTGCCATCCTCCATAGTCTGCCCAGATCTATGCGCACCGTGTCAATGATGCTACATGGTCCCAGAACACCCCCAGAAGAAGGAAATGCTAAACCATTTCTGAGTACAGTGGTACCTGGATTAACGTAATTAATGTGTTCTCCGAGACGTTTTTTACAGCGAAAATTACTTTAACCAAATTTCCCATATTAATGCATTTAAAACCAAAATACACTAACCGAAATGCGGTTTATCATAGGAATGCATTTAAAACCAATTAATCCGTTCCGGGGTGGGAGTGGGGGTGATCTATAAACAGAGCCACTATTTTCTATGGATTTCCTTTTGTTATGTGATTTTTTTTGTTAACTGACCCATTTGTTAACCGAGGTTCCTCTGTACTTTATACCTAAAAATTTGTGGGAAAGCGTAAGTCACAGTCAACTGGATGACACTGAATTAAGTGATGGATTAATCTACAGTTCTTGAGTATGATACTGAAAGGATGGTGGCTTTTCATCTCCTACTGGTCTTCAACGACACTCATCATATATATCAGAGAATCAACAAAACAAAAAATGTTGTAGCACCTTGAAGACTAACTGTTAGATTTTAATGTGAGCTTTAGTGGATCAAGTCCACTTCATCAGACATGGGAGTGCGACTTCATGGCATCAATTTATCATATAGTTCCATTCCACTTTGGTTTCCAGACTGGTTTAGAAATACAGATAATCTTGATGCACACAAAGGTTTACACACAAAGTTATGAATGGGAGAGTACAGTTTGCTTGTTTTAATGCCTTCCTTTGGAGCCTTTGATACCACCGAGCATGGTACCCTTCTGGCTTGTGTACTTTGCTGTAAAACCTAGAGGCGTGCCATAATGACTCTGATTCTTTCTAGTGGATATACTAAAAGTGGTGCTGTGGTTCCTTGTTTGGAAGTTTGGGCTGAAGTATAATCAAAATGCAGATGGCATGCAGTTCCATCTCTCACTTCCTCCAACTACCTCCAGGGAAACTGGAAACCCTAAAAAAATGCCAGGAGACACTGGCAACCAGTGCAAACTAAACACTATGAAGAAGACAGACGTCCTGTGGTTGGGGAAATCTGTTTATTTATATGGTGGGGTGAGACCAGTGGTAGATAAGACTGTAGTCCCTTTTTAGCACCAGGTACTCAACTTGAGGGTTTCCCTGAACTCAGTGCTATCTATGGAAATGTGTGTGTGCAGAAATGCACCCTCCCATACAGGTTTTAAGAGACATTTGGAAGCTTAAGGTAGTGGAGAATACAGTCACCCAATTGCTTTTGGAGAATAGGCAACAAACCGTCTAATGCTGCTTCCATCTTAGTACATTGTTTGCTGGTATGTTTCTAGTCCACTTCAAAGTACTGGTGCCCCTCAGGGATTGGTGTTAGTTATTTTAAAGATCACTTTGCAACCTGTTTCTTCAAAAGGAACAATCTGCCCACATGCCTGCCAATACAGTCAGTTAGGTTGGTGAACATAAAAATAGCTTTTCTATCATGACATCCTCTCTTAGGAAAACCTTACTCTGCATTGTACAGAATATCCTAAGGATATTTTCAAATGGGTCTTCAAGTGCCCTTCTGCTTTTAAATAAATGAATGACAAGTCTTATTTTATAAACCGGAGTTTGCAATGTTGCTGTTGTGTTAAAAGGTTTTATGCTGCTGCTTTACTTAATTATTTTCTATAGGTTACTATTTCATCTTGTATTATTCAACATTATCATCACCATCATAATTTCTACTACAACAACAAAAGCTGATACATGTCTACTCTGAAGTAAATCATATTACATTCAGTAATTTTTAACTAGTAAATCTGTACATGATTTAAATTTAAATGTTCATGTACTAGCATCCCTTCATTTTAAGGGGAGAACAGTTATATATTTTTAAAAAGCTAATAAATGATGTAAACAAAATCTGAATCAACCATATAGCAGCTTGAATTAGTGAACCTATGTATATTCAATCTGTTCTTTAAACATTATTCCAACAGTGTCAAGTTTTAAAGATTGTTCCTTACATTATCAAAGTGTTATCTTCCAATTTTGTAACATGCTGAAAATGACCTTTGGATTAATTTATTGTTTCAGGGCCAATGCAGGAGACAATATATGACTTCTGGAGAATGGTCTGGCATGAAAATACAGCAAGCATAGTAATGGTGACAAACCTTGTGGAAGTGGGAAGGGTAAGAAGAGTTTACAATGTTTGTATTTTGCTTTTTCGTTCAATGAGAGTCGGCAGTACAGTAGAACCCCGTATAGCAATTTTAATCCGTTCCACGGAGCTGATCGCTATGCGGTTTTCGTTGTTGTACAATCTTCCCTTTGGGAAAATCCATACAACGATTTTCCCTATGGGAACAAACCGTACAATGATGTTTGGCATTTTTCCCCACTGGAAAATTGTACAGATTTTCCCATAGGAACGATCGCTATGCGGAACGGCTTTCCCCCCTCCAAGCCTCATCACTATGTGATTGCATCGCTGTATGGGACGATCATTATACGGGGTTCTACTGTATAAGAGTATGCTAGAGTACTTGGAGCTTAGAGACCTCTTCCTATTTTAAATCATGAGTATAGGAGATCAACAAGTGAAGTGATATTTGTCATTTCAGTAAGGTTCCTTCTCATTTTACAAGCTCATTCTTAATGTCCAAGCTATAAGTCAGTCACAGAACACTATGAATATGTTAAGCACAGCTCATGTTTTGGGTTGGCTGGAGGACCAAACCAAGATTATATAGACCAAGATCCATATCTCACCTGGAACATACTACGTAACATGTGGTTGGATCTCTCGATATTCTGCATGCCCCAATGTTCCTATTGTGTGTGTTACCTACTAAGGTCCAGATCTCTGTGTTTCATGATCTTGAAGGTATTACAAGAGGCACACACACCTCTCTGTTAACATCAGATAAGGTGGGCTAGGTAGGGCAGTTCAATGTCCCTGTGAAAATCTCAAACTTCATCACCTGCACTATTAGCACTTCCAAGAACAGTATTTATTAGCTGCTGAATTAGAAGGAAATTGTTTATATATATTGGTGTAAGCTACAATAGTTATGATGCATGTTTTTAATTTCTTGGCAACATGGTAGTTTATAATTTCGCCTCAAAAATAAATGTGTAAACTATAAGGCAATCGATTAATTTCTCTGTAAAATGGGTAAACATGTCACTTCTAGCTTCCTTTATTGTAAAGTCAGTTTCCAGTGTGAGTTTAGGATGGGGGTGCTATTGAGTTTATTGAGGACTTAAATCCTGCTATTTAGACATCTAAATGCCTGAGCTGACTCACAAATCATGGAGCAAGACCGTATTTGGATGACAAAGCAGTACGATTTGTGAGTATAATTAAGTGCTGCTGCAAAAACATGGAGATGGAAGCAATTCAGCTGGCTGAAATGGTCAGTCTGAGGCCATTTGAAACCTAGTGGATTGATAACTTTTCCTACTTAAATCCAAGTGAAAGTTTTTTAAAAGTAAAACAATTTATAGATGTGAAACTTTCCAATGTATGTTATCTAGTTCATAACCCTGTTCCACAAAATGGAATCTATTTTGAGAGATGGCTGATCTTGAGTGCCTAACTGAAATGTCTTCTTAGCACAACGTAACGATATTGATCTTATTACAGGTTTGGTATTGGTAGGAAAGCAGGGTGTGATTTCTTCACTGTATGTCTGCCTTCTCCCTCAATACATGACTATAGAACTTGATTTGTTAGTAATGTAATCCTCTTCTCAATCATTTCCATATTACAGCATCACATCTGTCAGTTTCTTTAAATCATGTGTGAAGAACATCTGTTTTTTCAGATGTTGTTGCAATACAATTCACACCATTTCTCACCATTGGCTAGACTGGGTAAGAGATGGTGGGAGTTGCAGACCAACATCTGAAGAAGCATCCCTTCCATTCTGCCATCTTAAACGAAGACCTCCATATTTCTGCCAAAATGGGGGTGGCTTTGATTTGTCCAACTTTAAACACAAAACCAGCAATATAGAGAACCACAGAAGGATTGGCAGAAGTGGGACCAGAGGAAGAAAGGATGGGCAGAGGCTGGACCAGAGGAAGGAAAAGGGCGCTATGGGTTGTAATACAATTTGCATCATATCTAGTAAAAATGATGAACTCCCAAATCACTCCACAGCCCCTGCATGAGCACTAATTTGAATTTCAAATGTAATACTGTCTGCCAATCAACCTACACTGTGTGAAGGAGATTGCAGTCTATCAAATCTAACTCTAATTCTGTTCATGTTAAAAGTGCCACAAAACTCTTCTGTTTGACCTCTTTTCATTATGGTGTTTAAATTGGGGCTCTGGCAAAAGAGGGGGAGAGGGTTTAGACCAGAGGTGCCCAAACTACGGCCCAGGGATTGGATCTGGCCCCCTATGCCAATTCATCCGGCCCTCACCACCCTCATCTCTCCCAGAAGCGCTGCTTCTGGGAGTGACAAGGGTAGCGAGGGCTGGATGAATTGGCATAGGGGGGCAGATCTGGCTCCCGGGCCATAGTTTGGGCATCCCTGAACCATGTGACTGGCTCATGGGCCGAAACGTTTGGGCATCCTTGGTTTAGACATTTTAACTTGTCCTGCAATTGGTTGCCTTTATATAGAACACAACCATTCGCCAGAATGAAAAATGACTATTCTGATTCCAAAGCTATAAATCTTACTTGTGAGCCACCTAGCTGGAACCTGTTTCTTCTTTAGCAGAGAGAGATACCAGACGACTATACAGTATCAGTGACTTTTGTCACTCTTCAGTAAGATTGAATTTAGGGCCGAGTGTTTCTCTGAAGAGCAAAGGTGAATTTTCCATTGCATCATGCGGAAACATTATACAAGCCAGATTCTGTGCTTGTTTGCAGTTTGTAAAAAATAATAATAATGATATAGCATTTGTTGGAGTTTGAGCCCAAAGAAATGTACATAAGAAGGAAAACTTTCAATCCTCGTTTTATAACACCAGAGTTTCATGTTTAGAGTCCACAGGGAATGTAGTCTCTAGTACTGTATATCTGTTCATCCTTTTTTTAAAACTGGGGAAGCAAGTGACACCAGAAGATTCTTTTAACGTGCAACTGTGTGTTCCCTAACTAGTCACATAAGAGGTATGCCACACCCTGTTTACTTATGACTTTAATTGGCCTTCTGTCCTTGAGTTTATTTTGGGTCTTGTTTTCAATATCATGTTTTGACAGATCAGCAGACATCTGCAGAGCCCTTATTGTAACTTTTATCGACCTTGGATTCCCCCAGCCCCTTTCCCCCCCTTTCCTTTGCTGCTTCTGCTTCCATTTGCTGCTCATTTTCTTACCTGACTTAGAGATTTGTTTGGAGACCACCTGCCCATTTAAAATCCAAAAAGCAAAGAGAAGGATGGGGGGGGGAGGATAGTTCTACAGAGATGTATTTGTTTGTTTGGTGTGTTTTTTCTTCTTCTCCAGAAAGGAAGAATACCTATTTAACATGTTTGCCGCATAACCTGTGTTTGTCCTTCATGAATTAATCATAAAGGGGGGTGTATGTGTATTATTTGTTTACCGGAACTGGATAGTCATTAAATTTCTGTGCGGATATAGCTTTTGCCCTGGAGCTCTGTGCATCGGAATGGTTTTAATTGCAGGCAGAGGAGCCATCGGGAGACTTTCCTTCATGCAGGCACCTGCTGCAGATGATTCAGTCCCTTCATTTGCCTCTAGCAGGGCCTCGATACATCTGCCAGTACCTGTCATCATCTGAGACAGACTTGTCAGAAACCCTGCATCCTTTAAGCTCTCCTGCATTTCAGCAAGGGACCCTTGTCAGCTTGCCTGGCATTTGTAGGGCCACCGTGCACCTGATATTTAAATGGCAGCAAAATGTGTTTTGATTGTTTTCTTCCTTTAATGAGCCTACCTGAGGGACATCTAGCTCTTTATCTGGTAGCCTGTTACTGAACCGCTTGCGTTTATTCAGTGTTGCATAGAGAGACCAGAAAAATCCATCCAGCCTCACCCCACACTTCATCCCTCGTATTCTTATGCTGTTACACTGATCCATCTGCTGGAAGTCCATGACAGAAATGTGCAAAAAATAAAATTCCCCAGGAATGTTTTGAGCCAGTAATGTACATTAATGATTTCTAAGTGTATTTAGCGAGCTTTGCGAAGACCTAATTAGAATGTGACATAATTTGAAAATACAAATGGTACCTCTAATAATCGACTGTGCGACTGAACAACAAATAATTTAGGTTGTACATTAGTGTCTTGCTGTGAAAAGTGATGGAATAGATCAGGGTTTCTCAACCTTGGGCCTCCAGGTGTTCTTGAACTTCAATTACCAGAAGCCCAAGTTAGCACACCTTCTGATCAGGGCTTCTGGGAATTGAAGTCCAATAACATCTGGGGGCCCAAGGTTGAGAAACCCTGGGATAGATCCTACAGAATCCCCTCCCTCTCTCCTCCTCAACCTCCCCATATGCATCACTTGATTTTGAATTTCTTTTCTAAGCCCTGTTCAGTCATTGCTTAACTGGTGATGTTCAACATGTAAGCATGGGAGTACCTCACTAAGGCTCCACCATCATCATCATGTGGAAAGCAACAAGTCTGAAGAGACTGGGGTTCCAGTTTCCAAGCAGCATCCCTGATTTTTCCAGAACTTCTGCATGAATAGGACTCTCTCCTCTTCAGACTTGTTGCTTTCCATATGAAGAAAGGTACACAAGGTATAGCACTAAGCCTACCCCTGGGCTGAATAGAACCAGGAAGTTAACATCTACATAGGGTGTAGAACAGAGATGCCTAAACAATGGCCCATGGGCCAGATCTGGCCCCAATAGCAATTCAACTGGCCCACACTATCCTCATCACTTCAGGAAGCAGAAATAAAATGTGTCCATACGGGCACGTTTTTCTTCCACTTCCAGGAGCGACAAGGGTGGTGCGGGCTGGATGAATTGGCATCAGGGGGCAGATCTAGCCCATGGGCCATAGTTTGAGCACCACAGTTTAAGCAAAGAAAATGGCAGCTTAAAATCTATCTCATCCTGTTGCAAAACATATTGCAAGCTGCATTTTACTTCCGCTTTCAGTGGGAGGAATCGTGACCAGGCCACTGAACCATGTGACCAGCCCAATGCCCAAAGAGTTTGGGTATCCCTGGTGTAGAATGATGTCAGAACCAAGAAATGCATTATAAGGCTACAATCCTGTGAACTCACCTGAACCCAATGGGACTCATCCTGCATAAGATATGTAAGATTGTTCTGATTAAAACTGAACAATGGATTGTTGCCTCGGTGGTAAAAATGGTTGAAATGAACTTACTGAACAAAGCATATGTCTGCCTTTCTCCCCAAGTCACTTCTTTATATACATACTGAATGTGAAAGGATGCTTTAGTAGTAAAACACTTAAACCATAATTTAATTCTGAACAAAGGAAGAGAAAAAGGCCCCATCCATGTGTATAATCCATGTTATTCTTAACTTAATTTATCCTACTGATGAGTTGAAAAAAGTAAACTGTAATTTCCAGATAGAAGATGAAGGCAGGTGAAATAAATAGCTAGAACGAAAATGCTTAATGTAATTTATCAGTTTAAAATCAAATGTAATTGAGCACATCAGTAAGTACGATCACATGTCTTACCATTCAAATCAGATTTTTGTTTTTCAAACCTACAACCAGAAATAACAATTTGGTTTTATTCCATGAAGCATAGCAGTAAAGAAATCCATAGGGGGAATAATTGGCTGTTTTCCTCCAAAAACCTAGACAGACTCTTCTGAAATTATTTAATAAAGATGTCCCCAGATCAACAGTGTCTGCCTCATTGAGCAAGAGCAAGACAGCATAAAACAGGTGCAGAACATTGCTTTTTGTCACACCAAGCCATTTCTGTACACATACCTTCCTACAAGGAAGTGGTACTCTAAAACATATATAGTCAATAGAAATCTGTATTTTCAGCCCTACTAAATTGATTAAAAGTATCCAAAAAACTTTAGGTATGTGCAAATCAAAGTGAAAGGACATTTTAGACTAATATACATCTTGACCATAAACAAACAAAATGTCAGTTGAAGCTACCTAAACCTGAATGAACAGTAGAAAAAGACAAAACCAACAAGATTAAAGTTAAAAAGATGTCTCTTTGCCACTAAGCATAAATACAAAAGGAAAGTCCAGTGTTGTGCAAATAATTAGAATATGGAATTTGAAAAGTATGAAAGAAGGTAAACTCAATATTCTGATATTCCAGAAAAGATAGCAGCATTTTTTTTTAAAAAAGGGAGTGTGGAGCCCTACAGAGAGAAAAATATGGAAGCTGTAACTTTGAATGATCTCTAAGAGCTATATGCCCCATCTGGACATGTTCCCAGTTTCTATGTTAGGATGTGAAAACTAGACAACAAAGAAAGCTGATAGGAAAACAAATTGTAGGAAGGATGCTTTATGTATATCTTGGACTGTCAGAAAGAGTAATAAATGTGTACTAGATCTAATCAAGCTTAAAGTCGCTCAAAAAGTTAAAACTGACTGAACTGAGGCTATCATACTTCAGCCACGTCAAAAGAAAACAAGTCTCACTGGAAAAGACAAGAGTGTTCAGCAGTATGAAGTGGAAGCAATTCGAAAAGCAGGGAAAGGAATATGAGATAGATTAGGACTGCAGTGGTTCAAGTGGCTAAGAAGCTGACTGGAAGGAGGCAGATCAGCCGTTCGATACCTGAATACTGCAGGACGGAATGAGCTCCTGTGTTTGTCCCAGCTCCTGCCAACCTAGCAGTTCGAAAGCAGGGAATTGCAAATAGATAAATAGGGACCGCTTCGGTGGGAAGGTAAACAGCGTTCCGTGCACTCCGGTGTCTAGTCATATCTGTCACATGACCATGGAAATGTCTGCAGAAGCAGACATCGCTGACGCTTCGGCTTTGAAACAGAGAAGAGCACTGAACCCTAGAGTCGGATATGACTGGCATTCGAGCAAGGGTGACCTTTACCTTTACTAACTCAGTAAAGGAAGCTACGGTCCTTTATTAATGGGCTGAAACTACAGGAAGCCAGATAGATATAGACTGAATATTAGGAAAAACGTCTTAGCAGAACAATACAACAGTGGAACCAACTGCCTCGAGAGGTGTTGAGCGTTCCAACACTGGAAGCATTCAAGAGATAATTAGATAACCATCTGTCATATCTGCCTTGATTCTGATTCCTGTATTGAGCAGGAAATTGGACTCAATGGCCTAAAAGGCCCCTTCTAATTCAGTTATTCTATGATTCTATGCATTTGCAAAGTTTGAGCAAAGCTGTTAACTTTCTTTTTGGAAGTCAATAATTCTTAAAGTTGCCATGAATCAGATCCAATTTAATGACATGTAACAACAATAAATCTTGATTCTAAGTTCAAAAGCCTTCGTTATGGAATGGTCCTTTTATAATGCAGTCAGAAAAAAAATCCTATTGCAGTGTTTTCCCAAACACGTAACTTCTTCCGCGTCTAGGCCAGACATGAAACTGCTAAAATTAAGGCAACTTTTGGTATTTTCATTCTGCACTTCATTTCGTCTGACTCAGTGTGAGAAAGATTAACCGGCAACCCAAGTTTGCCGTTACTAGGGTACGCCCGATTGTGGTTTAAAAATACCACACTCTTTGAGGAGGCTCTTTCTGTGTACCCCAACACATAACTGGGGCTCCAATGGTGGGGCTGTGAGAGCGTAGGTTAAGACCCACCCTACCATCTCTTCTGTGAGACCTTTGCATACTTTGTGTGCTATTCTGAAGATGTGCTTCTAAGCTTCTCTTCACACCTCTATTCTGATTAAGCAAATATTTATAGTTGAAGGAGACATGGGATGAAGACTTATGTGCACAGCCTTATCCTCATTATGTTTAGATCCCCATTCATGCACACAAGTAATCTTTTAATATAATTCACAATCACCAATGCAGATATGGATGTACAGTGGTATCTCATACAATGAACAATATATATATTGTTCATCGTTGTTGTACGAAACAATTGCTATACGATGCATGCATCGTATAGTGATTTTCCTTATGGGATGCATCACACAACGATTTTTTTGCGTTTTTTTTCCATAGGGAAAATTGTTATGCGGCACGACATCCCCCCCCCAAATAAATAAATTAATAATAATAATAATAATAATAATAATAATAATAATAATAATAATAATAATAATAATAATAATAATAATAATAATAATAATAATAATAATAATAATAATAATAATAATAATAATAATAATTGTTATACGATTTCGTTGTTATACGGGATGATTGTTGTATGAGGTTCCACTGTATTATGCTTGCTTCATAACCCTTCTGTTATAACTGTATTGCATGTGAGCTCCATACTAGTTATGCGTGTGATCAAGGCACCAGTTGGATTTTAGTCATTCTTTCAAGAAATGCTGTATAAGATTTTGAGTACCTGTTTCATCATCCTCAGGACAAGATTTAAATCTAAATTAAAATTACCACAGGAATGTATCTATCCAGTGACCTCTTATGACCTATACCAACTCTATGACAGATAACCAGTAAGTAATTTAAAATGCCCTGTAAAGGCACTAGATTAATTTAGCCACCAGGGCACATTACTGTCATTTTCTGTCATGGAAGAAACAAGCATTGCTCTATTTACTCATGACTGAGTTCTTTAGGTTGACAACCCCTCAATTTTCTTCTGTAATGTGGGGCGTGTGGTTTCACATCATTGTGCTTCAGAAGTGTATAAAAAGGTAACAGTGGAGAATTCTAATTTATATGTCTGAAGAGAGCCACAGGTAATGGTTGAAAGACAACCTTCCACTACTAATACCAAGGTTCATCCATTTATTCTGTAAAGAAAGTGAGTCTAGTCTTCTCTCCAATTATTATTTTTTTGCATCTTAATACATACTTGTATGCAGAACAACACAGTAACTAGCACTGACTACTCCAAAGTCAGGCTTAGAATAGTCTCCATGCCTTAATTTATATATATTTCCCCTTCTTGCTGATTTTTTCTCTCAAGTCTATCTAGAACCAAATCATTCAGCCTTCTGCAGTAGCCTTCCCCAGCAGTTGGGACAAGCAGAATTATAGCCCATCACTATTGGCCTTAGAGCTTACTTGGTCATAGCCACAAATCAAATATTCTCTTAGAATAGAAGATTTTCCTGGTATCCAGTTTAAATCTGTACAGCTGTTATGTAACTTTTTATATCTCCCTCAGTAGTCATTGAAAATAGCCATTCTACTTTTTAAAATATGATTAAGTAGCTAGAAATCTGTATTTGGACTTGGGACATTTTTAATTGGCAAAGTTAGTAAGATACTTGGAAATACTAAAGTAATACCGGAAATAGAAAATGAAAATCCCATATTATTTCCTTCCAGCTAATCATACACATCTGTTTCATTTCATTTAGACTGTAGCCTTTTCTATCCTAAAGATGTGGACAAAGTAGCAATAATTTTATATGCATACATATGAGACCAATCTTTAAAAATAATTTAAATGTTAATTTTGAAGCTTTGGTTTCAGTTCAGTTTTCTATACAGTATTTTTATGTATAGATTGTTTGAAAACCCATTTCTTAGATAATACTAGATCTGGGTTTTATATAATAGATGTAAATATGTGCATTAAGAATTATTAATGGTAACTTGTTCTTTACATTTTTAACATGGGGCTTTATATAGCTGTCAGATCATATTTTTATACCAAGAACATCCATATATGCAAATCCCTTTGAGCTATTCTTTGCATAGCATTGGATCCAGAGGTTTGCAGTAATTGGAAGCTGTTTTTCACCCTTTCTTCTGTTTCTGTAATCCCTGGAAATCTTCAACTCCTATCATCCCTGCTAAATGGGATGGATCAGAAGATACTTCTTCCCAATTTTCCATGATTCCCATTCCTACTCAGTTCACCATTTGGTTGACTCATTCAACTCTCCAAGAAGATATTTCTGATATGTCTGGAACATACCTATCAATCCGTGGTTTTCAAAATCCAGGAGCCAGGCACGCATGCGCAGTAAATTTCCAGGCGTCGGGCAGGAAAGAGGTTACTGTGCATGTATGGACGTCAGAGGCAGCGGCATGCATGCACAGTAACCCCTGCACACATGCGCAGTAACCCCTTCAGCCAGGAAAGGGGTATGCGCATGCATGCAGGAAAGGGGTACTGCACATGCATGTAGGGGTTACTGCACATGTGCAGTAACCCCTTTCCTGTCTGGTCAAGTTACGGGATAATAGCGGGAAAGAGAGGGAAGGAGCACTAGATTATGGGATTTCCCGGCCAATCCGGGATACTTGATAGGTATGGTCTGGAATGTGTACCTCTAGATACAAGTCAGCAATAAACAATTTCAAAGTTTCTGTAACATTTTCCAGAATCCACATGCAGAGCCCCTGTAGATATAGAAGGAATTCTTTTTCAGATTCATCTCCAGCCATGCATAGAAGATAATGGAAGTTATTAGGAGGAGTGGGGCTAAGTGCTCTCCCTTCTTGCACATTTAACCTCCATTGATTGTGTACAACTGAATAGGGCTCTCACATAAGCAAGAAACTGAAACCAGGATTGAGTTACGCAGATGAACAACAGTACTATGTACTGTAGGTAAGACCTAGTTTGGAAATTACAATTGACCTTTGAACAGTTTGGGTTTGAACTATGTGGGTCCACTTATGGATTTTTTTCCCCTGAAGTTCCAAGATGATACCTGTTGTACTTCAGTGATCTAGAAGATAAAAACATTAACATCACATTCTTATCCTTAATATCAGCAGGTCATTGAGCAGAGAAGCAGAAGTGCTGAACCTTGCATAATTTTCTTTATAATACCGTAACTGCCATTCATTTCTGTGCAGAAAGTATAGACGTTAGTAGTGGTTATAGTTAGCCAAAGTATTCCTTCCTCCTCACATTGATAGGAACCCAAATGTGGGTTATCCAACTAGGGAAGGATCTGTCATGTTTCCTGTCTGTGTCAGATTCACATGTGTTTAATAATAAGTTATTTCTGTATCATTTCAGTGTCATTATGAAAATAGTTGTTGCTTTTTAAGTGGCAGTTCTTAAAATGCATATTGCTGTATATATTTTTGGGCTAAAAGCTCTTAGGACAAAAATTGGAAACATATATAATCTGAATGTTACTTATGTTCTGTCCCAGGAAGTAGGAAAGAACGCAGGACATGCAAATTAGGTCTTCTTCTTTCATGTCCCTATCAAACCCTGGACTGCAAAAATGAAGCTACTTTCTTGGCTTTGGTGTTGGCCAAACTTAATCCTGCATCGGTGCATGTTTCTGGCAGTAATTGGCAGAGCCAGATTAGGTCTTCGTATGTAGGATACTGTTGCCTGCAGAGTACAGAGATATTTTTGCTCCTTGAAATATGTAAGCCTTTTTCAGTATGTACACACCATTCCTATCACAAAATGATGGCTGCTTATAGTTAATAATCCCAGGATTTTTTTGTTGTTCAGAAATACATACGCTCAATGAAGGAGAAGTATTAAGTAAGGGTGGGGGAAATGGTTAAAAATAAACAACTTTCCTTTTCAAACAAAAATCCTGTTGTTGGCTTTTGCATTTTTCTTGTCTTCTGCAGGCCAGGCACTGATGATGGATACTTATAAAGCCCATAATATGTATCCCTCCCCCTTAAAAAAAACGCCATGTCCATAAACATCCTAAGTCTGCAAAACAGTAAGAAAAACTACCGTACTTTTTAAAAGAGAATATAGTAGTTAGCCAGAGTGTCTAGACTGCACTGTTTTCTGTTTCTTTTTTGAGCCAAGCAATTCAGATAAATTGTTTAGCCAGCTAAACTAAGCACTGTGGAACATGGCAAGTTCCAATCTCAAAAGGAATTGTTCTAAAGTTAGAAAGCTGCTTTAGGCTTATGCTGCAGCTGTTTCCTTTTTAAAATGTACCTTGGACATGGTGTGGGCCAGAAGAGACAAAACAACAGACAAAAGGAAATTGAGGGGGGGGCGGGGTGTCACATAAACAGGGTTTGGCTGGTTTCCACTATGTGGGAGAAGGGTGATAATGGGAATTGTGCCTGCCCTGAACAATACACAGATAAACACAGTCTCCCTTACAGGGGAAATTGCTGTAGTTTTGAGTGTTTGACAGTGCAGACCAGCACTCTGGCCCTTTAAGTCAATGTCTGGACAATGGCATTGATCTGCATTGTCAAGCACAACAGTCAGACAAATGAACAATGAACTTCCAGATAGGTTTCTAATGGTTCCTGTTTCCCTAAGCAGTAATAGTGTTGTACTTGTTAAAGTCCCTTGCGTCTGGTGTGCAGATATGTTTGTTTCCCAGTTTGGAAAGGATGCTGGACAAAATATGATACATATAAACAACTTTTTATGTTGCTTCAAGACCCTTTGAGCAGAGGAATTACCATAGATACATAAGCAGATAGCTGCAATATATATTATGGATTCGGTGTTATGCAGACATATCATTGACACAAAAGGTTACATTCAACTGGGCCATTTCTTCGTTTTTCCCCTCCCCCACTAATATAAGAGCACACAGATAGAAAAAACATATGTCTAGGGCAGTGATGGCAAACCTTTTAGAGAATGAGTGCCCAAACAGAGGGTCGGGGTAAACTCTGTGCCAGGGAAGGAAGCACTCCCACTGGGCTGCTGGGCAGCAGGGTAGGTGAACTCTGTGCTGTGGAAAGGGGGAAAGCGCTCCCATTGGCCTGCTGGGCCGAGGGGCGGGGTGAACTCTGCTGGGGGAGAGAAGAAGCGCTCCCATTGGGCTGCTGGGCAGAGTGGCAGGGCAAACTGCTGGGGTGACGGCATGCATGCCAGAGAGGGCTCTGAGTGCCTCCTCTGGCACACGTGCCACAGGTTCACCACCACTAGTCTAGGGTGTTAATGGATATGTGTCTATGCATAGTTTATGATCCAAGAAGACAACATAGGTTAAAGGTAAAGGTTTCCCTTGCTCGAAAGCCAGTCGTATCCGACTCTAGGGTTCAGTGCTCATCTCTGTTTCAAAGCCAAAGAGCCAGCGCTGTCTGCTTCTGCAGACGTTTCCGTGATCATGTGGCAGGCATGACTAGACACCGGAGCGCATGGAACGCTGTTACCTTCCCACCGAAGTGGTCTCTATTTATCTACTTGCAATTTCTCGCTTTCGAACTGCTAGGTTGGCAGGAGCTGGGACAAAGACAGGAGCTCACTCTGTCCTGCAGTACTCAGGAATCGAACTGCTGACTTCTGCCTCCCAGTCAGCATCTTAGCCACTTGAGCCACTGCAGTCACAGAAGACAATATATTTATCACATTTTTTTGCTTCTCCATGTGGTGAAATACATAGTTTTCTCATTTAGATGGGTTGCATTTCATGTGCATTTTAAAAAAAATCATTAACAGGGTAAACACAGGCTTGATTCGCAAGTTTAATTGCTGATGCACATACTGTACATTTGAGAAAATCCAATTGCTGGAGGGAAACAGAGTAATCATAGGGAATGTGGTGTTTAACTCTTACACAGCCCACACAACGGTGCGTCTCCAGAAGACAAGTCAATCGAACCCTTGAAATCTATAATGTTTTCATGTTGAAAATGTATAATCCAGTAAAAATAGTGTGCAATTGTAGATATGTAGCATGGTGGTCTGAAGTTCAAAAGGGAATGAGTAACTGTTCCTCAGCCCATCCTTTGCAATCAAAGTTGTTCCCTGGCAAATGCGATTGGCTCTTTGAACTAAAATGCCAAGTTTTCCACAGGGTTCCAATGAGTTGTTTAGACACACTGGGCTGTAGTTTCCGACCAAGAAACAAATCTCTTCATTTAAATACTGTATCTGAATTGTGTGTGCTAAGTTTTACACATGTTGTACTGTATTACATTTTACCCCTGTATTCTCTCTCTTCTTTCCCAATATTTTTTCAGCATTTTTTTTTCTGAGCAACTTATTCTATCCTGCAGTGCTTTTTCATAAAAGAATGAGGTAGACTGGAAACAAATAATCAACTCTAGGAGGATATGAATATTTACATTTTTCCTTTGTTGCTTTTCCCTTTGGATACTCCAAGAATCTTTTGCTTCTCCGTGTGGTGAAACACATAGTTTTTTCACTTAGATGGCAATGGGGATGAAAAACAGAAAATGAATAGTTACTTTAACTGAGTAGTGGATGGCATGGATACTAAAATGATTTGTAGAAATTTTCCATTTTGAACTGAACGCTATTCCCACTTTTAACTCACAGAAATGTATCTTGAAAAAAGGTACATATTCTTTAAAGGTAATGATCCATTTCATTGTGTAGGCAGCATAACTGTTTTATGTGCTATTAGACTGTATATCACACTTTACTGCAAAAGTTTCAAGGAGTGCTTAAAAACTGAAAGATATAAACCTTAATTTTCTTTTCCTTTTTTCTATTTCAAAAAGGTCAAGTGCTGTAAATACTGGCCAGATGACACAGAAATATATAAAGACATTAAAGTTACCCTAATAGAAACAGAGCTCCTGGCAGAATATGTGATTCGGACATTTGCTGTAGAAAAGGTATGCGTCAAAGATGCATTTTTCAATGCATTTCGAGTCATGTCCTTCTTAGTATTAGTTTAATGTTAGTTGATGTTGATGTTCGTTGATGTTATGGTAGCCCATTTTCTGAACTCCTTTGTGGGTAGTACACCACTGCCCTCTAATGGGGAGGCCATGCTTTCCTTTTTAAAACAGCAACACGCCTCCCTTCTTTTCAGTAGAAAATGAAATTGAACAGAGTGCTTATTATATTTTAAAGATGAATTAAGTCTGCTTCTGTTTTGTTTTAAAATGCTTATCACTTGTTCTGTTCTCTTTTTGTTAAACAAATACAGAGGGGAGCCCATGAGATCCGAGAAATTAGACAATTCCACTTCACAGGTTGGCCAGATCATGGTGTACCTTACCATGCAACAGGTCTCCTAGGCTTTGTCCGGCAGGTCAAATCCAAAAGCCCACCTAATGCAGGCCCACTGGTTGTGCACTGCAGGTTAGTGGAATGAAAATTCCTTCTGGCAAGGTTACTGTCTGAATTTTATTATTTTAAATTCAACATACGTGGATTAGCTAGATGCATTTAACATCAGCACGCCTTACATTTTCTTGATTACCATAGACTGAGGGTGTGAACTCTCCAATTCTTGAACTGAAACTCCCATTGCAAGACGGGAGTTGAGGTCCAACAACCTGTGGAGAAATATACATTGTAGATTAACTACAATGTGTGACCTGTTCAGGATTAGCAGTGCCATTCTTACTTAGAAATTGGAAGCTGATGCAGTGCTCCCTGAGTACTGTAGTCTAAGTGTCCTTTAGGCCAGGGGTTTCCAAACTACGGCCTACAGGCCAGATCCGGCCCATGGCACCAAATCATCCTGCCCTCACCGCATCCGGAAGTGGAAGTGAAATGTGCATGTGCATAACTCTGCCATAAATGACCCGCGGCTGTCATAAACACATTTACGACAGCCATGGCTCATTTACGGCAGTGTTCTGTGCATGCGCGGGTGCATTCGGCACCTGCGCATATGTGTTTTACTTCCACTTTCAGGAACAGTGAGGGTGTCAGGCTGGATGAAATGGCTCTGGGAGCCGGATCTGGCCCACAGGCCATAGTTTGGGCACCCCTGCTCTAGATTGTTCTAGATTGCCAGATAGTAGAGTGAGATGTCGGGAGTTCCAAGGGGCTTTGAATCTTTGTTCTGCCTCCTTGGGTGGAACAGAAACAGCCTGTTTAGCTTGGGCAAAGTGCAAACTCCCAGAGGAACCCCCCCCCCCAGAAGAAAGGAATGGTCAACGTTTTCTGAGTATCCTATATGTAGAACACCCTGAAATGGCCCATTGCGATTTGGAATTGATTTCATTAATTGTTATTTATTATGGGTTTAAACATAAAAATGAATAGAGTATTAGCCAGGAGCTGTATCGTGGAATATTATCATGTGAAAATGAAGTCCTTTTTACCCCAGTGGAAATGAAGCATAACCAGAGATGACACTAGGCTTGAGTAATATAATGTGGAATTTGCCCCACACGAATAACATTGCATATGCCACTGTGAGCTAAATTGGACACTGAACATGTCTGCCTTTAACATTAAGAGTTTTTAAGCCACACATAGGAGATCAGTATAAGCATTGTCAAGAAAAGTATCCCTTTCCTCTCCTGCAAAGAAATATCCAAGTGAAATGTCCAAAGGAATATCCCTTTTCTGAAAGTAGTATGTGCATTAGTAGGATATTTTTCTGTAACATCAGTGGATGGTTTCCCTTCAAAGCAAATAATATCCCAGCTTCAGAAAAATATAGTTTGCCACTTAGAATTGCTTTACAATACAATCTAGTAGTTAATCACAACTAGAATAGACCCATTGAGTCAATGGAGATTTGGTGAGTTATCTACAGCACTCCATATGTTCCACTGATTCAATGGCCTTGCTTTAGTTGCAACTTATTATTGAATTTCAGTCAGTGAGTTTGAGCTTGTTTTCTGACAGAACCTGGTATTGGAGGTGAGGTTGTCCATGCAATCTTAAAGTCTACAAAAATTATGAAATGTCCAGATCCATCACAGAAAAGTAAGAATAGATCTTTTTCTGTAGTTAGAGCTGCCATTATCATTATTAGTAGGTCTATCACTCAGGAAGGACTTCAGCTTTCAGATTCAACCACTAACATTTTCAGAACCTTTAACCTGTGCTAATGCTGCTTTTATGATTACAGTGCTGGTGCTGGTCGAACTGGATGCTTCATTGTCATTGACATTATGCTAGACATGGCAGAAAGAGAAGGCGTTGTAGATATATATAATTGTGTCAGAGAGCTTCGTTCTCGAAGAGTTAATATGGTGCAAACAGAGGTAAGCAATCATGCTCTCCTCTCCCATTTTCATGCTTTACACATTATGTATAGTAAAAACACATTTTTACTTAACAGAGTTTAGAATTTAAATTAATTTAGATTATTATAAGCCTTTCATTGCTTCTTTACAGTACTGTATTCCTGCTGTGCACATCTCATTAAATTTTTCCATTTAGAGGTTCTGTTATAGAGATTCAAAGTGGAATAATGGTTAGAAGATTGGGATCAAGCTTTTTGTCTCCAAGGGGGCATGAAAAACATTGATGACCTCAATCAAGTCACTCTCACGGTCTAATCTACCTCACAGAGTATTTGTAAGGATTGCATGATATGGGGCAATATGTACTTGGATTACCTCCTCATGGGCTCTGTGAATCGCACATGTGCATTCTTTCTGTGCTTGCACAAAACCTCTTGGAACATTCCAAAACCTAAAAGTCCAATGGATTGATTCTCTGTATTTCACATGTCCTCCCACCACTTTGTGGTAAATCCTCAGTTCCCTTTCAGCAGCAGTTGAGGAAACACCTAATGGAACGTTCTCTAGAGCCATCTCCTTTAAAAAAAATACACTATAATATTCTTATAAGTATTCTTATCAGTGTCCGTCTTCTCCTTACCCTTCATCACCACATCACTAGTTTTTCTTCTAAAAAAAGATGTTTATTAGTATATTTTGATCTGAGGCCTTCTTGCCTTTTATGGTCCCAGGAGGGCCATTTAAGAAGTATATCACCTACTCCAATAGGATCCCCCTCAAAGACTGGCAGTAAAATTGCCTTTACTGTTTGGGCGATGGGCATGAAACACAAAACTGGTGGAAAGTCAGGAAATAGTTCTGTGACATTAATAAATTAGGTACATGGACATGGCAGAGGTGAAGAAATAGCTCTGGAACTGACAAATGGATAAGTGAGATTGAGATAACTGAGTGAGCTATGTTTGCAAGGAGATTCAAGCAAAGTGAGGTTGAAGTAGTTCAGGAAAGATTTTGCAGGAGAAACTGCATTTGAGAGGCTGATCTTTGGCAGAAGAGAGAACATTGGGAGGCATAGTAATGATAATGAGCAGAAGTACAAAAGCCTGCACAAAGGGGCAAAGCACTATGGGGATCAAGGGGGAAAAGATGTCCCATGGAGTAGGGCAACAGGAAAGCCTAGATTCCCTAGAACCATGATAATGAACCTTGGCTCTCCAGGTGTTCTTGGACTTCAATGACCAGAAGCCAAAGTCAGCACACCTGCTGATCATGGTTTCTGGGAACTGAAGTTCAAGAACAGCTGAAGTGCCAAGGTTTGCCATCACTGGCCTAGAAGCACACTTGTCTTTCAGAAGGAGTGAGGTTCTATCTAGAGCAGTGTTTCCCAACCTTTGGTTTTTGGACTTCATTTCTCCCAAAGCACTGATCAGCCAATGTACTTCTGGGAATTGAAATACCCTTGTGGGGCATAGGGAACCACTGGTCTAAAGCAAGCAGTTTTGAAATTTCCTCTAGAACAGGGGTCAGCAGACTTGGCTCTCCAGATGTTCTTTGACTTCATTTTCCAGAAGCCCTGATAATCAGGCATCTATGGACCAAAATCTTGTGAGCTTTACATGAAAAAGCAATCATACCAAGGAGCCTGCCTGTGTTACAAGCTAGTTATCATACTCCTGTGCTGCATATGGTTAGGGAAGTGGTTACAGGGCCAGTTACATAGGTGGTCATGTCACAAACAGCAAACCAGGAGGGAAAAGCTGCTGATGTGATTACACTTGCCAATGCAGTTGTTTTGGCCAGTGAGATGATAGCCCTGGATGTGTGATTACACACTCACAAATAGTGTTGTAACAACATGTGCAAAGCTGATATTTTAGGGTCTCTTTAAGAGAAATCATAGGATGTTAATATAGTGTTGTAACAACATGTGCAAAGCTGATATTTCAGGGTCTGCTTAAGAAAAATCATAGGATATTAATATAGTTAAAGGCTGTCATTTGCTCAGCACTGTTCAGAGGCTCCTCTGAAGTTCATGCTTTCTTATTTTTCCAGGAGCAATATGTATTTATACATGATGCAATACTGGAAGCCTGCCTGTGCGGAGATACCTCTATTCCAGCTTCTCAAATTAGATCTGTATATTTTGAAATGAATAAATTGGATCCTCAGACCAATTCAAGTCAAATCAAGGAAGAATTTAGGGTAAGTGATGAACAAGAAACGGTTTGGAAAAACAACTGACTCTGTGTCATCGGTAGGATTTGTACTTTCAATATTATAAAAAAATAATTTAAATCTTTCCTTTTCTTTTTGAAGTGTGGGCTAGCTTTGAAAATTAACACATGTATGTGCAATAAGAGCTTGAAACAACAGATTAACAAGTAACATTGCCTACAAAATGTTTTTGGAGGGGGGTAGCAAGAGCTATAATGCTCCTTTTGTAAACAATGTAATGCCTGGTAATATTACTATATATAAACCCTTATGTTGGGAGGGGGGGTCTAGAATTTTAAGATGATTTTTCTTGAAAACATTTCCTACTTTCTGTGATATACCTTTTATTAAAACAAAACTAAAAAGAATTGTGGAATTCTTTATTCTTTGAACATTGTAGTGTTAATAGTCATGAATTACCTTGGGGAGATTTCTAACAAGTTTCAGTACAAGTTGTTTCTATTAAAAAATAACTTTTGAAGCTCTGCTTACAACTCTCTTTTGAAAATACTCTAATACTCTTGCTGTGAAAGCAGTTCTTTACTTCCATATCATTCTTCTTTTTTATATTTTTGTAGACTCTCAACATGGTGACTCCAACTTTGCGTGTGGAAGATTGCAGTATAGCACTTTTGCCAAGGAACCATGAGAAGAATCGATGCATGGATGTGCTTCCTCCTGACAGATGTTTGCCTTTCCTCATCACAATAGATGGGGAAAGCAGCAACTACATCAATGCCGCGCTGATGGATGTAAGCACTGATGGACTGTGAATTAATAGTTTAAAAGGAATGCATTGCTCACCAAGCCGGAAAATAAACAGAGTGCGCAGTCAGCGCAAGGGTCTCAGGTCTTTCAAATCTGTAATCTGAAAAATAACCAACTCTTGCACTCCAGATCATTAAATTTTCAGATAGGTTAAAATCTGCCATAGGTTACATAACTGCCAAAGCTTGAAAGTTTCTTTGAGAGAACTATAAAAATAGGAAAAGTGTCTTCATAATGAAAATGGCTAATGTGTCTCTTATCTTGCACTTGGGTATTAACTATAGTGCCTAAGAGGAATAGTAACCATTACGTCTCTGAGACAGCTAATCAACATAATAAGGTTTAGCAATTAACAAAGAAAGCAATTGCCTGTCAACATAGATGGTACACAAGCCATTACTTCAGTCACTTTTTTCATTTCTGACTGAATGAACATTTCCTAGAGATGCTTCCCAGCTCCCTCTCCCCCACTGAATGAAGGCACATAGGCTTCAATAAGACTAATAGGGTTTCAATAGAAGAATACTTAAGCATGTTTTACACTCTCTTGAGATGTGTAAAATATCTCTGATACTTTAGAGCAACAGTAATTAATGCTGTCACATAGACATAGATATATGTCAAGAAAGCAGACTTCAGAAAAGAATGAAAAGATGTTAAACAAACTTCCATCTCCCAGCATAACCTTGGTAGTTACAAAGAGTGGTGGTATAACCCTACTGTAACGGGCGTAGTGTAAAATTAGAAATGAGGCCATAGCAAGCTGTTGATAAGGACCAATCAATAATCTGTATTGTGTGGTCATCAGAAGCAAGCAAACATGTGAATAATAGTGGCCTCAAAATTGTGAGAGAGACAATAGCTTGTGATGTTGGTGCTGTGGTTTTTACACTTGTTCTTACTGATACTGTGCTTCTGACATAGCATCTGGTTGTTAAGATTTGTAACCATGTTGTTCTGGGTTTGAGCTTCCATAGCACTGTTTCCAAAGTAGCTTCCAATCCTCTTTCAACACAACACTGCTCCTACCACTTATCTCCTGTTACTTTGGTGATTCTTTGTCACTGCATAAGTTTCATCATTAGCTGGTAGTAACTGTCCAATGATGGCACTACATTTACTTAGACAGTATAAATTAAGTATCTGCTGATATCATGAGTGGAACCTGCTCAGCCGGAAGAGCACTGCTCCCATAGATACCTGCTCAACACGTATGGCAGCTTCCGTGAAGTCTAGAGAGAGAAAAAACCTGCCCTACTGTTAGGCAGAGCAGGATAGCCACCTCAGCCAGCAATTTTTGAGTAGAGTTCAAAGGTACCAATCCATTTATTTATTTGGTTCACTCCCAGAAATGAGAAGAGGCTCTTGTAGGAATTTCTGCTTTATGTGCCTAAATAAGGTTATTATTATTAATTTGGACTTGTATGCCGCCCACTCGCAGATGTGACTCAGGGCGGCTAACAACAATATCACATCCAATACAATATAAAACAAGGTACAATTAGCATACACTAGAGAACAAGATACAATTAGCAGAATACAATTAACCTAGCAGTTCGAAAGCAAGAAATTGCAAGTAGATAAATAGGGACCACTTTGGTGGGAAGGTAACAGCATTCCATGCGCTCCGGTGTCTAGTCATGCCTGCCACATGACCACGGAAACATCTGCAGAAGCAGACAGTGCTGGCTCTTTGGCTTTGAAACAGAGATGAGCACTGCACCCTAGAGTTGGATACGACTGGCTTTCGAGCAAGGAAAACCAAAACCTTTACTAATAAAAGTCACCTGAGTCAAAACATCCCAAAAAAATAATTCAGCCACAAGAGTCCAGACCTCAGAGTCAAATGTCTAGGCTGGGCAGGGGGCGATGTCCGGCCCCAAGCCCCAACGGCCAAGTCTGTGGCCACGTCCACAGCGCCAGGGAGCAAAGGGGGCATGAGACTCTACCATACCAAGGCCCCCTGCCACCGGCCCCTGTGTGGCCAAGCCCCCATTCTGCAGCTCCGAAGCTCCCACTCTGCCGCGGCTCAACTGACGACGGACCCGCCACACCCACCACTGACCTGGCCGTAGCTGGGACGGAGATGGAGGCGCCGCTGCTGCCACAGCTGCCGGAGGTCTCGCGAAGCCAGGTTGAAAAGGCCGGAGGTCTCGCAGGGTGGTAGCCAGGTTGTCCAGGTTGGCTGGATTAGGGTTCTTTGAATCTCTGTTTGAGTGAATGGGGATATAGTTTGCATGGTTGGCCAGGAGGACATTCCAACACCTTCCCTTTCTCTACCTTTATTTGATTATTTTACAAGCAAGCCGAGAGTAACTTCCACCCACTCAGATATCTGACAGTGGTGTAATCTATGTGTATAAATTACACTAATCTGCTGCTATGCAGATTAAAGTCTTCTATTAGCTGTTCTACATCAGACACCAAAATGGAACTGAGTCTGCTAGAGAACTCTAGATTGGTATTTATGTTATTTATATTCAATTTTCCAGTCCTTCTATTGCACTGTCCTTGGAGTAACATACAGAAGATGTGACAAATAAGCCCCCAGTTTTGTTTTATTTTTTTTCTAATTTCCCCCCATTTTTCACCCATTGTTCTGAGTAGGAATTTCCCAAATTCTGCACAGCTTAATGCAGGAAAAATGCTTTTCTGCACAGGACTTGTAAGAGTCCCACACCCCTCATTATTTCCTCTGCCCTTTCCACGTTAATCCAACTCACGAAATATGTTCATCTGGGCAGGGATGTTAATAATCGTGAACAGCTTGGTATTTCTTCCAGAAAAATCGAACATGAAAGGCACAAGAAATCCTGTGAGATTTTCTGCAAGATTTCTTGGAGGAAAAAATATAACATTGCACGGAGAAATTTTGCCAAGAGAAAGGAGGGGTTTGTTTGTTTGTTGCCCTCCTTGGTTCCTGTCTCCTGCAATATGAAATCCACATCCCTACAATATAGTAATAAATTATGCTAACAAACAGACCTGAACATCTGTGCATATTCTGTCATTTCCATGCTGTTTGGAATTCATTCAATACCACTGTCATTTATGTATGCCCTAAGGTTTGACTGTCCTTTGTTGTAGCTGATATTTTCTTCCAATAACTTTAATCCTAACAATTTTGCTCAAGTTAATTATTATTCTCCTTGTTTTACAGAGTTATAAACAGCCTTCAGCTTTTATAGTTACCCAGCATCCTTTACCAAATACTGTCAAAGATTTCTGGAGACTAGTTCTAGACTACCACTGCACATCAATAGTAATGCTGAATGATGTGGACCCAGCACAAGTAAGTCACGCAGAAGAATTGAATGAAACTGCTTTATGGTTTGATACCAAAGCACTAATGGCAGGAGTTTGCAACCTACGGCCTGCGGGCCTGCCCTGGCCCCAATGCCATTCTATCTGGCCTGTGTCAGTGATCCCAAAAGTGGATGTGGACGTGTTTATGACAGCCATAAATGCAGCTGCGCAAATGCGCCTGCCACGGTTTACGGCAGTGTTTTCAGCAGGGGGAAACCATGTGTCCAGCCCACTCAGCTGTCTGATAGCAATTGTCCGGCCTGTGGTGCGATAAGGTTGAGGACCCCTGCACTAATGCACCCACGTATGTCTAATTTCTCTTTAAACACTCTGTAATTTACAGTTAAACACTCATAATATTTATGCTTAGCTTTGAATGGGAAGAAGGAATAATGAATAAGTATAGCTGTTATGAATGTCTTAACCATAATTCAGATGTAAAGAACTGACCTTTAAGAAACAATGACAATATAAAGTTTAAGTATAGGTTGTTCTTTTGTAAGATAATCAGATAACTCTAGCTGTAAACTACAGAAACAAATGAATTTAAAAGAGGCAGAATTTGTAAATTGAAGTTCGTTGAACATTTTTTATCTTTATTATTTAAATGTTACTATGATAGATGTGCGAAAGGCACAACAACTAACATTTTCTTGATATACTGCAGGATGGAAATGAGCTCCCGTCTTTGTTCCAGCTCCTGCCAACCTAGCAGTTTGAAAGCAAGAAATTGCAAGTAGATAAATAGGGACCACTTCGGTGGGAAGGTAACAGCGCTCCGTGCGCTCCGGTGTCTAGTCATGCCTGCCACATGACCACGGAAACGTCTGCAGAAAAAGACAGCGTTGGCTCTTCGGCTTAGAAACAGAGATGAGCACTGCACCCTAGAGTCCGATACGACTGGCTTTCGAGCAAGGGAAACCTTTACCTTTATAACGTGTAAAAACTTGCTTTCAAAACGTTGATGGTCAAATCTAGCTTCATGAGTCTCTATAATTTCAAAAAAATTGGATGTTTTTTGAAGCCTACGAAGCTCTGGGCAGCATTCTATAGAAAATGTTGTTGTTCAGTCGCACAGTCGATTCCGACCCTATAGACCATTGTTCTCCAGGCACCTCTGTCCTCCACCATCCCCCTCAGCACTCCCAGTTCTGTGCCCATTGTGTCTACAATCCCATCTAGCCATCTCATCTTTGGCCTCCCCCTTCTTCTTTTGCCCTCCACCTTTCCCAACATCAAGGCCTTCTCAAGCGAATCCTCCCTTCTCATTTGATGTCCAAAGTACTTTAGCTTCGTCTTTACTATTAGACCTTCCAATGAGCAGTCAGGGTTGATTTCTTCTAAGATTGACCTATTTGTTCTCCTCGCTGTCCAGGGTACTCTCAAAACTCTCCTCCAACACCACATCTCAAAGGCATCTATTCTTCTGCGTTCAGCTTTCCTTATTGTCCAGCTCTCGCATCCGTACATTACCACTGGGAATACCATTGCTTTGACTATTCTAATTTTTGTTTGTAATGTAATGTCTCTGCTTTTCACTATGTTCCCCAGGTTTCTCATGGCTTGTCTCCCAAGAATCATTCGCCTTTTTATTTCATGGCTGCAATCCCCATCTGCAGTGATCTTTGATCCTAAGAAAGTAAAATCTGTCACTGCTTCTACTTCTTCCCCGTCTATTTTCCAGGAACTGATGGGGCCTGTTGCCATTATCTTGGTTTTCTTGATATTGACTCTCAAGCCAGCGTTTGCACTCTCCTCCTTCAATCCAATCAAGAGGTTCTTTAGATCTTCCTCACTTTCTGCCATTAGGGTGGTATCGTCTGCATATCTCAGATTGTTGATGTTTCTCCCAGCAATTTTAATCCCATATTGTGATTCCTCCATCCCTGCACTGCGCATTATGTGCTCTGTGTATAGGTTGAATAAGCATGGTGACAAAATGCAGCCTTGTCTTACTCCTTTTCCTATTCCAAACCACTCTGTCATTCCGTGTTCTGTCCTAACTGTTGCTTCTTGGTTCATGTACAGATTTCTCAGGAGACATATGAGGTGCTCTGGTATTCCCATCTCTTTAATTACTTGCCACATCTTGTTGTGGTCTACACAGTCAAATGCCTTAGTGTAGTCAATAAAACAAAAGTAAACTTGTTTCTGGTATTCTTTTGTTTTCTCCATGATCCAACGTATGTTGGCAATGTGGTCTCTAGTCCCCCTGCCTCTTCTGAAACCGGCCTGCACCTCTGGTAGTTCTCTCTCCACATGTTGTTGAAGTCTATCCTGTATTATCTTGAGCATCACCTTGCTGGCATGTGGGATGAGCGCGATTGTTCGGTAATTTGAGCATTCTTTGGCATTGCCCTTTTTTGGGATTGGGACGTATACTGATCTTTTCCAATCCTGTGGCCACTGTTTTGTTTTCCAAATTTGCTGGCATATTGAATGTAGTAATTTGACGCCATCATCTTTTAGAGCTTTGAAAAATTCAACTGGGATACCATCATCTCCACTAGCTTTGTTGTTTGCAGTGCTCTTTAGGGCCTTTATGACTTCGCTCTCCAGAATGTCTGGCTCAAGTTCAATTTTTTCATCATTGTGATTATCAGGAGTGTTGAGGTCCTTTTTGTAAAGTTCCTCTGTGTACTCTTTCCATCTTTTCTTAATCTCTTCTGCATCAGCTAGCTCTTTTCCGTCTTTGTCCCTTATCATGGTCATTTTTGCTTTAAATGTTCCCTTTATTTTCCCAATTTTTCTGAAGAGATCTCTAGTCCTGCCTCTTTTGTTGTTTTCCTCCATTTCTTTGCACTGTTCTTTTAGGTAGTTTTCCTTATCTCTCCTTGCTTTTCTTTGAAATTCTGTGTTCAAATGATTGTAGTTTTTCCTTTCTCCTTTGGCTTTTGCGTTCCTTCTTTCCTCTGCTATTTTAAGAGCCTCATCAGACAACCATTTTGCTTTCTTATGCTTCTTTTCTTTTGGTATGGTTTTCTTTGCTGCTTCCTGCATGATGTCCCTTATCTCTGTCCATAGTTCTTCTGGCACTCTGTCTATTGAGTCTAGGCCATTATATCTGTTCATCACCTCCACCGTGTATTCTTTAGGGATACTTTCTAGGTGATATCTGTCTGGTCTCCTTGTTTTCCCTATTTTCTTTAGTCTTAACCTGAATTTTGCGATGAGTAGGTTGTGATCTGAGCCACAGTCTGCTCCGGGTCTTGTTTTTGCTGACTGTATGGAGGTTCTCCATCTTTGGCTGCAGAGTATGTAGTCAATTTGGTTTCGGTGTTGGCCATCTGGTGATGTCCATGTGTAAAGTCGCCTCTTGTGTTGCTGGAAGAGAGTGTTTGCTATGACCAGTGCATTCTCTTGGCAAAACTCTATCAATCTTTGCCCTGCTTCATTCTGTACTCCAAGACCAAATTTGCCTGTTATTCCCTCCACTTTTTGATTTCCTACTTTGGCATTCCAGTCTCCTAATATAATTTGGACATCATTTCTTGGTGTCTGTTCTATGAGGTGTTCTAGGTCCTCATAGAACTGGTCCATTGTGGCTTCATCTGCACCAGTGGTTGGTGCGTATATTTGAATCACAGTGACATTGAAGGGTTTGCCTTGAATTCTGACTGACATCATTCTGTCATTTTTAGGTTGTATCCTACCAAAAAATGTAACTTAGACAGTTGCTAGATGTGCGTTCTCACTCTTGGCAAACCATTCCATTCTCTAATTGTAATTTTTTAAAAAAATCTTCTATTTGCATCCAAATATACTGATAAAATCCCAGCAATGGACTTTACATTATTTTGACTGTTTTCCTGTGTCCTGTGATTGCTCCTGGTCAGCAAGCTAAAAGTCTCCCTTGCTCAAAAGCCAGTCGTATCCGACTCTAGAGTGGATGGTCATCTCCATTTACAGCCAAAGAGCCGGCACTATGAAGCAGTACCTATTTATCTACTTGCAATTCCTTGCTTTCGAATTACTAGGTTGACAGGAGCTGGGACATATGACAGGCACTCACTCCATCGTGCAGCACTCAGGTCTCGAACTGCTGACCTTCCGGTCGTCCAGTTCAGCATCTTAACCCCTATGCTACCACAGTCTCTGATCATAAGAACAGCCTTGCTGGAACAGGCCACAGCCCATCCAGTCCAGCATTCTGTCTCACACAGTGGCTCACCATTTGCTTCAGGGTATTCCCAAGCAGATGCCTTCACCTGCTTAGGATTCCCTGGAAATGGCATTGAGAGATATCCTGCCTATCTCTCCAACCCGGAGGTTGTCCTTAGGTATCCCATAATTATAGCCATTGATACCCTTGTCCTCCATGAACTTGTCTAATCCTTTCTTAAAGCTGTCAAGACTGACAGCTGTCACCACTTCTTCTGGCATGGAGTTCCATAGACCAGTGATCTTCTGGGTAAAAAAGTACTTTCTCTTATTTGTTTGAGAACTAGTACCCAAAAGTTTCATGGAGTGCCCTCTAGTTCTAGTGTTGTGCGATAGGGAAAACAGTTTTTCCTTATCTACTTTGTCCACACCGTGCATGATTTTATAAACTTCAATCAGGTCAGTTAGTACCTAAACCCATATTAGCAGCTGTTACACCACTTCCAAGTCAGCCACTATCATAATACTATCAGCTCAAGTACTGTTCTCCAGAAGCTCCTTATTGCAGGCGCACCCCCCCAATAACGGACACAGACAACATTGAAAGTGTATAACAGCATAGGGCCACATTTATTGATTCAATGCCCTAGTCCGAATTATAAATTTGTATTGGTAAAACGACCAATCATAATTCCTAAGGCAAGCAGGCCGAAGTAACACTGGTAAGGTACCACCCCAAAATTGCCAACGGCAATTGGTTACAATGTATCGATTTGTATCAATTTGTTTGTTGACAACAAACAAATTATTGACCGTAGTCAATAACTAACTCATGACCCCACCCTCTGACGCGTATCCGTGAAATCACAGGGGTGATGCATGCTGGTTAGCAATCGTCATCACCCCATCGCCTGGTTCGTCGTTGACCGGACAACGTTTAACTAATTTATTCCTGTCTAGTGTTGTCCAGTCAATTGCGAACCTGCCGGATACTTGTGGGTCATACTGTTTACCTTACCAGTGCTACCCGCCAATGTGACCAAAGTCAACAGTAGGAACACAGAAAGACCCCTATATCAAACCATAGCAACAGTGTGGGATGGGCAAAAAAGCCAGGACCCGGAAGCCAATATGGGTCCCAACCAAAAATTCCCACCCGGCCCCGAAGCGACCATAATATCACACTGTTAACTAGGGAGGGGGTGGGGGGGAAAAAACTTCTCCGCTCCGTCGCTGAGGTAAAATGGCAGCTCGGCTGCCTCGTGGCCACCCCTTTTATAAGGGAGCTGGCCACGCCCCTAACTACCCGGATTCTCTGTCCTGTGGGGGGGGGCCCGCAAAGGGCGCGGCGGCCATTTTGGCGCCGCGCTTGCATTGCAGGCGCACCCCCCCAATAACGGACACAGACAACATTGAAAGTGGATAACAGCATAGGGCCACATTTATTGATTCAATGCCCTAGTCCGAATTATAAATTTGTATTGGTAAAACGACCAATCATAATTCCTAAGGCAAGCAGGCCGAAGTAACACTGGTAAGGTACCACCCCAAAATTGCCAACGGCAATTGGTTACAATGTATCGATTTGTATCAATTTGTTTGTTGACAACAAACAAATTATTGACCGTAGTCAATAACTAACTCATGACCCCACCCTCTGACGCGTATCCGTGAAATCACAGGGGTGATGCATGCTGGTTAGCAATCGTCATCACCCCATCGCCTGGTTCGTCGTTGACCGGACAACGTTTAACTAATTTATTCCTGTCTAGTGTTGTCCAGTCAATTGCGAACCTGCCGGATACTTGTGGGTCATACTGTTTACCTTACCAGTGCTACCCGCCACACGGAGGGGCTTCAAAGAAGACCTGACGCCCCCCCCCCAGACCGTCAGCTCGGTCAACAGGCCTGCTCGCCAATCGCCCAACAGGAGGTCCATACCTCCTCGCGACAGATGGACCCCATCCCCTGCGTACAAGTCATAATTTTGTAGACTAATATCGGGGTGATGACTGACCCGTCCCCAAGCCCTGGTGGTAAGAAAACGCGCCACCGCCTTATTGACCGCGCACCTAGCGCGGTCAAGGGCCAGGAGGTTAACGCCCCCTCTGTAAGAATGGCACGGGACAATGTCCGACCAAACCAGGGTTGTGGCAGGCCAGACATAATGCAAGTAGGCGAGTTCCTCGCAAATCGCATGCTTGAGCGACAAGCCGGTGACCTGGCCCAAATCATTGCCCCCCAGGCGTATGATTAGAATGTCAGGCGGGTCAGCACCCAGGCCAGAAAAAAGGAAAGGCCGCAGCTCCCGCCATAACATCCCAGGCTTACCATGCCCTGCGAGACTGGCGTGGTCACCCAGTCCCAGTCGGGGTCCACTCTGTCGCCGCAGCGTAACGCGCTGCCCTGCGCACATAGCTGTGGCCCACCAGCCATACTGTCACCGGTGTAATACGACACCCAGGGTCTGTAAGAAAATTGAGAAAAAAGGCGGTAAGGTGACTGGATTGGTACTCATGGCGGGAGTGGGCGCACATAAAACTGAAAACATTGCGAGCCCCACCTCCCCATGCTGCGTATGTCAGCCCCAGAGTACCCAAAAGCAGCTGCTGTAGAGGCTGCACCAATCCGGAACGAATGTGTGCCATAACGGGCACCTGGTAGGCCCACCCTGGTGAGGGCTCTGGCTGTCACCTTCCAAAACTGAAATTTAGTAAGGGGAGACCCATCTTGGTGACAGAAAAACGGGCCGTGGTGCATGCCACGCAGTGCCAGGAATTCCTGTAGGGCACCAACCGGACAGATGTCTGCCAAAGAACAACGTAGCAGTCTTACACCACTGCCTACGCCATGCTGATCTGTTTTAGAGGAGCGTATCCTCAACTGGGCCCAGTCTTTGGCTATGTAGACATCTTCGAGTTCCAGTGCCCTACCACTTGCATCCGCCTTAGACAGCATCACGAGTTCGCTGACGCGGAGCGCTCCAAAAAGGCCACCGTTGTAGCCGCATGAAGTGGGCTGCCTCATTTCCAAAACAGAGGCCAGGCCAGCCCCGGGCCAATTGGGTGAAAACCCTGGGGAAATCTTGCATCCGCCTTACTCAGCATCTCAAGCTCGCCGATGCGGAGGGCTCCAAAAAGGCCACCGTTGTAGCCGCATGAAGTGGGCTGCCTCATTTATCAAAACTGAGGCCAGGCCAGCCCCGGGCCAATTGGGTAAAACCCTGGTAAAATCTTGCATCCGCCTTATTCAGCATCTCAAGCTCGCTGATGCGGAGCGCCTCCAAAAAGGCCACCGTAGTAGCCGCAGGAAATGGGCTGCCTCATTTATCAAAACAGAGGCCAGGCCAGCCCCGGGCCACTTGGGTAAAAAACCCCTGGGTAAATGGGGTGGCGGTCGCCCGGGAAACGCCCGCGCACGCGCACCCACCCCTCCAAACATGTCTCACCCGGAAGTCATTGGTGCTGTCACACAACCTCCCACTTTGGCCATAAAGCCAACCCGACAGCTGAGATGCTATGGTGCGTGGTGCAAGGCCCTGGGCATACAGGTAAACCATGAACCGCAGAACATGGGTTACTGGGCTCGGCCAGGTTCCTGGCAATCGAAATCGGGTACATAATACTCTGAAGGAACTAAATGCGTGGTGATACGCCTTACTATGCATGGCGCTATTGACAGGCTAATCGCCCGGTTCACCTCTACTTGCCAACATTCCATCTCTCGTCCGGGAGTGGCGAGGGAAATTCCTCCGCATCCGGGGGCCGAGGCATGGAACCGGGAGATCTGCAGGTAGGACAAAGCAGCAGTAATATCATTATCAACCCTTGGGACATGCCTGGCCCTGAAGGGAACGTTGAGGCGCAGGTTGCATAACACAAACCAGCTCCATGACCCCGGGCGATTTGGAAATCTGTGGAGTGACGATGCGGACAACAGCCGCGTTGCCATGCCAAAATTGCACAACCGAGTTGGCCCACTCCTTGCCCCATAGCATCAAAGCACCCAGGGTAGGTAAACATTCCAGATACGTGAGACCCTGCAGGCGACCCTTGCCTGCCCAGGATGGTGGCCACCCACCATAGGCCCACTTCCAATGGAAGTACATCCATAAACCCAGGAATCCTAAGGTATCGGACTGCATCTGAAAGCAAGGGGGAGCCAGGAGATCAGACCCCAAAATGACACCCCGTTGAACTGCCTCTGGACCTATGGCCAGACAAGCACGTCTGCCCCGATACCCCGGGTAAATCTGAGCCTGTGGTGGGGCCTGGATAATCTCGCCATGGCGTCGCACCAGCGCAGAGCAAATGCCCTGCCCGGTGCGACGACCCTGCCAGCAAAGCTGGGGTGACCATGTAGCACCAGAAGTTCCCTCAGTGATGCCACGCGCTCGGCCAGCAAGACCAAGACAAGGGCCACTAGCCTTGACACCTTATCCCGCTGCAACCTAGAATCCTGCGCTACCGTGTAACTCTCCACCCCAGGAATACTAGCTGTGGAGATGGGCCCTCGGTCTTTTCGGGCGCTAAAGGGACACCAAGTTCCTCCATTAGCGTCTGAAATGTGTTGAGGAGACGTGTATACGTGTCCCAGCCCCGTTCAGCCCCGAATAAAACCATCCAGGGAATGGGCTACAGACCGGGACCCTGACCTGCGGACAAAAGCCCACTCTAGGAAAGTGGTGAAACGCTCGAATACCGAGCCCCCATGGACTAGCCAAAAGGCATGGCATCATTGAAATAATATGCTCCCCAGGACGGGGGTGCAGGGACAGGTCCAACGACCCTGCCCGCATAGACCCTCTTGTGAAAGCTGGCAGCAGCCACCTCCTCCCTCCCCCTAAGGGATAAAAGACTGGGGGCATCCTGAGGGGACCTATTACCCATGAAAGGGATCCGGAACCCCTGCCTAGAACCCTGAAGGAGATAACCCGCATCCTCTCCCTTCGGGTACAATGTGAGCCAACTCTCCAACACGTCCACCTTAATTGGGGAGGGAGCCCTTCGGTGGACTAGATCCATCTGCGGCAGTCTTGCCAGCCCCCTGTCTGCCCCACCCTCTGCCCCGCATCCCTCTAGGCCTGGGACAGGCAGAGGCCGCGTGGGGGCCAACACAGGTGGGACACTCCTGTCTGTATTTGCAATTCTTCCCATTGCAGGAGCCATTGTCCGAGAAGGTCCACCACAGCAGGCGGGCTGTAACCCCCTGCCCCGCCACTTGGCGGGGTGCCTGCGCTGGAGCAGCTCGCTGGACCGCAATTCCACAATGATACATCTCCCTAGGCGCAGTGCGCGTGGGGTCATGTACAGAAGCCGCAGCTTCTGACAGGGCTCATCCCACTTCATCTCCGGGTGTAGGGGCACTCTTGTACGGAATTCTGTTTTTCCATAAGCCAACCACGACGTGCGTGGTGGCTAGCCAATCATCGGGAAGGCCGTTGTCGGTACAAAATGTAGACCAGGCATGCGCAGCGGGACCTGGATAGCCCATGCAGTGCCATATACTGCCCCGGGGCAGAAATCCCACCCCCAGGGTCGTGCCATAATGCAACCAAGGGCACTGGGATAGAATGACAAGTGATGCCCCACTAGCCTCTAATTGGCAAGGCGAAGAGCACTGAACCACCCCGCTGAAAGTGGACTGAGATGTGGGCGTATTCAACTTGACCCCATACTCACTAGTTGCACCCCCGTGAGCCGCCCCCACTGGGGGTTCCGGCACACCGTGGGCGTCGGAGCTCGCGACCGAAATCGAGCTCTAGGACGACCTCCAACGCATTCCAATCGCTGTACCGGACAAACAGGGAGCTGCGAGGCAGCGGCAGGCACAGGCTGGACTGTCTCCATAAGCCCGACCCAGCCGGCCGCCTGTTACAGAGTGACAGCGGTGGAAGTAGCCGGCGGACAGGAGGGCCCGGTAGATCGGAAAAGGACCCCCCACCCACTGGATTGCTAAGGATGCCTCCAGTACAGCCAAACGTGCCAACCAGGCACCCCCAGCCACAGTAAACCCCCAGTAGGTGGGCCAGGCGGGCCGGACGGCCCGACGGGAAGTGTGCCAGAGGCCCTGAATTCAGAGCCTGTGCCCGAATAAGCCATGCCCCAAAATTC
This sequence comes from Bradypodion pumilum, assembly GCA_035047305.1. Lineage (NCBI taxonomy): Eukaryota > Metazoa > Chordata > Lepidosauria > Squamata > Chamaeleonidae > Bradypodion > Bradypodion pumilum. Next base: position 266,844,457 of record JAWDJD010000004.1, on the reverse strand, counting down.
CAGCCCCTAATTGGCAAAAACATGCTGTGAGGCAGCACCAGGCCCTCCCCCCAATTGTCCCGGCCCCTGGCGGGCCGCCGTGGGCCGAGGGCCGCATCCCCCGCAGGGCCGGCCTGGGGTTGAAAACGGCACGGCACGGGAGCTCATCCTGTCCTGCATGCGCAGAAATTGAAACACTGACCTTAAACAACCCAGTCAGCTTCTGTAGCACTGGATACACTGCAGTCCTACTTAAAGTTTGGGCACCCCTAAGTTGGAAAAATCAGTGAGCGACGGAGCAAACTTCTCTGCTCCCCCGCGCTCTGAAGGCAATAGGCTGGAAAGCCGAAAGGAAGCCTCGAACAAAGGCTGTCAACTCAAGCCTCTTGCAAAGAGGCAGAAGGGAATAAAGCGACGGAAAAAACTCCTCCTCACCGTCGCCTTATTTGTACACTCACCAGCCATTCAAGGAGTATAGAGCAACACGATCCCTATCCAGGGCTCAGCACCCACTGACTGGAAAGCCGGAGCACGAGAGCATTTGCAGTGCTCAGGAATCAAACTCCGACCCTCCAGGCAGCGAGTTCAGGATCTTAATCCCCTGAGCCACAGGGGTCCGACAGAGCGACGGGGGGGGGGGGAAAAACTTCTCCGCTCCGTCGCTGAGGTAAAATGGCAGCTCGGCTGCCTCGTGGCCACCCCTTTTATAAGGGAGCTGGCCACGCCCCTAACTACCCGGATTCTCTGTCCTGTGGGGGGGGGCCCGCAAAGGGCGCGGCGGCCATTTTGGCGCCGCGCTTGCATTTGTCTTTATCTCTGTGAGAAAATGAATGTTGTAGTGCCAGGTTTTCAATAGGAAAAGGAGTTGTTGCTTTGCCATCACCATGGTAACTTTTTGTCCTAGGGATGCAGTGTATTAGCATGAGGACATGGATTATATTGTTGCTCAGGGCCCAGATGGTATTCTGCCATGGGTTTTTGTGCTTCTGCCCATAGCCAACTGTGCAAGGACTAAAATGATATGAGTGCTAAACCTTGACTTCTGAAAAGCCGCACAGCTAAGCATGGATTACTTCTCTGTTCCTTTGCAATTTCTTTCCAGACTGAAGCGAGAGCAAGAAGAGTAGAGTATGTTCTAAGAATATCTGTTCAATAGCTCAAGAGCCAAGCAGAAATATCTTTCACATGTGTAGAGCTTGGAAAAGTTACTTTTAGGGACTACAAGTGACTTGCAGTTTTTGAGAATTATGTTTTCCAAGCTCTGCATATGAATGAGAGTTCCAAAAGCACCCATGGCATCTTGACACAGAACTGGAATAATATTATATATACAAAGTACAAATAAATAACCAAAAGAAATGCATAGTTCTCCTTTGTATAGTTTGTGAATCCCCACTATTGGGTTATGCGCCTGCGCAGAACATGGATCGGAGGCTTTAAAGCTGATTGGTCAAAAGTTTTGGTGGTAAGACCGCCCACCAGTGATTAAACTGCTGTACTGCAACCAAATGTTTGTGAGTTCAATCCTTACTAGGAATCATGGTTGACTCAGCCTTCCATCCTTTCAAGTTCAGTAAAATGAGTAACCAGCATGTTGGGGGCAAAATACTAATTAACTTGTGAACCATCCAGAGAGTGCACTAAGCACTATGGAATATAAGTTTGATTGCTTTGCTTTGAAAAACACACACACATACTTATGATAAGTGATTGAGTGCCAGCTGCTTAATCTGCTGGGTGAGCTATATTTTATCATAAACAATTGTATTAGTATAAATATTAAAGGAAAGCTTCAGTAGTAATACCATGCTTGTTGTTGCATCAGAATTCATACTGATTTCTGCAAGTCGGTAAGTAAAAATTGCAAATACTCTTGCACGTTTTAAAATTATAGCCACACTCAACTATCTTCAGGGAAATACACGAAAGACAAAAAAACCCACCTGTTTGCATGTTGGTAGGTTATTTTCAGAATGAAAAAGGAAAATCTTAAGGGACAAAGACTTTTAGCTGCCGCTCAAAAGCACAATTAAATTTTAAACCATGTTTTGAATATATAAGTGGTGATAGCTTTTATATTAAAACTGCAGATACATTTTCTCTGTAAAATAGTACATGTTTTATATTTGCCAATGTCAACTGCAGGATTAATTGTAAAGGGGGGAAATGGAAAGGAAAAGAACAAATTTGGATAAAAATATATATCATAAATTTGATTAACACTGTTTCAAAATATCATTATCATTTCTCCATATGCTGCAGTATTTTTACAAATTGTTTAGAGGAGATAAAGAACTATTTGTCTTGGGAAAAGGGGGGGGCAAGTATTTGGAATTGAACTCCCAACTATACCTAAACTATCTAGCCAGCTTCATCTAATTGTAGTCCTACTTAACGTTGACTCATTGAAATCAATGAAACTTAGCTAAGGGTTGTCCAGATGAGTGTTAAAGCCTAAATTTGGGGGTATTTTTCAGATGCTCTTTTTTTATAACATCTGCACATATTTGGCACTGGAGCTCCTCCCCCAGTTGAGACCATATCAGGGTGTTCTACTTTTTGTGGTGTTCTCTTTTAGCATGTTCCAAGCATATAGGAACACCAGGAATGGGTTCAAAATGAACCCTGTGACTGTCACAGCTGTTTCAGGTGCAAATTTCTAGTACTGTATCATGAAGCAGTTTATCAGGGTATTGGAAATTTATCGTTTATGGATAATCAGAATAATTGAAATAATATATATTTTTTACATCTGGTAGATCAGGAGTCAGCAAACCTGGCTCTCCAGGTGTTTTTGGACTTCAATTCCCAGAAGCCCTGATCAGCAGGATTGCTGACTTGGGCTTCTGGTAATTGAAGTCCAAGAACACCTGGAGAGCCAAGTTTTCTGACTCCCGTGATAGACCATCACTGGCATGATGCATTCCTTCATTTAAATTAAAGTTGTTGTTGTTGTTGTTTTGTATTGCTGACCAAAACCACAACTACAGTATGGACAGTTTCTCAATCAGCAGTACACACTGGCAAACAAAGGGAAATTCATTTCATTGAAGTGCTGCATTGAACAAGTGATTATCTGTAGAAGGGTTCAAAATATCAGTTCCTATTGGACAGGAAGAGTACATCAGATGGCACATTGCTCCTCCATGCCAATTATAACTAGTGTTTTTCAGGCAGTTGCACCAAATGGGCAGTCTGTACAAGCCCTTGTTTGTCTAGGCTGTCAAAAGAATTGGGTTTCCAATCAGTTGCTTTTTTAATATGTGAATATAAGATCACATATTACTTCTGTTGGTTTGCCCATCCTTTGTAAAACCTTACTTGAACAGGTGTTTGTTTGGGGGGGGGGTTTAACCCTGGAGCTGTGGCCATCAAGCAGCCACTGAGCCCCCCCTCCCCCCCAGTCGCCCATAGGGTTTTTGTTGTTTTCTTTTTAACAAATGCCAGTCAGTTATTAAGCTGCAACTTCGATTCCTAAGGAGGGGGAAATCTGCTACTGTCACAGTCAACACCTCTATCTCCACCGCTGGCGGAGAGCTATTCATGGCTGCACCACCCTCGGATCCCCCCCCCCCCCCCCCGGTTGCTATTGCTCCATGCCCACCAGCTACTACCGATTCCTTTAACAATTATATTTAACTGTCATAATGCTGCAACAGTTCTTTGCCATGACAGAGAACGAACTGTTGAACTGTTGAAGCATTATAACTGTAAGGGTTTGGGTGTGGATGTGTACATGAACCATTTTCAGGCTGCAGGGAATCCTGCAAACATTACAAGACAAACTTTATGTGCTGACACACATGGACAGGGAAGAATACAGCAGTTCACAAATCAAATGAAAATAAATAACCCCTTTTGAATGGTTTAAAATAACCTGCATTTCAGCCAGATAATGCACACCTCAGCTGTGCATTGAATATTCCTCGGTCTTTGAATCAATTTTGAACCTTGCAAAACTAACACGTATTTAGTACTACTGTATTTCCTAATCAAGATGCTGCCTTAGTTCCATTTATTACAACTCTACAGGGATGAAGTTAGTTTATTATTTTGAAATCCACCTGTTACATTGGAAAATCCAAATGTATCTCTTAGGCTTTCAGTTTAATTTTTCTAACCTGGCAGGATGGTGTCCCAGTTGAATCCTGTGTGTTGCATGAGATGAAGAGAAACACTAGATTGTAACTTAGTAGGAAGATCCACTTAGTCCAGTGTTCAGTATCTATAAGCCAGTAGCTTCTAGAATGCCCTCCCACAACAGTGAAGGTCATCCCTGTTGTCTGACCCTAGTTCCTTGTTCTCAAAAATATATTTTCTCTATATCAGATGGCTTAATTAGTACTAAAGGTAAAGGTCTTCCTTGCTCTAAAGCCAGTCGTATCCGACTCTAGGCTGCAGTGCTCATCTCTGTTTCAAAGCCAAAGAGCCAGCGCTATCTGTTTCTGCAGACATTACCGTGGTCATGTGGCAGGCATGACAATACCGGAGCGCATGAAACGCTGTTACCTTCCCACCGAAGTGGTCCCTATTTATCTACTTGCAATTTCTTGCTTTCAAACTGCTAGGTTGGCAGGAGCTGGGACAAATTAGCTGACACTTTTAATGACTACTGGCAGAACTAGGTACAGTTGTTATAGGTTTATTTCTATACTGCCTTTCTTCCCAAACGGGCAACTGGAGGCAGTTCACAACAGTAAAATAAACAATAAATACAGCAATACAATATCAGAGCAAGCAACAATAACAATACAATAATCAGCAAAATACAAGATAAATAAACACAAGATAATACAGTCTAATCCATATAATCAATGACATTGTAACAATAAATAAGATCCCCTGAGATACAATATGCAAACAGATCATCACCCCATACAGTGCGATACAAAGCGTCTTGCCTCACAGACCAGCTTTTTCGTATTGGCCTGTGGGACCCAGGAGCGCGAAGGAAAGAAAAGGTGTTCTCCCCCCAGCAACAATCCTCGGGCAGCGGCAGGTCTTTGTCCTGGCCCAGCAGCCCACGGCCCTTTATTCTCCCCCGCAGAGGGACAGGGAAGGAAGGGCTGGGCTCTCCCCCAGCTGGGGAGAAACAGTCCTCAGACAGTTGCCCTGGTCTCTCCACCAGGATTAAATCCGTGTCTTTGGCATTCACACTAGCAGGAAAGTTTACCTTATAGGCCTTCTTTGCATTGCTACATAGATGGTTTCCAAGAATATTAACTGTGTGCCAACAAGCCAATGCTGACTTATGACAACTTTTTTCAGGGTTTTCTAGGCAGATGTTCAGGGACTGTGCAACTTGCCCCAAACCTCACAGACTGGCCTTATTTGAGATGCATAGTAGGGAACTGGACTACCTAACTCCTGACTCCACAGCCAAATACCTAAATATCTGAGCTATTCAGCCAGGTACAGCTCCCAAACCCCTCTCCCATATCTTGAATAAGTGCACATCTTTGCAACATCTTTTCCTTTTTTTCCTGTGTGTCTGGCTCTGTTACAGAATCCACATCTCATTTTTAGATTGATGTCTGAAATGGTGGGGGTGGGATAGAGGATTAAACAGCCCTGTAGGGCTCTTCACCCTACACAATATTGTCTGATAATTAAATTGTACAGAATACAGCAGTGTAATGCCTGCGATCCCCTCTGGCTGTTACTTCTCACATTTAAACTTGCTGGGACATGTTTTCAGATGGGAAAGAAAGACATTCCTTAGATTAAAAAATCTGTTAAAGTTTGTGGCGATGCTGATATTAGCTCATATTGCTGGACTGAGAGAAAAATGTTACCTCTGGGGAATTAAGACAAGACATTAGCTTTACAATCCAGCTTGCCAATTGTTTATCATCTCCTGGGGAAAGCTACTGGGCCTTTGTTAGTGGGCGATGAGCCTCACATAATGTCCAACATGTTGAGGTGTTTGACATTCTCCTTGCATGCTGTCACAGCGTATTCCTTAACTGGTGGTGAATATCTAAGATTGTTATTTGAAATGTCAAAAAGAATCAGATAACTTGGTTGTAAGCAATATGTGGATGAATTTTGTAAAATTAAATGGATACAGTTAGGTTAAGGTGAACTTGATTCATGGATCCAATTGTAGATCCAGTTCGTTTAAAAAAAACTCTGGTTCTCCTTCGTATAGTTTGTGAATCCACACTCATGGGTTATGCGCCTGCGCAGAACGGCCGATCGGAGGCTCGAAAAGCTATTGGTCAAAAGCTTTGGCGGTAAGACCGCCCACCGCACCGCCCACCCTGAGGCGCCCGCGCGCCATTTTACCTCAGTTCTCTTCTTTCCGCCGTAGCAGCAGGACGATCGTTGAGAGCTTCCTCAATTTTTTCGCCCTTCTGAGGGAAAGTCTTTTGGCAAGTTTTAACAATTTTTCTTGGTGATCTTGTCCTCCGGGCAGGATCGCCACCCCGGCTCTGTCTCTTCTCTTGAGTGGATTCAGTAGCCAATTTTTCGCTTCGATCACCGTCTCCCCCCTCAAGGGGGTGGCGGCTGGTCGGCCCTTCGGGGTACTCGTCTCCAGAAACTTCCACTGGAAGAATTTTTTCCGCGGTTGATGGCTGCAGCGTTCAAACAGTGCACGGCTTGCCTTAAGAAGTTTCCGGCTTCCGACGGACACAGCCTGTGCCTTTTTTGTTTGGGAGAGTCGCATCAGAGCCAGTCTTGCCCGCATTGCAAAAAGTTTACGCGCCTCGCGGTGCAGAACCGAAGCAATCGCCTCAAGGCTCATCTGATGGAGCTCGCTCTGGCTCCCGCCGCGTCCGCCTCCACGGCCGCCGCTGCCGCTCAACCACCGCCGGCCTCTTCCTCCGCGCTTCCGTTGAGGAAGAAGAAGAAGAAGGACAAGAACGGTGAGAAGAAGCGCAAGCGTGGGTCGGAGAAGAGACGGTCGCTTCCCCCCACTCCGCGCACACCCGCTTCTCCCGGGCCTTCGCCGCCGTTCTCGACTGCCCGATGTCCTTCTCCGGGATCCTCCATCTGGGGAGGACGGTCGTCTTCCGGGTCACCTGAGAAAGGACGCAGGGCTGGGGCTCCAGCTCGCCCACTTCAGGTGCTCTCCTCTCCTCCTCGGGGAAGAAATTCCTCTCCGAGGCAGGCCTCCGTCTCCCCACGGCCCAGGACGCCGACGGACGACGCGGTCGCCACCGTTCCGACGACCGTTTCACCGACACCGACACCGGCCACCGTTTCGGCGCCCACCGTTTCGTGGGCCACCATTCCGCCGGCTACCGGAGCTCCACCGCCAGCGGACTCGGATGCGTCTCAGATGGCCCTCGTCCGAGAGATGTTCCAGGTCATGGCTTCGTTTGCGACCAGGTTCCAGACCTCCACGCCTGCGGCCTCTGCGGCTCCGGTTCCGACCACCGCAAGCCCCGGGCATCCCGGCCCTGCCGTGGCCCCACCGACCTCCCGTGGGTCTAGTGCCCGCTCCGCCGGCCCACCCAACCCGTCATGGTGTGGTCCGGACGTCGATGCGGTGGACGACCGTCCTGCGGGCCTGCCCAGGCCGTACTGGCGCGGTCCCGACGTGGATGAAAGACTGCCTCCTTCGTCCTCCGATGAGTCCAGCTCGTCGTCGGAGGAGGACGAGGGAGACGTCGACGCCGAGCGCACGCCGGAGCAGGCTATCGCCTCAGTGGACCCACCGCGTGGTGAGGACCAGCGCTCACTGACCGCCATGCTCACAAGGCTGGGCACCGCACTCAACCTGAAGGTCGATCAGCCACCGTTGGAGGGTGAGGATCAGATGACCGCGAAGCTCGACAGACGTGCTGTGCGGCCGGTCCACATAACCATGCTCCCCTCCATGATGACTTCGGCGAGGGCGACGTGGAAGAAACCTTTGGCGGCGCACTCCGTTTCGTCCAGGCTCGACAACATGTACCGGGTCCTGGACGAGAACGTCGAGTTCTTGCAGGCTCACCCCCTGCCGAATTCCCTGGTGGTCAAGGCCTTCCAGCACAGGACGGCCACCAGCGGGTTCCCGGTCCCGTCGACGCCGGAGGGAAAGAAACTGGACGCGGTGGGGCGTAAGTTCTACGCCACCGGCTCCCTATTCTTCCGTGCCGCCAACTACTCGGCCGCCATGGGCTTGTACCAATCTCACCTCTGGGAGCAGGTGAAGGTTGAGATCGCGAAGCTGCCCTCCGACGCCCAAAAGCGCATTGACGCTCTGGCCACCGAGGGGGACTTCGTCGCCGAGCAGCTGATGCGCACTGCCCGGCATATCAACGACTATGCCGCGAAGGACATGGCCTCCGCAATCTACCTCCGTCGCCACGCTTGGCTCAGGGACACCTCCCTCGATGACGCTATGAAGAAGCTCATCGAGGAGTTTCCCTTCGACGGGCAGGGCCTCTTCGGTCAGGACACCGATAAGGTCCTGAATGAGATGTGCCAGACCAATTCCACGGCGAAGTTCCTGGGGCTCACCACGCCGGCTACTTCCGCCAGGCCGAGGTTCCAGCCCTTCACACGGCGGTTCCAGGGCAACCCGCAGCAGCAGGGACCGACGGAGCAGCCTAGATCCAGCTCCTACAAACAGCGGCGACAACACAAACCCCGCTACCGGCCCTACGGACAGGACAAGCGTTCGAGCGCGAGGCCCAAACCCCGCGTTTGAAGCTGCGACGGCCGAGTCTCTCTCGCTCCACATCCCGTACCTCCCCCTCCGGAACTTCCTCCAGGTATGGTCGGGCATCACGGACGACCAGTGGGTCTTAAAGATCTTGTCCTCTGGCTACGCCATCGAGTTCGTGCGGGTGCCTCGGGTAGGAAGACATCGTATCACCACCTCGTCCCCCCATTTGGAGGAAGAAATATCAACCCTTCTCTCCAAGGGAGCCATCGAGCGGGTAGCACCGCCCGACTGGGACAACGGTTTCTACTCGAGGTACTTCGTGGTCCAGAAGAAGGACGGAGGCCTTCGCCCTATCCTGGACCTGCGCCGCCTGAACAAATGCATCCACACCAGGAAGTTCCGGATGGTGACCCTACAGACCGTCCTCCCCCTCATCAACAAAGGGGACTGGTTCACAGTCATAGACCTCAAGGATGCCTACTTCCACGTCTCCATCCTCGAGGAACACAGACGGTTTCTCCGCTTCCGCATCGACAATTCCGTGTACCAGTACCGATGCCTACCATTCGGTCTGGCCACGGCACCGCGAGTCTTCACCAAATGCATGGCTCCGGTGGCTGCATTCCTCCGCCAGCGGGGCATCAGGGTCTTCCCGTACATCGACGATTGGTTGATCGTTTCCCCCACCGAACCGTCGGCCGTGCGGGACACACAATACACGGTTCACCTCATGGAGAGTCTCGGCCTCAGGATCAACTTCACCAAGTCGAAGTTGACTCCCTCCCAGCGCGTCGAGTACATCGGAGCGATACTCGACTCGCTTACTACAAGAGCCTACGCCCCCCAGAAACGATTACTGGACATTGCGCAGGGGGTGAGCGAACTGCGCACCAAACCGTGCGTCCGGGCGAAGAAGGCTCAGAGACTTCTAGGCCTGATGGCCTCAACGACGGCAGTGATTCCCCATGCCAAGTTGAAATTCAGGTCCCTGCAATCATGGCTCCTTCACGAGTTCGACGCACTTCGGGAGAGCCAGTCCAAACGGTTGACCCCATCTCCGGAACTGAGGGACCAACTGCTGTGGTGGTCTACACCACTCAACGTGGCCACGGGGAAGAGTTTCTACCCCCCGCAACCCTCGTTGCAGATACTGACCGACGCGAGCAACCTCGGCTGGGGCGCTGCTTGCGGGACTCTCACGGTCAACGACACCTGGACACCGCACGAAACGGTGCACCACATAAATTACTTGGAGCTGCTGGCCATTTGGAAGGCCCTGCGTTCCTTCGAGACCCTGCTCACCGGCAAGGCGGTTCAAGTGGCCTCGGACAATACCACGGCGGTGGCGTACCTCAACAAGCAGGGAGGAACACGGTCCACCACCCTCCTGTACCTTGCAGTGCAGTTGTGGGAATGGTGTCTGGAGAGGCACATTTTCCCAATTGGAGTGCACATTCAGGGCACGTTGAATGTTTTGGCAGATCACCTGAGCCGTCTCACCTCCACGACCCACGAATGGGAGCTGGACGACGGAGTGTTCCAGTCCCTGTGCCAGGTCTGGGGGACACCGAGCATCGACCTCTTTGCATCGGAGTCCAACAAGAAACTCAGCAGGTACTGCTCCAGAGCAGGCATCGGACCGAACTCCGAGGGCGATGCCTTCATGAAACGGTGGGATCAGGACTATCTCTATGCCTTTCCTCCGTTTCCTCTGGTCCAGAAGGTACTCACCAGGATGCACCAACACAGAGCCAATGCAATTCTGGTGGCACCGGCGTGGCCGCGCCAACCCTGGTTTCCACTACTGTTGCGCATGTCGTCGCAGTATCGCACACTGCCGGAGTCACCGACGCTCCTCCAAATGGAACAAGGCCAGCTGCACCATTCGGACCTGCCCAGCCTCCACCTCACCGCGTGGAGGATAACCCCAGACTGGCCAGGATCCTTGAACTAGCACGGCGCCCTTCCACAAGGAAGTCCTACGCTTCCAAATACAGGCGTTTTTGTACTTTCCTGGCCTCCCGGCAAACGCCCCCCACGCAGGTGGGACTGCAGGACATTTTAGCCTACCTCCTCCAGCTGGCGGAGTCTGGCCTCAGCATCACCTCCATCCGAGTGCATCTCGCAGCAGTGGTAGCGCACTCTCCGGCTGGCTCGCCCGCTTCCGGGGCTTTCCGCGACCAAACGGTAAAGCGCTTCCTCAAGGGACTAAGGAACGCTTTTCCGCCGACCCGGACGCCGACGGCTCAATGGTCACTGTCCACCGTTCTTAACGCGCTCACCAGGACTCCCTTCGAGCCCATGGCTACCTCCGATGTTCGTCTCCTCACATGGAAGACGGCATTCCTGGTGGCTATCACGTCTGCACGACGAGCTGGTGAACTGGTTGCCCTACGAGCAGACGCACCGTTTCTCCAGTTCTTCAACGACCGCGTCGTCCTCCAAGCGGACATCACCTTCCTACCCAAGGTGGTCTCCAAGTTCCACATGGCACAAACTATCTCCTTGCCAACCTTCTTCCAGAACCCCACTAACGCCCAAGAAAGGACTTGGCACACACTGGATGTGAAACGAGCTTTATTGTTTTACACCAGCAGGACTAGGGAGTTCAGGAAGTCACAACGCCTCTTTCTGGCTTATGGGGGAAAGTCCAAGGGTGAACCCATCTCTGCTCAAAGGTTCTCCAAATGGATCACCTCTACCATCTACCTGGCCTACGAGTCAGCTTCACTGCCACCTCCACCGCATGTCAGGGCGCATTCCACCAGGGCGGTTGCCACATCCACTGCCTTTCTGGAGGGCACACCGCTTGAGGACATATGTAAGGCTGCCACCTGGTCCAGACCTTCCACGTTTGTCCAGCACTACAGGGTGGACACCAGAGCCACTGCGGACGCCAGGCTTGGCCGTGTCGTCCTCACCAGAGGGCTCCGGACTCAACGCCCCTGACGGGTCCACCTACGGGATCTTCAGCTCATCGTGGGATCATCTCATCCGACTGCCCACCGACCAAGTGAGTGTGAGCTTGCTAATCTCCCATGAGTGTGGATTCACAAACTATACGAAGGAGAAAGTTCGGTTTCACTTACCAGTGATAACTTTCGTTCTTCGAGTATATAGTTTGTGAATACACACTACCCACCCTGCCTCCCCTCTTGAGCTGCACGGATGAGATCAGTTGGTTTATCCTGTGCTTGGCTTAAGTATGGAACTGAGGTAAAATGGCGCACGGGCGCCTCAGGGTGGGCGGTGCGGTGGGCGGTCTTACCGCCAAAGCTTTTGACCAATAGCTTTTCGAGCCTCCGATCGGCCGTTCTGCGCAGGCGCATAACCCATGAGTGTGTATTCACAAACTATATACTCGAAGAACGAAAGTTATCACTGGTAAGTGAAACCGAACTTTTATGAATATAAACCACTGATTTTGTCCTTGGCTGGGCGAGGAGGCCCGCCGGCTTCGAGCACCAGGACCTGCAACACCTGCCGGTGCTCCCAGGCCCTGCCTCGGGCCAAGTTAAAAGACTGCCATGGCGGTGGGTGGATGGACTCTCCGCTGCCGCCCACGGATTTTGTCCTTGGCTAGGCAAGAAGGCCCTCTGGCTTTGAGCTGGGTCCCACCCCCCTTTGGGCTTGGAAGGGGTGAAGAGGCCTCACAGCGACGGACGCCGGGACCAATACCATCATCAGCATCTCGGGCCCCGCCTCTGGTTAAGACTTAAAAGACGGTAGAGGCAGCTGGACCTTCGCCACCGCCTCCGGTCTTCTTTGCAGGGCGAAGAGGCTGTGATGTTACTGTACTGTATTGAGATGTTACTGGACTTTTTTGTATCTTGTATTTTGTTCTTTGCTATATTGTATTCACTATTGTATCTTGTATTTTGATTTTGCTATATTGTATCTTTGTTCTGATGGGTTGTCAGCCGCCCTGAGTCGGCGTTTGCTGAGTAGGGTGGCATATAAATCAAATAAACATAAACATTATCTTTCTGTATCCACAATTCAGAATTCCAGGAAGTGGCCCATTATTGCTGTACAATACTGTCTGTGTTGCCAGCAGTAAAAAGGATGCCAAGTTTTATATAGCAGAGGCCTGCTTGAATGTTGACAGCACCAATGGCAGCATCAAGATGGTCTATAGCAGTGATGGCCAACCTTGGCACTCAAGGTGTTCTTGGATTTTAATTCCCAGAAGCCCTGATCAGCAGGTCTGTTGACTTGGGCTTCTGGAAATTGATGTCAGAGAACACCTGGAGTGCCAAGGTTGGCCATCTCTAGTCTATAGGATACCCTGCTGGTGCTCATTACTATCCATGGCCCTCCAGATATTGAATCCCAGTTCCCATCATCCACAGCTGAGCTTACCAGTAATGAGCTCTAATGGAATTCATCAATGTTTGGAAGACCAATGTCCTCTAGAGGGGCAAGATAGTCATTAACAAAAGAAGGACTTTTTCTGTGGTAACCCCAGAATAATTCAATACATGCCACAGAGACATTTCTTTTAATGCATGTATTATTTAATTATGCATGTCCTGTCTTTTTGAAAGCAGGTGAAGACTTAATTGCTGACAAATAGTTGGAATTTGTATTGAATTTTTCTGTTTGTGTTTTAGTGATATTTTATACTTTCTTTTTTAAATTGCCTTATAAAAAGAGTCTAGTAAAATTGTAAATAAATAAATTAATTAAAATAAGGAAAACTACAGACCTGTTTTAAGTTTGGACTGCAACTATTATATATTTGTACTCATACAAACTATTGACTTCAGTAGACCTAAACATATGTAAATTGTGAGAATTTTACTTTTAGGGACTGAGAATTGTTCCTATATATCCTGGATGTTCTGCAACCATAATTCAGGAACAATAGTGCATTAACTTTTAAAATACTGCCTTTTTGTTGAATTACTACAAAACAAATGATGATCTAATGTTCTCTAGGAGCTCCAAGTGAACATGCAGCCCCAAGTATGGGTCACTCCATACAGTTTGATATCTGGGAACTACCTTTGTAGATAATTGGGCTGAGGTATGCAGTAAGACTATATCTGCAGGTTGAAGTATATGGTATCATGCTGAGACATTTATAGATAATCTTACTTATGCATGTATTGACCTCTTTATTCTACAGTTGTGCCCACAATATTGGCCTGAAAATGGTGTTCACCGACATGGCCCTATACAGGTGGAGTTTGTTTCTGCTGATTTAGAAGAAGACATTATCAGTCGGATATTCCGAATTTATAATGCAGCAAGAGTAAGTACCTTACTCAGTTACTTGTTATTTTACGTATGAGAACAAATGCTTACATATTAAAGTGCTCACACTCAGTTATCAGCATACTATATTTTTTTATTAAACATAACATTGTATTTATTTATTTATTTTATTGCATTTTTTAAAATACCACCCATTTGGGTAACTTCCCACTCTGTATTGTTGTATCTCCAGAAAACAAATATTAAATATTCATAAACCTTAATCCTTTACTTGCTGATTGGATTACTGCTGTGGATTGTTCTTGGGGCTACCTTTGAAGATGGCTCAGAAGCCGATACTGATAGAGAATACTCTTGCCGCGTTTTTCATGGGATTTAAGCATTTTTTCCAGACATGATTCCTTTCAGTATGCAAGCATGGGTGCTCCTAGCCCCTGCCCTCTTTTTTTCATTTCTCCATGTGGGCAGTTGCATGTGGACCAGAAGGGCTCCTGGTTATGTATAGGCTGTCCACATGAGGAAAAAAATATCAATTTTCATCTTGAGCTATTTTTATCAAATTGATTAGGATTAAGAGTCTGTGAAGAGGATGCTAGAGTTAATTTAAAAGATTTGGGCAAAGTGACTCTGAGACCATGTGTGGCCTCCCAAGCTATTTTTGTGGCTATTGTCTTCCCCAAGCCAACTCATCCCCCCCCCCCCACAGAAAATGGGGAGGGGTGTCAGGGTCAGAAGAATGACCCCTAAAGTGAGCCATTCTCCACTCTGTTCTAAAACCAAAACATAGGTTCTCCTTCGTATAGTTTGTGAATCCACACTCATGGGTTATGCGCCTGCGCAGAACAGCCGATCGGAGGCTTGAAAAGCTATTGGTCAAAAGTTTTGGCGGTAAGACCGCCCACCGTACCGCCCACCCTGAGGCGCCCGCGCGCCATTTTACCTCAGTTCTCTTCTTTCCGCCGTAGCAGCAGGACGATCGTTGAGAGCTTCCTCAATTTTTTCGCCCTTCTGAGGGAAAGTCTTTTTGGCAAATCTTAATAATTTTTCTCGGTGATCTTGTCCTCTGGGCAGGATCGCCACCCCGGCTCTGTCTCTTCTCTTGAGTGGATTCAGTAGCCAATTTTTCGCATCGATCACCGTCTCCCCCCTCAAGGGGGTGGCGGCTGGTCGGCCCTTCGGGGTACTCGTCTCCAGAAACTTCCACTGGAAGAATTTTTTCCGCGGTTGATGGCTGCAGCGTTTAAACAGTGCACGGCTTGCCTTAAGAAGTTTCCGGCTTCCGACGGACACAGCCTGTGCCTTTTTTGCTTGGGAGAGTCGCATCAGAGCCAGTCTTGCCCGCATTGCAAAAAGTTTACGCGCCTCGCGGTGCAGAACCGAAGCAATCGCCTCAAGGCTCACCTGATGGAGCTCGCTCTGGCTCCCGCCGCATCCGCCTCCACGGCCACCGCTGCCGCTCAACCACCGCCGGCCTCTTCCTCCGTGCTTCCGATGAGGAAGAAGAAGAAGAAGGACAAGAACGGTGAGAAGAAGCGCAAGCGTGGGTCGGAGAAGAGACGGTCGTTTCCCCCCACTCCGCGCACACCCGCCTCTCCCGGGCCTTCGCCGCCGTTCTCGACTGCCCGATGTCCTTCTCCGGGATCCTCCATCTGGGGAGGACGGTCGTCTTCCGGGTCACCTGAGAAAGGACGCAGGGCTGGGGCTCCAGCTCGCCCACCTCAGGTGCTCTCCTCTCCTCCTCGGGGCAGAAACTCCTCGCCGAGGCAGGCCTCCGTCTCTCCACGGCCCAGGACACCGACGGACGAGGCGGTCGTCACCGTTTCGACGACCGTTTCGCCGACACCGACGCCGGCCACCGTTTCGGCTCCCACCGTTTCGTGGGCCACCATCCCGCCGGCCACCGGAGCTCCACCGCCAGCGGACTCGGACGCGTCTCAGATGGCCCTCGTCCGAGAGATGTTCCAGGTCATGGCGTCGTTTGCGACCAGGTTCCAGACCTCCACGCCTGCGGCCTCTGCGGCTCCGGTTCCGACCACCGCAAGCCCCGGGCATCCCGGCTCTGCCGCGGCCCCACCGACCTCCCGTGGGTCGAGTACCCGCTCCGCCGGCCCACCCAACCCGTCATGGTGTGGTCCGGACGTTGATGCGGTGGACGCCCATCCCGCCGGCCCGCCCAGGCCGTACTGGCGCGGTCCGGACGTGGACGAAAGACTGCCTCCCTCGTCCTCCGATGAGTCCAGCTCGTCGTCGGAGGAGGACGAGGGAGACGTCGACGCCGAGCGCACGCCGGAACAGGCCATCGGATCGGTGGACCCACCGCGTGGTGAGGACCAGCGCTCACTGACCGCCATGCTCACGAGGCTCGGCACCGCCCTCAACCTGAAGGTCGACCAACCGCCGTTGGAGGGTGAGGATCAGATGACCGCGAAGCTCGACAGGCGTGCCGTGCGACCGGTCCACATAACCATGCTCCCCTCCATGATGACCACGGCGAGGGCGACGTGGAAGAAACCTTTGGCGGCACACTCCGTTTCGTCCAGGCTCGACAGCATGTACCGGGTCCTGGACGAGAACGTCGAGTTCTTGCAGGCACACCCCCTGCCGAATTCCCTGGTGGTCAAGGCCTTCCAGCATAGGACGGCCACCAGCGGATTCCCGGTCCCGTCGACGCCGGAGGGAAAGAAATTGGACGCGGTGGGGCGTAAGTTTTACGCCACCGGCTCCCTATTCTTTCGGGCCGCAAACTATTCGGCCGCCATGGGCCTGTACCAATCTCACCTCTGGGAGCAGGTGAAGGTTGAGACGGCAAAACTGCCCGCCGATGCCCAGAAGAGGATTGACGCGCTGGCCACCGAGGGGGACTTCGTCGCCGAGCAGCTGATGCGCACTGCCCGGCATATCAACGATTATGCGGCAAAAGACATGGCCTCCGCAATCTACCTCCGTCGCCATGCTTGGCTCAGGGACACCTCCCTCGATGACGCTATGAAAAAGCTCATCGAGGAGTTTCCCTTCGACGGGCAGGGCCTATTCGGTCAGGACACCGATAAGGTCCTGAATGAGATGCGCCAGACCAGTTCCACGGCGAAGTTCCTGGGGCTCACCACGCCGGCAACTTCCACCAGGCCGAGGTTCCAGCCCTTCACACGGCGGTTCCAGGGCAACCCACAGCAGCAGGGACCGACGGAGCAGCCTAGATCCAGCTCCTATAAACAACGGCGACAACACAAACCCCGCTACCGGCCCTACGGACAGGACAAGCGTTCGACCGCGAGGCCCAAGCCCCGCGTTTGAAGCTGCGACGGACGAGTCTCTCTCGCTCCACATCCCGTACCTCCCCCTCCGGAACTTCCTCCAGGCATGGTCGGGCATCACGGACGACCAGTGGGTCTTAAAGATCTTGTCCTCTGGCTACGCCATCGAGTTCGTGCGGGTGCCTCGAGTAGGAAGACATCGTCTCACCACCTCGTCCCCCCATTTGGAGGAAGAAATAGCAACCCTTCTCTCCAAGGGAGCCATCGAGCGGGTAGCACCGTCCGACTGGGACAACGGCTTCTACTCGAGGTACTTCGTGGTCCAGAAGAAGGACGGAGGCCTTCGCCCTATCCTGGACCTACGCCGCCTGAACAAATGCATCCACACCAGGAAGTTCCGGATGGTGACCCTACAGACCGTCCTCCCCCTCATCAACAAAGGGGACTGGTTCACAGTCATAGACCTCAAGGATGCCTACTTCCACGTTTCCATCCTCGAGGAACACAGACGGTTTCTCCGCTTCCGTATCGACCATTCCGTGTACCAGTACCGATGCCTACCTTTCGGTCTGGCCACCGCACCGCGGGTCTTCACCAAATGCATGGCTCCGGTGGCTGCATTCCTCCGCCAACGGGGCATCAGGGTCTTCCCGTACATCGACGATTGGTTGATCGTCTCCCCCTCCAAATCGTCGGCCGTTCGGGACACACAATACACGGTCCACCTCATGGAGAGTCTCGGCCTCAGGATCAACTTCACCAAGTCGAAGTTGACTCCCTCCCAGCGCGTCGAGTACATTGGAGCGGTACTCGACTCGCTCACTACGAGAGCCTACGCCCCCCAGAAACGCTTACGGGACATTGCGCAGGGGGTGAGCGAACTGCGCACGAAACCGTGCATCCGGGCGAAGAAGGCTCAGAGACTTCTAGGCCTGATGGCCTCAACGACGGCAGTGATCCCCCATGCCAAATTGAAATTCAGGTCCCTGCAATCGTGGCTCCTTCACGAGTTCGACGCACTTCGGGAGAGCCAATCCAAACGGTTGACCCCATCTCCAGAACTGAGGGACCAACTGCTGTGGTGGTCTACACCACTCAACGTGGCCACGGGGAAGAGTTTCTACCCCCCGCAACCTTCGCTGCAGATACTGACCGACGCGAGCAACCTCGGCTGGGGCGCTGCTTGCGGGACTCTCACGGTCAACGACACCTGGACACCGCACGAAACGGTGCACCACATAAATTACTTGGAGCTGCTGGCCATTTGGAAGGCCCTGCGCTCCTTCGAGACTCTGCTCACCGGCAGGGCGGTTCAAGTGGCCTCGGACAATACCACGGCGGTGGCGTACCTCAACAAGCAGGGAGGAACACGGTCCACCACCCTCTTGTACCTTGCAGTGCAGTTGTGGGAATGGTGCCTGGAGAGGCACATTTTCCCAATTGGAGTGCACATTCAGGGCACACTGAATGTCTTGGCAGACCACCTGAGCCGTCTCACCTCGACGACCCACGAATGGTAGCTGGACGACGGAGTGTTCCAGTCCCTGTGCCAGGTCTGGGGGACGCCGAGCATCGACCTATTTGCATCGGAGTCCAACAAGAAACTCAGCAGGTACTGCTCCAGAGCAGGCATCGGACTGAACTCCGAGGGCGATGCCTTCATGAAACGGTGGGATCAGGACTATCTCTATGCCTTTCCTCCGTTTCCTCTGGTCCAGAAGGTACTCACCAGGATGCACCAACACAGAGCCAATGCAATTCTGGTGGCACCGGCGTGGCCGCGCCAACCCTGGTTTCCGCTACTGTTGCGCATGTCGTCACAGTATCGCACACTGCCGGAATCACCGACACTCCTCCAAATGGAGCAGGGCCAGCTGCACCATTCGGACCTGCCCAGCCTCCACCTCACCGCGTGGAGGATAACCCCAGACTGGCCAGGATCCTTGAACTAGCGCGGCGCCCTTCCACAAGGAAGTCCTACGCTTCCAAATACAGGCGTTTTTGTGCTTTCCTGGCCGCCCGGCAAACGCCCCCCACGCAGGTGGGACTGCAGGACATTTTAACCTACCTCCTCCAGCTGGCGGAGTCTGGCCTCAGCATCACCTCCATCCGAGTGCATCTCGCAGCAGTGGTAGCGCACTCGCCTGCTGGCTCGCCCGCTTCCGGGGCCTTCCGCGACCAAACGGTAAAGCGCTTCCTCAAGGGACTAAAGAACGCTTTTCCGCCGGCCCGGACACCAACGGCTCAATGGTCACTGTCCACCGTTCTCAACGCGCTCACCAGGACCCCCTTCGAGCCCTTGGCTACCGCTGATGTTCGTCTCCTCACATGGAAGACAGCATTCCTGGTGGCCATCACGTCTGCACGACGAGCTGGTGAGCTGGTTGCCCTGCGAGCAGACGCACCTTTTCTCCAGTTCTTCAACGACCGCGTCGTCCTCCAAGCGGACATCACCTTTCTACCCAAGGTGGTCTCCAAGTTTCACATGGCACAAACTATCTCCTTGCCAACCTTCTTCCAGAACCCCACTAACGCCCAAGAAAGGACTTGGCACACGCTGGATGTGAAACGAGCTTTATTGTTTTACACCAGCAGGACTAGAGAGTTCAGGAAGTCACAACGCCTCTTTGTGGCGTATGGGGGAAAGTCCAAGGGTGAACCCATCTCTGCTCAAAGGTTCTCCAAATGGATCACCTCTACCATCTACCTGGCCTACGAGTCAGCTTCACTGCCACCTCCACCGCATGTCAGGGCGCATTCCACCAGGGCGGTTGCCACATCCACTGCCTTTCTGGAGGGCACACCGCTTGAGGACATATGTAAGGCTGCCACCTGGTCCAGACCTTCCACATTTGTCCAGCACTACAGGGTGGACACCAGAGCCACTGCGGACGCCAGGCTTGGCCGTGTCGTCCTCACCAGGGGGCTCCGGACTCAACGCCCCTGACGGGTCCACCTACGGGTTCTTCAGCTCATCGTGGGATCATCTCATCCGACTGCCCACCGACCAAGTAAGTGTGAGCTTGCTAATCTCCCATGAGTGTGGATTCACAAACTATACGAAGGAGAAAGTTCGGTTTCACTTACCAGTGATAACTTTCGTTCTTCGAGTATATAGTTTGTGAATACACACTACCCACCCTGCCTCCCCTCTTGAGCTGCACGGATGAGATCAGTTGGTTTATCCTGTGCTTGGCTTAAGTATGGAACTGAGGTAAAATGGCGCGCGGGCGCCTCAGGGTGGGCGGTACGGTGGGCGGTCTTACCGCCAAAACTTTTGACCAATAGCTTTTCAAGCCTCCGATCGGCTGTTCTGCGCAGGCGCATAACCCATGAGTGTGTATTCACAAACTATATACTCGAAGAACGAAAGTTATCACTGGTAAGTGAAACCGAACTTTTCCATTCTCCTTGGACTTCTACCACAAGCAAAGTAGACAACAAGAGAGCCAACACTTGCTGTGGCCACATTTCTATCCTTTTTGGATTTTAGATCTCAAGTTTGAAATGTTCTGAATTGTTGAATTGTTTTTGCTATAATTTGGATGACATGCAAAACATGCACTGTTTGCCACAAAGAGAAATGATTTTTAAAATATATATTCTTTTTAAAATACATTTCCCCCCTGTAAATGAAGTGAATAACTATTTTAGAACAGTCTTGCAGCATCTCTCTATGACCATCATCATCTCTAGTTATTTGAAGATACCAAAACTCAGAAAAAGCTATTTGATCATTTTATTTTATTTCTATATCAAACTAAGATCTGTAGTTTTTCCTTTCTATTGTTCCTGGTTTAAAACTCAAATGTGTAGACTCTTTGCATTTTTTGTGCTTTAAAAGCACTCCCACATGTAAGAATCAAAGTATATGCACAGAATGCATTACTGAGAAAGGTACACTTTTTTCTACTATCATTATGGGCAATCCCCCAGTTTTAAAGAGAATTTTGTAGAAGTCTACATACTGAGTTATTTTTATTGTTTGTTTTTCTTTTCTTTTGATATTGTGCTTAATAAAAGAGGTGTGAATACAAGAATAAAAGAAAGGGCTAAAGCAGGGGTGCCCAAACTATGGCACGTTTTACTTCCGCTTCCGGGAGCGATGAGGGCTTCACAGGCCGGATGAATTGGCATCAGGGGCCGGATCCGGCCCATGAACCATATTGACTGTCCCCCTGAACCACATGACTGGCCCACGGTCTGAAAAGTTTGGGCACCCATGGGCTAAAGTATCCAAGCCTTTTATCTGGTTATTTATTTAGATTACAGTCTTCAATGGGCACCTGGCCAAAGTAGGTATACCCCCACTATTATCATCTCATTCTCACTCCCACGGGTTTTGGATTTTTTTTTTTAGTTGCATAATGTTGTGAGGGAGGAGGGACTTGGCTAAAGGCTTGTCTCAGAAGCTGAAACTTCTTAGACAGTAGAGAGAACACGTGAACAGAAGCTGATAGCAGTTCCATAGAGCTTTGTACCTACGTGTGTATGCTCACAAATGAAGCCCATATTTACCTCATGACAACCAATCACAAAATAAATCTATCTTATTTGTAGAATACTGGGCAAGAAACCTATGCTATGATAATCAGCTATGTTTTTTATATCCATGAAACGGCCCTGGCACAGCTATAGTTGATCATGTCATCCTTGCTGCTCAGCATGAAGTTGAGGAACTGGGTTTCAGCTAGTATGTTTTACAATGCAGAGTCCCAATTCAATCTCAAAATATTTCAGATTATCAATCAACACTATTGAATAGCTAGGATTCAGAAGAACTTTCTCCTCTTTGTTATAAATTAGAGTGTGGGAAATATTCAGATTCCATAATATGAAATAAAATTCCACTTTGGAGAGGAAAGCTAATGAAAGGAGGTTTATTCTGAATGCATGGGTCTTTATTTAGCATGTTAATCAGATATCACACAGTGAACGTTCAGTTTGAAAATGGGATGCATATAAAAATGAACAGAACTTTGTGGCAAACTTAACTTTGCTAGACAGTGACTGCTATAATATTAATCATTGTATACTTGGCTGTAGCACCTCTCCCATTCTTTCATTTCATGACATTTATATCTTCAGCTATTTAGAACATTGTTTTCATAACTGTGAGATTTCATATCTTAATTTCCAAATGTAAATTTCTTCAGTACATTTTTGATAGGAAGCTGTTTTGAGAGTACGCAGTGTTGGTGGACATCCACAATGGGAGTTTTAGATGGATGCAGAATAAATAACGCTGTCTTTTTATTCTCCTGTTGGTTGGGTCCCCACAGCCTCAGGACGGCTATCGAATGGTGCAGCAATTTCAGTTCCTAGGATGGCCCATGTATAGAGACACACCCGTGTCAAAGCGCTCCTTTCTGAAACTTATACGACAGGTGGACAAGTGGCAGGAAGAATACAATGGAGGAGAAGGACGAACGGTCGTCCATTGCCTGTAAGTAATGACGTACTCAGGTGGTAGCCACTGCCTCATGCCACCACATACTGCTGCTTGAGACAAAGGTCTCCCTCTGACACTAATGAGATAACCAGCCCTGTTAAAAAGGTAATTTGTCATTTGAGTGGTTTGTTCTATGCTTTTAAAATAGCAACTCTGGGCAACAGGGAGGAGCTTGCTCCCATACCCACAGTTTAAATTAGGAGTTCTCAACCTTTTTAAGCTGGGGGCTGGGTCACGCTCCCTCAGACGGCTTCGTGTGCCGGATGGCCATTTTGCCCGGAAGTGCCATGTGGTGGAGGCAGCGGGGAGCCCACATGAAATGGTGTCACGGGCTGTAGGTTGAGAATCCCTGGTTTAGATGGAATCCCGTCCACCTTGAAGGCTTGTCCAGACAAGCATTAAGTCTTCTCTCTGAGGGGATTGTGGGGGTGGGGTGGTCTGTTTTAGGGGGGGGATGTTTTTGGCACATTCTCATATATGTCATTCTCAATGCCTGCGGATGCTGGGAACAACAAATATATGGGAATTTTGCAGCTGTCAGAGCCTGCTTAACCATACTAGGAGTTGAAATAAAACATTTCCAGTCTTAGTGAAATTGTTTTTCCCACTCCTATCTGCTCGCTGTTGCACTCTTATCAGTTAGGACAGTAAAAAAAAGTCTTCCTTTTTCTGTAGCACCAATCAAAACCACAGCTGTGGGCAGTACAGTAAAACCTTTACTTACGAAAAAAAGTCCGTTCTGTAGGCTTTTGCTTAAATCAAATTTTATGTAACTTGAAGCAAACTCATAGGAACAATTATTTTTATGTTACTCAAAGCAAACCCATAGGAAAAATGAAAGTTTTATGTAAATCGAAGCAAACCCATAGGGAAATGAATGTTTACATAACTCTAAGCAAACCCATAGGAAAAAGAATCTTGATGTAACTCGGAGCAAACCCATAGGAAATCGTGTAAATCGGGACATGGTTTTAGCACACAATCATTATGTTGGACGAATTTTATGTAACTCGAGGCATTTGTAAGTTGGGGTTTTACTGTATCTCAACTGGAGCTACAGAGGAAAAGGAATTTTGTGTGTGTGTGTGTGGTTTTACTGTCCTGACACGCTTAACACCAAGCAAATAGGAGGGGGAAAATAATTTCACTTTCCCTGCCCCTGCATAGAGGAGCAGGGAAAGTGTTTAATTTGCTGGAATTATGAAGCAGCTCATCAGCCACTTCACAATACCAGCAATTAGGCACCTGTTGCTGTTTGGACATGAGGGAGTGGGTTAAATGTTGTTTAGTTCCTCCCCCATTCTAATGCAGCCTCAGCAACCACGATCCCAGGCCGCAACAGAAGAAGCAGTCTGGACAGGCCTGGAATTTGATTTCGGGCAAGAAAGCTGCCAATTATGCCAGCACTACAGTGGTTTCTCCTCAGTGCCAAACAGATGCTTAAGGTTTGTTAGGACAGCAATATGATCCTAGTTTTGAGAGAGACAATAAACATACAGTGGCACATTACCTGATTAACATATCATGTAATAAAAACCACATTCCAGAGAGTGAAGTTTTACAACTGTCGGTATGTAGCTCCCAAGCCACCCAGCATCTGAAATATGCTGCTCAAAAAAATAAAGGGAACACCTAAACAACACAATGTAACCCCAAGTCAATCACACTTCTGTGAAATCAAACTATCCACCCTGGTAGCAACACTGATTGACATTCCATCCCACATGCTGTTGTGCAAATGGAAGAGACAACAGGTGGGCATCAGAGGCAATTAGCAAGGCATCTCCAATAAATGTGTGGATCAGCAGAAGGTGACCACAGACCACTTCTCAGTTCCTTTGCTTTCTGGCTGATGGTTTGATCACTGTTGAAAGCTGGCGGTGCCCTCACTCTAGTGGTAGCATGAGACGGAGCCTACAACCCACACAAGTGGCTCAGGTAGTGCAGCTCATCCAGGATGGCACATCAATGTGAGCTGTGGCACGAAGGTTTGCTGTGTCTGCCAGCGTTGTGTCCAGAGCATGGAGGCGCTACCAGGAGACAGGCCAGTGCACCAGGAGATGTGGAGGAGGCCGTAGGAGGGCAACAACCCAGCAGCAGGACCGCTACCTCCGCCTTTGTGCAAGGAGAAACAGGTGGAACACTGCCAGAGACCTGCAAAATGACCTCCAGCGGTCCACCAATGTGCATGTGTCTTCTCAAACCATCAGGAACAGACTCCATGAGGGTGGTATGAGGGCCCAACGACCACAGGTGGGGTGTGTGCTCACAGCCCAACACTGTGCAAGACGTTTGGCATTTGCCAGAGAACACCAAGATTGGCAGGTTCGCCACTGGTGCCCTGTGCTGTTCACAGATGAAAGCAGGTTCACACTGAGCACATGTAGCAAATGTGTCAGGGTCTGGAGACACCATGGAGAACGTTATGCTGCCTGCAACATCCTCCAGCATGACCGGTTTGGTGGTGGCTCAGTAATGGTGTGGGGTGGCATTTCCCTGGAGGGCCGCACAGCCCTCCATGTGCTCGCCAGAGGTAGCCTGACTGCCATTAGGTACTGAGATCCTCAGACCCCTTGTGAGACCATATGCTGGTGCGATTGGCCCTGGGGTCCTCCTAATGCACGACAATGCTAGACCTCATGTGGCTGGAGTGTGCCAGCGGTTCCTGCAAGACGAAGGCATTGATGCTATGGACTGGCCTGCCCGTTCCCCAGACCTGAATCCGATTGAGCACATCTGGGACATCATGTCTCGCTCCATCCACCAAAGCCACGTTGCACCACAGACTGCCCAGGAGTTGGGGATTGCTTTAGTCCAGGTGTGGGAGGAGATCACTCAGGAGACCATCCGCCACCTCATCAGGAGCATGCCCAGGTGTTGTAGGAAGGTCATACAGGCACGTGGAGGCCACACACACTACTGAGCCTCATTTTGACTTGATTTAAGGGCATTACATCACAGTTGGATCAGCCTGTAGTGTTTTCTTCCTTTCCAATAGAAAAGGCTGTGCATATGTCACTCTGAGTGTAACTCCAAATCCAGACCTCCATGAGTTGATAAATTTGATTCCCATTGTTAAGTTTTGTGTGATTTTGTTGTCAGCACATTTGACTACAGTATGTGAACAACAATAGGAATACAGTATTTCAGTCATTCAGATCATGGGACGCCGTATCTTTGTGTTCCCTTTATTTTTTTGAGCAGTATACATTGGCTCAATTCTGCCAATACTTTCTTTAGTTCTTATCTATGGATTTTTTTTCTTCTCAGCCCTATCCCATTCCAAAATGGCCATACCCTTCTAGACTAAACTCCTTTCGTGTCCAGGATCTGGTTCGAGAAAGATTAGCTGGCAAAACAAAAGTTGACGTGGCCCAGGGTATGCCAAATTGTAATTTTAAAATGTAAAAATCATCCACAATCTTCGAGGAGATTCATTCTGTGTACCCTAGACCCATGATGGTGAGCCTTGGTACTCAAGCCTCCATGAATCCGCACGAATGGGTTTACTGTGATTCATCTGGCCCACGCCACCCTCGTCGCTCCTGGAAGCAGAAGTAAAACGCAGCCATACGGGGCGGCGTGGGCTGGATGAATCACAGTAAACCCATTCGTGTGGATTCATGGGGGCTTGGGCTTCTGGGAATTGAAGTCCAAGAACATCTGGAGTGCCAAGGTTCGCCATCATGGCCCTAGACTCAACTGTAAGGTGCTTAAATAACTCCTTTCCAATAGAAAAGGCTGTGCATACTTGCCTGTTCAGAGTTCCTTAGAAATCCCCACAACTAAGAATGGACAGAAATTTTATCTCACTGTATTTTAGTTTCCCTACTTATTGAATTGAAATTATAATTCTTTATCATGTGAGGTTTAGCTCATTAATGCTTTGAGATCTACATCTGGGAGGTTCTTTCAAAATGCAGATTGATATTATCTCTCTCAGTTGCTCATGATATTAAATAGTTGTACCACATCTCATGTGCTCACACTTGCTTGTCACTTTGAGGCATCACAGAAAGGAAAAAAGGAATGAAACACCAACATAATCTTTGTAAATGACTTTATTTTAATTAAAATGCTCAAAGAATGGCACAATATCATCCAGTATTTTGGCAGCAGGGTACATTTTCTTTTCATGCTGCCTGGATGTGACAGATGTGCCATATTGTGACTTCCTTTGAAAATCAACCATCTGTGAATGCGGCCTTTAAAGAGCGGCAAGCTAACTAGGCTGTACTATAGCGATTATTAAGGTTTATTATTTTCAATGATGTGCAGCCTAAAGATGCTGATTAGAATAGCTGTGGAAATAATAGAGTTTCCAGAAGGAGAGTGAGTCTTTTAAAGATTAAAAATAACCAGAAATACAGCATTATTAAATGCACGTTGAATCATGTATCTGAACATTTGTGCTTCACATTTTTGCAGCTAGTCACATTGTATTCTTATAATCTTAGCACAGATACTATAGTCTCAAATATAGAAATTGGGATCAGGCCATTGGTCTCTTGGCATCCCAATCCTCTAGTATAAACTCCTGCCTAGCATTAATCATCTTTAAAAGTTGTGCCAGTAAAAGCCTTTTTTTCCAGTTAAGACCAGCAAAGAAAATATTTGCCTTAGAGAAGGGGTTTTATTTAACTTATGATTTTGTTATCCACAGAGAAGAGCATTAAATTAATCCCTAAACATATTTCAGTTCTAACAGTAACTCTGATGGGTTTATTTTCCATGCAAAGCAAAGCAATCACACTTATATACCACCCCATAGCGCTTAGTGCACTCTCTGGGCAGTTCACAAGTTAATTAGCATTTTGCCCCCAACATGCTGGGTACTTATTTTACCAACCTCAGAAGGATGGAAGGCTGAGTCAACCTTGAGTCTATTCTTTATTCAGGAACAAAAGGAAGGGAGATGAAAATCCTAGGTCTAAGGCTAGCTTGGCTGTGCTTCAATTTACCTGTCACCTACCAAAGACATTTGAAGTACAGTACTGTACTTTTAACAACCACTATTAACATCTCTTTTCAAAGAAGTAGCCATGTTTACTTCAGCATGTTTAGCCAAAGTAAAACAGAAACAAAGGGTTTGGCATTTTCAAGACTAATATATTTATTTCTCTGTAAGGCTTTGTAGACTGTCCACTTTTTCAGACACATGATGTAATAGTTAAGTCAATAGGGGACATGGTAGAGGTGTGAGTGAAATAAATATAGGAAAAAAGGGACAGTGAAATGGGAAAAGAAGGTGACTATTACAATAATAACAGTCTTTCAAAATGACAAGGATGTTGTTAATAGGTGTAACAATCAGTCAGTAATTGATCACATAAATATCCTGTTATTAATGATCAAATGATTTTAAGAAATCCTGCTAAATTTTGAAATGTTAAGAAAAATACATTTCTGGTTACAGCTGTACTCAGAACTATGGATAAATCCAGAGTGTATTAAGAATCTTTCGTTCTTATTTAGCCTTTATGATGTACAGTAGAATCTATGAATACAAGAAGTCCCCCATATCTACAGACTCAGTTATCCATGTGTCTAAAAATATTCAATTAAAAACTCCTGGAAAATGAATGTGTGTGTGTTTGTGTGTGTGTGTATTTCAGGAGTTTTTAATTGCATACGGGGCGGTATATAAATGTGATTGTTTTCTATGGCCCATTACCACATATGGTAACAAGAGGGTAACATTTACAAGGAACAGAGGCAGACATTTTGATGGCTTATGTAGAATGACAAAGCTCAGGTGTATGTTACGTAAAAGGTTCACTGCTATCCACAGTTTCAGGTATACACTGAACATCTTGGAATGTATTCCCCATGGATAGAGGGAGAGACCTGTATTTTCTGCTATAGCTCTCCCTCTTCTCTTGAACCTTCCTTTTGTTCACATTAGGTACTGTACAGTACTTTGATATCTGTAACAAAGGGTATGATGCATCGAGAATCCTCACTGATACGTTCTGCATTTAGGCACCAATAGTGAAAAGCTCTAAAAATTAGAATTTCAATACAAAAGCTCTGGATTACGTAATTTTAAAGGGGGGAGGTTTAAAGTAAAAATTATGGTCGTATTACATGGGGGTGAGGGGGTAAATTTTTCCCAAAGAATGGATCACGTAATTGTTGAATGGCCCCAGAGTGATATAGGACAACTCAAAGCATCAGAGTATTATGATTTACTGTGATTAGTAATGTTAGAAAGGTTGCATTGCAATTGTCTGCCGAGTAGCTATGGGGAAATTCTACTATCCACCTTTGACAGGCTGCTAAAGGCCCATTTGGATAGTTAAATGACATAGAGTGATATTTGGGCAGTGTGGTATTTGTTACATTTTTATCCCACCATTCTTTAAAAAGACCAAACTGGCAGTAATGGTCATTGGCCCTTACAATGAATGAAGCAGTTGTATTTCAATTGAGTTCTCAAACTCCCCTTACTTCATAAATGTCTAGCTCCTGAAGCTACATTCTGTATTCATCTGCAGGAGCAGACTATAGTCCACAAAATCATGTGCCAAGTATTGTGCCTAAAGACTTCATGTTATTCTTGCTACAGACCGATATAGCTATTTGCCTCCACCTCCAAATTTCCCTAGTATTCATGGCTGAACTCCTACCATGTAGTTCAACGGCTATGCAGTAGTTGTTCCCAGTTCTGATTCCCCAGAGGCTATTGAATTTTAAACTCCAGTATATCCAGTGGAGAGACTATGAGTTGTGGCTCAAGCAACATATGAGGACCCAGGTTTGGACACAAATACTATACTATGGAACCTACTGCCAACTGAGCTGCGTCTCGAACCCTGTAAGAGATTGCGAGAGAGGTTGTCTTTGAGCACGCTCAATATAGTTCTTCAGATTCTCGATAAAGATCCCGAAATATCCTTGTTTTACCCGAGGGATATCGACTCTGATGTTCTGCTTGTCCTTCGAGATTAACAAGACTGTATCTGCACGGATTCTTTTGCCACAGAGCTTGATATTCACCCATTTCGAGGACCTTGATCAGACTAGTAATTTTCATTCATGATGACGGACATTTTGAACCATTATGAACTATTATAATCAACCTTATATATGTTTAGTATGGTACATCACCATGGTTATAATGTTGTTTATAGGTGTGGGTCATATGCCTTGATAGATTTGAATAAAAATTTGAATTTAAATAAATAAATAAAAAAATAGATTTGTTCTTTGTATAAGGTTCTACGCGAATTTTACATGACCTTTTGCTTACTCACATATTACCAGTCCTGAATGTTACTTCCTTTGGAGTTTGTAGTTGCTCCTTGCTCCTTTTCTATTGGAATCCTACGCGGATATATATTAAAGAGCATACACTTTTTATTGCCCTTCTGTTTCGGGTGCTTTCTCCTCCCCGCCCCCGCCCTTCAGGAAAGGTCTAAAAACCTGGCTGGCAAAGCAGGTGTGGGGCCCCAATGATGGCATGGCCCCTGCCTGCTGGCTGATTTAAATATTAATAAGTCTCTCTCCCTCTTTTTAAGTGGTAGAGGTTGGGGCCTGGTAACAGTTTTTAATGGGGGTTTAAAAGTGGGATTTTTAATTGTAGTGTTTTTTTATCTTCTATAATCCTTCCAGAGTCCTTGGCGTTGGGTGGTAATATCAATCTTGAGATAAATAAAAATAAAGACAGTACATGATTACTTGGCTACCACTTCATTAAGACTGTATACATTCCTCTAATCAGAATCCAGGTGCAGTCATTGCCACATCACAATTGGTCACAGCTACATCAACATCATCATGAGGCAGTTTATTTTAGGAAAAAAGACATGAGAAGAAAGAACACAAAGTTAATGAGTAATCTGGTCATTTTGCTGCTTTTCTCACAGAAATGGAGGAGGCCGCAGTGGGACATTTTGCGCAATCAGTATTGTTTGTGAAATGCTGCGACACCAGAGGGCTGTTGATGTATTCCATGCTGTGAAGACCCTGAGGAATAACAAGCCTAATATGGTGGACCTTCTGGTATGAGCTTTTAAAAACTTCATCACTTAGTAGATTATCTCTCCCCCCCCCATCCCCTTTATCAGAATGCACATTGGTATTTTTGAGATTTATACTGAGAGCTTCTCATAAAGACAAGCTTGTTTTCCAAAGGGTAAGATGAAGTCGCTTGACTTGTAAGAGTATTTTTCTACTGCTTTCTTCCCAAGGAGACTTGTTCTGTGTATGCTAGAATTGCTGTGAAAACTCAAAAACTTCCAACAGAACATCCTTATTAATTTTTCTTTCTGGCAGAGAAATCCACATGGAGAACTGCCTTTGTGTGGCAGAAATAATAGTCAAGTAAAATGAAATGCCAGATTTTCAAATTATATATTTTATAAATAGCATAATCTCCTAATATTTATCAAGGCTGTGAATTTCAGTTTGACATTCAGAGTATTGCATTTAATTATGGCTCTTCTATCTTGCAGAAAGATTAAAAGAGTTGAGAAACAAAGGGCCAAGAGCAATTATTTCCTTGTAGAGTGCTTTATGGAACTTCTTAAATGTAGAATTGCTGAAACGCCAGCTGCTGTTATTAGGGGGGGAAATTATATAGGACAACTCAAAGCATCAGAGTATTATGATCTACTTCATTAGTACTGTAAGAAAGGTTGCATTGCAACTCTCATCTTGAGTAGCTATGGGGAAAGTCTACTATCCACCTTTGACAGGATTGCAAAGACTCATTTGGATAGTTAAGTGATGTACAGTGATATTTGTTCCATTTTTATCCTGCCGTTCTTTAAACAAGACCTAACTGGCAGGTTATTTTTAAACATCCATCTGGATACAAAATGTGCAACTGGAAAGAAATGTGTAGTTGGAAATGTGCATTTCAAAAAGAGGAAATTGCTGGGGTATTACAACTAAAAATTTTAATATGAGCATATGGAAACCCTTGCAAATGCTTTGAGAGCATTCAAGGACTGGTGTACATCCTAGGGGGTGGGGGAATAGTGACAACGCCAAACATATAATGGTGTTCACATAAGGTTTGTGTAACTTGCCTTGGCTACTTGAGAAAATGCCAGGGCACATCTTAGTCATACACCTGTTCACGTACACAGCTGGACAGCAAAGCCAAAATGCTCCTTGACACCTCATCTATTAAGTCACAATTACTTGCAGCAAGTTACATAAATGTACACCTATAGGATTCCAACCAATGCTTGGTTTGTCAACTAAACCTGATGTGGCAGCAGGAACATATAGGTAACTTTAAGGCAGATTTGTAATAGATAAAAACAATTAATTCCAATAGAAGAACTGCTACACATAAAGGGTGGAAGCAAGGATCAGCGCACACTTCAGCTGAAATTCACAAGTGAATCACAACTAGAATAAGTCCACTGAACCAGTGCAGATTTGGTGAGTCATCTCTGCCAAAACTTCTATTGATTCAGCGAGCCTACTCTAGTTGTGACTTACTAGATTTCAACCTTTATTTTGGATTTTTTTAAAAACATTTTCACTGTAGGCATGACACGTTTGTGTTGTTGAAGAATCTGCATTCATAACTTCCTTTTCCCTCTGCACCTTCTCCCCTTTCTGTAATCTAAATGACCAAGTGTTCTGCTTATTGATTTGCCTGTATGAATGATCTCATTGCCAATGCAGATAGTATTTGAGAAGGCGATTCCCATTGACCACATCTAACGCAAGTAAATAATTTGTACAGAAAAGGAAATTGTTTCATTAAGTAACTGTAATTAATAGAACATGAAATTAACGTCCTTGATTGTGTCCTTCCCACAATTAACATTCAGTTGTTTTCTTTCTTTGATTTCTTCCCCTAGGATCAATATAAATTCTGCTATGAAGTGGCTTTGGAGTACTTGAATTCTGGCTGATGACACAGACAGTGATTGTGGGAAAGACACAAAAAAACATTCACCGCCACAATCAAAGCAAGTTGCTTCGTGATATCTTATGTGTATGAGATGAGGACATCCCAGTGTTACGCTTCTATTGCTTTGTATCAGCTCTTTTTTTAAGAGCCCAAGAGAGTATTTCCAAAAAATGCTTGCACTGCCCATTTTCCACAGTATGGTTGATGCTTGAGACACCTGCAACCCCACAGTAACACACAAATGCACTTAAGTGGTTGAACACCACTATCATATAAACTCATCAACTTGATATACCAGCCTCGTTATCTGGTAAATGAAAGAGCACAATTCTACTCTATTAAAGAAATTTGTACTTTTTCCGTTGTATTTTGTTTGTTGCCAGTGATACTCTGTTGTTTGTTGTCAGAGCCTAGTGTACATTTTTGTTCTGTGGAGAATGCCATCTAGCATTTTGATAAACGTATTTTAGTTACATTTGTATTCTACTTGCTCCTAATAAAACAAAGCAACTGTAGCTTAAAACCAAACTAGGAGCTACACAAAAGAGTCCACATTAACTTTGCTGAGTTATATTTTCTGTCCAGTATATATTGTTTCAGAAGGGAGAGCCTTGACAGAAGTCCATTAAGAAAATGGAATAAATGCAGGATGATCAGATTAATATATCCAAAGCTTTTTCCCCCATTTGTTTATATTGTAAATATTTTTTTGATTTCATCAAATTATTTATTCATTAAAAAGAAATCTTTTGTGAAGCACAGTGACGGACAATCATTTTTATTAAGATCTGAAAATGCTTACTGTATAATTTTGTAAACATTTGTTTACTCTGTCTGGATTTGCAGCTTAATAAATAACTACATGTCTGATAAAAATCTCATTTAATATATAGCATCTCATGGCCTGGTATTGCCATCAGCTAAAGTGAAACCTTGTGAAGGATTTTCAAATGATTACTGGAGTGCAGCTCAGTGGGGGAGTCCTATTCCTGCAAGGTTATAACTCAGCTCTACCATGGATGTTTTGCATACATGAATTTTATAAATCTTGTCAGATTTTGCTGACAGTTCTGACTGCAGGTTGTCTGAAATTCTGTCCCAACTGGAGGAATATACTGGAGGAATATACTCACATTTTTAGAAGAGGTGCTTCCTGAAGAGGTAGATGTGTTACAGCAGAGGTTCTCAATGTTACTGCGCCACAGGCCGGACCACGTCTTCAGATATCTGAGCAGGTGGTTTTCCCCGCCAAAAATGCTGCCGTAGAACACAACTACGGCTGTCGTAAACATGTTTATGACAGCCGTGGGTGCATTTATTGTGCATTTTCAGCTGTTTTCGCCGCTACCATTGGCGGTGGCAGGAGTGAGGGTGGCATGATTTTGGCTGTTTGGCGATGGTGGTGGAAATAAGGGTGGCAAGCCAAATGAAATGGCACCACATGTCGGGGACGGCCCATTTGCTGTAGGTTGCAAACCCCTGTGTTATAGCAACTACATAGGTCACACATAATCTGTTTTGTTCTATTATTGATAATTAAATAGTAAACTATTTAATTATCAATTATATTGGTTCCTAACAAAGTAAATATGTAACCTAACACTTATATATTGTAACAAGAATACAGTAAAACCCTGTATAACGAAAAATGTCCATTCTGCAAGGCACTTAGTTATACAATTTTTTTGTTATATGAAGCATGCCTTGTATAATGAAAATCTATGGGATGCATCATACAATGGAATTTTTTTGTTGTACGATGCACCCCATAGAGATTTTCATTGTACGATTTTTCCCATAGAGATGCATTGCTTCGTATAACGAAAAGAATCATGGGGTATAGCAGTTTGCGCAAATCCTCTTCGTTGTACGGATTTTTTGTTATACGAGGCGTTTGTTATACGGGGTTCCACTGTATATAGACTTAAAGTGCTGTTATTAAATTCATAAAATGGCTTAACATTTCTATGACATCAGCATAATATTATGTAATTAATATGCTTTATAAACAGAAAAACATGTAATTTCTTTAATGCAGAATAAAAATGCACCAAGGCCTAACTTTGACCAATATTACAAAGTTTAAGCAGAAAAAGGGTTAAAAATATGCTGTCTACAATTTCTACTAACAACACCTATTGCATCTAAATATCACTCAAGATAAATATAGCACCTTCACTTTCTCGACCAACCATGAAGGGGCTTATCTCTTACGTAAACAAAGAAAGGAAAACAGGAAACAATATGACTTTCCCTTAGAAAAGTTAACACATTTTCTTAGTCACAACAGATCAATTATATGCTCCTAAAAGTAAAAACATTTTTTTAAAAAAAATCTAGTTTGGGCTAAATGAGACAGAACAGTTCTACAAAAATGTAAACAAAATAAGTAAATGAATTGAAAGGAATAAGCTTATCACGCTGTTTGGAATATCTCACCCCTCTTTAGTAGCACACCCAGACAGCAGATGAACTAAACTTTGAGCACTGGCAATGCCAGAGCTGCCTCAATTTGGAGGAAACTATGCTTTAGTGTCTTGCACGGAAGACAAAGAAGGAGCCGCAGTGGGGGCTAAAACACAGGTTTATTTCATGATGGTCAGGATGAACATGTGGTAATGGCGGAGGTACAGCTCATTTTATACTGCAGTAATACATTTGAATATTGTTGCATGGTAGCTCATTGGCTGCTACCGGCGTGACGTCATTCTGAGTCACGCCCATCTTCTCCAGGTGATCCTAGTGCGGGAAAGGTTCCCGCGGCTGCCGGTGATTGGGGAATGTGAACCATGTGAGCTGAACGCTCGCAGCTGCCCTCTATGGGCAGCTTACTCGTGTTCCTTACCAGCTGGGTTACATTGTAATCATTGCCAGGTTACATTCATACATTGTTAAAGTAATACTGTTACATACACAACACTCTTCCCCCCCTAGGATGGGACGAAGTCCCTCAACCATTGTGGCTTCCCGCACGTGCGCTTGGGGCGTGCGGCTGCTTGGTTTAGCTCAGGGGAACTAGGGGCTCGGAATCCCGCAGAATCTCGTCCTGCAATGGAAAGGGGGGACTCATTAGTCGTTCGGCGGGGACTCTGCGACAACCTTGCATTGGGGGAAGGGAACGGAACATACAGCTGAGATGTGAACCCCTGCCTGTTGCCCGTGGCGCCCGGGGACCCCCCCAGCACGAACCGACGGGGAGACCCTTGTTGTCTCGCCCCGGTCCCTTGCGCCTGCAACCGGCGTACTTGCACCTCTCCCTGCTGCCTGACCCGGAGTTCTAGGGGATGGGGAGCGTGAACTTCCCCCTGCTGCCTGGCTCAGGGGCTTGGTGATATGGTATACTCTAAAACAAAAGGGCTGGGGGGACTGGAGGTACCAGGGGCTGAACTGAAACCCCTCTTCTCGCTCGGACGGGTGGGGGACCACTCCACGACACCCCCCTGGTACGGTAACATAAAGTCAAACTCACTCCACTCTTTCAAAGTATCGTCCTCCTCGGCTGAGAATCCAGGGTATGCATTTGTACCCGAGGACGACGCCGTGTCTCCCCCTTGGGTTACGCGGGTGGGGGAGGACCCTAACGCTGATTCCCTTTCACTAGTGACTCGCCTTCTGAGTTGGTCAGCGTGCCTTCTCCAGAGTAGACCCGTACTAATCTCGACCCTGTAGGATACTGGCCCCGTTTGTTCAATGATCGTCCCTGGAACCCACGTTGGTCCCGAGGCCGCATAGTTTCTGCAGTGAACCGGGTCCCCTACCGAAAAGCTTTTGGAACTCTCTACCACTATATTTCTCCCTTCATCCTCCACCCTGGTCGGATCCAACCGATCAAAAAGGGTTACCGGCCGCCTCCTCATGAGGAGCTCGGCCGGTGAAAGTCCTGAAGCTAGAGGAGTTGCCCTATAACAGATGAGGAACTGACACAGTTGGAGGTTCAATTCCCCGGGGCCCATGCGCCGCAGTGCGTCTTTCGTGGTGCGCACTTGGCGCTCTACCTGACCGTTTGTGGCGGGCTGAAATGGGGCAGCGGTAATATGCCGGATGTCATTTCTCTCGATGAACGCCTTGAATTCCGCAGAAGTGAAAGTACTGGCGTTATTGCTAACAAGGATGTCCGGCAGGCCGAAGCAACTGAACACCCTGCGCAACTGTTTAATGTTGCGGCAGATGAGGTGCTAGTCATGGGGATTACTTCCAGGCATTTGGAATACGAGTCGACTATCAGCAGAAACATGGACCCGCAGAAGGGGCCAGCGAAGTCGATGTGTATTCGGGACCATGGCCCGCGGGCCGTGTCCTATTCTCTATGGGGTAGCCGGGACTCCTCGGGCCAAGAGCTCTGGCAGCTCTCACACGTGCCCACTAAGTGTTCTATGTCCGTGTCTATTTGGGGCCACCAGAAGTAACTCCTGGCCAGTGCCTTGGAGCGCACTATTCCCGGGTGGCTGGTATGCAGTAGCCTCAGCATCTTCGCCCGCAACTTTTCTGGGATAACTACCCGCTGGCCCCAGAGCAAACAGCCCCTTTCAAGGGAAAGCTCTACTCTACACCTGAAAAATGACTTGAACTGCTCCTCGGGGGGAGTTGTGGGCCACCCTTTCCTTACCCAGGAACTGACTTGGGCCAGATTTTGTCGGCCGCCGTGGCTTTGGCGAGGTCTGCCGGGACTATGGGGGGGTGAGTCGAGAGACTTTATCAGCAGGACTTGATGGTCCTGCTCTACCTCATATGCGGGATCTCCTAAACTAGGGAGAGGAGACCGGGACAGCGCGTCCGCATGGGAGATCTCCTTCCCTGGGCGATAGGCCAGCTCATACTGGTAGGCGTTAAGGAAAATCGCCCAACGTAGCATTCTGGGGGACAGAATTTGTGGGGTGGGCTTGCCTGTGGTAAAGATTCCCAGAAGGGGCTTGTGATCAGTCACAACCGTAAACTCGCCGCCGTATAGGAAATCGTGGAACTTCTTTGTTCCCGCGATGATGGCCAGGGCCTCCCTATCTGTTTGCGCGTAGTTGCGCTCCGCCTTTGAAAGGGACCTGGAGTAGTACACAACCGGGGCTTCCCGCCCGCTCTCTAACACGTGGCACAGCACCGCCCCCACCCCCACTGGGGATGCATCACAGACTAAAACTACTGGTCTCCTCGGGTCGAAATGAGTCAGGACAGCATCCAAGGATAAAAGCGCTTTGAGCTCCATGAACGCTTTCTCTTGCCTATCTCCCCACCGCCAAACCGCCTCTTTCTTTAGTAGCGCGTGCAGTGGCTCCGCAACGGATGCCTTCCTTGGCAAGAAGGAATGGTAAAAATTAAGGAGCCCTAGGAATGACTGCAGCTCCGGTTTCGCGGTGGGACGAGGGGCGTTTTGCACAGCCGCAACCTTCGACTCGGAAGGCTTGATGCCCTCCGGGGTTATCTTGAACCAGAGAAACTCAACCTCCCTCGCAAAGAATACACATTTGTCCCTTCTCACTCTCAGTCCCGCTTTCTCGAACACTGAAAGGACCCTGTCTAGCCTTCCTCGCTAGCTCTGATTCACTCCCTGCTGATATCAAGACATCGTCAAAATATGGGAGCACGCCTGGAAGCCCCTTTAAAAGGCGTTCCACAAGGGACTGGAAGATCCCAGGGGCCGAATTTACGCCGAACTGTAGGCGCGTTACCTTAAATGCCCCTTTGTGTGTAACGATGGTTTGCGCAGCGGCAGCAGCTGGGATTACTGTGAGCTGCTGATACGCCTGCGCCAGGTCTAGCTTGGCGAAACACCTCCCCCCATGCAACGTGGCCAGTAAGTGGCTAACCACTGGCACCGGATATGCATTTGGCCGAATGGCCTTGTTAATTGTACATTTGTAGTCAGCGCAAATCCTGACCTCCCCGTTTGATTTTAAGGCTGTAACAATTGGAGTCTCCCACTCTGCTGAATCAACTGGAACCAAAATCCCCTGCCCCACCAATTTGTCCAGTTCCGCCTCAATCTTGTCCTTGAGGGCAAAGGGCACTCTTCTTGGCTTGAGACATATGGGCCGGATTTCTGGGTCCAACTCAAAAGAAACTGGTGGCCCCTTGTAAGTCCCGAACCCCTTTTTGAAAACGTCCGGGTGCGCATCGCACACGTCCCGAATTGGGTCAGTCTCTATGGCATTAATGCCGGACAGTTCGATTCCCAGGGGAGCAAACCGCTGGGTTCCCAAAAGGCAACATCTTCCCCCCCTTGAGAACCACTAAGGGCAGTTTCTCTGTGTAATTTTTGAACTTCACCGTGAAGTTCCCCACCCCCAACACTGGGATCCCATAGCCCTGCACGTCCCGCAAGCGTGACTTCATGGCCCGCAGTTTGGGCCGCGCATTTGGGGGAATGCGCATGAACTCCGTCTGGGACAGAATGGAGTAGGACGACCCCGAGTCTATTTCCATCCTCACTGGAACCCCTTGTAACAGTACCTCTGCAAAGAAGCGCCGGTGCTCCAGGCCCACACAGTTCACGCCTTCCGCGCCATCGCTGGCTGAGACCTTTCCGATGCCGGCCGCCTTTCGCTGGTGTGCTTGAGGGTGTCTCGATGCGCCCTTGTCCTCGGTTCGCCCGCGCCTGCAGACTCTGGTGATGTGGCCCTTCCGGCCGCAGTTGTGGCACTCGGCCTTCTGGAATGGGCATCTCGTCCGGTCGTGAGATGCCCCACAGCCGTCGCAACGGCGGCCTTGTTGCTCGCTGGTCTGGCGCCTCTCCCCGCATTTCTTTACCTTCTGGACGTCGTTGTCCTCGCTGGAGCAGGAGTCCGCCGTCGTGGACGACTCCTCGGAGGTTGCTGATGTGCCTGCGGGCGACCGGGGTGCCCGCCAGGCTGTTTTTGCTGACGTCCGCCGGGCCGCTTGCATGGGTGACTTGGCCCTCTCAGGTGTGGCCCCTCGGGACTTGAACACTCTGACCCCGCTCCTGGCCGCCTCGGCTGCTTGGGCCTCCCGCAATACCTCGTTGAACGTGAGGCGATGGTAGTGGGTCATCAACTTCCTCTGGACCTCCTCGTCCCTCAGGCCACACAGCATGCAGGCTCGGAGGGCCGTGTCCAGGTCCTCCCATTGGAAATTGACCACCGCGAGCCTGAGGGCCGCCGCGTAGGCAGACACGGACTCCCCCGGGCGCTGGTCCCGCCTGTGGAATGCGACCCGGGCCGGGAAGATT
Organism: Bradypodion pumilum; assembly: GCA_035047305.1. Classification (NCBI taxonomy): domain Eukaryota; kingdom Metazoa; phylum Chordata; class Lepidosauria; order Squamata; family Chamaeleonidae; genus Bradypodion; species Bradypodion pumilum. Next base: position 266,804,899 of record JAWDJD010000004.1, on the reverse strand, counting down.
GAAACGGGAGGCTGGAAGTGCTCACTCAGTAGCGCCAGGATGCAGTCGATGGGCACCACGTCTACCTTCCGGGGAGCCACCAGGTTCATCAGGATACGCAGCGTGGCCGGCCCCACCTGGGCGAGGAAGTGCGAGCGCATCTTCCCGTCGTCGTCGATGCCTGCAGCATCCATCGTGTGCCGAAACTGGCACTCGTACAGCTCCCATTGTGCTGGATCGCTGATATCAAACTGGTGAGGTTTGACCTTGGGACACGCCATGCATCCCACCTTCGTCACCAATTTAGTGTCTTGAACGGAAGACAAAGAAGGAGCCGCAGTGGGGGCTAAAACACAGGTTTATTTCATGATGGTCAGGATGAACATGTGGTAATGGCGGAGGTACAGCTCATTTTATACTTCAGTAATACATTTGAATATTGTTGCATGGTAGCTCATTGGCTGCTACCGGCGTGACGTCATTCTGAGTCACACCCATCTTCTCCAGGTGATCCTAGCGCAGGAAAGGTTCCCGCGGCTGCCGGTGATTGGGGAATGTGAACCATGTAAGCTGAACGCTCGCAGCTGCCCTTAAACAGCTGGGTTACATTGTAATCATTGCCAGGTTACATTCATACATTCTTAAAGTAATACTGTTACATACACAACATATACCCTCCCTCGAACTGCAGTGGCTGAAACTGCTAAGATGCTGACTGGAAGGTGGAAGGTCAGCAGTTCAATTCCCAAGTACTGCAGGACAGAATGAGCTCTTGTCTTTGTTCCAGCTCCTGCCAACCTAGCAGTTTGTAAACAAGAAATTGCAAGTAGATAAATAGGGACCACTTTGGTGGGAAGGTAACAGCGCTCCGTGCACTCCAGTGTCTAGTAATGCCTGCCACATAACCACAGAAACATCTGCAGAAGCAGACAGCGCTGGATCTTTAGCTTTGAAACAGATGAGCACTGAACCTAGAGTCGGATACGACTGGCTTTCGAGCAAGGGAAACCTTTACCTTTATACCCTCCCTCACCCAAAACTACTTTGGCAACAAGAAGACTAATAATAAGAATCAGTTGTCACTTAAAGCAATAGCAGTACTGCCTCCCAATTCCATATTTGACAATTTCTTTCTTTTTGGCTCTTTTGAATAACCATCCCTTCCCCCCTCTCAGTCAACTGGCCAATTTCAGTCTGCTTTAAAGGTTCATTCCTTGCCTCTCTTTTTTTTGTGGGGGCGGGGGAGTAAAATGCTTTCAGGCCATTATTAAAAATACATTCTGACACATCGCACCATAGTTGCCTCACCAACCATGGGTTACCACACTCATCAGAATCACCCGGCACTGTGTATGTCTCCCTCAACTTCCAAGTTTTTCTCAGCAACCAAACAACCTTCCATCCCGACATGAGATGCTGAGTCTCACAGCTTGGAGAATTCCCCAACAATAGCCAAAAAAATTTTCTGCATTACGTATTGCACTGATAAGGGAAAGACATATATGCCCCCAAATGAAGGAAATTTCAACAGTTCATGGAATCTACAGGAAAATCACTTCATCCCCCCTTACATTCTGTTTTGCATCTACTTTATTTGAAAGAAACAGGACTCATCCATTCTTTCAGCCATTGTCACTCATCAACCTAGACATTCTTCATCGTACCTTCTGTGAATCCCCACTTACGGGATCTGCGCCTGCACGGTGACGTGACCGGAGCTTTCAAGCTGATTGGATAAAAAGATGTGGTTAGGACTGCCCACCGTGCCGCCCACCTTTAGGTGCTATTTCACGTTATTTTCTCAGTTCTCTTCTTTCCGCCGTAGCTGCAGGAGACCATTGAGAGCTCTTCAATTTTTGCATTGTTTCCTCAGAAAAGACTAGCTAATTCTTCGTCATTTTTGCAGCCATTGTCACTCATCAACCTAGACATTCACCTGCACCTGCAACTCTGAAACAATTTATGAAAGGCTTTAATACTTTATTTCCTGATGTAAAGAGACTTTCTCCACAATGGTCATTACTTCTTGTACTTCCAACAGTTAACACAACCCCCTTTGGAAACTATGGCAACCACAGGACTTTAAAACTATTTTTGTGGCAATCACATCAGGAAGACGTTTCAGTGAGCTTGCTACCTCGTGTTGTGACCCACCTTACTTATAATTCTACAAGGAAAAAGTAGTCCTTTATACAGACATTACTTTTCTGCCCAAAGTAGTCTCCTCTTTTGATGTGACTGAATCCTTGATCCTTCCTTACCATACCCATCTTCTTCATTGAAAAGCCCAATGCATTCTCTAGATTTATGTAGAGCTTCATCTTTCTATGTCTCTCGTACAAAACTGTCAGGAAAGCATCACGTTTATTTATAGCATAGAGAGGATGTAAGAAGGGCCTGCAAGTCTCTTCTCAGATAATTTCAAAATGGATGGTTTCTACCATACCCCTAGCATATCAAATAGCTAAGAAAGCACCACCTCATGGTCTCACAGCCCATTCAACCAGAGCAAGGTCAAAAGCCTTTACCTTTGATAGAGTAGTGAACTTGGACAACATCTGAAAAAGTGGATACATGTCTCGGCAGTTGACCTTCATCAGACACTAAAGACAAGATTTTCGAAAGAGGTCCACTGCTCTATTTGACAGACTGGTTCTTGCTTCTGCCATGCAGTGACACCTACCATCTGATAAGTGAGCTTGTTACTCTCCTAGTTAAGTGAATCACAAGGACCACGAAGGACAATTTGCTTACCTATACCTAGTTCTTCGAGTGGTCACCTTTGAATTCAAACATCCCACCGAGCCGAGCCTCTTTCTGTCACATGCCTCTTGTGCAGTGGTGACAGTAGAACTGAGGCAAACATTGGTTGGGAGTCTCACATGAAGGAAAGGAGAGAGGGGCATGTCGCTCTTTCCAAGCTCTGGAATGTTCCAACTGGTCTGTGCATACAGACAATATCCAGTTGTGTGAATTCACAGGTAACCACTCAAAGAACTATATTTACAGGTAAGCAACATGTTTTTCACTCAGAAACAGGGCAAGGGGGCAGGGCGGGTGGGAAATAAATCTATTTCCACTTACAGTAGTGGTGAACAAAGTGCAAGCTGTTAGTTGTATGTGGCCTTCAGGAGCAATCTTATGGCCCTCAAACCCATCCCAGAGTCCCTCCCAAATTCAGAACACTAGCCCCCTTCCCATTGCTGGGATGTGTGATAAAAGTATTTTGCCTCTCCACCCCCAGACTTTACTCTTTGGGGACGCCTATTTGGAACTCCTGCTGATTATTCATACTGTTGCTTTTCTCACTGCCAATTGTGCTATGCCACTGGCTACCTGCTTGGGCTATGCACTAAGTCCTTTAACGTGGTTCTTTGAACATCCACGCATTAATTTCTTTCGCATGCATCTGTTGCCTTGACCTTGACAACACTATTGTGTCATTTCTCTAGGCGTGTTCCTGAATCATGTTCCTAAAGCTGAAGCGATTCAACCTGGCAAATAATATCACAAAACCTTAACTCTTTGTGTCTTTGTTTTGCTTTCAGCAGCCTACAACTGTTGCTATTAAAATACATTATTCTGGATTATTACTAGTGTGAATTTTTTAAAAATGAATTTATTCAGTCATATTCTACTGTAAAAGCTTTGAATCACTCAGGCTCCACGCTAGCATGACTAATTAGGAATGTAATTGCAGCATAACTGCTGTTGGCAATTACTGAACAAGATAAACCCTCCACCAAAATAACATCTTGCTTCCCAGAACAGTTTTAGACTCTACATTTAAGAAGGGAATAAAGGACTCTTATTTCTAAATTGGGCTATGGTTTGAAAACTTAGGTTAGTGACTTCTGTGGTTTGGAGGCAGGATTTTATGTTCCTTGAATAAATTTTTCCAGGAGGGAGCAACCATACTTCCTGTTGAACAGAACATTTTCTAGATTTACTGCACTTGTTGAGAAGAAAATTTTGCTTAATTCCTGCATTTTCTTGGTCCTTTTCAAAACGATTTTATGACGTGTAGTCCCAGATTTGAAGGGAAAAACCACCTATTTTAACAGTAGCTTCCTACAATTTCTATCATTATTAGAGTCTAATAGATTATCATGTAATTGGAGATCTTCTTGTGCTGTATCTGATTCTGAATATTGGTGATCATCATGGTGATCAGCCATGAAGACTGTCCTGAGACTATAACACCAAAAAAAGTCTGCTCTCTGGTCGCTACTCTCCAGTACTGGAATATTGAGACATGAATTGTACATAAGAAGATATGAAGATCCCACATAGAACAAGCATTTGAACTGAGCTTTAAAAATGAACAGCAAGCCAGTGCGATCAAGACTGCACTGTTTAAAAGGTCCCAACCATCTAGTCCTGAATTAGGAAATAACTCATTTAAAAATGGGGGCGGGGAGCAGATACTTTCTGCAATGTGCTCCTGCAACAAAATATTTTGAAATAACAACGTGGAATGGAGTTCCTCTTATGGTCATGGCTGTGATTCATTAGCAATGATGGGATTTTTTTAGTGTTCTGATGGGCAATATTCTGACCCTAGAAATCATTGCAGAAGTTGACTTGCTGGTTGTTGCCTTTTTGTCAAACTCAGACCTAAAGCCTGACTGAACAGGTTTTATTCGAGAGAGTGAAGCAATAGCACCAACTCACGACAAAAGACTGGGAGAAAAGGTTTGCATCCTAGCTTTCTCTTAATATAATTGGAACAATTAATTAAAATTAGTATAACCTGAAACAGTTGTTGGAACATTTTGTTGGTTAGCTAAATGTCTTCTTTTCACACTTCCTGCAAAGTAGAAAATGGATAAAATAGATTCTTTATTACATTCCCTAGAAATCCTTATTTGCAGAAGTATGGTAATCAATTAAAAATATAGATCTTATTACAGCCTGAATCTTTTGGAGATGCAAGGCAGGTACTGCTTTCCCACCTGAAAAAAAAGGAAGGAAATCTGCTCCAGGTCCTTGAAGACTTAATTAACTGAGTTCTGACTTGATGTTCTTTAGTCCTTGCAAGTGTTGCATCAAATGCCTGCAAAGTATTTGCCAAGCTAGACTTAAAAGGAACTGACCTTTGCCGGTGAAACAGTCCAACATGCCTTAATTTGTATCAAAAGCACACACTTATAAAGCCAATGCTCTCTGAATTGTTCCTCCTGTAACTGGGAGTTAAAAGAGAAATGGCCTTCACTGTCCTTGTAATTTCAGGCAATGGGGTCATGGTAGCAAAATTCATCAATGGATACCATTTCATTTAATGATGTTTTTGAGTATATGTCTTGGAAAACAGGTGTAAGAAAGCTGAAATGCTGGACAGTAGCGTGCTATTCTTTTCTCCAATGCTATTGAAACAAAGTTTCCGAGTTGCTCACTAATTCCAGTTGAAAGGTAGAGGACAGCTTGTGAAGGGTACCTGAACAGTTTTATTTTCAGACTAGCTTAGGGTCTGGCTTCGCCCGGGGATGGTGGGGGTGGGGGTGGCACCCTCCCCCTGTGGTTTGTGGTGGTGCGCGAGGTGGGAACGTGGCTGAGGCCGGTCTTCCTCCTCCTCAATGCCTATCAGGGGAGCCCTTTGGAGAGGAGGGTCCCAGGGCATTCTTGCCAGTCAGGAGCCTCGGGAGGGGGCTAATCCAGATGGTGGGGAGAGCCTTCTTCCCTTCCCTCTCTCCTTATTTCCCTGATGTCTCACTTCCCTCCTTACTTCCTTTTTTCCCTCCCTCCTTCCCCCATCCCTTCCTTCCCACTCCCTTCCCACCCTTCCTTACCTCACTTTCCCTTTCCATACTTTCATTCCCTCCCTTCTTCCTTCCTTCCCCCTTCCCTCCTTCCTTCCCGCTATCCGTGCGTCCTTCCATCCTTCTCCCCTTCCGCCCTTCCTTAACTCCCTCCCTCCTTAGAAAAGAGACCCTTCCTGGGCAGGTCGTTGGCCAGCTGCAGCTGGGGGTCTTTTACTGTGTCACCGGGAGGTGGGGTAATCCCTGTGGCCCTTGGAGCCGGGGTCTCGCCTTCCCGGCTGCTTGGGTTCAAGGGCTGAGCAGACGTTCCGCCCTATCCTGGGTGATGCCTTCCTCCCCCATGGGCCCGGGCCCCCAGGGGCCACACAAGATGCTGCAGTGCTGGCGTGTGAGCCATTTTGCCACTGCCTCTGTTTCTGCGACTTACCTCGGATGAGTGTCATGCATAGTCCAGGTCCTGTTTCGTGACTCTTGCCCTACCTTCTGGGGTGGTGGTTGGTGGTGGGGTGGCTTGCAGGGGCCACCTGCCCGTTGCTGGCATGGAGGCCTTGCCCGTTGTCAGGTGTGGCTTGTTCTCATGGCTTCCAGGCCTCGCCTGCTCCATCCCCTCCAGTGGCCTCCTCCTCCGTTGTCGGTTACATGGCCACAGTGCTTGGGCGCACCGGTCTCCTGTTGCTGTCCAGGTGCAGTGGATGGCTCCATGGCCACTATGTGTGTAGGTACCAGCCATTGGTGTGTCATTCACGTGTCTGTTGCTCTGCCCTCTCTGTGCACTGCCCAGCCTCCCTGATTGGCTGGGGCACATTTTGCATGTGTGCCGGCCTCTCGGATTGGCTGGGGTGTGCTGAAGGGGGCGCTAGGACTTGTAGTTGTTCTGTTTTTTCTAATTTGTGGAGTGCAGGCCCCACTCAGCCTTGGGACCCTCACAGTGCTGACCCTAGTTGCAAAAGGTACATGTATGCCAAATATCACGGGATTTGCTCCAGGGGTGTGGAAATGTATTCCACATACTTACATCCACACCTTTGCTTTATAGATATAGATGCAACAAAGCCAAACCTTGAATCAGCATTCCAACAGCCTTGCACCTACTCAGAGCACACTCCCATAGGAGATGAATGATGTTTCTGAAAAATATTCACTCTCAACTCATGAACACTATGGTTTGCATGGCATTCTGCCCTCAAATGATACAGGCACATATTCTCCCAATAGTAGATAGAGTCTCCCCTAAGGATGCCATACATCATGGAAAACCGGGATTGTCCCAGATAAACAATCAAAAAATTGTCCTGGCTGGTTCAATAAAAATAATGTTAAAATCCCATATTTTAAAAACTTACTGATTTGTATATTATAACACCCAGAGCCTTGCTGCAACGCACCACACACGGAAGGAGAGAAGGTGGGAAGTGCCTCCCTCTTAGTCCCTCCCCATCTTGAGCTTTCACTCACTCACTGACACACACGGAGGGAGAGAGGGTGGGAAGCGCCTCCCTCTTAGTCCCTGCCTGTCTTGAGCTCTCATTCGCTCGGCCGGCTGGGGCTTTGCAGGTTTGGAGGGGAAAGCAGAGGCTGAGGAGGAAGAGAAGGGAAAGAAACATGCTGGCTACCAAGCTGGAGAGAGTCACTTGCACCTTGGTCTTGCCTGCACCTTGCTTCCAGTGAGTGTGTGTATGCATGAGTACACCAATCTTGGCTCTTGCCAGTGGTGCAGCAGCAGCTGGGATTATTAGGGCGAAGGCTGTTTTGTAGATAACCTGCCCATTTTCATTTATTTATTTATTTAATTCCACTTTTACCCTGCCCATCTGGGAAGTCTTCCCCACTCTGGGCAGTTAGCAAATAACACATTTTAAAATATATACTTCTGTCCCAGATTTGTGGGAGAGAATTATGGCAACTCTAGTCTCCCCTCTCTCACAAAGAAACAAAAATCATCTGTTCCTCCTCTTCATTTCATGTGGAACACTGCAGCTACTTCTATGCTCAGAGATTCTCTTGGGGTAGGAGTGGGGTGGGGGTGGGAGCAAGAACTGGCAATGGGTGGCAAAGTCTACAAGGAAGGGTGATGGTCCGGGACAACCTCTGGGTTGGAGAGATAGGCAGGATATCTCTCAATGCCATTTCCAGGGAATCCTAAGCAGGTGAAGGCATCTGCTTGGGAATACCCTGAAGCAAATAGTGAGCCACTGTGTGAGACAGAATGCTGGACTGGATGGGCTGTGGCCTGTTCCAGCAAGGCTGTTCTTATGTCCCCAAGTGGATTAAACCTCACTTGAATCTATCTTGATGGAGGACAGCAGCTTCATCAATACTGGCCTGGGGCTGATGAGGACTTTGTGTGCCAAATGGGCTCAGGGACCAGAAGGTGACTCATGGAACTGGATCAGCGGTATGGGTGTCATGCTGTGATGCGGAAAGCAAATGGAAGGCCACTGCATTATATTGTTCCCAGGACAATCTTCATGGCTGATCGCTATAATGAGAGCCAGTATTTGGAATCAGATATGGTACTTGAAGAAGAAGAATCACCTATCATTCAATGGACCTACTATAGTTGTGACCAACAACTAGACTTCATGCTATGTTCTGGAAAAGTGCTGTAGCATGGTTTTTCAAAAGTTTACTTTCTTTAAAAGGATGATTAAAATGATTTGTGCTGCAAAAATGCAGTGAATACATCATGAGCTCCCAGCTAAGTCATTGCACATGTATAACAGAAATCATGTAAATTACAGCAATGAATTGCCACTAATTAACAAGGATTCCATTGCACAATTTTGAGTGCAGCCAGGAATATGATCTGCACCTTATTTATGCCTGTTTAGGTGAAATCAGTAAAGGATTGTTAAGGCACCACTTCACCTGAAGTGATTTCACCTAAACAGGCATAAAGGGTCAATAGGATGCTGGCTGTGGTTTCATCAACTCCCTCTTCCTGATCATCCTCACTCATGTCTTGCATGCCCCCTGTTGTGGTGCTGGAAGAATTACAGCCTGATGAGTACACTGTTTGGTCAAGGTGGATCTTTCTGGCCCAATTCCCCATTTTTCTCTTTTACCATTTACTCTTGCTTCTACCTCTCATTCCAGAATGGCTTTGAAAGAAAGCAAATATTTTTATTTTGAATTAAGATTTATCCCTCCACATTTGTGTCAAATAACTGGAACTATGACCATGGATATTCTGTGAATCTGCATCAATGACACTGCTCGGTCTAACATTCACACCAGACACCCAATATGACCACTTATAACATTTTTTTCAGCAAGGAGTGTACAGATACTGAGTGCGGATACCACCCTGGTTCTAAACATATTCAACATTCCATTGTGCTGAGTGGTAACTGGGTCAAACCTACCAAACAAATTTATTAAATTATGTTTCTAACTTACCAGCCAGAAGAATTTTGCAATGAAGTTTTCAGGATCATTGCTGTAAAATACATTAAGTTGATACTGTAGTTACCTTTCAGAAACAGCCAGGCTTGTCTCTTTGTAAATTATGTCCGCAGCATCTGCAAAGCCATTTAACAGACAAATTAACATCAACTACTCATTCTTGCAAGACTGTGTTAACTGAAGTGCTTTTTCAAAATAGCCTGAATCGATGAGAGAAAATAAACTTTTACTTGTTTAGATGGAAGCTTTGTAAGGCAGACTATTTAAATAACTTCTCCCTACTTCTGTGAAATTATTTCCCCACTGTCTAAAACCAGGTCAATTTTTCTTTTGTTTCTTCTGTTGTGTCTTTGAATTTTAATGTTTTTTAAAGATTAACCCCACATACATAAGACCATATTATTATACTCTATACAGTCATTAAGTTATTCAGAACCCACAATCAATGACAAAGGTCAGGACTCCACTTTGCCCATCAGCATGCAGTGAAAAGATAGTGGGAATATAAGGGTCTTCATGGCAATCTATCTTCAGCTAATTAGTCTCTCATGGAGAAATATCAAGCAGACACTTCAAATAGCTAAACTAGAACTAGTAAAATTAATAGAATTTTAATTCTATCTTACTTGGCATTGAATAGGACTGATAGCGCCCCCCCCCCTCCCCCATGGCAGCATTGGGGGAGCTTTTCTTTTGACAAAATAAACTTTTCTCAGCATAATCATGTTTGGTCTTATATATTGATATTGAGCAGAGCTTAGGGAGATTCTGATTCTTTTTCCTCTTTTTCTAACTATATTTTCCCTTCTTCTCTCACATAAAAATAAAAGATCAATGTTTGAATTTACTTCACCATTTCAATCTCTCTGATTAGGTGAGGGGGGAAACCCTGTAGGAATTGGGGCCGTGAGGAGGCCCTTAGGATCCCGGAGGAGACTGGTCAAAGGAACGACACGAGGCAAGATGGAGAGAAGACCAGTGATTTATTGAGGGAAAATCATCAGTATATATTATGTCCAAGGCTGCGCATGGTAGAATGGTCATATGGCAGAAAATTACATCACCCATTTACCTGGGTTAATTGAGAACCTCTCTGGGGGAAGTTAATTAACTAAGACAAACACTGACCAGTGTCTGAGGCTTAGGCTAGGGTAAATATGGCTTCTATTTGCACCAGAGATTAAGCTTAACTCAGAGTGAGTAATTGCCTAATACGTAACAGAGGTTAGAGATTTGCTCTCTCAGCAGAGCCGTTGTTCAGGTCAGGGAATTGGGTGAATCAAACCCTATCATTTATCCACCCCCCTTAATTTCTCTCTGCTGGCAAGGGCCAGGGGCCAGGAGCGTGCTCGCTAGGTTTAACCTCTGCCAGAGGCCATGCGTGCCAACTGGGCACGCGGATCCACATCTCCCCTTTTAATTTTTCTTAAGAGCCTGACCAGCGACTCTGCGTAGGAGCGGGGCCAGCTGATGAGCGGGAATGGCGTCTCGGGGTTTCCTTCTGGGGCGGCACCTTGAGATCAGCGAGGGAATACATTGTGCAAAGCAGCAGAGTGCGATGCCTAGTATAATCAGCCCCACAACCACCTTGAGTACCGTTTGGAGCCACCCCCAGGGGATCCATGACCACAAGGAGTCCTACCACCCCCATGAAGAATCCTCCTTGATGTTCTTAACTAGGGTGTGGAGGTCCGTGAGCTGGCTCTGTATCTTGTGGGTATTGTCTGTGAGATTTAAGCAACACATGCTGTGGACAGACTTGCAGCCCATATGATGTAACAATAGGGGATAATCGATAGCTGCTTGATTATCCAGTATGGCATGGCGAAGCTCTGCCTGCTCCTGGTTGAGCAGCGCTATTGCTGAGGAGGTGTGGTTGATGGCTTTTGCTAGACCGCAAGCCAAGCGACCAATCCTCTTTGTGTTGCCGACGGCTAAGCCTGGCACGCCAAAGATGCTGACTACAGCCTGGTTTTTCAGAGCTGTGGGTCTGAATCCAGACTGCTTTCTGTAGCAAGGCAAGATAATGAGATGTGTCATTGATTTACTGTGACCTGGGTTGATTCTAAGCTATCTCTGCAGCTTCTGGCATTGTGCAAATGTCTTTTCTAACACCTATGGGGAGGTGTGAAAATAGGCTGGGGATTATCGGCTACCGGGTGCTCAAACTTTCCAAGCAATGGGCCGGTGCAAAACATGGGCCGGTCTGGCTTCCTTTGGTGGAAGCTGGCTGTTATTAACAACATACAGAAATTCAAGTGTCCCTTGCAAATCCCAACTGGAGCATTGTACAAGGCATGTATAAATAATAGCAACTACAGATAATAATAGCAATAAAAGACATTCAGCAGCTTTTCGAAGGATGAGGCTTCTCTTCTTGGTGGGGTTTCATGTGTAACTTGAGCTTGGAAAAGTCTTGTTTTGGGGAAAAGCATGGTCCTCAGAAGTAGCACTGAGTATGCAAAAATGTTCATAGAAATGTCTTTGGAGATGTAAGTCATAAAGGAAGACGGACAGCTGATGACATCCAGGACAGTGAGTGGTGCCGCTCTTTGCAATCATCCGGGTCTGACTCTGGCCTCTGGGACCTGCATGGGGAAGAGACTTGTTTGGGAGATAAAAATTCTGAGAGAGTTAGTTAGTTTTGCACCTATAGGATAGCAATTGCTGTGCAACTGTGGGGCGTGGTTCCCCCCTTTTCTGTTTGTTTGTATTAATGCAAACGTGCATGTACTGCCATTTGCCAAAATGTGGGGATGTGTGACGTCCCTTTGTCACACCTGAATGGCCTCTGTCCCTCGTGGGTTGACCCCCCACGAGGGCCCCCCCGGTGTCCCTGCACGATGCAGATAGGAACGGACTAGGCCTTGGGCTTGGGAAAGTGGCAGGTTGAACTGCCTTGCGAGCGCTTTGGCATTCTGAAGAGGGAATGCATGACTCTGAATTGGAGTAGTGAGAAACAAACTTAGCAAATTTTTGTCTATCACGGGAGTGATGTGTGCTCCCGGTAGACTGTGAAGCAAATTCTTAGGAAACTGGCTGTCAGCAATTATGTTGAAGCGTTCTTTGGCAAAGGTGCGCAAAGCGAGGTTCACGGCTGCCAACTATGCCCGCTTGCGGAAGAGTCAGGAGCGTGCGCCAAGCTTGGTCCTCTTGCCAGGTAAGAACCTAATATGTGCGACCCCCATAAGTGAAAACTGTCCTAGCCCCCTGAAGAGGATCCAGTGACATAAATTCACACAAGGTGACTGTCTGCGTTTGAAGCGAGACGAGTCTGGGGTCTTATGGCAAACCTTGGCGCATGAAGCACCAGGCTTCCCTTGGGTAAATTTCTCAAGAAGGCCCCCCTGCGCACATCCGCCCATGGTGTGCGTGCACACGTTTAGAAGAGTGCCAGATGGTGCCTAGCCTTTTGCCTGCGCTTAGACTAGCAGCAAAAAGGGAAGGGGTGGCCTAAAAATGCCTGTATCTGATTGAAAGGTGTGACCTGACTGCACTCTTAAAATGGTCCTAGGCAGTCCTGGCTAATGGGTGGCACTCTGCAAATGCTCAGGAGCTTAGGGACTAATCCTTCCTCTGTGCTCTGGAGTTTGCAAAATGTGTCTGCACACTAGAGAGGGTACTGCGGGCCAGGTGCCATACTTAAAATGACCTGAGACTTATGAAAGACAAGCCAACTATGACGTGCCAGCTGTAAGGAAATAACACACAAAAAAATGAAAAGACACACAAGTTAAACATTTCCAGCAGGGAGTTCCACTGGCGAAAGGAGGGAAGGAGGAAAGACAAGTCAGAAGTTAGCACAATGGGAATGCAACAACTCTTATCATAACGAAATCAGATTAGGTCAGGTAACTCTGGAGCCTGTGAAAGGAACCAAATATGGTTAAGGCCTGGAGAGGAATTTTGTTCCTATAAAAAAGGTAAGTATTTTCTGAGTATACAGAGCGCAAGAATGTTTGCGTGCTTTTTCCTGTGAAAGGGGTACAATGAGTGAGTTACTTTGCACAGATTAAAGTCAAAATACCAGAACAGTATCTTTCCTAAGAGAATGAAGGAGAGTTAGAACGATTCTCAACCTGCGGCCAGATGTAGGCGAGTGGGCCGGAACCCACGTTGCTCTGCCACTACCCCCACCAAGCCAAGAAGGGCTGTGTGGCGCAGGAAGGGCAGAATGACTGTCCGGACCCCCAAAGCTGCCTGAGGCCCCGGAGCTTTGGCCCCTGACTTTAAAAGGTTGAGAACCGAGGTTACAAGATGATAACACAATACGCACATGAAGACAATGCAATTCTCTCACTCCTAGTGAGATACGACTTCCAGACGCTAAGAGACATTCAAAAAACCTTAAACACAGAGATGGGGGTTTGAGGAACACAGACGTAGGAAGGGGCCCCATAGCTCATGATACAGTGAGGAAAACTCATAGAAGTGATTTTTGTTTTCAGATCGCGCTTCTGAAAAGAAAAATCTGTAAGAGTTGCAGAACCGGTTTCCAAGAGTGGCTTAATCCTTTGACAAAGAAAAAGTCTCCAGGGAGGATGGAGGAACCACCCCGCCCTATTGTAGGTTAGGATTTCCCCCCCCCCCTCTCCTCCTCTCCTGCTTAAGCTGCTAAGCAGGCAAGGCAAGGGGTTTTGTTCATCATGCTTTCTCAAACTTTAAATGGTTCCTGCCCATGAGCAGAGTGCAAATTGTTTAACACATATTTCACAGTGACATTACCACGCAGTTACACACAAGGAACACTTTTCCAGTCATACTGTGGTCATAGAGACAAGGCTTTTGCAATCATACACAGTTCTTGCAGACATGCATTCAGTGGTGCACCACGCATACACACATTTATTTACGCATTCGCACATTCCTCCCCTGATCTGCAGCGTTCTATACTACACATGAGGAGATGGCTAATACACAGCTGGCTATTTTACAACCATCTGGGTGCTTCTACTTAGGGGCAAGTTTCTCTGGGCTACTCCCAAGGTGAGACAAGTAGGTTCTGCCTGTGCCCTGGGGGAACTCGGGGTACTGTTGCTGGGATGGTTCTTCTGGCATAGCCAGGGCGATGGCTGCCTCCTTTCTAGCCTGGGCCAAATGCATGCCAGGGTGGCCATTTGGCATGAAGACAATCTTTTGAAGATCTGCCTGGTCTAGATTGGCTTTCTCTTCTAAGGTGTCTCATTTTACCACACTGGAAGCAGGCGCCTTGGGGTTTTGGCACTGCTCTGCGCCTGAGTGTGGCGATGGGTCTGCTCTGGAGCCCTGCGTGGCCAGGGGCCGTGCAGATTTCCGTGAGCAGTGGGCGCTGAGCAGCCCTGCCTGAACGTGTGTCTGCCTTCAGATGGGCTGAGCACAGCAGTTGGGCGCTAGCTAATTGTGCCACTGGCAATTTCCCCGTGAATGGATCTTCCTCACCCCTGCGCTGAATGGAGTTCTTTCTTTGCAGGGAACTTTTAACTGTCAGAGAAGCGCCAGGGCCTCTCATGCCATGAATTCCTTCAATGACGTCTGCAGCTGCCACTGAGGGAATGCTCCCTACACTGCCCTGCTTAAGCTGAAATGACGAATAGAGACTTCTTGGGGCTGATGGTTCTGACTGCGCTGGGGTTTTCTGGGTCTCTATCCGGACTGGGTCTACCTCTGCTGAGAGCTTCCTACATTTGCTCCATGTGCGAATTATGCCCTCTGGAGCTTTCGGGGGTTGCTGAATGCAGTCTCCTATCTGATCCCAGAGCTCAAGGGTTAACGTACCTACTTCTGGGTAAAGCAGGCAGTGTTCCCCTAGGTACACCAAAAGTCTCGCTAGCTCCCCGCTGTGAAAACGCAAATTAAATACCCTGGCCAGGATGATGAACCCCTCCTCATGGGTTCTTTGGCTAGCGGATGGACGCTGTCGCTGAGGACAGGTCCCCATATTACCTGCGATTGGGTCCTCGGAAGATTCCTCCTCGGGACGAGTCGACGTGTCTTTGGCAGGCAATAGGTTCTGGCGACGACACTTCTGGGTAGAGCTCGGAGCGTGAACTGCGGCCACGGGCCCTTGGTGGCCACTGCGCTGTCAGGGGCTCACAGCTGCCCTGAGCGGAACGCGTTTTTCCTTTTGGCGCAAGCCGCCGCGAAAGTCGGGAGCAAGCTGTAGGATGCCTCTCTGTAATGCCTCACCACGTAGCTGTCTTCCCAATCGGATGGCTTTCCGACTGGGGCTGCTGCTCTGTCCTCCGGGATGATTGGACAAGGTTCAAGCGCAGAACCTGGCTGTGCTGATCGCTTACTCACGAGTAGACCGCTCGGGGTCGCTTACTCTCGAGTAGATCACGTCTCGGGGTCACCAGATGTAGGAATTGGGGCCGTGAGGAGGCCCTTAGGATCCCGGAGGAGACTGGTCAAAGGAACGACACGAGGCAAGATGGAGAGAAGACCAGTGATTTATTGAGGGAAAATCATCAGTATATATTATGTCCAAGGCTGCGCATGGTAGAATGGTCATATGGCAGAAAATTACATCACCCATTTACCTGGGTTAATTGAGAACCTCTCTGGGGGAAGTTAATTAACTAAGACAAACACTGACCATTGTCTGAGGCTTAGGCTAGGGTAAATATGGCTTCTATTTGCACCAGAGATTAAGCTTAACTCAGAGTGAGTAATTGCCTAATACGTAACAGAGGTTAGAGATTTGCTCTCTCAGCAGAGCCGTTGTTCAGGTCAGGGAATTGGGTGAATCAAACCCTATCATTTATCCACCCCCCTTAATTTCTCTCTGCTGGCAAGGGCCAGGGGCCAGGAGCGTGCTCGCTAGGTTTAACCTCTGCCAGAGGCCATGCGTGCCAACTGGGCACGCGGATCCACAAAACCCCACTCTCTACTCTTGGGTGCTACCAATGGAAAATAGCAGTTAATGATCTTATTTAAATTTTTAGCTTGATATTAAAAGAGTGTGCATATCCCCTGCAACAAACCTGTTTTCCTTACCAAGACAGCATTTCTTCAAAGAAAGGTGCGTCAGCAATCTTTTTTCTCCTTCAAATTATGCCTATGTTTACCTTCCAGTAATTATGCCTGTGTTCATCTTTCAGTAACCAATCAGATCATACAGATGGAAGAGAGAAAGCAAAAAATGTAAAATAGGGTGAAAATCATATGCTTATGAGGAACAGACATCTTTCATCATTCAGCAAGCCACAACTACAAAAAACAAGATAATCACATTGTCTAGTTTGACCCGAAGTGGATCCTAGTCCACAAAAATATATGCTATAATAGAGGTGTCAGTTTCTCAATTTAAGTTAATACACATAACCTATATAGATTGTTTAGCTAGAAAAACTCATAAGCTGGAGAATAAAGGGAGACAGGCAGTTTAGTAGCCTTGGAAACATATCAATGTGCTTTAGCTCTCCAGTTTTACGTTTGGAGCCCTGCTGATACAAGTTAATAAACTGACTTAAAGAAACACTCTGTAGAGTTTTATTCTTCAGATAAGGAAAAAAGTCCTATAGGAATTTTTAAAAATCGTTTTGTGATAGTTTAGGAAGTCACATGAAAAAAAGTCCATGCAAATTGCAACTGCTGAAATTCCCTCTTCTGTGAAACATGAAGTAAGAAAAACTGCTTCTCTTTTTAGGCATAGGATCCCAAATTCTTATATCCAGGTTGACTCAACCTTTCATCCTTCTGAGGTCAGTAAAATGAGTACCCAGCACATTGAGGGCAAAATGATAATTAACTTGTGAACCACCCAAAGAGTGCACTAAGCACTATGGGCTGTATGTAAGTGTGATTGCTACTGCTATTACGATTATTGCTAGGTCTGCCTACTGCCCCATCAAAATTACGCCAGCTTCCCTCCTAGTTTAAAAGGATAATTCAGAGCAGGAGGTTAGTCCACGAAGCTGGTGGACAACAGTGCACATTGGATCAGTTCAACATCTGTCTCACATGCAAAAAGACAGCATTGTTTGGTACTAATTTCTGAACTGCTATCTTCTTAATATGTGCACTTCTGTGGTGGTGCTTCTGCCTATGGATTTAAGTTTGAAGGACTCCTCATAGCATGAAAATGTTCCCCCCTGTTGCATCCTTATATTTACCAGATTGATCGTGAGAACACGTTCTCTGATAGCTGATCAATATAGGACAGGATTGCTTCTGTTCCCATGCTTGTAGGGCGAAGCTGTTCTTGGTCTCGGAACAAAACATTCCTTCTCCTTCGTATAGTTTGTGAATCCCCACTATTGGGTTATGCTCCTGCGCAGAACGTCGATCGGAGGCTTGAAAAGCTATTGGTCAAAAGTTTTGGCGGTAAGACCGCCCACCGTACCGCCCACCCTGAGGTGCCCGCGCGCCATTTTACCTCAGTTCTCTTCTTTCCGCTGTAGCAGCAGGACGATCGTTGAGAGCTTCCTCAATTTTTTTCGCCCTTCTGAGGGAAAGTCTTTTGGCTAACTTCGCGTACAATTTTTTCGGTGATCTTGTCCTTCGGGCAGGATCGCCACCCCGGTGCTGTTTCTTCCTTTTGGTGGACTCAGTTACCTACTCGCTTCGGTCACCGTTTCCCCCCTCAAGGGGTGGCGGCTGGCCTGCCCTTCGGGGTACCCGCGTTCCAGAACCTTCCGTTGGAAGAATTTTTTCTTTGATGGCCGCTGCCTTCAAGCAGTGTTCTGCTTGCCTGAAGAAGTTCCCTTTCTCCGACGGGCATAGCCTTTGCCTTTTCTGCCTGGGGGAGACTCACCAGAGCCAGTCTTGCCCTCACTGCAAGAAATTTACCCGTCTTGCAGTGCAGAACCAGAGCTACCGGCTCAAAGCCCATCTGATGGAACTCTCTCTGGCTCCCGCCGCGGCCGCTTCTACCTCTGCTAGTGCCTCTCAGCCTCCTCCGCTTTCTGCTTCTTCTTCCACTCTCCCCATCAAGAAGAAGAAGAAGAAGGACAAGAACGGAGATAAGAAAAAGAAGCACGGGTCGGAGAAGAGGCGATCGCTCCCGCCTACTCCTCGCCCCCCTGTCTCGCCGGGGCCTTCACCTCCATACTCGGTCGCAAGATGTCCTTCGCCCGGGTCATCCATCTGGGGAGGACGGTCCTCCTCGGGATCTCCTGAAAAGGGACGCAGGGCTGGGGCTCCAGCTCGCCCACTTCAGGTTCTCCCGTCTCCTCCTCGTGGGAGGGCCCGTTCGCCTACGAGACAGGCCTCCGTCTCCCCAAGGCCCAGGACTCCAACGCTCGACGACGCGGCAATCACCGTTTCGTCGCTGATTCTACCAGCCACCGTTTCGTCGGCCACCGTTTCGTCGCTCCCACCGGTGGCGGATCCATCCCAGATGGAGTTCCTCAAGGGGATGTTTGAGGTCATGGCTCAAACATTTGCCAACCAGTTCAAGACCTCCATGCCTGCGGCCTCTGCGGCTCCGGTACCGACCACCGCAAGCCCCAGGGATGTTGGCCCTGCTGTGGCCCCTCCGACCTCCCGAGGGTCGAGTGTCCGCTCCGCTGGCCCACCCACATCGTCGCGGTGTGGTCCAGACATTGATGCGGTGGACTCCCATCCCGCCGGCCCGCCCAGGCTGTACTGGCGCGGTCCCGACGTGGATGTAAGAGTTCCTCCCTCGTCCTCCGATGACTCCAGCACCTCCTCGGAGGAGGACGAGGGAGACGTCGATGCCATCGGCGCGGTTGACCCACCGCGTGGTGAGGATCAACGCTCACTTACGGCTATGCTGACGCGCCTGGGGACCGCCCTGAACCTGAAGGTGGACCAGCCGCCACTGGAGGGCGAGGACCAAATGACCGCCAAACTGGACAGACGAGCGGTTCGGCCGGTCCATATCACCATGCTTCCGTCCATGTTGACGTCAGCGAAGGCGACATGGAGGAAGCCGGTATCAGCGCACTCCGTTTCGTCCAGGCTCGACGGCATGTACAGAGTCCTGGATGAGAACGTCGAGTTCCTGCAAGCTCACCCCTTGCCAAATTCGCTGGTGGTCAAGGCTTTTCAACACAGGACGGCCACCAGCGGATTCCCGGTGCCTTCGACTCCGGAAGGGAAGAAGCTGGACGCGGTGGGCCGTAAGTTCTACGCCACCGGTTCCCTCTTCCTCCGCGCCACCAACTACTCGGCCGCCATGGGCCTTTACCAGTCCCACCTCTGGGAGCGGGTGAAGGCCGAGACGGCAACGTTGCCTGCCGACGCCCAGAAACGGATCGACGCGCTGGCATCTGAAGGAGACTTCCTGTCGGAGCAGCAAATGAGGACGGCCAGGCACATCAACGACTACGCGGCGAAGGACATGGCCTCCGCCATTCTGCTCCGTCGCCACGCCTGGCTCAGGGGCACCTCCCTCGATGATGCTATGAAGAAGCTCATCGAGGAGTTCCCCTTCGACGGACAAGGCCTCTTCGAACAGGACACGGACAAGGTCCTGAACGAGATGCGGCAAACAAACTCCACGGCCAAGTTCCTGGGGCTCACCACGCCGGCTCCGCCTGCCAGGCCGAGATTCCAGCCCCTTACGCGGCGGTATCAGGGGAACCCGCAACAACAGGGTGGCCCTATGGAGCAGCCCAGGTCTGGCTCCTACAAGCAACGGCACCAGCACAAGCCCCGTTACCAGCCCTACGGGCAGGGCAAACGTTCGGACGCGAAGTCCAAGTCCCGCGTTTGAAGCTGCGACGGCCGAGTCTCTCTCGCTCCACATCCCGTACCTTCCCCTCCGGAACTTCCTCCAGGTATGGTCAGGCATCACGGACGACCGGTGGGTCTTAAAGATCTTGTCCTCTGGCTACGCCATCGAGTTCGTGTGGGCGCCTCGGGTAGGAAGACATCGTTTCACCACCTCGTCCCCCCATTTGGAGGAAGAAATATCAACTCTTCTGTCCAAGGGAGCCATCGAGCGGGTGACGCCGCCCGACTGGGACAACGGCTTCTACTCGAGGTACTTCGTGGTTCAGAAGAAGGACGGAGGTCTTCGCCCAATTCTGGACCTACGCCGCCTCAACAAGTGCATTCACACCAGGAAGTTCCGGATGGTGATCCTGCAGACCGTCCTTCCCCTCATCAACAAAGGGGACTGGTTCACAGTCATAGACCTCAAGGACGCTTACTTTCATGTCTCCATCCTCGAGGAGCACTGAAGGTTCCTTCGATTCCGCATCGGCGATTCCATGTACCAGTACCGGTGTCTACCGTTCGGTCTGGTACTCCAAGCGGATATCACCTTCCTTCCCAAGGTGGTCTTCCAGTTTCATATGGCACAGACTATCTCCTTGCCAACCTTCTTCCAGAACCCCACTAACGCCCAAGAAAGGACTTGGCACACGCTGGACGTCAAACGGGCTTTATTGTTTTACACCAGCAGGACAAGGGAGTTCAGGAAGTCGCAACGCCTTTTTGTGGCGTATGGAGGCAGGTCCAAAGGTGAACCCATCTCTGCGCAGCAGTTCTCCAAATGGATCACGTCTACCATCTACTTGGCTACGAGTCGGCCTCGCTGCCACCTCCGCCACATGGCTACCGCGCACTCTACCAGAGCGGTTGCAACGTCCACGGCCTTTCTGGAGGGCACACCACTTGAGGACATATGTAAGGCTGCCACCTGGTCCAGACCTTCTACATTTGTCCAGCATTACAGGGTGGACACCAGAGCCACTGCGGACGCCAGGCTTGGCCGTGTCGTCCTCACTAGGGGGCTCCGGGCTCATCGCCCTTCACAGTTCACCCTGCCTGACCATCATCATCTTCATCGTGGGATCATCTCATCCGACTGCCCACCTACCAAGTAAGTGTGAGCTTGCTAATCTCCCAATAGTGGGGATTCACAAACTATACGAAGGAGAAAGTTCGGTTTCACTTACCAGTGATAACTTTCGTTCTTCGAGTATATAGTTTGTGAATACACACTACCCACCTTGCCTCCCCTCTTGAGCTGCACGGATGAGATCAATTGGTTTATCCTGTGCTTGGCTTAAGTATGGAACTGAGGTAAAATGGCGTGCGGGCGCCTCAGGGTGGGCGGTACGGTGGGCGGTCTTACTGCCAAAACTTTTGACCAATAGCTTTTCAAGCCTCCGATCAACGTTCTGCGCAGGCGCATAACCCAATAGTGTGTATTCACAAACTATATACTCGAAGAACGAAAGTTATCACTGGTAAGTGAAACCGAACTTTCCTTTCTAAGCTTATGCAGCCACCATTGCCGGACCCATCCCCCAATAAGAGACGGACACCTGTGTTGGATTTAAAATTGGGCCACTTTATTTAGCTTATAACTTTTACTTAACTGTTGTTAAGGCAAACGGGCCAAAATAGCACTGGTAAGGACTAATTGTTATTTCCGATCTTAATTAAATACAATGTATCAATTTGTTTACTTAATTAATCAAATTGTTGTTGACCCCGGTCAGAAGCGCTACTTGTTAACTCCTGCTTCTGACGTACATCCAGTGAACTCAAGGTTTCGCAAGCTGTCTAGAGCATCGTATCGTCTTGTTCCTGGTCCACACCTGATTGGCCATCCCAACTTTCCCAACTTTCCTGCCGGATTCCTATGGGTCATCCAGTTTCTCCTTACCAGTGCTAGCCGCCACACGGGGAGGAGTCTTCAGTGACTCACTGACCCCCTGACCGACCGCTCGTATGCAAGCCTTCTGTATTAGGGGGTCACGCGCATCCTACGCGCACATCACCCCAAGGCAGGGTAATAAATACATGCCACCCAACCCAGATCGGGGCTGGACTTCACCGCACGATTGTCTCACGTGTCTTCCTTGCGGCCAGCCACTCCCACACCTGGGAGCCATTGCAACAGTATTGTTTTTGCTGCTGTCTGCTGTGTAGGCAGCACGCTTCACTTGTGAATTGCTTTGAGTCACCTTCGGGCTGAGCTAAAATGGTATATAAATAAAAATTTATTATTATTGTTGTTGTTTAGATTAAGGCTAGCGTAGTCAGGCATAGAGAACTGGTGAAGGATGATGGATCATGTTATTGTGTGCCACAGACTGTATGCTTGTGTGAAACTGTTAATAGAGAGAGCTGCTGGGAGAAGGAGAGAGAGAGAGAGAAGATGGAGAGGAGGGGAGACTCCGAAGTACCCAGATAGCTCCCCACAATTCTCGTGTCCTTCATTCTTGCAGGTTCAAGAATCCTAGTATCTGCTACACACACACCCCAAATAAAAAAATCCTTGCGGATAAAACACTATGACAGTTCAGCAGTTCATTTGCTGTCATGCCAAAGGACCATTGCAGTGTTATAACAGTTAAATATAATTTAAATAGTAATGATTGGTACCAGTTGGCAGGCAGGGAGCAGCAGTGACAGAGGCTGCGCCCAAGGATGCTACAGCCAGGATCGATAGTGCAGCAGATGCAGAGAAAGAGATGGTGACTGTGGTGGTTTAGTGTATGAGAAACAAGACACAGGAACAGCCGTAGTACTGGCTTAACACATCTTTATTGCATGGTGGTCTGGGGGAAACATGCGGTAATGGCGGACGAACAGCTCAATATATACGGTGGTTATACATTTGAATGTGGCTCCACGATAGCCCATTGGCTACTGCCGGCGTGACGTCATTCCAGGTCACGCCCTTCTTGTCCAGGTGAGGTAGTGGCGGGAATCTTCCCGCGCTGTAGTTCTTTGGGGATTGGAACCTTGTGAGCTGGGCGCTCGCTATTGCCACCAGGTGGACATTAGCTCGCGACCTAATTACACGGAATACATTGATACAGTTGGTGGTTGTTTTAATGCATAGAACTAAGGACACAACAGGTGGGAGCAGATTCCCACCCTCACCCCTAGCATGCAGACTGGCTTCCTAACAGCTGACTATGGGTGGTGGTGGGGATAAGTGAAAAGAAGAAAAGAAAAACCTATGGGATACTAGAGGGGAAAGGGAAAATCAGGAAGCTACTTGGAATCTATAGCTGCAGGTTTAAAAACATACCATTTGGGCAAGGTTTCACAAAGGACACAGTAAACAACACAAACACTACCTGACCTTAACTGGATTTTAAAAACAAACTATTGGAAGCCCAATTCTTTTGATAGTCAAGGTACACCCTTAAGTTCAGTTCAGTTGTCGCTCAACCATCTTCGGCAGCTAAAGTTGCATTGTAACGCAAAACAAGTTGGGTCAGTTAGAGGCCAATTTCACAGCATCCTACTCATTACAACACACAACCCCCTGTCCTTTCATTTCACATGCCAACAAGAGGAGCATGGGGTTGATAGACAGGAGGCATAACTCCCAAACTACTAGGAATAGTTCCGTACTTAGTCTGTCATCTTCCAGTGGAGATTTAAAAATTGATTCGCAGAAGCAGCTCTATAACAAAGACCAATGTTGGAACTGAATGGGCACAGAAGCTAAAATTGCTGTGCGATAAACCTGGAAGTAGAATTGCAACTATAAAATCTGTGCTTAACAGGTAGAAAGCATGTTTATAACCTTCTTCTCAGAGCTGATATCCTATACGTGATTATCTACACATAAATGCAAGTTTCCAAGCACATGGGGGCCAATTTCAGCCACTGGGTATGTTACTGGCCTCCTGCTCAACCAAAAGCTGCACCTTGGATGGGGCAACTGGGCTTTGCCCCATGGCACCAATATCTCATAACAAAATGGGTGTGGAATAATATATTTTTGTGCTAGGTGCCAAAATTTCTAATCATGGCTCTGGATCCACCAATCTGTGGCACCTGATGGCCACAGAAGCAGAACATGCAGAGCGATGGTAAGGCCTTCTTCTTCTTCTTCCATGTCTAGGCCAGACATGAAGCTGGCAAAATGAAGGCACCTTTTGATGACTTCATTCTGCAGTTCCTTTCACTTACCTAATGTGAGAAAGATTAGCCAGCAACACAAGGTTGTTAATATATGTTGACAAGCCTATAACATTCGAATAAGTGATGAAGCAGCTTTATTCAGCAAGTGCAATGCCTGTGTTCCATTTGAAGTGAAGCTACGCCTGGCTTGTTTGTGACACTTATTATAGGCTTTCAATTAGCTGCAGTTGTCTAATGCACTTGCTAAATTTAATTTCCAGCTATCCTAATGGAGAGATTGTCTTCTCTGCACTTCCACTCTGAATTAGCAAATAACTCTGTGCTTTGCTGAAAAAGCCGCAAACTGTTACCTAAAGGGACCTATCAGAAATTTTCTCCATTAAAATGGAGAAAGAAAATTGATTCTACCTGTATATCCTTGGTGGGCAACACACCCCAAATTAGTTCTTACAACCCAATTTTCCAATTTAGAAGTTTAAGCCAATTGAGGCTTCTATGTCTTTAATATCTGGCCTGCATAATTTTTGAACTTGTCCATCTCTACACCCAACCCAAGTTTCCAAATGCCCACTCTGACAAAGAACTTTGGAGAATACAGTACGAATGTTCATCTTTTTTTCTGTTGTTTCTTCCCCACTAAGGTATTATTTCCCAACCCTGATTTTTGATAAAACAGTGAGCATGACAATAGAAGTGAAGTTGTCCCTTTTGACATCACAATCAAAGGATGGCTTGGTTATAACAACTTTCTGAGAAAATCGAAACTGCAGAAGTGCCATCCTGAGCATAGCTGTCAAGTGTCCCATATTGGCTGGGAACCTCCCGTATTTTATCCTCTTTCCTGGCATCCTACCGTAGCAGGAAGACTGCAAAGCCCTAATGCCACCACTGGAGGGCTGCACAGGATAAGCATAGCTGTCAAGTTTCCCGTTTTGCTTGGGAAATTTCCTTTATTTTCAAATCCAAAATTTGACAGGTATGATCCTGAGTGAGTGAGCTGCCATCATCTATCAAAGTACACAGAGAGAGCCTCCTAGCAGATTGTGGTATTTTTGAACTACAATTGGGAGTACCCTGGTAACGGCAACCTTGTGTTGTTGGCTAATATTTCTCACACTAGGTCAGGCGAAAGGAACTGCAGAATGAACTCACCAGAAGATGCCTTCATTTTGGCAGTCTCATGTCTGGACTAGACACGGAAGAAGAAGAATCTCTCAAATGACATACTTGGTTAGAACGGATGCCGTGTTTCGTGTTGCCCATTGATCTCCAGCATTAACAGAACCTTTGTTTATGACTGGAATAAATTAATATTGAAAGTATCCAGACTTCACTGGGGAGAAAGGCAAATTGAAAAATATACTTTCAATGAGCAGACAAACAGTAAAAAAAACAAAGCAGTTGCTGTGAAGGTTGGAGCCAGGATGGAAGGCCAACATGCGGATTATGTATGGGGATTGGAAGGACTAAAAAGAACAAATTCTTTGGCATCCCAACACAGGGTGTCCAAAAGTCATCACAAGTAGGGAAAATGGGAAATTGTAGCTAAATGTACCTTTGTGTACAAAATATGCATCCCAAGTTTTTATAAAATATTATTTACATGTTGGCCATCTCTTTCTACACATTCACACAAACTCTTATTCCCACTCATAGTGTATACGTTCCAAGATATCTGTTGCTACACACTTTTGCCTATGTATCGCAATTTTGGGGACACTTTGGGGACATAGACTACTATTTCTTTTGCACTGTTGAGCAGAATTAGATGAAGCCTGCAGGAATAGTGGTCCTTTCTATGTATATGAACCCTGCCAAACATCAGACCTTTCTGAGTAGATGACCTGGATTAAAAAGGTCCAGGTAGACAGGACCTCCAGCAGCAATAGGGGCCCTGCCTTTGCCTCTCTGTCTAACAACCAGTGGTGGGATTCAGCAGATTCGCACTAGTTCACCAGAACCGGTAGCAGAAATTCTGGCTGATCCGCGGCACTGGAAAGGTAAATCTGGCACACCAAGGCTGACGTCAGTGCGGCATGTCAGGTTTACCCTTCCAGCATTGCGGATTTTGAAATGGAGAACGCTTGGGGAAAAAATTCAACACAGCAATCCACATTGCTAAAGGCTTCTGAAGTGCTGGGACTGAGCCGAGGCTGCTTGGACCAGCAGGACATAGCTGTCAAGTATCCCTTATTGGCCGAGAAAACCCCTTATTTTACCCTCTTTCCCGCCATCATCCCTTATTAATTAGACTGCAATTCCCTATTGCCATCATTGGAGGGCAGCACAGGATAAGCATAGCTGTCAAGTATCCTGTATTTCCCGGGAAATTTCCTTTATTTCCAAATCCAAAACTTGACAGGTATGCAGCAGGAGCGAAGCCTGATCGCCACCGTCGTAGGTGACGTATTGCTATGTCGGACAGTGCAGGCAGGTGGGGGCGATCTGGAGCAGGCCTGGGTCCTCAGCTGGGGCCAGATTAATGATATGCATTGGCCTAATTGCGCCCATGGGCCGTAGTTTGGGCGCTCCATTCTAAAAGATAATACAAAAGTAAAAGTGAATGAAGATAGAAGATAATAATAAAGAAACTCAAGCTCAAATCACACATTTAGGAAATTCTTTACTTCTTCTAATGTATCCGAATC
This sequence comes from Bradypodion pumilum, assembly GCA_035047305.1. Classification (NCBI taxonomy): domain Eukaryota; kingdom Metazoa; phylum Chordata; class Lepidosauria; order Squamata; family Chamaeleonidae; genus Bradypodion; species Bradypodion pumilum. Next base: position 266,778,321 of record JAWDJD010000004.1, on the reverse strand, counting down.
CAAATATAGGCAATCATCATGATGATAAGCCATGAAGACTGTCCTGAGAATATAATGCAGTGGCCTTTCATCTGCCTTCCACATTGCAGCATGAAACCCGTACCACTGATCCAGTTCCATGAGTCACTTTCTGCTCCTGAGCCCTTTTGGCATGCACAGTCCCCATCGGCCCCAGACCATTATTGATGAAGCTGCTGCCCTCCATCATGATAGATTCAAGTGGGATTCAATCCACTTAGCGACCATCACCCTTCCCTGTGGACTTCGGCATCCAAGGCCGTTAGTCCTCAGGGCCCTTAGGTTAGTTAACCGCCATCTGACACTCGGCGTTGTGTCACTGGCAGTATGGTCTACTCTGTTACCATAGCGTGTTTTCCCCTCCAGGGACACAATTTGTTCAAGGCCAGTGCCTGGGAAACAAGGCATACAAATTAAGCCAGTGCACAGCTACTTCCTGATGACCAAAAGCTGGACCATTTGCAAGATGCAGATCAAGACAAGCTAATGGTTAGATAAGCAGACTCTTTTCCAATGAAAGGAGCTCTGCTTCTAATGACAGGCTAACTAAAATGTAGTTTGTGTTTCTAAAGTTAGATTTTGTTCTTATCATGGTGAGCTAGATTCTACCTGGTTCTTATTTCAATACACAGTACTGTACTTTAATCTGATAAGTGTTCCTTATTTTGCTTAGCTTCATTTTCCCTACTGGAAAGGTCCCCGGTCTAAATCAAATACAGTAAAACCTCTACTTATGGGGAAAAATTCATTCTGAAGGCTTTTGCTTAAATCGTTTTTTTATGTAACGTAAAGCAAACCCATAGGGGGGAAAAATTCATGTAACTCGAAGCAAACCCATAGGAAAAATGAAATTTTTATGTAAATCGAAGCAAACCCATAGGGAAATGAATTTTACGTAACTCGAAACAAACCATAGAAAAAATAATCTTTATGTAACTTGAAGCAAACCCATAGGAAATCATGTAAATTGGGACATAGTTTTAGCATAAAATCATTATGTAAGTCGAATTTTATGTAACTTGAGGCATTTGTAAGTCGGGCTTTTACTGTAGTTCATTTGTACTCATTCAAAGTTGATCATCATTATCATCTTATCCTTTACCATGAGGATAAATTTGTCAGCCCTAAACCTTCCTGTGATGAGCTTTGTATTATACTGTTCATAACGGTTATGAACCTTATGTCATATTGTTGGTGTTGGCATAGGGACGTTTAAAAGAAAGCCCTGGTTTTTGTTAAAAGTTTCCTGTGATTTACTCCCTCTTCTTGCTGGATCTCATTTGTGCTCACGTTTATGTCTACACTGCAGAGTTGGCAACATCTGTTCAACACATGCTAACTGCATTAAAGTGATTTAGAGAACTGTTGAGCTAAAAGTTCAGATTTTATCATTTAAGGGGAAGACGGGGCTACATATTCTCATTTCATCCTTTTTTGCCTGCAAAGATTTTGGTAATGTGTGGATGCTTAGGAGATGGTGGGATGAGGTTTGAGCAGCCCAAACCTACCATATTTTTATAGACCATAAGACACACCTGACCATAAGACACGCCCAGTGTTTAGATCCCCGGCTGTGATCCCCGGCTTGCTTTGGGGGAAACCGCAGGCCTGTGTGCATTCGCCCAAACCAAGCTTGGGATCAGACACTGTGATCCCCGGCTGTTGTGTTCTGTAAAGCTGTGCCTTTAACAATGTACCTTTGCCATGTGTTACCAATGTAACCTTTCTGTGTGCAACATTATAACCATCAGCTGTATCAATGTTACCTAATAAGGGGACGCGAGCTAGTGACCACCAGAGGGCAGTAGCGAGCGTCCAGCTCCCATGGATCATAGTCACCTGGTTTCAGCAGCGCGGGAAGATTCCCCGCGACCTCCTCACCTGGTCAAGAAGGGCGTGACCTCCTACGACGTCACGCAGGCAGCAACCAATAGTCTGTCGACGAGCCACATTCAAATGTATAGCCAGCTGTATATATTGAGCTACTCATCCGCCATTACCACATGTTCCTCCGGATCATCATGCAATAAACCTGTGTTAAGCCAACCCTTCGGCTGTTTCATTGTCTTTGGTCCCTTACACTAAACCGGCTTAGTTTGGGAAATGTGCACAGGCACGCCTCCACGGTTTCCCCCAAACCAAGCTGGGGATCACAGCATCTGATCCCCGGCTTGGTTTGGGTGAATGCGCACGGGCGTGCCCGAGCGGTTTTCCCCAAACCAAGCTGGGGGGGCACAGCAAGGATCACAGCATTCGGACTATAAGACACACCCTTACTTTTCCCCACTTTTTTGGGGGGAAGTGCGTCTTATGCTCCAAAAAATTAGTACATTCAGGGTTCTCTAACAAACTGCTCATTTTCCCATTATTGCTTTATGATGGTATGCATAAATAGAGCTAAACCTTCCCTGATTAACTAAATAAAAGAACAAATATCTTGCATGCAATAGCCAAATAAGCTTTTCATTTTGTAACAGATTGTCCCTGTCTGCAAACTGCTTCAAAGAGTTTCTCCTTGCATATTTATAGAGGAACTATATGCTATGAGTGTGTCTGGCTGGACATCCTGCTACAGTAGTGGAGTAGACTGTACAGCCAGCAATTCAACACTAAGTGTTGGGCATTGGTAAATAACCTGATTCCCTAAAGGGGCCAATGGCTACGAATGGATGAGCCCCTTTAGGTGGGGTGATGGCCCCCTAGTGGAGGAAATGCCACTGGAAACCATCATATTGAGCCCAAAAGCAAAATGAGCAGAGGAGGAACCACTTTCTGATTCCCAATGGTCATGGAGGTGGAAGAGGCCATGCCAGATGGACTGGCTGTGAAGGCACACCTTGATAATATCCTCAAGGCTGCAGTAGTCCATTGCAGTCCCAGTGTTAAATCCTGCATGTCACATTTAATATGTGCCGCAGGAGATGGCTCCATGAACATAGTGTGTGGATCACTTCATGGCAAGCTAGGATCCACCTTAAACAAATTCATGCTAGTGGCATTTTTCCTGCTTGCCTTAGAGGGTGAAGATGTTCCAGAGTCATCTGGCCTCTAAGACCAGACCTTCCAGCACCCTGGGACAGGAAAAATGTATACTCAGATCAAGTTGCAGCTGCCGCCGCTGCCAATATGTTATGAGGAACTTACAGAATTCCCAACTTTATGTTTGTCTTGAAACTTATGTGGACCCTTGGAGGCATTTGTAACATACCTGTCAACCTTCCTGGATTGGCCGGGATTTCCTGTTTTTCGGCGCCGATTTTTGCCATTTCCCACCCGGAGCTGCTGAAACCCCGGAATTTGGCAGTGGGGGAAAAGGCATTACTGCACATCCCTTCTGTGCAACTCGCTTCTACACATGCATAGAAGGCTTTTACGCATGCATAGAACCTTTCTACATTTGCGAACAACCCTTCTACGCATGCGTAGAAGGCTTCTGTGCAGAAGGGGATCGTAGAAGCCTTCTACGCATGTGTTATGTATGTATGTATGTCTGCATGTTCATTATACTGTAAAGGCTAGAATGTAACCACTCCAAATACCAACGATCTCAGCTGTAAAGGAACGCGAGCAGACAGCCCATAGAGGGCAGCTGCGAGCGTTCAGTCTCACATGGTCCACATTGCTCAATTACAAACAGCCGCGGGAAAACCTTCCCCGCATTCAGCAGCAGAAGAAAGAGGCGTGCCTGGGCGAGGCCACGCCGGTAGCAGCCAATGAGCTACCGTGCTACAAGATTCAAATGTAGAGTGCTACTGTATATATTGAGATGTATCACCGCCATTACCTCATGCTTCACCGGAACACTATGCAATAAACCTGCGTTAAACCAACCCTTCGGTTGTCCTGTTGTCCTTGGTCCCATATACTAAATTGGCGACGAAGGTGGGATATGGCTGCCCACGGGACCAAGACATGCGCCGGCTACGAGATCAGGAAGCCGGGAGACTTGGAGCTGTTTGAGATAGACTTCAACGCAGCGCTGGTGGAGCTCGAAGTCTCTGATGAGGCCAAGAAGAGGGCCATTTTCGTCCGCATGCTCGGACACGAGACCAAGAGGACCTTGGTGGACCTGATCGCGCCGAGGAAGGTGGGCGACCTCAAAGCCGCGGAGCTCCTGGTGGCGCTGCGCGCCCATCTCCGGCCAGCGATAGCGATGTTCCCCGCTCGGAGCGCGTTCTGGAGGCGAGTCCAGGCGCCCGGGGAATCGGTCGCGGAGTTCGCCGCGGCCCTGCGGCTGGCAGCCGGCCCATGCAAGTGGGAGACCCCAGAAGTTACCCTCCGGGACTGCCTGCTCTGCGGTCTGAGGGACACAGAGACTCAGCGCACGCTGATGAAAAGGGAGCCGCCTCCCACGTGGCAACAAGTCCTCGACACGGCGCAGGCCGCGGAGGCCACGACTGCCGGGGTGCAAGAGCTCCAGGACTGGCGCCCGAAGCCCGTCAAGGCAGAGAGCTCGGTGCACGCGGCCCGGCGAGCTTCGGACTCGTCTGCGGAGAGCGGCGACGACGAGGACGTCCGGAGGGTCCAGAGAGAGGGCCGGCGCTGCGACGGCTGCGGCGCCGCCCACGCCCGCGCCAAATGCCCATTCCGCAAGGCCGAGTGCCACAACTGCGGCCGGCGCGGGCACATCGCCAAGGTCTGCCGGAAGCGGCGCGAGGCCACAAGGAGTTCTCCAGACCGCTCGGCGAGGCAGGACCACACCACGAGGCCAAAGGACAGCACGAGGCCAAAGGACGGCACCCGGACCACGAGGACGCGGGACGGCGTAGGGCGCATCTCCGACGACAGCGAGGACGACGCTCCGGTTTGCAGCGTTTCCACGGAGCACCCCCGATACTTCGTTGAGGTAGTAATACAAGGGGCCCCTGTTAGAATGGAGGTGGACTCGGGTTCGTCATACTCTATTATTTCCCAGGGGGAGTTCATGAAAATCGCCCCCCGAGTGCGGCCCAAGCTCAAAGCGTTGAGGGCCACACTGAAGGACGTGCAAGGGAACCGCATCCCAGTGTTGGGGATTGGGAAGTTCCAGGTCCAGTTTAAAAAGCACACCGCAACGCTTCCCCTAGTCGTCCTCAAGGGAGGAAAATGCAGCCTCCTCGGGACTCAATGGTTCCAGCCCCTGGGGTTGTTCATTGGGGGGGGTGCACGCCGTGGGAGCACACGCCACCAGGACTGATCCAATACAGAGCGTGTGCGACGCGCACCCCGAGGTTTTCAAAAAGGGGCTCGGAAAATTCAAGGGGCCCCCAGTGACTTTCGACCTGGACCCTGGAGTACGTCCAATCAGACTTAAACCGCACAGAGTGCTTTTCGCACTAAAGGACAAAATAGAGGCGGAGTTGGACAAATTGGTGGGCCAGGGGATTCTTGTTCCTGTTGATTCTGCGGAGTGGGAAACTCCAATTGTAACAGCGCTCAAGGCCAACGGGGAGGTCCGCATATGCGCTGATTACAAGTGCACCATCAATAAGGCGATCCGCCCTAATGCGTATCCGGTGCCGGTAGTCAGCCACTTGTTGGCCAGGTTACACGGGGGGAGGTGTTTCGCTAAACTCGACCTGGCCCAAGCCTACCAGCAACTCCCGGTGACCCCCGCCGCAGCTGCTGCACAGACCATAGTCACCCACAAAGGGGCGTTCCAGGTATCGCGCCTCCAATTCGGCGTGAATTCGGCGCCCGGGATTTTCCAGTCACTCGTGGAACGCCTCCTGAAGGGGTTAGAGGGGGTGTTACCCTACTTTGATGACGTATTGATTACAGGGGGGAGCCGGGCCGAATTAGCAACAAGGTTGGGAAAGGTCCTGGCAATATTCGAAAAGGCGGGGTTGCGGTTGCGAAAAGACAAATGCGTTTTCTTCGCAACTGAGGTTGAGTTCCTAGGGTTCCGTGTTACTCCCGAGGGAATCAGGCCATCCCAATCCAAGGTGGCCGCCATCAAGAAGGCCCCTCGCCCCACCTCCAAGCCCGAGTTGCAGTCGTTCCTGGGACTGCTCAATTTTTACCACTCCTTCCTTCCGCGGAAGGCAGCAGTGGCGGAACCGCTACACAAATTGTTAAAAAAGGACGAGGCATGGAAGTGGGGCGACGTCCAGGAGAAGGCTTTCAATGACCTGAAGCGACTCCTGGCATCAGATGCTGTACTGACCCACTTCAATCCCAAACGCCCAGTGGTCCTAATATGTGATGCATCCCCGGTGGGGGTGGGGGCGGTGTTATGCCACGTACTGGAGAACGGGAGGGAGGCCCCGATAGCGTTCTACTCTAGGTCCTTGTCCCAAGCGGAGAGAAACTATGCCCAGACAGACAGGGAAGCACTAGCGATAATTGCGGGGACCAAGAAATTTCATGATTTTGTGTACGGCCGCCCTTCACCATAGTGACCGACCACAAGCCCCTGCTAGGCATTTTCACCGCAGATAAGCCCACACCCCAAATCCTGTCCCCGAGAATGCTCAGGTGGGCCATTTTTCTCAACGCGTATCAGCACGCGTTGGTATACCGGCCCGGGAAGGAGATCAGCCATGCGGATGCCCTGTCGAGGTCCCCCATTCCCCGGGATGGCTGCCACGTGGGCAAGGTAGAGGGGGACCACCAGGTCTTAATGATAGAGGTCCTAGACTCCCCCCCAGTAGTACCGGCCGACATCGCTAAAGCGACCGGCAAGGACAAAACGCTGGCCACAGTTTGCTCCTGGGTACAGAAAGGGTGGCCCGTGTCTTCCCCAGCAGCGGAATTCGACACATTTTTCAAAAAGAAACTAGAGTTGTCCCTAGAGAGGGGTTGCCTTTTGTGGGGACAGCGGGTAGTGATCCCCACGTCTCTCCGGCCGAGGGTGCTTAAACTGCTGCACGTCAGCCACCCGGGGATCGTCCGCTCTAAGGCACTGGCCCGCAGTTACTTTTGGTGGCCCCAGCTAGACGCCGACATCGAACACATGGTCGGCACTTGCGAAGCGTGCCAAAGCTCCAGGCCAGAAGAGGCCCGCTCGCCACATAGGGAGTGGGACGCAGCAAGGGGGCCCTGGTCCCGGGTACACGTAGATTTTGCTGGCCCGTTCAGGGGAACGCTCTTCCTCCTTGTAGTGGACGCGTTCTCCAAGTGGTTAGAGGTCATTCCAGTCTCGAGCACCTCCTCGGCCACAACAATTAAACAGTTATGGAGGGTCTTTTCCACGTTCGGTTTACCCGACACCCTCGTCAGCGATAACGCTAGCTGTTTCACATCCGCCGAGTTCGGGGCATTCATGGAGCGCAACGCCATTCGGCACATCACCTCCGCCCCCTTTCACCCGGCCACCAACGGCCAAGTAGAGCGCCTCGTGCGCACCACGAAAGACGCGCTGCTGCGCATGGGCCACGGAGACCTCGATCTGAAATTGTGCCAATTCCTGCTAAGGTACAGGGTCACCCCATTGGCGTCAGGGTACTCCCCCGCAGAGCTGTTGATGCGCAGGAAGCTGGCCACGGGAATCTCCAAGCTAGACCCCACGAGAGTAGAGGACAAAGGGTGGAACATAGGGGTGGAACCCACAAAGAGTTTCAGCGTAGGCGCCCCGGTGCACTGCAGGAACTACGCCAACGCGGGGCCAGCCTGGGTACCGGGCACCGTAGTAGAACAAACCGGCCCCGTCTCATACCGCGTGGAGACCAGTACAGGTTTCCTGTGGAGGCGACACGTGGACCAGCTCAGGCGCAGGGTCCCCGGAGAGCAGGACGGAGACAAAGATAGCATCGAATCAGCGTTAGGGTACTCCCCCACCCGTTTAGCCCAAGGGGGAGGAAAGGGGGAGCATGGGTCCCCACCAAGGGGGGAGGAAAGGGAATCGATCCACAGAGATCTTTTGCGGGAGGCCGCGGCAGAAAGGAAGAGCCCCGACCACACACATACCCCTCGGAAGTTCCCCTGAAACACAGATGCCCATAGAAGTTTAGACGTTGATTTACAGTACCAGGGGGAGTTAGCGGAGTGGTCCCCCACCCGTCCTAGCGAAAAGAGGGGTTTCAGTTCAGCCCCTGGTACTTCCAGTCCCAGTAGCCCCTGTGAGTTAGAATGCAATATAGCGCCAATTTCCCGGAGACCGACACCCCCAAGACGGGAGGCAACGGCGAGTCCGCCCACCACAGTCTCAAGATCCCCCGAGCGGGGATCAGAAGGTAGCAGAACCACAAGGGCGACCTCATCGGTTCCACGGTTCACAATGGGAGGGTCCCCGGGGTCCGAGAGCAACAGGCAGGGATTCACCTCCCAACTGTTCATTCCATTCCCATCCCCGGGGGCAGGGCAGGCACGGACGCCCCACAGAGCCACTAACGAATCCCCGTTTCCCGTTGCAGGACAAGCACCCGCGGAGTCAGGGATCACAGGCTCTCCAGTACTAGGGCAGACGCAGGCACGCCCCAAGCGCACGTGCGGCAAGCCACAATGGTTGCGGGACTTCGTCCCATCCTAGGGGGGAGGGATGTTATGTATGTATGTATGTCTGCATGTTCATTATACTGTAAAGGCTAGAATGTAACCACTCCAAATACCAACGATCTCAGCTGTAAAGGAACGCGAGCAGACAGCCCATAGAGGGCAGCTGCGAGCGTTCAGTCTCACATGGTCCACATTGCTCAATTACAAACAGCCACGGGAAAACCTTCCCCGCATTCAGCAGCAGAAGAAAGAGGCGTGCCTGGGCGAGGCCACGCCGGTAGCAGCCAATGAGCTACCGTGCTACAAGATTCAAATGTAGAGTGCTACTGTATATATTGAGATGTATCACTGCCATTACCTCATGCTTCACCGGAACACTATGCAATAAACCTGCGTTAAACCAACCCTTCGGTTGTCCTGTTGTCCTTGGTCCCATATACTAAAGCATGCGTAGAAGCAAGCTGCGCAGAACGGCTCTGCGCAAGTCACTTTTATGCATACATAGAAAGCTTTTACGCATGCGTAAAAAGCAACCTGCGCAGAACCGTTCTGCGCAGGTCCCGGATTTTCCGGAGCCACGGTTGACAGGTATGATTTGTAACATACAGTAGAACTGATTGCAGGGAAGTGATATTTAATCCTTTCCTTGTATCCTTTGAAATTCTGCCCCACACCAGGCATCCTTCGTTTTTTCCTGAAAGCAAAGAAGCAGCAGAGGTCTCAGAGTGCCTTAGCAGGAATCAAAGGACAACCTGCCTCTTGCTCCCAAAATCCCCCCTCTAGGAGCCGACCTCTACACTCCTCTTATCTTTGGCCCATTTGAATTTGGAACAAAAGTTTGTCAGGGTGTTATCTTGCAAATACAGCAGATTTAATATTTTATATAGCTTGCAGCTGGGCTGCAATTGTGTAAATAGAAAACATCTGGGAAGTGGATCCATCTAGGATTTCTTTGCATTGACCATTGAGCAACTTTGAAGAGGGACCAATATTCTTACTGAACAAAATGTTTTGAACCTGAACTCCCTGGATGAGCTTACACGTTCTACCACTAGAGAACAAGGTGAGGTTAAACCTCAGGCTATGTGGGAGTTCCAATGTGTTCCCCTATCCCTTTATTAAAAATCAACCAGAAGAGAGGTCTGAATTGAATCAGAGTCACAGCATGGGAGAGAGATCTCACTTTTGGCCTTCACATTTAAATGGTCATTTCCCACTCCTCTAAACTCTCAAGTGTGGGGTCAGAACTTAAGTCACATCCATACGGGAAGGCTAGCTCATTATTTTGGTAGCTTATAGTGCTGTCTGATTTGCTCCATCCACACTAAGCTATAACTGGAGCAGACCCATTTGCTCCACAAGTGCTCCAATCCACAGCTTTTCCAACTCCTGCCTGTCAGAGGGGGTCTACCATTTTGATTCACTCTAATTTACTATGTTCCCAGAGTGTGCAGATAGTTATTTTGCACCTAAATAGAGCAGTGATGGGCAGTCTTATCTGAGGAGACAAACCTGTGACTCTGAAGGGGGTTGTGACATTTAAATGGATGATGGGAAAAACATCTTCCTCTGTTTATGTCTTCTCTATCTTTAAAAAAATATTTCGCTAATGGAGGCAACAGAACTCTAGACACAAAGTAATGTGTATAGCATACTAGGCAGATGCATTGTGATAATACTATTCAAGAGAAAATTCTACCTGACTTACTCATGAATAAAGTTTACCAGGTTTATTTGTGAATAAGAAGGCAGCAACAACAGCAGTGGTGACATGTCAAATACATGGCAGCCATGGCATTGGCAGCACCTGGGAGGTGCCCAGGAACACAGAAGAAATTGGCGAGGCAGTGTAGTGGTGTCCAGGTGTCTGGAGGCTGTTGGGGTCTGGATGGGGGACAACGAGCTACAGCTGAATCCCAGCAAGACCGAGTGGCTATGGAATGGGGGCCCTGCGTTAACCCAGGAGCTACCATCTTTGGTTCTGGATGGGGCTTCTTTGCCACTGACAGATCTGGTGCGTAATCTGGGGGTCCTCCTGGACTCGTGACTCCTGCTCAATGAGCAAGTGGCAGTCGTGGCTAGGAGGGCTTTCGCATAACTTTGTGTGATTCGCCAATTACGCCCACTCCTGGACCGTGACTCCTTGCTCATGGTCACGCACACTCTGGTCACCTCCAGACTCGATTATTGCAATGCGTTCTACATGGGGCTGCCCTTGATGACCATTCGGAGGCTGCAACTGGTCCAGAATGCAGCAGGTTTGGTGCGGGCATTATGCCCATGCCTCACCACTGCTCCAGGAGCTGCACTGGTTACTGGTGTGCCTCCAGGTACAATTCAAGGTGCTGGTGATTACCTTTAAAGCCCTATATGGTAGTGGGCCAGGATACTTAAGAGACTGCATCACCCCAAGGATATCTGCCTATCCCACTAGAGTGGATAGGAGGGGCTCTCTTATAGTCCCATCAGCTAGAGAGGCTCGCCTCTCTAGCACAAGAAAGAGGGCCTTCTCTGTGTCCGCTCCGGCCCTGTGGAACCTCCTGCACACTGAACTTTGTCTCCAGGCAGAGCTTTTAACCTTCTGCAGGGGTGTGAAGACCTGGCTGGCGCAGCGGGTGTGGGGGGTGGGTGGGGAAATCCAGCGTGGGCTGACTAGTTTGAGTACAGCTTCTTGGAGTTCGGGACGTGGCTAATGGGTTTTCTATGAAGAAATTTTAAAGTGATTTTAAGGGATTTTATGTGATTTTTAAAGATTATTTAATGATTTCAACTGTTGTGAATCTTATTGTATTTTTATTTCTGTTGTAAGCTGCCCAGAGTTGCCCTGGCGCATGGAGCAGCATTAGAAATCCAATTGAATAAATAAATAAATAATTCAACAGGTTTGCCCCAGTTCACCAGAACTGGTAGCAGAAATTCTAGCTGCCTCCGCCCATCAAAGTTTTAAAATAAAGTATTCCTAATTCGGGTGCAATGCAGGCCTTACACCACCACCACCACCACCACCACCCACCCACCCACCCACCCACCACCACCCACCCACCCACCCACCCACCCACCCACACACACACACACACACACACACACACACACACACACACACAAGGGCAAATTGGAGCAGCCCAAAAACCAGTATGGACACTTCTCATGGGAGGGAAAAATAGATCAGTGTGGATAGAAGGAATGCTCAAGTGAGAAATAAAATAGAACACACTAAAGATAAGAAGCTTTTCAGCTCAAACAAGACCAATCCGAAATCCCTAATGTGGGCAGGCCCTTAGAAATACAATTCTTCCCTGTATGTTGTCCCATCTGCCCCTAATGGCTGTGTGAGGGAGACACAGGGGCTATGTTGTCCTATGCTTTCCCCTCTTCATTTGAAAGGGATTGCTGGGGATCTCCTCCCTCCCGTTTTTCTTTTTGAAGAGCTTACTTTCCTTCCAAGAGACGTGGACTGCTGTCCTTCTCTTTCCTCCTGCATATTCATTGGCTTTGAACGGAATTTGGCACCATTTTTTGAACTCATTCCATCTCTTGCAAAATAGCTGGCAAAGAAAAACTCATCTGCAGAGAGCGAATGGATGGGAGTTTGGAGTTCTTCCCTCCCCTCGGTGTCATTGTAAAGTTCATCTGCCAAAGAGATTTTCTTTGTATTCCAAAAAAAGAGAGTATCATTAATCTCTGCAGTCTGAGGAAATTAGTCCCATCTTCTGCCAAGGTTCTGGTGGTCACGTGCAGCTAGTTCCGTCTTCACAGTGATCTATAAACACCACAGAAATGAGTATCAAAAGGTCCAAGGCCAACCAAATATGAAATTGTTTCAGCAGCTACAGGAATATAAATGGCACTTTCCAAAGCTGCAGAGGGTACTGACCCACAGAACTGCAAGTTATGTGCCACAGAATGTCAGGCTCTTTAGGAGAAATAAAAATGAAACAGGGTTGGGATGGGGACTAGATAAGTAAATGGCTTGAATCATTTTTGAGTTTCAGGCAAGGAAAATCTCGAGATCAAGGCTGTAGTCTTCATCCCTTCATTATTTGTTTATCTACAAACTGCTTGCCTCTGTTGATTTCAAATTGATGCACCATAATAATAAAGCATAAAATATAAAACAATGTATATAATCAACATAAACTATGTGAAATAAAGTATGGGGTATGCTGAACTGCAGGTTGCCAGTGTGATGTCATGGATAGTGATGGACTAGGACTCCAGAGCAGGGTTTTCCAACCTTGGGCCGCCAGGTGTTCTTCCATTTCAATTCTCAGTAGCCCTGATCAGGGCTTCTGGTAATTGAAGTCCAGAAGGGAAACCCTTCTGAAGAAGTAGAAACAGGGACAGATTTTACTTTCTTAGGATCTAAGATCACTGCAGATGATGACTGCAGCCATGAAATAAAAAGACGACTGATTCTGGGGAGAGAATCTATGAGAAACCTGGGGAACATAGTGAAAAGTAGAGATATTACCTTGAAAACAAAAATTTGTATAGTCAAAGCAATGGTATTCCTGGTGGTAATGTGAGAGCTGGACCATTAGGAAAGCTGAGCACAAAAGAATAGATGCCTTTGAGATGGGGTGTTGGAAGAGAGTTTTGAGAGTCCCCTGGACAGTGAGGAAAACAAATAGGAGAAGAAATCAACCCTGACTGCTCATTGGAAGGTCAAATAGTAAAGATGAAGATGAAGTACTTTGGACATCAAATGAGAAGGGAGGATTCACTTGGGAAGGCCTTGATGCTGGGAAAGGTGGAGGGCAAAAGAAGAAGGGGGCGGCCAAAGATGAGATGGCTAGATGGCATTGTAGACACAATGGGCACCGAGCTGGTTGGGCTGAGAAGGATGGTGGAGGATAGAGGTGCCTGTAGGACAATGGTCCATAGGGTCACAATCGACTGTGCGACTGAACAACAACAAAATATCTCACATCGAAAGCCCTATTAGTGTCACTCTAAGTTGGTTCCAACTTGACTGCACATAACTAGCTAACACTGAAATGCACTGGGATGATTTGCAAAAATAGCCCTTCTAAAAACAGCACTCACGAGAGCAAGTCTAATATTGCAGGAAGAGCACTTCTGTTCTCAGTAGACACATCCAGGGGCGTAAATTCAGTTTCTGGCCAGTAGATTGTCCAATGGATTTTCTTGAACTGACCTGCTATTTTATGTCTTGGGTTTGCACCTTTACACAACACATGTTGATATATTAAAAGTGAACTCCTTAGCCAGATGAGTACTTTGAAAGCATTTCATATTTTAATCTGGAAATGGGCAAGCTCAGTGGGTCTGGGGACCAAAAACTACTAAATAACAATTGCAACATAAAACTGGAAGGATCTGGAAGTCCACTTCCTGCTTTGAAAAATAAGAAATCTTGTGCTGTTAAAAGAGGAGAAGAGCTGCAATCTATTTAAAATGTAAATTACCATTTGCAGAGCCTTCCAAAGATAGTAATTGGCTTCTTCAGCTGGAAAACCAGGAGGGCTAAGAACTGTAAAAAAAAAAAAAACCCGAGGCTGTGAGCAATGGTGGAAGACACTTTGCCATTGTAGTGTTGAGGATATATTTCAGCTCTGCAAAATGCTTTGACAATTATTTGCAATGACATATTTGGGCCCCAAATGCTGGGGCAGAATGGAAACTCTCCTGCTGCCTGGTTATCTTATTGCATCCACTTAGACCTCTGACACTTCTCCATTTAACTCAAGATATTCCAATTAACGCTCTTTTTATGTTTTCTATATACAAAATGTTGTCAGACAAAACAAAATATTAAATATCCAGATTAAATGCTATGATTAGAAAAGTGAACTATGGCATTGAAAGCAAAATTATATTTTATCGATCACATCTTTTATCTGCTAATTTAAGAATCTGGTTTGTTTTCTGTCAATCAGAGACTTTAATTATTCATGATTCATTAGCGTCTAAACCAGTGGTGCCCAAACTTTTTTTTCACCGGTCCAGTCCTGCCCTGACACGCAGGGGCGAGGGGCGGAGACAGGCTGCTCCCTCGGCTGACCATTTCAACGTCAGCCTTGGCACGCCAAGGGGCTCTCCTAGCGCCACAGATTTTGAAATGGGGAAGGCTCCGAAGATTTTCCCAACGTGGCGATACACTTTGCCAAAGGTGCTGAAGTGATGCGACCAAGCAGAGGCTGCTCGGACCAGAGGAGACAAAGCGTGATCGCCACCGGCACTGCCACCGCTGCTGCTGTAAGTGACATCAGGCAGTGGTGGCGGATGGGGGTGGTCCTGGGAGAGCTTGGGTACTCAGCCCGGGCCAAATTAATGATATGCACGGGCCTAATTGGGTCCACGGGCTGTAGTTTGGGCACTGCTGTTCTAAACTTATTTTGGGTTTGGCTACAAAGCAAGGGAAATGCAAATTACCAGTAACTTGCATTATCTTGCTGTGAAATGACAATCGGACATTCAGTTTCCTTAGATATAAATGGTCACACAAGGAGAAGAGAAAAAAGGTCTTCTACTTGCGGTTCCATTTGAAAGACCTGTAGGTGGTGCTGTTCAAAGGAAGTGCCTTAAGAAGGCTTTCCTTTCTCATTTCCATCTTTGACCTTGACTTCCAATAGAGTTTAAAGCAGGAGTGCCCAAACTACAGCCTTCTGGCTGGATCCAGCCCCAGATGCCATTCCATCCGCCTGTCGCTCCTGGAAATGGATGGGATCCGCGCCCTCCAATGTGCATGCACGTCCAGAACCACTCCTGGAAGTGGTTCCAGATGCCTCTGCACATGTGCAAATGCATCTGTGCCACTCCTGGAAGTGAATGGGGATACCTCATGCATGTGCAAATGTGCCCATGCCACTTCTGGGAGTGGTGCAGATGCACAAACTTCAGGAGAAGTTCCGGATGCACATGCACAAACACAGCCACTTCCGGAGGTATGGTCAGGCCCGCTCAGCTGTTTGGGGGTATGGTCAGGTCCCCATACAAAAAGTTTGGATGCCCCTGGTTTAAAGCTGTTATAACCATAACTTTGTGTCAGAGATTACTCTGGGTTAAAAGGGTTTTTAGGGGATGTCTGAATGAGGCTCCTTTCATGTCCCCAAGAGGAAAAGCTTTGTGGAGAGAGGTTAGGACTGGTGCTGCTTCTAACTCTTGCTTAAGAAGCAACAAGTGTGGGGGAAAACATGATTTGTCAGTGCACTGTTTTGTGCATGCGCACATATGCTTGCTTAGTCCTTACTTTCAACATCAGTTCAAAGAGATTTTATGCTTTGAACTGAAGTGAAAAGATCTGATTTTTTAAAAGTAGAAAAGTCTCTGATAGATATGAAAAACTACGGATGGGGCTCTGAGATGCTGGGCTGATTCACATTTCTGATTGTGTCATATAGTCAATGGGAATCAGCCATGCTTGGGCGGGGGAAAGGTTCTGGGAGTCATGTGATGAAGGAGGAGAGGGACTGAATGAGATCTTGCAGAGCCTGAAAAACTCACACAGCAAAGGCACCGCTGGAGAAATTAAGCCCTGGACTGTTCAACCAGTCACGTGTGGAATGCAGCAGCAGGGGCTTGAACACAAAACTCAAAAATCCTACAAACAGTTTGCATGTCAGGATGCAGCAGTGTCCATGGCCATGCTCTTCTTAGTGCATCTTGCACAAGGTGACATATATGCATAGGTTTCAAAGGACCTATCCTTAACATGTTTAACTAGGAGTGAGTCAGCAGTTCAACAGGCTTTGCTGCTGTGTCATACCCCGTGTGGTATTGTGGATAAAGTAACAAACTAGGACTCTGGAGACCAGGGTTCAAATCCCCACTTACCCACAGAAATTTATTGGGGGAGTAGAACTGGTAAACCACTTCTTAAATATACCACTTAACATGAAAACCCTAATAAGGTCATTATAAGCCAGTTTCGACTTGATTGCCCATGACTAATAATAATTTTGTGTCAGAGATTACTCTGGGTTGAAAGGATTTTTGCTGGAGAAACTCTGCTCAGGGGACGCCTGAATGAGGCTCATTTCATGTCCCCAAGTGCAGCCCTCGAGTATCGAAACCCGACCCTCCGGTCTCCAAGCTCAGCGTCTTAACCACTATGCCACCCGGGGAGCTCCCATGACTATAATAATAATTTCATGTCAGAGATTACTCTGGGTTGAAAGGATATTTGCTGTAGAAACTCCATTTAGGGGACACCCGAATGAGGCTCATTTTATGTCCCCAAGTGCAGCCCTGGGTAACTGCTGCTGAATAGCTGTATATATAGGATTGCACTGTACAGTATTCTGAAAACATTTAAGAGGTATACCGTACTTCCAACTTGGCTCTTTTACACCAATTAGCATAATTCTGCTCACCTTTTCCTTAGGGATCTCAGACTGAAAAGGCGCAACTTTTTGGCTCAAGAGAAAGGTTCTCTGTGTTGGCAGTTAATGGATAGCAAGGTGCCACCTTGATTACATTAGCAGAGAGAGGGTTTGTAAAGTTAAAAACCCGGGGCCGGGTCACGCTCCCTCAGACAGCTTCAGCGGCTGGACAGCCATTTTGCCCTTCCTCCACCACATGGCACTTCCTGATGTGGTAGAGGTGGTGGTGGGGCACATGAAACGATGTCGTGGGCTGGATGCCCAGGTTGAGAATCCCTGGGCTACGACACTTTAACCCCCCCCCCCCCAAAAAAATGGTCAGAATATAATTGTTAGTCTACCAGTGTTTCCAAAACTATGACCTAGTGGACTTCAATTCCCAGAAGCCTAACCCAGTACATTGGCTGTTCAGTGCTTTGGGCAATTAACCTAGGCTTTTGGGAACTGAAGTCCAAAAACCAATGTTTCCATGTGGAAACCAATGTTTCCATGTGGAAACATTCTTGGTTGTGAACTTTTTTCTTGGTTACCAAACCTTTGATGTTCAACAAAGATGAAACAGAATACATATGTACCAAGGATGCCCCATCTAAATCCATGGTTCCCAATGTGTGGCACATGCCCCACCAGGGGGCAATTTGATTTTTAAGGAGAGCAATTCGAGAATGAGTTATTAACAGTGATTTATTTTTATTTATTTTTTGGCAAGACCAAGTTAGGCTTCCCCTGCATGAATATTCACATTTTGAATACAGTAATAAGAATTCTATGTCACAGGGGAAGCATCAGGATGTCAGAGATGCTTGGGTGGGGCATGGCCAAAAAAAGGTTGGGAACCACTGGTCTAAATGCTATAAAAAGAAGAGGACGACGATGTGGAGATGGCCCAGGAATGGAAAACTATAAAAGAAAGTGAAGCTCCAGTCCCATGCATAGATGATAGATTATTGTTGTTATTACTGCCTTTGGTTTATAGTTCTATTGTTTATGGGCTATCGTTAATGTCTTTTTATATTGCATTTGTTTGATTTGTGTGGTATGGGCTGTTTCTAGTTGTTGTATGCCACCCAGAGTGGGAGAACATCTCAGATGGGTGGGATATAAATAACTAAATCATTCATCTCTTGTTACAACTCTCCAGACACATGACACGCATGGGCAATATGTTGTCCTCTTGATGTTTTGGATCACAGTTCCCATCCTCCTTTACTACTGGCCACTCTCGCTGCAGTAATAGGAGTTCGAGGCCAAAATAACTGCAGGGCTAAAGACTTTTCATCCCTGTTTTACAGTCACTCTGCACCCACTTTCTGTGACCTTTTATTCTTCTCTTTGATGCAACAACTCTCTTGTGAATACAGCTGTTTGCTGGAGAACTCTGCCTGGGTTGTTACAAGTGGTCCTGCTTGCCTGCAACAAAATCAGCACTATGCAGCTTCTGCCCCCCCCCAACACACACACACACACACACACACACACACACACACACACACACACACACACACACACACACACACACACACACACACACACGCTTCCAAAGGTCTGGAATTTATCCAGCTCCTGTGAGTCTGCTGCTACTTGCTAAAGCACTTACTGTAGGCTCTTCAGCAGGACGCCGTGTAATTTCATTTCAGAGAAATAGAACAAAGAACCTGAGCTAGAAAGGGGTGCTGATTTATATTTATGTGAACAGCAAAAACTGAAGCCTCTTTAAGAAGGGGATAAAATTCCATTGTAGGAGACTGACAGACTCTGCCATAAGAGGTTTAGCACATTTATTCACTCTCAAGGAACATATTTGTCCTTGCTGTGCTTAACAATTCCAAAGAACCATGAAGTCTTAAAATATGCTTTTATTGAAACAGAAGCAACATGTTAATGGAACCCTGGCAGACTGTGAAATATTATCTGAGCATACAACTTTCTTTCAGGGTCATTGTCTAACCTGTCATGTTCAAAGAGAAGGTTTTTAAAGTGGCTGATCAGATAACTCAAGGTATTAGAAGTTACAATTAATCTCCCACCTGTCCCCCACTCCACAAAGATATGATAACAAGTCTTGACAATAAAGTCATAGGGATGGAAATGAGTGGGTGTAACTTTTTTGATTCTAGCCAGACAGCTGTATGTTGTGTGTGCACCATACAAAGAAGGAAGCTCCAGGTTGTTATTTTCTGTTGACACTACCTGTCCCTTCACATGAATAATAGCATGCATTAGAACAGTGTTTTCCAACCTTTGGTGTTTGGACTTCAATTCACAGAAGCCTAAGTCAGTACATTGGCTGATCAGTGCTTTGAGGAATTGACTTAGGGTTCTGGAAATTGAAGTCCAAACACCAAAGGTTGAGGAACATTGCTCTAGAAGGAATTCCTTGAACCTGAAAGATATATGATTGTCCTGACCTGAGGTAAGCTTTCTCACCTCCATGGCTTGCCAATTAGCTTGTTTTGTTTTCTGATTGGCCATCAGAAGATAAACAAAGGTTTATTTGGAAAGTCTGATCCTTCAGCCATGAAGCTCAATGGAACCAGAGACAGTTAGTCCCAAATTCTGGCTCTGAGGACCATGTGTTGTGGGCAGCTCAAGGTGTTTGTTTGTGGTGCTCCCCCCCCCCCAGGAAGCCTGCTCACAATACCTGGATCTGAGGATCCATTAGAACAGAGCATCTGTGGCCTGACTTGCACTGGAAAGCCATGCACAAACTCTTACTCTGTTGTAAACTTCCTACTGGGGAAAAGCTGATGGCACAACTCTCAAACTCTTCCCAAAGCCCTCTTCCAAGGGGGTAGCAGAGTTGGTGTGTGTACGTGCCTTCAAGTGAATATATGTGAAGTTCATTTACCACTATGCTTTTCCATCTAAGATGGATCATCTTCTCTTCCTGATGATAAGAAATGACAGCTATTATAATGAGGAAATACTTGATTTGTACTAGAAGTACCACTTGGAGTGTATCTTAGGAATACATGGCATAGTAATAAGAACAAGAAAGCATTGAATGTTGTGTTGTTTTTTTCTCCTCCTCCCCCCTCCCCCCATCCTGGAGAGGAAGCCCAACATCCAGCATAAATCTGGAGTTGAGTTACAGGTCCTCTGGGATCTTCACCCCCTCATTCAAGAAATTCAGCATCAGTCAAAAGTGTCAGCATAACAGAAAATTTGTGTTTAAAGCACAGAGAGAAACTAGAAAATACAATTAGCATGATAGTAGAAGCAGAGATTCCCTTAAGTGATGTGTTTTTAAATAGTCTTGCTTCACTCCACATGCTGCAAATTAGTTTGCTTATGTTTCATTGACTGATCTTTGGGAAGTCAACATGGGCTTCATTTGGAGGCCTAGTTGTTCAGGCATGCAGCTTTCAAAGAACTGCACCCTGAGAGAGAAAACATTGTTAGAATAGGAATGTTTTAACAATCTTATAAACTGTCTTTTAAAAAACCCTCTAGTTTCTGAACGTAGAATGTTGTGCTTCTCTATAGCAGAAAATGACTAGATATTGCGATGCAATACTGTGCTCACAACTGTCAGCAGTAAAAAGGATGCCTAACTTTACACAGCAAAGGGTAGCCTGAATGTTGATGACACCAATGTCAGCAGTCAAGATGGTCTGCAAAATAACCTATTTTGCTCATTTTCATTCACAAAGAGACATTGAGCAAGGGAAAATCCCCAAACCTGATTGTGGTATCCGCGGGCACAATTGGCATACTGTCCCTGACAGAGGCCATGCCATGTGAGAACGCTCCAGGCCTCTAGGCTCCGAGGGGACAGAAATTGGGGAGCAGATTAATAGTCATAAGATTGATTCACCCATATCTGACCTGACAGGCAGTCCAAGCAGGAGGAAATTGAATGCCTAACTAAGCAGTTAGGAAATAGGTAATACCGCACCTGCGGATTACCCCAAGCCCTAGCGTCAATAGTGGCCATATTTACTCTTGTGTAAGCTAGGAACAATGAACTTCCCCTGCCAGTGTTTGCCTTAGTTAATTAACTTCCCCGAGAGAGATTCCCAATTAACCCGGGTAAACATGTGATGTGATTTTCTGTCAGATGACGATTCTATCACACGCTGCCTTGAATTCCTATATATGATGATGATTTTCCCTCAATAAACCACTGGTCTTCGCTCCATCTTGTCTCGTGTCGTTACTTGACCAGTCTCCTCCGGGACCCCACGGCCGTTCCGCAGCCCCGATCCAACATCTGGTGACCCCGACTTGATTCTACTTGTGAGTAAGCGATCTACGCGGTCCGGTTCTACGCTAGAACCGTGTCCGATTCGTCCCGGAGGACAGCGCGGCGGCCCTGGTCGGAAAGCCATCTGGCCAGAGTGACGGCTACGCGGCGAGGCACTCCAGAGAGGCATCCTACGGCTTGCATCGCGGAAACGCGTTCCGCTCAGGGGCAGGCTGTGAAACCCTGATTTCAGCGCAGAGGCCGCCGAGGGCCCGTGTCAGCAGTCCACGCTCCGAGCTCCATCCCAGAGATTCGTCACGCTAAGACCTATTACCTAAAAGGACACGTCGAAATCATCCCGAGGAGGAAACTTCGAAGGACCAGGCAGGTAATATGGGGACTTGTCCTCAGCGGCAACGTCCGACCGCTAACCAGAGAATTCACATAATGGAATTCAAGGCCCTGGCCAGAGTATACCAAATACGCCTTCACAGCGATACGTTAGAGGAACTCTTAGCCTACCTGGGGGCCAATTGTCCGCTTTATCCAGAAGCGGGTGTGCTTGACCTCACACTTTGGGATCGGATAGGAGCCTGCATTCAGCAAGCACCAAAAGCTCCAGACAGCATAATTGGCACATGGAGCAAATGTAGGAAACTCTTAGCAGAGGACGACCCAGTCCGGATAGAGACCCAGAAACCCCCAGCGCAGTCAGAGCCATCAGCCCCAGCGGCTCTCTATCCATCATTCCAGCTCAAGTAGGGTAGTGTAGGGAGCTTTCCCTCGGTGACAAGCTGCAGACGTCACCGACGGAATGCGTGAGATGGGAAGTGCTGGCGCTTCACTGACAGTTACGGGTTCCCTAGCTACCAAGAGCGCGGTTCAGCGCATGGCTGAGGCAGAAATCAGCAAGGGGGAATTGCCAGCAGAAGATCTAGCTGAGCTTAGGCAGCTAAGCCCAGTTCGCATAGAGATAGATGCCCTCACGGGCCAGCAGCAAGCAGTCCACTCGCCAGTTCCGTATAAGCTGCTCATGGCTATACGGAAAGCCATCACAGAGACAGGACTTCAGAGCCAATTTACTAGGGGCACGCTTCAGCAAGTGTGCGAAACCATGATGTTCATTCCGTACGACTGGAAAGCCGTCATGCGAATGATGCTCAACCCCAGCCAGTATCTGCTATGGGACAGCGAGTATCGTCTCGAAGCGCAGGCAAGGGCTGCCAGGATGGGCGGAGTGGTAATCCCTGACCAGCTATATGGTTCAGGTCCGTTCGAATCCGTTGACACGCAAGTCGCCCTGCCACTCGCTACTCCTCACATCACAGCTGAGACAGTCTTCAGGGCTTACCTCAAAGTCCCGGCAGCTGGCAAAGCAGCCAAAAATTACACAGCAGTCAAACAGGGTGCCCAGGAGTCCTACATGGACTTTGTCAATAGATTAGAGGAAGCGATCAGAAGACAGATCGATAATGAGCAAGCCCAGCAAGAGCTCATGATGAAATTGGCTAAAGACAACGGCAATCTCGACTGCCGTAAGATCTTGCAGTCACTTGGCAATCGTCTTGACTTGACACTCACAGACATGATTAGGGCATGCGCCGACGTTGGCACGGATTCCTACAAAATGGGTCTGTTGGCAGCGGCGGTGCAAGGAGGCAGGAAACCTAAGAACATAGGAGCGTGCCACACTTGTGGCAAGGTCGGTCATTTCGCTAGGGAATGCCGATCCAGAGGCAGCGGCCAACACGCCAGCCATCCCAAGGCTCCAACCGCCCCGTGTCCGAGGTGCAATAAGGGTCTCCACTGGGCCAGGAACTGTCCGAATTCGGGAAACCGGAACGCGGGCATGTCTCTGGCCCCGGTCCAAACAGAGACCTCCCTCGCCCTGGGAGAGCCAGAGCAAGATTAGATTCCAATCACATTCCAGACATTGCGAAGGCGCAGGCCAGCCCCAAGGGTAGTACAGGGCTAGAATTGACTTGCCAGGCAGACGTCACATGCGACTTGCCCAGCACAGTCTATCTGGTTGATTCCCAGTACATGGGACCCCTGTCTAAAGGCTTCATAGGCTTAGTTTTGCCTCGTAGTGTCGCAGGAGCAAGTGGAATTCTTGTAATTCCGGGAGTCATTGACTCCAATTTTTCGGGTGTTCTCCAAGTTCAACTCTGGATGCACCTACTCCAGACCATTCACAAGGGAGACACGTTAGCACAACTGATTATGGTTCCTTGTAACTTGCCAGCAGATAGCCAGGGAAGGCTCAGGGACAGCTCAGAGTCCGGGTCGGAAGACCGCTCGAGCACAAGTGAGGCAGTGCAAGGATACCAGGTCTTAGCTACAGTGGAAACCAACATAGAATGGAAACGGCGACCAGTTATAGAGGTATTTTTGAATAAAAAACCATTCACTGGGTTGCTGGATGCCGGAGCTGATGTCAGCGTGGTCAGCCGAAGTCAGTGGCCACGGGAGTGGGCCATTGAGCCGGTCTCCAATGTGTGGGGGTAGGCGGCATCCAAGAAGCGTTTAGGAGCCGGGAGTGGGTGGAAGTCACGATCCCTGAGGCTGACGGCGCAGCGGTCATCTGACCGCACATTTTGGACGTGCACGTCAACCTCTGGGGGCGAGACATTTTGCAACAATACCGTGCCACTCTTACCTTCGGGTAATGGCTCTGCCACTTAAATGGCTTACCAACATGCCTGTCTGGGTGGAGCAATGGCCGGTAGTGGGGGAGAAATTAGTCGCCCTGAGGCAACTGGTTAAGGAACAGCTAGACACAGGACATATAGAGCAGTCCACCAGTCCTTGGAATTCGCCCATTTTTGTCATAAAGAAAAAGTCGGGGAAGTGGCGACTCCTCCACGATCACAGAGAGATCAATAAGTGTATTCAGCCAATGGGTCCACTTCAATGCGGCATTCCGAATCCGAATATGATCCCCGAGGGTTGGGAGATCCTGGTCGTAGACCTTAAGGATTGCTTTTATACTATTCCCCTAGATCCTAGGGACAGGGAAAGGTTCGCCTTTACAGTGCCAGTTGTGAACCACAGTGAGCCCACACAGCGTTACGCGTGGAAGTATTTGCCACAGGGGATGCTCAATTCACCCACCCTGTGCCAAATTTATGTTCACAATGCACTGGCAAAGTTTCAAAACCTTCACCCCACAGCTTTAGTGTGCCATTTCATGGATGATATCTTGGTCGCAGCGCCGCAACTCGGCAGCGAAATGTTTAAGGACCTCCAGGCCACCCTGGGGGAAAAAGGGTTACTCATTGCCCCAAAGAAAGTACAGAGAACCGAGCCATTCTCATATTTGGGTCATTGGCTTCTCCGTTCTTTCGCAGCACCAGTTTTGCCCCAGATCAATTTAAAGGACTCAGTCACCCTGGTAGAGTTGCAGCAGGTTTTAGGAAACATTAATTGGGCCAGACCATACTTCAGATTGGATACGGATCTTTCAAAGCCGCTCTTCTCGCTGCTAACGCTAGGTAAGCAGCCGGCAGACCGGATACAAATTCCTCGAGAGACATGCTTGACTCTCGAAAAGGTTAACCAAGTTCTCAGCCAGAGATGGGTGGACAGGATTACTCAGGGGCCATATGCTCCGATCCTGAACTTATACATTGTTCAGGCCGGATCCATGTTCACCAGAGCCCTAGGAGTGGACTCCGAGCGAGGAGCGAGTATCATGGAATGGGTGTACTTACCAAACACCTCTTCCCGAAACATTGTTCCCCTCCAAGAATTGGTCTCCGCGGTGGTCTACCGCAGAAGGCTGAGAGCAAGGGACATCTCAGGGCACGATCTAGCCAAAATCGTGATCCCATTCACAAAGGAGCAAGTTCAGCAGCTGATGCAGCTCGGTGACTCGCTTCCAATTGCCTTGGAGGGATTCACTGGATGCTTGGCATACCACTTGCCAAAGGACCCCAGACTCGTCTCGCTTCAAACGCAGACAGTCAGCTTGTGTGAATTAATATCGCTGGTTCCACTTCAGGGGGCCAGAACAGTTTTCACGGATGGGGGTCGCACATAAGGTGTTTTAACTTGGCAGGAGGGCCAGGCTTGGCGCACGCTTCTAACTCTCCCACAGAAGTCCGCGCAGCGGGCAGAGTTGGCAGCGGTGAACCTCGCTTTGCGCACCTTTGCCAAAGAATGCCTCAACATCATAACTGACAGCCAGTATGTTAGGAATTTGCTTCACAGTCTACCGGGAGCATACCTCACTCCCGCGATAGACAAAAATTTGCTGAGTCTGTTCCTCACAGCTCAATTTCACTTGCGGAACCACACCAAAGCGCTCTATATCGCCCACATCAGAAGCCACCAGGACTTGCCTGGTCCGATTTCCGCGGGCAATAGCAGAGCGGATGCGGCCGCAAAGGAAATTCAGCAACGGTCAGTTTTGGGAGTATTCACAACTCCGATTCAGAGCCATGCATTCTTTCATCAGAATGCCAAGGCGCTCGCCGGACAGTTTAACCTGCCACTCTCTCAAGCCCAAGGCATAGTCCGCTCTTGTCAGCATTGCGCAGGGGCACCGGGGGGGGGGGGGGCTCGTAGGGGGTCAACCCACGAGGGACAGAGGCTAATCAGGTGTGGCAAATGGACGTCACACATGCCCCGCAATTTGGCAGATGGCAGTACATGCACGTTTGCATTGATACCTTTTCACAATTCGTCTGGGCAATGGCACAAAAAGGGGAGACAGCTTCCCACGTGGAGCAGCATCTCCTTTCCTGCTTTGCGGCGATGGGCAAACCACGGCATGTTAAAACCGATAACGCCCCGGCCTACAGCTCCAGGCAGCTGGCGACTTCATGGCCACCTGGGACATCAAACACACCTTTGGCGTTCCGTACAATCCGCAGGGGCAAGCGATTGTGGAACGAGTTAATCGGACACTCAAGTCCTACAATGACAAATAAACAGAAAGGGGGGAGCCACCAGCCCTCCCCAAATCTCAGGGTCAGGCACAGCATTGTACAATCACCTTAATGTTTTTTCGGATTGCACGCCACAGGAGAAGCACTTCCGCCGCTCGGAAGCTCTCCCGTGGCCGATGGTGCGTTACCGAGTGCCACCGGATCCTTCTTGGAGGGGCCCGGTGCCACTCGTAACCTGGGGAAGAGGGTATGCTGCAATTATGTCTCCTACAGGTGTCATCTGGGTTCCAGCCCGGTGTGTCAAGCCCCACTTGGAGCCGCATGGCGTGGACCCAGGCCGTCCCGAATCCAATCCCGGAGATGGAGAACCTCACCCTGACCGAGGGGACCCGGCAGAGGAAGCGGCGACAGCAGATGACAGCGCCAAAGATCACCTGGGGGATGGTCAAGACCCTTTGCCATGAGGCAGTGGACGCCGTCCGATGCGAGGACAAGGACCCGACACCGGAGAACATCTTGCCTGCAGCTTTTTCCCTGATTACTGCCAATACCGTGGCGGCCACCATCATCCTGACCCTCTCCCTACTTGCGGGGGGAGGCGTTCAGGCAGCTTCGCTGAAAGCCAACGACCTGATGCCAGGCGGAGACCTCTCTGCCTGGATGCATTACAACCTTTGGGAGAGGTTGGCGACTCTCGTCAACCAGTCTGATTTTTGCCTGAGGCAGAATACTGCTTCTGCCTCAATCTTGAGCACCTGTCTCATCCCGGTGTGCCATTCTCCAGAGACACGCACCAGGAACGGCGACTGGTTGGTGAAGCGGATTTTCGGTCCATTTTACCCAACGGGTTTCTCAACGTACGCTCGGTGGGGAACTCAAATCACCAAGACCTTGCCGGCTGATGCAGCCACTCTCTACACTCCTCGAGTGGCGGCCAGCTCGAACTCTACTTGTGCCCGAATGACCGGCTGCTCCGCGGCTGGCGGGTCTCAGTGCCGTTGCCTCGACACCGGCAGCAGCAACTGGACTTGTGATAACCCAGAGACAATCAGCTCAAGGTATGTTCATGTTACCTTGCCTTCAGGTTGGTTCTTTACATGCAATCAGTACACTTGGAATTACATTTCCGCTAATGTATCAGATTCCACATGTTGTATCAGTTGCTTGACATTGTTGCTCCCCACTAGGGATATGGTTGCCCAAAGCACGAATGTCCCTTCACCCATATGGCGCACTCGTGCCACCCAGTTAGACAGCTCATGTGATAGCAACATTAGGGTTTTGAGTTAGGCTGAGTACGTCTCATTGGCAGTCAGCATACTTGGCGTGCCAGGCTTAGCCGTTGGCAACGCTCGGAGAATTGGTCAATTGGCTTGCGCTTTGGCAAAAGCCATTAACCACACCTCCTCGGCGATAGCGCTGCTCAACCAGGAGCAGACGGAGCTTCGCCATGCCATACTAGACAATCAAGCAGCTATCGATTACCTTCTGTTGTTACATCATTTGGGCTGCGAGTCTGTCCACGGCATGTGTTGCTTTAATCTTACAGACAACACGCATAAGGTACAGAGCCAGCACACGGACCTCCACACCCTGGTCAAAAACATCAAGGAGGATGCTACGTGGGGGTGGTGGGATTCGTTGTGGTCATGGTTCCCCTGGGGTTGGCTTCAGACGGCACTCAAGGTGATCGTGGGGGTGGTAATACTAGGCACAGCAGTGTGCTGTTTCGTGCAATGTATTCCCTAACTGATATCGAGATGTCCCCCATGGAGAGAACCCCGAAACGTCATCCCCCCACACCAGCTAATGCCACTCCTGCGCAGGGCCATCTGTCAGGTCCATTCTAACAAGTAAAGGGGGAGTGTGGTATCCGCGGGCACAATTGGCATACTGTCCCTGACAGAGGCCATGCCATGTGAGAACGCTCCAGGCCTCTGGGCTCCGAGGGGACAGAAATTGGGGAGCGGATTAATAGTCATAAGATTGATTCACCCATATCTGACCTGACAGGCAGTCCAAGCAGGAGGAAATTGAATGCCTAACTAAGCAGTTAGGAAATAGGTAATACCGCACCTGCGGATTACCCCAAGCCCTAGCGTCAATAGTGGCCATATTTACTCTTGTGTAAGCTAGGAACAATGGACTTCCCCTGCCAGTGTTTGCCTTAGTTAATTAACTTCCCCGAGAGAGATTCCCAATTAACCCGGGTAAACATGTGATGTGATTTTCTGTCAGATGATGATTCTATCACATGCTGCCTTGAATTCCTATATATGATGATGATTTTCCCTCAATAAACCACTGGTCTTCGCTCCATCTTGTCTCATGTCGTTACTTGACCAGTCTCCTCCGGGACCCCACGGCCGCTCCGCGGCCCCGATCCAACACCTGATTCCTTTTTTTCATCATTTAACCACTTCTGATTCCTTTTTACAACAAGTTCTCTAAATATGTATTGCTTGGGGCCACAAAATCAGAAGACCTAAGAGAAATGGGTCTGTCAGATTGTGTGCACTCAAACACATGTCTGCATATCTGGAAGGTATTGGATTGTTAATCCCCAAAGAATTTACATGAATTTGGAGTGTTTTGCTCCATACAACCAGGAGTCTTTTGCCCCATGCAACCTGGTGCACAATATTTCCAGCTAACTGTCTCAAGAAATCTCACATGATCCTTCAGGGCCATTGTTCTTGTTCATCTTCTTCTTGTTGTTCATCTTCTTCTTGTTCTTCTTCTTCTGTGTCTAGGCCAGACATGAAGCTGCCAAAATGAAGCCACTTTTTGGTGAATTCATTCTGCAGTTACTTTTGCCTGTTCTAGTGTGAGAAAGATTAGCCAGCAACACAAGGTTTTCATTACCTGTTGGTTCAAAAATGCCACTATCTTGAAGGAGGCTCTTTCTGTGTACCCCAAGAGAAGGCTAAAGGAAATGTATTGATACTCATTGCAAAGAATCTAATTTTAAATCATTCTCAGGGATGTGCAGTATGGGTCTTTCTTTGTAAAATGATGCTTACTGGGTATTTACTTAAACCTTTAGGAGGGAAGTAACATAGTTTAAATTAGGGTGTCCGGCTGTTTCTTTTGAACTGAAAATCTGGATTAAAAAACAAGAGCAGAAGCAAAGTTCATGGTCATCTGGTACCACACTTGAACAGAGAAAAAGAAGATCCCTGATGCAGATGAGAAGTAAGAGGGAACACCTCCATCCTCTAAATCTGAAATCTTCAATATCTGAAATGTGAAGTTAAAGCCACTTCTCTACTGCAATCAATTCAAGGACCAGTTCACTCATAAGTGTGACTGATTATCTGGATGTATAAGTCCTTGTCAATTGCCCCTCCCAAAGCAGAGATTCCATCATAACACTTGATGATCATCCTTATTTTCCAAACAGTCATGGCAATTGCTCTGTTTTGGATGAGAAATTATTAATAGGTTCCATGATTTTCAGTGTCTCTGTGAATGAAAGTGAGCACAAGAGGGTATTCTATGTAGGCCATCTTGGTTAGTGACATTGTCATCATCAACATTCAGGCTGCCCTTTGTCCTGCTGGCAATGTAGATACAATATTGTATGGCAATATCAGACCATTTCTTGGTGCTTTGAATCATGAATATTCCATATTGATAAAATAGAGGTCTTTTTTTTAACAAAATGAAGTTCTTGGCTTTTTTAAATGGATGTTTAAGTATGCATACACTACATAGTGTATATTTCTCCATTATATATGTTGCACTCACACTTTTACTTTACCATTTCATTAAGTACAAAACAGGGCCTTCAAAACATTTAAGCGTAGTGCAGATCATATGATTTTCTTCCAGGGCCCTATAGCACTGGGTAATTTTACATGAGAGATTTTGCTATTGGAATTTCTATGTAGAATGTCAAGGGCAAAAGGCAGAAATCCATCAGGGGAGGAGTCTACTCTGGCGGATCCCTGCCTCTCGCCCTGCAATTTCCCTTCCGCTGTTTCAAAAATAGCCCTCGGAACAATGGAGGGGAAATTGCAGGGCGAGAGGCAGGAATTCGTCAGGGTTGGCTCTTTCCCTGATGGATTCCTGTCTCTTGCCCTTGACATTCTCCCTCCATTGTTTTGAGGGCTGTTTTCGAAACAGTGGAAGGAGAATGGCAAGGGCGAGAGGCAGGAATCTGTCAGGGGAGGAGCCTACCCTGGCGGATCCCTGCCTGGTGCCTTCTACCAGACTAATCACTTCCCTCCGGGAGACAAAGCCCGAGAATGGCGCTCCGTTCTTGGCCTTTGCCTCCCAGAGGGAAGTGGTTCGCTTCTCTCTTGGTTGGCGGGGGCAGAAAGCTTCGGCCCCGACCAACCAAGAGAGAAGCAAACACACACACACCCGTGGAAGGTGATGGCTTCCCTCCAGGAGACGAAGGCTGAGAACGGAGCACCGTTCTTGGGCTTCGCCTCCCGGAGGGAAGTGGTTCGTTTACCTCAGTTGGCGGGGGCTGAAGCTTTTGGCCTTCACCATCCGTGGAAGGCGTTTGCTTCCCTCCGGGAGATGAAGGCCAAAAATGGAGTGCTGTTCTCGACCTTCGTCTCCTGGAGGGAAGTGGTTCGCTTTCCTTGGTTGACGGGATCTGAAGCGTTCGGCCCCCGGCCACCGTTGAAGGCTGCCCCGCCTCCTCCACACTCGTGTTCTTCAGCCTGATTGGTTGAGGGGTGGCATGGCGCGGAGGACGCTGGGACTTGTAGGGTTTTTTTGTTCATGTTCATGGGGCGTTTGCCCCACTCTCGGCATCCGGACCCTTGTGGTGATGCTCGCAGGGGCAAAAGGTAAGTGTGGACAGCTCATTACTGGATAGTAGGGACAGGTGTGGCCATGCATGCCGGACACGCACGGTCCAACCCCCTTCTTATAGGTATAGATGTTGCTATGTCCTCTCTACAGAATGTAGACTAGAAAGCAACCTTCTAATTTCTAAGTCCTTTCCTTAGGATAGTTAATAAAAGCTGTATAGGTCCCAAAGGTGTATGGACATGTAGCCTGCATATTTCCCAGAGGGTAACCCTTGCCTTCTAGTTCAGTGACTTTTAATAACCGGTCATTCACCTTGCCAAGGAGTTGGGAGGGATTCCCAGGAAGGGATCCAATTTGACCCAGACCCAGCTTCCACAGATGACATCTGAACTCTCAAATCCGGAGAAAGAGGATGATGGGAGGCCCAGATAGAGATATGGCACCCACCTGTGGGAACCATCTGTGGGAACTGTAGATAATTCCCATGGAAAAACACATTCCAAAAGTATGAGGAGAAAGGGAAATTGGGTATAAACCCCCCTGATTTTAGCTAGTTAGAGAGGCACATCTTCAGGACAGCGGGAGCCTGTGATGGACTTCGCCTTATCAGAACAGAGGATCTGGACTTGGAAAATATCCGACCAGATGGGGCCGAAATAGGCCAACTCTTAACCGGTTTTACATAGAGGCTTGGACTCTGTCTCAGAGCGAGATGGAACACTTAGGATTTTTAATGCTTCTTTTCTTATTTTACTAAGTATAGTGGTAGAATAGGATAGGAACCCTATTATGGGTTATAGCTTTCTGTTAGGGAAAGTATTTTTTTTTAGTTTAGTTAGATTAATAGTTAGTTTATTCGTCTATTTTCTGAAATGGATTATTTTTGGATTTTCATCATTTCTTCAATAAACCTGCAAAGACAACAGCGCGTCTTTGTTTTGTGAACCTGGAGGAGCAGGATTCATGTGCCGAAATAACGCTGGGGATTGTACAGCTGTGAATTGCTACTTTCCCACAAAGGAGTTCAGGGGACTTTCGGGGGAAGGAGAGAGGATCAAAAGGAATACTGGCTCAGGCTTTCTGATCCCAGGCTTGACTGTATTTTCTCTCAACGCCTGGAAGTCTGAGTGAGGCTTGAGTTAAAAGGACTCTAACCACCGCTGCATCCCTGAAAAGGTGATTGCTCCAAAGCCTCACCCTCTCCGTCCTTTTGAGGGGGTCTCTCCAGTGGAATGATATCTAGCACAGACAACCCCATGGGGCCCCCCGTGAAAGAAAATACAAACCCCTGACAATATGAGCTATTATATTTTAATATGAGATAGCTTGGGATCACTTATTTCTGAATGGGAAGAGTAAAACAGCTTTAGAGTACAACAGCTTTACTTTTAGGTAAAGATAAAGGTCACCTTTGCTCGAAAGCCATTCGTATCAGACTCTAGGGTCTGGTGCTAAGAGCCAGTGCTGTTTGTGTCTGCAGACGTTTCCGTGGTCATGGTGGCAGGCATGACTAGACTCCAGAGTGTTACCTTCCCACTGTAGTGTTACCTACTTGCAATTTCTTGCTTCTGAACTGCTAGATTGGCAGGAACTGGGACAGAGATGTTAGCTCACTCCATCATGCAGCACTTGGGTCTTCCAGTCATCCAGTTCAGCGTCTTAATCGCTAAGCCATTGCAGTCCCTTGTTTTAGTTTTAGGAAATCATGAATTGAAAACCCTTTGTCCTAACTTCCCCAAAATTGGTACAGAGCAAAAGCAGTCTGTTTTCAACTATGCCAAATATGGTGTTGATTTGACATCCGGTTTAAATTTTTTGTTTGTACTGTCCCCATTTTAAGAAATGCCTTATAGAATGTTGATTGTTTGGTACAATATTATCTCTGCACTGCCATGCAACTATAATTTAATTTTGCCCTGCCTGCCCCACATGGCACTTCCAGGTGTGGTGGAGGCAGTGGGGGGGGGCACATGAAATGGTGTTGCAGGCCGCATCCGGCCCCTGGGCCATAGGTTGATAACCCCTGCTGTATAGCCTGAGGAGAATCAAATTCTAAGTAAAGTAAGATAGGAGCAGTGTTGGATTTCATCTAAAGGAAAAGACGTAACAAGAATTTTACAATAAATCTCTTTGTTAATGATGATATACTTTTCATTTTGCTTCATCCCTGGTTGGTACATAGTATCACTAATACTGAAATGCTGTGGTTTTTAGGAACATCTATACATAAAATTATCAGTTGGAAACAACAAATTCCACTTTTATCTGCTGAGCAGGTGTCAGTTTATTTTGATAAAACAGATTTTATTGCTGTTTGTTTATGACAGGGTAGGTGAATGATTAATAAGAATGTCATTTATTCATAGCCACTCAAATATATATATCCACTTGTCACTTAGAATGATTTCATTTTTGTTTTCAACTTAGTTTGCTTAGATCACCGTGAGGGGGAAAATCCACTTACTGTTATCATGCTGAAAGTTAAGAACTGTCAATTCTATACAGATGAATCAACTAAATAGTATAAAATTTGAAATTTTGCTGTTAAAGACTATAATCACATTAAAGTGATGCTTAAAGTACCGATTTATACAGGATTTTACTGTCACATATTTCATATTGATGATATAAAGTAACTGGTGAAAAAGAGTCCTACTGTTGAATGTTATTTTTCTATAATGTAGAAAAATATTTTGCCTTTCATGAAACTTGGCATCTGACCACTCAGTGATGTGATCACCTCATTACTTCTTCTACTGAATCATACCAACTCTATCCACTGTCAACATCTGACAGCGGCAATAAAAAGGTGTTATTACGTGGCTGTCTATAGCAGGTTGCTTCTGTAATTGAATGTGAAAAATATCCAGAAGGAAGCTGATTATACCATGTAGAATAGGGGTCTTAAATCTTTTAAAGCTGGGGGCTGGGTCACATTCCCTCAGACTGTTGAGGTGCCGAACTGGTGGTGGTGGCGGTGGCCGAACTGGTGGTGGTGGCGGTGGCCACCCTGAACCCACCACACACACACAACCCCCCCACCACCACCTCACACCGCTCCCCTGCTTACCGGCTTGGAGGAGCTGTGTCTCATGGGTGAAAGAAACATGGCCACTGGAAATGCTGCCCACCCCCCATCCCCGATGGCCACTTCTGATGCTGCTTCTGACACCATCTCAATCCTTGTCTCCTCCACTTGACTTGATGTGTCCCTAACAGTAGTCCATAACAGTGCGGATGTTGCAAGCCTTACAGCATACTCCCTGCTATGGAGCGCAGTTAGGGACATGCCAAGCCAATTAGAGGGGACACAGATTGAGGAGGAGGAGGCGGTAGAAGTGGTGGCTGGAGTGAGGGCACGGGCCGGATGATTTAGTGCTGTGGGCCATAGGTTGAGAATCCCTGATATAGAAGAATATTATTTGAACCCCTGTGTGAAGTGTTCCTGATAAGCAATCATTTGGCCAAGTGACTTATTCAGAGCATCATTTTATCATTT
This sequence comes from Bradypodion pumilum, assembly GCA_035047305.1. Lineage (NCBI taxonomy): Eukaryota > Metazoa > Chordata > Lepidosauria > Squamata > Chamaeleonidae > Bradypodion > Bradypodion pumilum. The sequence goes on along the minus strand of JAWDJD010000004.1, from coordinate 266,744,196 downwards.
GAATGTCATAGTGTAACTTTGTTTTCAATCAACTGTCTGCTTCTGTAATTATCACTTGTTATCTAGTCACTTCAGCCTTATGGCGACTCTATTAATGACCTCCAGAAGTACACAGAAAGAGCCTCCTTGAAGACTGTGGTATTTTTGAACCACAATCGGGCATACCCTGGTAACGGCAACCTTGTGTTGCCAGCTAATCTTTCTCACACTAGGGCAGCTGAAAGGAACTGCAGAATGAACTCACCAAAAGGTGGCTTTCATTTTGGCAGTTTCAGGTCGGGCCTAGACACAGAAGAAGAAGAGGAAGAAGAAAAGAAGAACAATAAGAAGAAGTACAACAACAACAACAACAACACTCCTGCTCAACTTTTGCAAACTGAAGACTTGTGGATTCCTCTGTTGGGTCATCCCATTTCATTTTAGCCTCTCCTCTTTTCTCACTGCCTTCCACTTTCCCTAATATTGTTTTCTTTTCCACTAAGTCTTGATCTCTCCTGGTATGGCCAATGTATAATAGTCTCAGTTAAGTCATTTTAACTTCTAATTGATGTTAAAGCTTGGAGCATGTCCTGACTGAAACGCCTTAGAAGGAGCAAATCTCTGAGATTACTGAAGACAGAACATATAATAGCTAGTTAAGAGAGGAAGGGTCACTCTAGCTGAGGCATTAATTCTGCATCTTTACATTGTGGAGCTGTAAGAGGTAATGACACAAAGTTCTTTCTAAAAAGAGTTTCGCTCAATTCACATTTGGCAAATTATCTTGCTTAAAAAAAGACCACAGGAAATATAACTGTTGTTGCATGTTTGATGTCTTAGGCACAATTTGTGTGCTTAATAAGAGGGTGAAACAGGCATTTGATTCCATGTGCACTTTAATCTGAAGACCCTGGAGGGCCATGGCAATAGCAGCAGGCAGTTAGTCTCAAAAAACAGGAAGACTTTGGAGGAAGCAATTGTGACTTCTGTGGGTACATCTTCAAATAACTGAACAAAAGGAAGACTTCAACTGACAAAGAGTATCAGTGTCAAGAAGTTAAGGATCCGCTGCGAGTGAACTAAAAATGTTGATCTAGGATCTGCAGAAGAATCTTAGATAGTTATGGAATTGAAGATACTATCACATAAAACAGTTTCCTTAGAAATATTTTTAAACCAATTTTCATTTGCAGAGTCCCAAGGAGGATTATAGCAACAGTATAGAACAGTAAAATACTGTAATCAAAATAAATATCCAATATTAGATAATGCTCAAAAGAGCAAATGTGGAGGAAAGCCCAAGTAAAACCTCCTTCCATGCATCAGCATTTTTAGGGTAATGTAGCACAGAGGGGAGATCATTCCATGGGATGTGCACCCACAGAAAAAGTCTTTCTTTGGGTTACTATCAAGGACAGCAGGACCTCCCTTGAAAATCATTGTAGTCTCTGGGAAATGTTCTTGAAGGAGCCTCACTCGAGTTTGGCTCCAGACCTACGCTGAACCCAAACCAAAATCCATCTAGATAATCAACATTGTTCAGAAAGCCTGTAATTAATTTGCTTCACCACTCACTCGAGCATTTTGTCCAAAGGAAAACATTTGTCAGCAGGTAGTATCAGAATCAGGGACTGTGGTGTCTTAATGATTAAGATGCTCAACTTGATGACTGGAAGGTTGGCAGTTCAGCAATTTGTGACCTGAGTGCTGCAAGGCAGAGTGAGCTTCCATCTCTATCCTAGCTCCTGCCAACCTAGCAGTTCGAAAGCAAGAAATTGCAAGTAGATTAATAGGGAAAGATAACAGCAGTCCATGCTCTTCATTGATTAGTCATGCCTATCACATGACCATGGAAAAGTCTGCAGGTGCAGACAGTTCTGGCTCTATGGCTGTAAATGGAGGTGAGAACCTTCCGCACCCCAGTCAGATACAACTGGCTTTCAAACCACCGCAGTTCCTTTTAACTATGAAGCTGTAAAATCAACGGAAAACAAATCCATCAAAACCCCATTAATATCAGGTAAAGATAAAGATAAAGGTTTCCCTTGCTCGAAAGCCACTTGTATCCGACTCTAGGGTACAGTGCTCATCTCTGTTTCAAAGCCAAAGAACCAGCGGTGTCTGCTTCTGCAGACGTTTCCGTGGCCATGTGGCAGGCATGACTAGACACCGGAGCACACAGAACGCTGTTACCTTCCCACCGAAGTGGTCCCTATTTATCTACTTGCAATTTCTTGCTTTCAAACTGCTAGGTTGGCAGGAGCTGGGACAAAGACAGGAGCTCATTCCGTCCTGCAGTACTCGGGAATCGAACTGCTGACCTCCCGCCTCCCAGTCAGCGTCTTAGCCACTTGAGCCACTGCAGTCCCTAATATCAAGCACATACATTAAAATAATAAAATCAACAAAGGATGCAATTAAAACAGCACAGCAGGACAAGTTAAACATCCAGTATCAGACTTTAAAAGACGCGTTTCGCCTCCCTTCTTATAATTAGTCAGATTTTAAATTTAAAAACCAGACTCGGTATCAACAGGGAGCGCGGAGAAGCAGGACCATAGGGAGTCGATCCAGGTCGTCAGGAGTTCCAAGAAGGGTTGACAGGCAAACCGTTGGGTAGTAGACAAAAACCAACTACAATAGCTGTCAGCCACACTTAGCCGGCTGAGTGAGCAGAATTTACAGCTCTCAGTGTGCCTCTCCAAGATATCCAGCTGTTTCCAATTAGTTACCAGGAGCCTCTGCTTCATTCCTGCCCCACCCGCTGGATCTTTCCACACAATCTCCCAGCCTTGGACAAAGAGCTACCGTGACATTCGCCAGGCTCCCTTCTTCCAAGGCCTGACTGGAAAGACTGGCGTGGCATCTGCCCAGCTCTGCCAGCGGAATCTTTGTACTGGATCCCTCCAGCTTTTTGATATGATCTTTCATGTCATTTATCCCATACTTAAAGGCCTAATACCCCCACTATTATAAAGCTGGAGGAATATCAAGGGGAATGTGTTATTAAGGTTTTATGGCAATAGAATTAAAGGGGTGACAAGATTTTATAATACTGGAGAAAATCCAAAGAGGATTGTGATACCTTAAAAACTAGTTTGTGGACCCACCTTTTCAGTTCAACAAAAGCTTATGGCAAATAAAATCTTAAGGTACTTCTTATTGTTTTTGCTGCAACGGATTGAACATAGCTGCACCTCTGGAAATCATATTGCAGTCTGAGACAGGATAGCTGGATCCTCTACTATCCAGGAGAGTTTAGGTAAAGGTAAAGGTTGCCCTTGCTCAAATGCTAGTCATATCTGACTCCATGTTCAGTGCTCATCCCACCTCTGTCTGCGTCTGCAGATGTTTCCGTGGACATGTGGCAGCAGGTTTACCTTCCCACCATAGTGGTCCCTATTTATCTACTTGAATTTTTTTTGCTTTTGAACTGCTAGGTTGGCAGTACCCGGGAATCAAACTCCGAACTTCCAGTCAGCGAGTTCAGTGTCTTAACCACTTGAGTCACTGCAGTTTGGTGAGACACAAATCCACTAACGTGTGGAATTTTTGCCATATTTGGTTTAAGCCCAATATAGATGAGATTTCCCTTGCTTGAAAGCCAGTCGTATCCAACTCTAGGGTGCAGTGCTTATCTCTGTTTCAAAATCAAAGAGCCAGCACTGCCGGCTGTTGCAGACATTTCCATGGTCATGTGGCAGGCATGACTAGACACCGGAGCGCACGGAACGCTGTTACCTTCCCACCGAAGTGGTGCCTATTTATCTACTTGCAATTTCTTGCTTTCGAACTGCTAGGTTGGCAGGAGCTGGGACAAAGACGGGAGTTAATTCTGTCCTGCAGTACTCGGGAATCGAGCTGCTGACCTTCCGCCTCCCAGTCAGCATCTTAGCCACTTGAGCCACTGCAGTCCTGAGATTTCCCTAGAAGTGGGATTTAAGAAACTTGGTCAGCTCTTTTGGCGATGAATAGTGAGATACAGTTGGCCAATTTTCCACCATGTAAAACAGTCCTTCTGTACAGAAGTTGTAGTGACAAGAGAAAGAATTTTAGTCCAGCTTGTGTCTGCTGTGCAGTATCTATCAGTGTGGTCCTCTTCTGATCTACTCAGGACCAGGGCTCATCCTGTTCAATAGGGCTTGCTCCCCTGTCACCACTCCCATTGCCTTCCAATAAACTGTGCTTTCACTACTAATGCCAAACAACTGCTGGGGAGGTAGAGAACACACAACTGACGCCCTACTGTGCTGTTCTTTTCTGCACTACTGCTGCAATTGCAGCTTTTGTGTAAGCATCTATGGGTGTGTTGCACTTGAGGCTATGAATAACATGGGACAGAAAATAACGAGACTGTGGCCAAAACTACATGCTCCAAAAAAACCTAAACAAATCTGCAGTGATTTATGCAGGCAGACTGATGCTTACTAAACTCGTTATGGCTTTCTGTGGTTTTTAGGCAAAAAAATGTTACAGTAAATTTCCTGTAGTCCCTGTTATTCATTAAACAAACATCTTTCTGCCATTCCTTTTGCAGGTCTTTTTGGGGAGCTTGAGTGATTTAATGAACAGAGTTATTCTTGAAAATGGTTGGCTTAGCTTCAAGCCGTCTTTCTTCTAGACCAGTGTTCCCCAACCTTTGTTTTTTGGACTTCAATTCCCAGAAGCCTAAATCAGTTCTCCAAAGCACTGATCGGCCAATGTACTGACTTAGGCTTCTGGGAATTCTTCTCAATCAACATCTGATACATGGCTGAGTTAAAGTGTGCACATGTGGCTTTGGAAAATCTTTAGCTCTAGAATTATTAATACAAGAAAACAATATATCTAAAAATAAGAGTCAGCAAATCTTTACTATTATCTTGGCTTAGTGTTAAGCTGCTGAGCTGGAGACTAGAAGGTCGGGTTTTGATACCCAAGAGTACTTTGGGACATGAAAGGAGCCTCATCTCCGGGCATCCCCTTAAAATCCTTACAACCCAGAGTGATCTCTGACATAAAATTATTATTATTATCTAAAATATTTCTTAAATTCATATTTAGCTGCCATTAGCCTACTCTAAATGAAATGTTTGAAACATTAAAACTGCCATTTGTTTAAAAACGTGCATTGATAACAGCATTTTTTATTCTAAAAAAAAGAACCTTCTTTGGCTTGTTCTCAAACAACTCATATTTAGTAGTACAGTATATTTTTGATTAGAGAGCCATCTTGTGGAATAAAGCAGGTTGTCTGAGTCTAGTCCCAGAGGAGGGTACAGGTTGACATTTACAGTACTAAATCAACAACAAATCCTAGAATTTGATACATACATCTCTTCAACAGTATTTTGCCAATCACAGACATTTATTTTCTAAATGCTGGAGGACTGCCGCCGCCCCAGGACCATCGCCGCAGCTGCGAGGGGGCCCTGCCCTCCTCTCCCATCCCTTGCAGGGGGAAATAAAGGGCCGTGGGCCGCCGGGCCAGGCCGAGGACTGCCGCCACCCCAGAACCATCGCTGCAGCTGCGAGGGGGCCCCACCCTCCTCTCCCGTCCCTTGCAGGGGGAGATAAAGGGCCGTGGGCCGCCGGGCCAGGCCGAGGACTGCCGCCGCACCAGGACCATCGCTGCAGCTGCGAGGGGGCCCCGCCTTCCTCTCCCGTCCCTTGCGGGGGGAGATAAAGGGCCGTGGGCCGCCGGTGCCAGGCCGAGGACTGCTGCCACCCCAGGACCATCACCACAGCTGTGAGGGGGCCCCGCCCTCCTCTCCCATCCCTTGCAGGGGGAGATAAAGGACCGTGGGCTGCCGGGCTAGGCCGAGGACTGCCGCCGCCCCAGGACCATCGCCATCTTCGGCTCCTTCCCGTGGCTGCCTTGGCTCATGTTAAGACTGAGACGTGGACCTCCTTCCCCAAGTTGTCGGCGGAGCGGTAGCTCCTACGACTTTTCTCCAGTGGACATGGGGGTCTTGCTACGTTGGGTTTGCTCTAGTATAATTATATTTATTGTATTTTTATGACCTAATTGTGTAGTGTAGTTTTTTGTATTATGATATTATGCTTATCTGGATTATTTTCCATTTTGAATTTATTGTATCTCTGTATTATCCTTTTATTGTTACTTTGTTGGATTATGTTGTTAGCCGCCTTGAGTTGGCCTCGGCTGAGGAAGGCGGGATATAAATTAAACTGATTGATTGATTGATTGATTGAGAATATGTAGACAATGTGAGAGATACATAATTTATTCAAATTGTTCGGAAAAATACATTGCAAATAAAATGCAGCCAGAATAATGTACCCTCTGTAATATCTTTTAAATTTTTGACCATGGGACTTTCCTGAATGGTATCTGGTTGTACTTATGTTGTAAGGCACACTTTAGACCTGGTCTTCTGTACTAGATGAGATGCTGGTGATCTGGATATGGGAGAAGTTCCTATGGTTCTGTTGTCATAGACAGATATAGTGTGGTTTAGACTTGCTCGAACTCATAGTCTCTCAGGAGTGGAGGATTGGTGAAGATGGTCCATCTGAGATTCAAATGGTTCTTGGGGAGTTTACTGTGAGCTCAACAGGTGATTCTGCCAAAGTGCTAGTTGACCTCTGGAATGGAGAAATTGGCAGGGCTATTTATATGATTGCGCCTAATCATTCCCTCTCACAAATTGAAAATAACCACCACCACCAGCGCGCGCACGCGCGTGCGCGCGCACACACACACAGTTGCCGGGAGCTGGTGGTGATGAAGTTAGTGGGACATAGACAGCAGTGATGGAAAACCTTGGCACTCCATGTGTTCTTGGACTTCAATTACCAGAAGCCCAAGTCACCACTGCTGCTGATCAGAGCTTCTGGGAATTGAAGTTCAAGAAGACCTGGAGTACCAAGGTTCGCCATCATTGGACTAGAGTGACAATGGTGAAAAACTCAAAAGTGAATTTGCTCAAACACAGGATAGGGACCACTGGGCGTCCTACACCTTGACAGTGGTGGTGAAGAAGTCATTCTTTTCTGCCACCATTGTGTCTGCACAAAGTCAGCCAGAGGAGCTCTTTTGAATGGTTGAGGACCTGTTACATGCCAACTCACATGAAGAGAATGTAAAACATTCTACTGTGAAAACATTGTCTGGCACTTAGAAGCAAAATGGCTAGAATCTGATCTGACAATAGGTGCTGAAGTTGATCCACATCCTGTGAATTTAACTTTGGCCCTTGCTTGTCTTCTTTTAATGGAAAAGTTTCAGTCCTTGCAGTTTTAAGATATGGACAGGACTCTTGGAGAGATAATAACCACTACGTGTGTATTGGCCCCTTGTTCACTCACTCTAGGCGGCTTACAACATTTAAAAAAGAAAGTTTTACAAATAAATGAAAGTGCAGATATCATGGGTCCTTTGGTGTATTGCTTTGCAGTGGAGCAAACAAACCATTGTCAAATCATAAATCCCATTTCTTCCCACAGACTTCAAAACAGAATCATGGATCCTTTTACACATGGCCTCACAGTGCTGCAAAAACATGGGTCCATGTTAGGTTGGATCTCACATGAAAATTATGTGGATCAGGGTGGATTTGATTTAAATCACTTTGATTTAAATCGTGATTTAAATCACGATTTAAATCACTAGTTGGTAAGGCTCGGTTTAAATCATGATTTTCTACATAAAGACTCATTTTTGCTGGAGTTGTTTTAATCTTAATATTTACAACCAGATAAAGGTTTCATTTTTAGAATAACTTTTCAGATTACAGTAGTTTTACAGTTATATCAGAAAATTACTGATTTGGTGGTTATATACCATTAGAAATACATAGATAGATAATTATGAAATTACTGCAAGGTGAACTATCTCCAGTTTAATAGGTTAATCATTCATATTACCTTAACATTTAAATAGTTTTATTTAACCAAAACAAGAACATTATATAGCATTACTAGCAAGGGTTGCCCGGCGTTGCCGGGCTTTTCCCCCCCCCCCTCTGTTGCATTAAAGAAGATGCATTGGAATGTTTTGTCCCAAAAAAAATTTTTTTTTATTTTTCAAAAACATGTTTAACAATTAACGTTTCATTTCTAAACTGGTTGTGTCTTTACTGGTAGTTACACTTGAGGTATGTTTCTTTTGTTTGTAAATGCTTAATTTCTAATTTAAGTCGTTGTATCATTACTGTTATTTGCACATTAAAGTTTTTTTCCAAAGTAATATTAAACATTTAACTATATATATTTTTTGTTTCCTCCTTTGTCGTCCAGCAATGTGTGTTTTTAATCTGTAAAACATAAAACATAGGGAGAGGCATTGATATTTGTCTGGTTTTTTTTCTTTTTGAAATTTATTATTTGTGATTCTTTAAAATTTTAACATGTGTTTTAATCTGTAAATATTGTTGTTAGTAAATATAATTTGATAACTTTTTGCTCTAAATTTTTTATTTACCTTCAGTATGTTTTTTTAATTTTGTCGTTCAGGTAGTTGATTGTTGATCTGTTGGGGCACCTGTGTAATGAGAGTAATAACAAAGTTATATATATTTGTTTTTTGCAATATTATAAAATGCCATTGTTTTATTTATTTACCTTTTTTTCTCTGGGTCTGTTCAAATTTGATCTTCAAAAAATGTTGGAGCATTAATTCCGCTAGTGGCTGGTTGAATGGAGTTGGTGGATGTGTCATGATGAGTAGATGCCTTCGTATGATGGAATCTATATCTAATTCATCCTTAATTTGCAGGTGTGGGTCTCTTTGTTGCGGTTGTGGCTGGTTGTCCTTTTGTTTTGCATTGGTGAATTCTTGTGTCTCTTGTTGCACTGTTTGTTTGTTGTTTATTTGTTGAATTATTTCTTCTAATTTTTTATTGTTTGGGTGTTGTTTTATTTCTGTGTTCCTGTCTTGTTGTTCTGCATTTTCCGTTGCTTGTTCTTTGTAGTAATGTGTTGTGTTTTTCTGGGTGAATGTTGGTATTTCTTTTTTTTGGGATTGTGCTCATTTCTGGTTGTTTATTGTCGCTTTCTTCTGGTTTGTAATTTCTTTTTATTGTGGTTGTAGTTTCTGTTTCCTTTGTTGTGTTTTTTTTGTGGTTTGTGTTGTTATTGGCTGTTATTGCTGTTGTCTGCTGTTTCCATGGCAATATCAATTTTGGTTTAGTTATGATTTGTTTTTCTTTTTTTCTGACAATTAGCATTTGACCTTGTTTATTTTGTTGCTCTTCTTGTTTGTCTGTTGTGGTTGTTTTGTTGATTTCATAGTAATTGTCTGCTGTTTCTGTTGATTGTTGTTTCCATGGTAAAATTATTTTGGGTTTTGTTGTGGCTTTCATTTCTTGTGTTTTGTTAATTTGCATTTCTGGCTGTCTATTTTCTAAATATTCTTTTGGATTAATATGTTTGTTTGCGTTTGTTGTTTCCTCTTCCACTGATTTGTTTGTTATGTAAATTTTGGAGACACTCTCTGTTATTTCTGTTGTCTGTTGTCTCCATGGTAATATGTTTGCATGCTGATATTGCATGCAGTGTTGGCTACTTGGTTTCCTGGCTGTGAGTGTCTTTTTTGGGTCCTGGATTTTGGAAAGAAAATCTTCTAGCTGATTTTCGTTTTGTGTGTAATTCTGGTTTGATGATTTCTGGCTTTCTTTCTCCATTTCTATTTGGTTTTGATTCCCTCGCTATTGTTTCCCCTCTGTAAGTTTGCAGTCACGTTTTTGGCAAATCTCTGTTGGTGGATTAGTTTCGTTTTTAAGCTGTGTGTTTCCCGTATGTATGTTAAATCTCGTTATCGCGTTATTTTCCCTCGCTGTTTTTGGAGCTTGGGAGAGCGAATTGAGCTAAGTGGATTTGCCTGTTTGGAGGTGTGTCTGTGTTCGGCGTTGCTGTTTCGCTGTGCAGAAGGCATGGCTGTAAGGGAGTGCGTATTTTCCTTTTAAAGTTTTCGTGTCTTGCTTCTTTTCGAAGCATCTGTGAGTGTTCTTTGGCTGGCTTTGGGATAGTTTATGGAGAAGCAATGTGTACTGTCGATGACTTCGGGTGCTTCCTTTACTCTTTTTGTGGGTAAGTTTAACTGTTTTCATGTTATCTCTTGTAAAGGTGTTTTACTATTTCTATTTATTACTGTCTGCTGTAATTGTAATTGTTTTATGTGTTATGTTCTCTGCTGCTACCACTCTTGAGCCCGCAACATATAATTGTCCGGCCTCGTTGGCTGGGTGGGCCATTAAAATACTAATTGTTGGTAGGTTGTGGTATTTTTTGCAGCCCGGATTATTTGGAATATATGTACGTCGCCGGCCCGTGGTGGGGAGGGGAGCATTGTTATTAGGGGTTAGGAAGGAAGGGCTCGGTGGTGGGGAGGGGAGCTGTATTGTTTTATGGTGATTTATTTTTCTGGAGTCGTGAAAGTAGATCGTTTTTCCCCTGTATTATCAGTGGGTGTGGGCTGCGGTCCCCTTCCCCGCTGGCTTCCCTTGTGTTGTTAGGTTTGTGGGGAGAAAAGGTGTGTTTTGGCCCTACACTTCTGGACACTGAGAAACAGGCAGAGAGGATCGATCCCATCCCCCCCCTCCTTAATTCAACTTCGTTTTTAAAGAGAAGAAAAGACGGAGTTGTTTTAAGGAGGAGGGGTGGGGCATGGATCCTCTCTGCCTTATCTTTTGTTTACAGTTGGTTTGGATGTTAAAGGAGAAACTGCAGTCGGGAGCTTTAGGCGCCACGGCTGAGTAAAAGAAAGGCGGCTGCTGTTTGCTTTGTTGTGAATTGTTTTGCTTTTAAGGAGGAGGGGTGGGGCATGGATCATCTCTGCCTTATCTTTTGTTTCCTGTTTGTTTGGATGTTAAAGGGGAAACTGTAGTCGGGAGCTTTAGGCGCTGCAGGTGAATAAAAGAAAGCCGGCTGCTGTTTGCTTTGTTGTGAATTGTTTTGCTTTTTAATTTTCCGGCCGCCGTTTTCCTCAGCGTTCTGCGTTGGCGCGCAGGACGCTGGGGCTTGTAGTTATCGGTTGGTGCTTTGTGTTTTTGCTGGGTTTTTTTAAAATGCGTTCCTTTTGATTGGCTGCGGCGCGTGTCCGAACGCTGCGGCGTGCGTGAGCCTCTCAGCCTGATTGGCTCTGGCGCGCCGCAGCGCAATGACTTTTGGGACGTGAAGTTCTTTGCGTTTCTTGCCGTTAGTGGGGCTGAGGCCCCCGTGCCGGATTTTTAAATCCTTCGTTGACCTGCGTAGCCAATTCGGCCGTGCTCTCGAAGGGAGGGTGCGGGTCAGTAGGGCGACGCATAGCAACGTATAGCCAATTCCAACGGTGAACACTTGGTTTTATAGGTTAAGATGTATGCTTATATTTGCTTAAACATCTATGTTTGATAACTGATGTGGTAAATATATTTTTAAAAAACTTAGACTGACAGTCATTGACTACATCAACCAGGTCCATATGATAAACTTCAGGCTGCTATACAAATAAAGATCTCAAGATGCAGAGTTCCGTCCTCAAAAGGTTTCACTTTTATTTTACTGCTTGCCCCTCCCTCCACAAACTTTGCTCCTTGTGCTATTCCATTCCAAACAACCTTCTATTCATTGAACTTCTTGAAACATAGCAGCACTTAAGAGGTAAGGGGGTTGATTCTGTGTACATAGATTTGCAGAGGAACAATGGGATTAAGGTCTTTTTCTCAATTCTGATGTTTATTTTATAACATTTTTTGCTATGAAGGAGGCATGTTATCATTGCAGATCCAAATGTGTAGGAATTGGGGCCGCTAGGACGGCCGTTAGGTCCCGGAGGAGACTGATCAAGAAACGATACGAGGCAGTATGGAGCGAGATCAGATCAGTGGTTTATTGAAGGAAAAGTATCTACATTTATAGATCAGAAGGCAAGGCAGAAAAAACCGTCATCTGACAGAAAATCACATCACCTATTTACTCAGGTTAATTGGGAATCTCTCTTGGGGAAGTTAATTAATGTGGACAAACATTGACAGGGGAAACACCATTGTCTAGGGTTTAGGCTGGGGTAAACATGGCTACTATTTGCACCAAGGATAAGGATAAACTCGGAGATGAGTGATTGCCTTAATGGATAACAGAGTCTGGAGAAATGCCTCCTCAGCGGAACCGTCGGTCAGGTCATTAATTGGGTGAATCAAACCCTATTATTAATCCACCCCCCTTAATTTCTCTGCCCGCAGAGCCCACGGGCCAGGGAGCGTTCTCCCGAAGTGGCCTCTGCGGGGGCCGTTCCATGCCATTGGGGCATGGGGAATCCACACAAATGCACAGTTTTGAAAAAGCAAAACCAAGCATTTGATTTGATAGTATCTTCTAGATAAAAAAATTGCCCCAAATAATCAGAAACCTCTGGGAGAGCATGACATTGTGAATGGATTAATACAGCCTTATGCCACATAATTAAAAACTAATTTCATGATGAATAACCTTTGGACTATAATGTATCTTAATTAGAACACGATCTTTAGAGAGATTTTTCCTCAAAAAGCATTTAAATAAAAAAATCCGATTTAAATAAAAATAATCTGATTTTTTTGGGTTTTTTTAAATCATTGATTTTTATCCACCCTGATGTGGATCCATATTTTTTGCACCACTGGAAAAAATCATGTGCCAAAGGATCCATGATTTCTGTGTTGTAGTCTGTGAAAAGAAATGGAAACTATGATTTAACAGTGGCTGTAGTTGTTCCCCACATTAATCCTATGCGGATCCATGAGGATCCATGCCTTGGATCCATGTTTTTGCTTCCATATGCAAGAATGGGATGGCTTTGGATTCATAAAACCACACAGCACCTCAGGTTTAGCACAATGAAGATCTTTCTGTTTAAAAACAAAGATTTTTAAAGAACATTAAATAGCTGGCTGGCTATTCCTTTGGAGAAGCCTCTTAATGATGTTGAGAAAAGAAATCTTCCACTAGGTTCTTCTTTGGAGAAGAAAGAAAACAAACCTTGGGGGCTGGTCCGACGCCCTCAAAGGCCGCTCACCCTCGCCGCCGAGGCCACCATCACCGCTCGACTGCCGACCGGCTGGGGAGGAAGATGAGTGGCACCTGGGGGCTGTTCCGTCGCCCTCAAAAGCTGCTCTTTGTTGTTGCAGTGGGACTCTTGCCAATGCTTCTTTGTACTTCCGGACTTTTTGTGGTTCAGAGCGAGTTATGTGTTGGGTAACTTTGTAATTAATTGAATTGTATTTGGATATTTTGTGTTTTGCATTATGTACTTTTGTGTCGTTATTGATATATATTTTGTATTCTACATATTTTGTATTTTTAGCATTGCTATTGATTGTTGTTTATATGTGATCTTTTAATTGTGAACTGCTTTGGGTTGCCTTTTTGCAAGAAAAGCAGTATATAAATACTGTAATAATAATAATAATAATAATAATAATAATAATAATAATAATAATAATAATAATAATAATAATAATAATAATAATAATAATAATAATAATAATAATAATAATAATAATAATAATAATTTTTTAAAAAAATGTTTGCTAAGTAATACAGCACGATAGGAGTGCCAGAATGCAAGTGCAATGGTAGGTGGGGAAAGGTGAATGTATGCTAAGATATGTGTGTATGTGTGGGCCACATCTGGCCCTCTAGCCAACACTTCGGGCCAAAAGAGTTGTGTGTCCTTGAATAGTAAATGAAATTAAGCTTTGGCCAAGTTAATTCACTTTCAAATCACAATGCCCCGATTAACAGAGAGCACCTGCAGTTTGCTTTACTAGCTGTAGACTCAGCGTTGCTAATAAATGTACAAGAAGTTGCTACAGCAGCCTTTCATAGAGTAAGGATTAAGCATCATTGAAGTAATGCAGTACAAGCAGTGAATTTTAGCATGGGAGGCATACAATTACAGAACGCAAGGCCAGTGCACATCAATTAATGAAGCCTGTGCAGTTTGTGGAAGAATGAAATTTGAATAAAAGTATAAAATGGAAGCAACTATGTTTAGCAAATACTAATTAACTAGTCTATAAAGAGATTTCGTGTACTAAATAAGATTGGTCACCCTTTAGCATATCACAGTAAAGTGCTTCATGCTTTAGGTATTGTTGGAACATTAGGTTTAGGCACCAATAGCTGTTCATGTACTTTCCCTTCTCTTTTTTTTCTGTTCTTCTTCCTCTTCTTTTGAAAAATGAGCAGCAAAAATAGTTTTTTTGCAGTATTTTTTTATTCAACAACAGTTAAGCCTAGGGACCATTTTAACAAGTTTGACCAGCTATGTAAGCTTCCTAGATTAGTTAAGAGTCACTCGATTGCTGCACAAGAAATATTCTTCTGTTCAGCTAGAGATAAGGAGCAAAGCCAAATTCAGATGGATATATTAATGTTTAGTTCTGTTACTATTTCATATAACTGATGGATAGTACATGGACTTCCTGTTCTGTTGTTCAGTCACTTACCATGAACAGATAAAATTTCACTGAAGTGGAGCTAAGATTTTGATGTTTTCTGGATGTGAACAATATGCAAGTTGAATGCATAACCATGAAGTGTGATTATTTCAAAGGAAAGAGAGTGACAACCATGGAGTTATTGACTTCTCTATTCTATCTCTTTACTAACTATTGATGGAAAAAAACTGTGCCATATAGTATACCCTGGAAGATACAGTTGCAGAATTTTGTGCAGCTCTTGGTGATTTAGGCCAATGCGTTCATACTGTGCCATCTCCAGAGAGCGTTATTAGGAATGTGTCTATATTTGTGCTAAGGTCATCAAGTACCTGCAATGCCATAAAAAATTAAAAGTTTCATACTCTGTTGTGTCCAAACGTTTGTTAACGGAGTTTGCTTAAGTTGCATTCATCATTAAGTCCTTTGCTATACTCACACCCTTTTCTGTAAAGCACCTTGTTCATGTGTTTCCACATGAGGAGGATTCATTGTGGGAAGGCAATGGGATATTTCGGTCTGTCCTACACTTTTGGTGTGTCCCCGTGCCAGGTCACCCGGGGTTTAAGGGGAAGGAAAGGAGTAAAGTGGTAATTCCGTCTGCATTACAGGACAAGGTTTTGCAGATACTGCTGGACGGGTATGCCACCCCACCCCGCTCGAAGGGGGTTACAGGAACCAGCCTTGGTTCCGAGGCCAAGGTTTAGGACACAAGGGGAGCACAACTATTGTCCTGGGGGTTGTGGGAAAGGATGGTGTGGGGCCATGGAGTTCTAAGGGCATCCCTGGGAGTGGGGAGGAGAGCACCATGTTGGGAGAGTGAGGTTTTGGATTTTGCCTCGCTAAAATTTAATGCTAGGGTAGGTCGCCTGTATGCAACCACTTCCCTGGAGGGTAAAGGGGAGGTTAAGACACATCCGTACATGGCAGGTCAAGGCTCAGCTGAAGGTGAGTCGCCACAGGACACGGTGGTTGGTTCTTGGGAATCTCAGATGCAGTTTCCCCACCTGAGACAGTTGCCTTAGAAGGCTTGGGTGTTCCATCAAGCTCTTCGGATACCTCAGAGCCAGCTAGGGCAGGCACCCTTAAACTTCATGCATGTGTAGCTCTGTTTAGTGATTCAGCCCAGGGGGAGGGAGACCTTCCCATAATAGGTCCAGAGCCGGATCAAGACGACGAAGCCTATCTTCATATTCCTCATATTTCTGAGCTGGTCACCAGAAAGCACTCCCCCCCCCTCGTTCGTTATAGCACTGGTTATTTTCAATGTATCTCAGATTGCCGCATCTGTAGTAGTCCAAAGGTATGGTTTTGGGGAACATATCTGATTGGAAGGTAAACACAAAGCACCATCCCCATGGTAATCTTCACAGTCTCACCCTCTTTCAGGGCACAAACTGTTCCTTTCACGTCCATTTTAAGTATCTTTCGCTGAGTAAACTCTGCCAAAGAGGCGTCACACCACCAGTCTGCGGTAGAGGATGCCCTCGCTTATGGGTTCATTTTCAGGTTGTCATTCTGGTTCGTGGAGTTCCACTCTGACACCAACAGAATGTCACGTTTCCTCGGAGGTCACAGGGTCCTAGGCACCCCTCCTTTAATAGTCAGTCTCGTAGGAGCTGGCTTGCCCTTAGTACTCAGAAGTTCTGGGTGCTTGTCTTGAGTGTCGGCTTGACCAGCACTCTTCATAAAAGACCTAGCTCACCTAGGTCCTCTAGTGTGTCCACCAGCCCTCCCTTAGACCCTGGTTGTCCCGACCCCAAATCTCCTAAATCCTACTACGTAGGCTCCTTGAACATCCCCAGGTCATCTGCTTCAGCGGAGGTTGTTTTCCTTTCTTATTGTTTTTGCTAGGGGGGAGGAATGTTGTGTCCAAACGTTTGTTAAAGGAGTTTGCTTAAGTTGCATTCATCACTAAGTCCTTTGCTATAATCGCACCCTTTTCTGTAAGGCGCCTTGTTCATGTGTTTTCAATGTACCTTGATTTGTTCTGCACGGGTTTCCTACATGAATTGATGTCCGGGCAAATGTATCACTGTAACTGCCTTCCTGTCTCTATATAAATTGCTACCTCGTCCCTGTTTTCAGGAGCGTTATGTTAGTCCAAGATCACTCCAAACTGAGATATAATAAATGACTTGTTGGTTAACACCCGATCTGCTGTGGCATCGCTGATTTATACTTGGACTAAACATACTCCTTTTAGTGATATATTTTGTTTAGTGAGATCAATTAGTCTAGTGTCTAAAGTACAGTAAATGGCACCTTCTTGCCAATAAACATTTAAGGAATGCTGTATAGATCTTCTACACATACATAAGCATATTTCAGTCTGAAAACTTCCAAGACACTGGTTGTAATCCTGTTTCTTAGAATAGTTTTCAACCATAATGGCAAGGTGAATCAGAGTGATTTGGCTTTGCAGCCTTTTTTATGCTTCTGTTCAGATAAGAGCAGTGTTTCCCGACCTTTGGGTTTTGGGCTTTAATTCCCTGAAGCCAAAGTCAATTCCCCAAAGCACTGATCAGCCGATGTACTGACTTAGACTTCTGGAAATTAAAGTCCCCCTGTGGGGCGTGGGCCCCACATTGTGAACCACTGGATTAGATGATCACATGGAGATTACAGGTTATTTCAGTGTCAGTGTCCTCGCTGTCCCCTCAATCTGATGCAGTTTAATTCATGCCACAACTTCCCTTCCTTTGATGCCAACCACTGTCAATCCCCACCTCTTCTTTTATCAGTCATTGTAAAGAAGCTGGGCTGTTTGAAGTGTTGCAAAATGCTAAGGAAAAGGGATCATTTCCCAAAATTCTCCATAATATACAAACACATATACATACTGCAGAAATGCAGTAGTCTTATTTCATTCATTAGAGTTGTTGTTTTTATTTCATGTTAATTGTAATCTTTTTTTAATTAGCAGAGTTGATCCTTCACTTAACTAGCCTATCAATGTAATGACAAGGTGATTCTGTGCTAAACTTGGTAATTTTTTTTAAAAAAAAATTCTTCAAGTCAACTAGGGAGAAATATCACACATGAGGGTGTTCCTGCTCTCCAAAACCTAACAGTCAGATTAGTATGTCAGCAGAATACCACCCAAAGTTTATGTCAAAACTAGAATATATTCATCTGAATTAATGGGACACATTTTTACTTACTGTACTAAAGTAAATGCAATGGAACACATGGTGTCCACAGAATGAGCCTCCTCGAAGACTGTAGTATTTTTGAACCACAATCAGGCATACCGTGGTAACAGCAACCTTGTGTTGCTGGCTAATCTTTCTCACACTAGGTCAGGCAAAAGGAATTGCAGAATGAACTCACCAAAAGGTGCCTTCATTATGTCAGTTTCGCATCTTGCCTAGACACGAAAGAAGAATGGAACACATATAGAGGAGGCAACGCATCAAAATCCCCACAATTCAATGGACTTAATCTATTACAACTTACAGTACTATACTAAGCAACAAGGTTGAAGCCACTTCCAACAAAAATAAAACTACAGTGGACCCTTAACGACGCGTTCGAATAGCGTCATTTTCGATTAACGATGCTATGACGCTCCCAATGTGATTTTCAAATAATGACGTTATTCAAATATCGACAGTATTTTTACCATCATTATTTGAATAACGACGTTTTTTGTCATTGTTTGAATAACAACGTTATTTGAATAGCGACGCTACCTGGGGAACCAAGTAACGTCATTATTCGAGGGTCCACTGTATGCTAACAAAACAAAGTAAAACACTACTATACAGCAACAATAGAAAATATTAAGTTGGCAGTGAAACAGTACATCAGCACTGCAAAAAAAAAACTTGGGGCATAAACAAAGATTCTCATTCCATGCTGAAAGGTCTGAAGGCTAAATTAGAACTGAAATCTGTCAGCGTTTCAGAGATGTGACTGATGGATGTCACCATCACAATTTACTTATAAATTTATCAAAGACTCAGGGCTCAGCTAGGCAGGTAGCAAAAATTACCTCATCTCAAAGCATCATTTATTTATTCCCATGTAGGTGAATTTTAAGAGGAGATTGTTAAAAACTAATACAGTTGAAATATTTGCTGCAGTCACTTAGCATGGGCAACCTATTGCCCATGCTAGAATACTGAAAATTAATTGATCATTTTCTGTTCGAAATACAGAATGATATAAGAGGCCATTTTTACATCTCAGTATAATTAAAGGGGTGAAAGATGGGGAGAGAGATGTTTGTAATGCTAATGGAAATAAAACACAATAACACCAGAAAAAAAGAAAAACGTGTGTTACAAAAATGAAGTTGACAATGTAAATCTTAATATAGTCTCTCCTGATGTATTACAGTATTGTCATTTGCCAAGCATAATTCTTGCAATATTCCTTGCAACTAAAGAGTCCTTTGGCTTCTTCAGGAACTGGATAGAATCTTTACAGAGAGGAAAGATTTTGTTCCATTCTTTGTTATACTTATGTATTTCAATAAAGTATGTAGTACCTTTAGTGTATGGGACCAAAGACGACCGGACAACCGAAGGGTTGGTTTAACACAGGTTTATTGCATGAGGTTCCAGTTAAGCATGGGGTAATGGCGGTGATACATCTCAATATATACAGTAGCTCTTTACATTTGAATCTTGTAGCACGGTAGCTGATTGGTTGCTACCGGCGTGGCCTCGCCCAGGCACGCCTCCTTTCTTCAGCTGCTGAATGCAGGTCTTTCTTCAGCTGCTGAATGCGGGGAAGGTTTTCCCGCGGCTGTCCGTGATTGAGCAATGTGAACCATGTGAGAGTGAACGCTCGCAGCTGCCCTCTATAGGCTGTCTGCTCGCGTTCCTTTACAGCTGATATCGTTTGTATCTGGAGTGGTTACAATCTTGCCTTACAGTATAATGAACATGCATACATACATAACATCCCTCCCCCCTAGGATGGGACGAAGTCCCGCAACCATTGTGGCTTGCCGCACGTTCGCTTGGGGCGTGCTTGCGCCTGCCCTAATTCTGGAGAGCCTGTGATCCCTGACTCCGCGGGAGCTTGTCCTGCAACGGGAAACGGGGATTCGTTAGTGGCTCTGTGGGGCGTCCGTGCCTGCCTTGCGCTTGGGGAAGGGAATGGGATGAACAGTTGGGAGGTAAATCCCTGCCTATTGCCCTCGGACCCCGGGGACCCTCCTAGTGTGAACCGCGGCACCGATGAGGTCGCCCTTGGGGAATGGCTACCTTCTGATCCCTGCTCGGGGGACCTTAAGACTGTGGTGGTGGGCAGACTCGCTGATGCCTCCGGTCTTGGAGGTGTCGGTCTCCGGAACATGGGCGCTATGTTGCATTCTAACTCACAGGGGCTACTGGGACTGGAGGTACCAGGGGCTGAACTGAAACCCCTCTTTTCGCTAGGACGGGTGGGGGACCACTCCGCTAACTCCCCCTGGTACTGTAAATCAACGTCTAAACCTCTATGGACCTCTGAGCCTCGGGGGGACTTCCGCGGCTTCC
Organism: Bradypodion pumilum; assembly: GCA_035047305.1. Taxonomy (NCBI): domain Eukaryota; kingdom Metazoa; phylum Chordata; class Lepidosauria; order Squamata; family Chamaeleonidae; genus Bradypodion; species Bradypodion pumilum. The sequence goes on along the minus strand of JAWDJD010000004.1, from coordinate 266,724,323 downwards.
GCGGGGTATGAGTGTGGTTGGGGCTCCTCCTTTCTGACGGGGACTCCCGCAACCCGGGGCTCCTCCTCTCTGGCGGGGACTCCCGCAAAAGATTTCCGTGGATCGATTCCCTTTCCTCCCCCCTTGGTGGGGACCCATGCTCCCCTTTTCCTCCCCCTTGGGCTAAACGGGTGGGGGAGTACCCTAACGCTGAATCAATGCTGGTCTCAACCTCGTCTTGCTCTCCGGGGACCCTACGCCTGAGTTGGTCCACGTGTCGCCTCCACAGGAACCCTGTACTGGTCTCTACGCGGTATGAGACGGGGCCGGTTTGATCTACTACGGTGCCCGGCACCCAGGCTGGCCCCGCGCTGGCGTAATTCCTGCAGTGTACTGGGGCGCCTATGCTGAAACTCTTTGTGGGTTCCACCCCTATGTTCCGCCCCTTGTCCTCTACTCTCGTGGGGTCTAGCTTGGATATCCCCGTGGCCAGCTTCCTGCGCATCAACAGCTCTGCGGGGGAGTACCCTGACGCTAAGGGGGTGACCCTGTATCTCAGCAGGAATTGGCACAATTTCAGGTCGAGGTCTCCGGGACCCATGCGCAGTAGCGCGTCTTTCGTGGTGCGCACGAGGCGCTCTACTTGGCCATTGGTGGCCGGGTGAAAGGGGGCGGAGGTGACGTGCCGAATGGCGTTGCGTTCCATGAATGCCCTGAACTCGGCGGACGTGAAACAGCTAGCGTTATCGCTGACGAGGGTGTCGGGTAAACCGAACGTGGAAAAGACCCTCCTTAACTGTTTAATGGTTGTGGTCGAGGAGGTGCTCGAGACTGGAATGACCTCCAACCACTTAGAGAACGCGTCCACCACGAGGAGGAAAAGCGTTCCCCTGAATGGGCCAGCAAAGTCTACGTGAACTCGGGACCAGGGTCCCCTCGCAGCGTCCCATTCCCTAGGTGGCGAGCGAGCCTCTTCTGGCCTAGAGCTTTGGCACGCCTCGCAAGTGCCGACCATGTGTTCGATGTCGGCGTCTAACTGGGGCCACCAAAAATAACTGCGGGCTAGTGCCTTAGAGCGTACGATCCCCGGGTGGCTGACGTGCAGCAGTTTAAGCACCCTCGGCCTGAGAGACGTGGGGATCACTACCCGCTGTCCCCACAAGAGGCAACCCCTCTCCAGGGACAACTCCAATCTCTTTTTGAAAAATGTGTCGAATTCCGCTGCTGGGGAAGACACGGGCCACCCTTTCTGCACCCAGGAGCAAACTGTGGCCAGCGCTTTGTCCTTGCCTGTCGCTTTGGCGATTTCGGCCGGTACTACTGGAGGGGAGTCTAGGACCTCTATCATTAAGACCTGGTGGTCCCTCTCTACTCCGCCCACGTGGCAGCAATCCCGGGGAATGGGGGACCTCGACAGAGCGTCGGCATGGCTTATTTCCCTCCCGGGCCGGTATACCAACGCGTGCTGATACGCGTTGAGAAAAATGGCCCATCTGAGCATTCTCGGGGACAGGATCTGGGGTGTGGGCTTGTCTGCGGTGAAGATGCCCAGCAATGGCTTGTGGTCAGTCACTATGGTGAAGGGGCGGCCGTACACGAAATCATGAAATTTCTTGGTCCCCGCAATTATTGCTAGCGCCTCCCTGTCTGTCTGAGCATAATTCCTCTCCGCTTGGGACAGGGATCTAGAGTAGAACGCTATCGGGGCCTCCCTACCGTTCTCCAGCACGTGGCAAAGCACCGCCCCCACCCCCACCGGGGATGCATCGCATATCAGGACCACCGGGCGTTTGGGATTGAAGTGGGTCAGTACAGCATCTGATGCCAGGAGTCGCTTCAGGTCATTGAAAGCCTTTTCCTGGTCGTCGCCCCACTTCCATGCCTCGTCCTTTTTTAACAATTTGTGTAGCGGTTCTGCCACGGCTGCCTTCCGCGGGAGGAAGGAGTGGTAGAAGTTGAGCAGTCCGAGGAACGACTGCAACTCGGGCTTGGAGGTGGGGCGAGGGGCCTTTTTGATGGCGGCTACCTTGGATTGGGCCGGCCTAATTCCCTCGGGAGTAACACGGAACCCTAGGAACTCAACCTCTGTAGCGAAGAAGACGCATTTGTCTTTCCGCAACCTCAACCCCGCCTTTTCGAATATTGTCAGGACCTTTCCCAACCTTGTTGCTAATTCGGCCCGGCTCCCCCCTGTAATTAATATGTCATCAAAATAGGGTAACACCCCCTCCAACCCCTTCAGGAGGCGTTCCACCAATGACTGGAAAATCCCGGGCGCCGAATTCACGCCGAATTGGAGGCGCGAAACCTGGAACGCCCCTTTGTGGGTGACTATTGTTTGTGCAGCAGCTGCGGCGGGGGTCACCGGGAGTTGCTGGTAGGCTTGGGCCAGGTCGAGTTTGGCGAAACACCTCCCCCCGTGTAACCTGGCCAACAAGTGGCTGACTACCGGCACCGGATACGCATTAGGGCGGATCGCCTTATTGATGGTGCACTTGTAATCAGCACATATTCGGACTTCCCCGTTGGCCTTGAGTGCTGTTACAATTGGAGTTTCCCACTCCGCAGAATCAACAGGAACAAGAATCCCCTGGCCCACTAATTTGTCCAATTCCGCCTCTATTTTGTCCTTTAGTGCGAAAGGCACTCTGCGCGGTTTAAGTCTGATTGGACGCACTCCAGGGTCCAGGTCGAAAGTCACTGGGGGGCCCTTGAATTTTCCTAGCCCCTTTTTAAAAACCTCGGGGTGCGCGTCGCACACGCTCTGTATTGGATCAGTCCCGGCGGCGTGTGCTCCCACGGCGTGCACCCCCCCAATGAACAACCCCAGGGGCTGGAACCATTGAGTCCCGAGGAGGCTGCATTTACCCCCCTTGAGGACGACTAAGGGAAGCGTTGCGGTGTACTTTTTGAACTGGACCTGGAACTTCCCAACCCCCAACACTGGGATGCGGTTCCCTTGCACGTCCTTCAGCGTGGCCCTCAACGCCTTGAGCTTGGGCCGCACGCGGGGGGCGATTTTCATGAACTCCCCCTGGGAAATAATGGAGTATGAAGAACCCGAGTCCACCTCCATTCTAACAGGGGCCCCTTGTATTACTACCTCAACGAAGTAACGGGGGTGCTCCGTGGAAACGCTGCAAACCGGCGCGTCGTCCTCGCTGTCGTCGGAGACTCGCCCTACTCCGTCCCGCGTCCTCGTGGTCCGGGTGCCGTCCTTCGGCCTCGTGATGCGGTCCTGCCTCGTGGTGCGGTCCTGCCTCGCTGAGCGGTCTGGAGAACTCCGGGTGGCCTCGCGTCGTTTCCGGCAGACCTTGGCGATGTGCCCGCGCCGGCCGCAGTTGTGGCACTCGGCCTTGCGGAATGGGCATTTGGTGCGGGCGTGGGCGGCGCCGCAGCCATCGCAGCGCCGGCCCTCTCTCTGGACCCTCCGGACGTCCTCGTCGTCGCTGCTCTCTGCAGACGAGTTCGAAGTCCGCTGGGCCGCGCGCACCGAACTCTCTGCCTTGGCGGTCTTCGGGCGCCAGTCCTGAAGTTCGTGCACCCCGGCCGACGTGGCCTCTGCGGCCTGTGCCGCGTCGAGGACTTGTTGCCACGTGGGAGGCGGCTCCCTTTTCATCAGCGCGCGCTGAGTTTCTGTGTCCCTCAGACCGCAGAGCAGGCAGTCCCGGAGGGTGACGTCGGGGAGTTCCCACTTGCATGGGCCGGCGGCCAACCGCAGGGCCGCGGCGAACTCATCGACCGATTCTCCGGGTGCCTGGACTCGCCTCCAGAACGCGCTCCGAGCGGGGAACATCGCTATTGCCGGCCGGAGATGGGCGCGCAGCGCCGCCAGGAGCTCTGTGGCCTTGAGGTCGCCCACCTTCCTCGGCGCGATCAGGTCCACCAAGGTCCTCTTGGTTTCTTGTCCGAGCATGCGGACGAAGATGGCCCTCTTTTTGGCCTCGTCGGAGACTTCGAGCTCCACCAGCGCAGCGTTGAAGTCTATCTCAAACAGCTCCAAGTCTCCCGGCTTCCTGATCTCGTAGCCGGCGCATGTCTTGGTCCCGTGGGCAGCCATATCCCACCCTCGTCGCCAATTTAGTGTATGGGACCAAAGACGACCGGACAACCGAAGGGTTGGTTTAACACAGGTTTATTGCATGAGGTTCCAATTAAGCATGGGGTAATGGCGGTGATACATCTCAATATATACAGTAGCTCTTTACATTTGAATCTTGTAGCACGGTAGCTGATTGGTTGCTACCGGCGTGGCCTCGCCCAGGCACGCCTCCTTTCTTCAGCTGCTGAATGCAGGTCTTTCTTCAGCTGCTGAATGCGGGGAAGGTTTTCCCGCGGCTGTCCGTGATTGAGCAATGTGAACCATGTGAGAGTGAACGCTCGCAGCTGCCCTCTATAGGCTGTCTGCTCGCGTTCCTTTACAGCTGATATCGTTTGTATCTGGAGTGGTTACAATCTTGCCTTACAGTATAATGAACATGCATACATACATAACAGTACCTTTAAAATATTAATTCATGTTCAGAACTGCCAGGCATTGATAATTAGTTTTACACATTGTTACATGGAAATAGTTACCCAGTAAATACAGAGAAACTTCCGAGGAAGCGTGCACATTATTGCACTATATTGATGCAGCTGAATGGCAAAGGTATCATTTTGCATTTGAAGAGAATCCTTTCTGAGCAAGTTTTAAATATGCAGATACACAAACTATTAAGATCAATATTTCAGGATTTATTTATTTTTTCACTTAGATTTCAAAACTTTTTATATTTTTTGTTTGAAATTGGTAAAGCATCGTGGAAAATGTACATGTGATCTGGGTAGGAAAGTAGGGAAAGCATTATCATGTACAATCTGGCCCCTAGGAATTCTGTTCGCTTTATATATCTATCAGTGCCATACTGCCAACAGGAAGTGAGAGTCTCTTCAGAACACAAGAATAACTCCCACTGTATAAACAGCAGCCCTGGGACTGCAGTGGCATATTGGTTAAGATGCTGCACTTGACGCTTGGAAGGTTGGCAGGTCAGCAGTTTGAGACCCGAACACTGCACAGAGAGAGCTCCCGTCTTTGTCCCTGCTCCTGCCAATCTAGCAGTTTGAAAGCAAGAAATTTCAAGTAGATAAATAGGTACCGCTCCGGCGGGAAGGTAAGCAGCATTCTGTGCACTCCAGTGCCTAGTCATGCCTGCCACATGTCCACAAAAATATCTGCAAATGCAGACATTGCTGGCTCTTTGGCTATAAACAGAGATGAGCACTTAGTCCTAGAGTCAGATACAACTGGCTTTCAAGCAAGGGCAACCTTTACCTTTACCTTACAAACAGCCCACAGACTGCTTACTATCTTGCATTACATTTCATACAAATGAGCTGCAAAATAGTTCATTTAATTCTCAGTTCCTCACAACGTTGCCTCTAAATCCTTCACTTACCAGCTTTTCTATCAATAGCCCACTGATTTTATCTTACTGCAGCTTTTAACTTCATGGAATATAAATTTAATGGGAAACTACTCTCCCTCTAGTGACCAAATACTGCAATTTCTGATATTTCAACAAGCTAAGGAAAACACAATGGTATTTCATGCTAAACCAACACATACAGTTTTATGCTCTTTTGTTGTCTCTTAAATAAATTGCTCCCACCAATATATATATACAAGGGTCAATGCATATAGATGAAACCTGTATCAAAGGAAGAAGCAAACAGACTTTTATTTCTCACCAAAGAATATACAGCATAATGCATGCTAGCTCAAGCAACTGCTATCACAACAATTCATAAATATGGTATGAGTTCAGATGCGTACATATGTCTCCACTTACCCATTTTATCCTCGCAAAATCTCTGGAAGGTTGTTAGCTCTTATTTTCAGTAATCTGTTTAGTAATTACTGGGCATGTTGCTTAAAACCATAAGAGGTACCAAGAAATCTGTAGCTAGTGTAAATCTGGCGTGTTTCTGCAAAGCATACAGTACATATAATAAATGTCTTAGCCAACCACCAGCTGGTTGGGGGGAAATTCAACGAGTGAATTGGGGAGGCCCTATCTCAGACACCCTAATTCCAATTCACTAAATTTGGAGAAAGTTGAGAAGAGAGTCAGCAGAAGACTCTTTCCAATTTTGGTATTTCTTGGTCAGTGATGGCCAACCTTGGTACTCCAGATGTTCTTGGACTTCAATTTCCAGAAGCCCAAGTCAGCACTCCTGCCAATCAGGCCTTCTGGGAATTGAAGTTCAAGAACATCTGGAGTGCCAAGGTTCACAATCACTGGTCTAGGTGGTTCAGAGGTGGCCTAAGACTTTTGCACAGTACTGTGCATCTGCTTTATGAGTCAGTGTGTTACGTTATGCTCAATCAGCTGTGCATGTGATTGCTATATGAGTTACTGTGTATTCTGCTATGCTGATAGCAGGACATGAGCACATATATGCAATATGGTAAATTTCAAAATCTTAAAAGGTTAATTATGTATTAGTCTGCATATGACATAAATCTAGTTTTTTTTTAAAAAAAATACAGAAATATAGTACAGTAAAACCTCGAGTTACATATGCCTCAAGTTACATAAAATGTGACTTACCTAATGATTTTTTGCTAAAACTATGTTCCAATTTACACGATTTCCTATGGGTTTGCTTCAAGTTGCATGAAGATTCTTTTTCCTATGGGTTTGCTTCGAGTTACATAAAAATTTATTTCCTTGTGGGTTTGCTTTGATTTACATAAAAAAAAATCATTTTTCCTACGGGTTTGCTTCGAGTTACGTAAAAATAATTTTTCCTATGGGTTTCCTTCAAGTTACATAAAAAACCTACTGAACGGACTTTTTTTCGTAAGTAGGGGGTTTACTGTAGAGTAAAAATGTTGAGTGCTATCACATTTGTAACTGCTATACTGTACTGTATCAATATTTGGTGCTGTTGCGCAGAATGTGAACCACCTGATAAGTAAGCTAGGAATGCTGTAGCAAGCAGTTTTACTGATACATAAGCTAGTTCCATAAAAACAGGCTCAGAAGTAATTTATTATTGTAGTGTTAACTCAGCAACAAGAAGGTAATATTCTAAAGACAGATGGATCCAGAAACAAGTAAGTGAAAAGAGAAGTCCATATGCTCCTTGACTACACTATCTTGATGGGACATAATTGTTTCTTTAAGGATATAAACTGGAATTTATGACAGCTCCGTTTAATATTATTGCACTGAGATGTATTTATATTGTTCCCTCAGAGGCTTGATTTATATCTGCTGGTGAGAAGGCTTCCACAGCAGAAAAACGTAACAAAATTTCTCTGCTGTCATTGTTTAATCCTATTTATCGGGTTGGCATTTTTTAAAGTTCAGATTTTTTAAAAATTATTATTTCCTTTTATAGCTGCAGACATGCTGTCAGTTTTTATCCCCAGATCCTCAACGGCTGTCAAATTCTGATTTAAATTGTCATTTTTTTTAAAAAAAAGCACTCAGATTTTACAACTTGTTGACTTATCTATACCTATAAATCTGTGCGTTAACCATTGTGATTTGACAAAGGATGTTTAGCCAGGCCCCACTAGCCCCGACCGAGCATTCGTGCACTCGCCCGAACTGGGTACGAAGGTTACTGGGGGTTGGAGAAATGCACCAGTGGGGCAGGAGACCCACGAACACCAACAAAAAGAAAGAACTTCAATCCCCAACATTCCTTGCGCCGTGCCGCACCAGAACCAATCAGGCTGAGAGGTGCGAGCAAAAGGAACGTTCGGAAACGCGCCACAGCCAATCAAAATCAAACCCACAGGGAAAAAACGCTGCACAAACTGAAATTGCAAATGCCAAACTACAAGTCCCAGCGTCCTGCGCGCCATGAGCGCACAGAATGCTGAGGAAGCCGGCGCGCGGAAAATAAAAGTAAAAAATGCAGCGCATCACAGCAACACAAGTCGCGGTAAGGAAACCCCCCGCCGCCGCTGCCCTTCCTTTTCATGAGCCAGGCATCGAGCCCAGCACGCGGGAAGGAAAGACCCCTCTGCCGCTGCCCTCCCTTTCCACGGGCCAGGCATCAAGCCCGGCCCACGGGAAAGAAAGACCCCCCACCCGCTGCTGCGCTTCCTTTCCATGGGCCAGGCATCGAGCCCAGCCCACGGGAAGGAAATACCCCCCCCCCGCCGCTCCCCTTCCTTTCCACAAGCCAGGCATTGAGCCCGGCCTGCGGGAAGGAAAGACACACACACACGGCCGCTGCCTTTCCTTTCCACGGGCCAGGCATCGAGCCCAGCCCGCAGGAAGGGAAGACCCCCCCTAAAACAAAACAACAATCAAAAACATTCAAAAATACCCAGAAATTAACACCAAAAACATACAAAGTAAACACACACAAAAATTACAAAACACAAACAGCACCCAGCCAAACACCACAAAAACAACAAAAAATACACCAAAACAACACAAAATCCAAACACCCCCCCCCAAAACACACAAAATAAATAAAACAAGGGAACTCACCAGCAGACATCCTCACTCCACGACGGCCGGAAACCGAATGAATAAAGAAACAGACTACTTACCGGAAGAAGCTCCACCCACGAGAGAAAAAACAGTCAAAATACAAGAAAACACCTTACCAGCACCACCTGCTGGCCACAAAAGTAAAAACAATTCACAAAGACACAACAGGCCCAAACAAAAGGCCCCAACAGTAAAAACAAGTCAACAAAATAACACAAAATCACAATTTAACACAAATCACAAACATATGACAATAAAATAAAATAAAAACTTTTCAAAAATCCTGTGCTGAATTTTTACTAAAATAATAACCCAAAACATCTAAGCACAGTTTAAAAACATTTATTGTAAAAAAACATGTACTTGCACATTTTTAAAATTATTACCTACGGTACAACTATTAAAAAAACACATACTACGACATTATTTGGTTAAAGATTTTTTTTTTGTAAAAGTATATCATCCTTTGTTTTTTTCTTAATCCACAAAAGCAAAAAACCAAACACAACTAATAAATAAATAAATAAATAAATAAACATATTAAAAATTTCAAATATAGACTAGCCTCTCCTTTACAAATATTAACAAAAATAAATAAATGCAAACACCATTTAAAACAGCCCGGCACCGCCGGGCAAAATCTACTAGTTGTTACTAAAAGAAAACAATTACATACAACTGATCCTGCTTTGGGAATGCTCCACCATATAATTTGGGGACTCTTCCCCTCCTCTCTTCCCTGACAAGTGATCTCAATTAGCAGAGTCCCATGACTTTCTCATACCTGTCAAGTTTTGGATTTGAAAATAAGGGAAATTTTGGCCACACCCCTCTGTGGGTGTGGCCAAATCTGTGGTCATGGCCTAATATAGCCATGTGACTTGCTGGGCTCTAGTCATGCCTGCCACATGGCCATGAAAATGTCTGCAAACACAGACAGCACTGGCTTTTTGGCTGTAAATGGAGATGAGCACTGCACCCTAGAGTTGGATACGACTGGCAGATTTTACTTTCTTAGGATCAAAGATCTCTGCAGATGGTGATTGCAGCCGTGAAATAAAAAGGTGACTGATGCTTGGGAAACAAGCTATGAGAAACCTGGGTAACATAGTTAAAAGTAGAGGCATCACCTTGCAAACAAAAAATTGCATAGTCAAAGCAATGGTATTCCCGGTGGTAATGTATGGGTGTGAGAGCTGGACCATTAGGAAAGCTGAGCGCAGAAAAATAGATGCCTTTGATATGTGGTGTTAGAAATAGGTCGATCCTGGAAGAAATCAACCATGACTGCTCATTAAAGGTCAAATAGTAAAAATGACGCTAAAGTACTTTGGACATTAAAGGAGAAGAGAGGATTCACTTGAGAAAGCCTTGATGCTGGGAAAGGTGGAAGACAAAAGAAGGGGGTGGCCAAAAATAAGATGGCTAGATGGTATTGTCCCTAAAGATAATACCTAAAGACATCCCTAAAGAATACACGGTGGAGGTCATGAACAGATTTAATGTCCTGTACCTGATAGACAGAGTACCAGAAGAATTATGGACAGAGACGCGGGACATCATGCAGGAGGCAGCAAGAGAAACCATACCAAAAGAAAAGAAGTGTAAGAAAGCAAAGTGGTTGTCTGATGAGGCTCTTAAAATAGCAGAGGAAAGAAGGAATGCAAAAGTCCAAGGAGAAAGGAAAAAATACAACCACCTGAATACAGAATTTCAAAGAAAAGCAAGGAGGGATAAGAAAAAATACCTGAACGAACAGTGCAAAGAAATTGAGGAAAACAACAAAAGAGGCAGGACTAGAGATCTTTTCAAAAAAAATTGGGGAAATCAAGGGAACATTTAAAGCAAAAATGACCATGATAAGGGACAAAGATGGAAAAGAGTTAGCTGAAGCAGAAGAGATCAAAAAAAGATGGCAAGAGTACACAGAGGAACTCTACAAAAAGGACCTCAACACTCCTGATAATAACAATAATGAGAAATTTGAACTTGAACCAGACATTCTGGAGAGTGAAGTCAGAAAGGCCCTAAAAAGCACTGCAAACAATAAAGCTAGTGGAAATGATGGTATCCCAATTGAATTTTTCAAAGCCCTAAAAGATGATGGAATCAAACTACTGCATTCAATCTGCCAGCAAATTTGGAAAACAAAATAGTGGCCACAGGATTGGAAAAGATCAGTGTACGTTCCAATCCCCAAAAAAGGCAATGCCAAAGAATGCTCAAATTACCAAACAATTACGCTCATCCCACATGCCAGCAAGGTGATGCTCAAGATAATACAGGATAGACTTCAACAACATGTGGAGAGAGAACTACCAGAGGTGCAGGCCGGTTTCAGAAGGGGCAGGAGAACTAGAGACCACATTGCCAACATAAGTTGGATCATGGAGAAAACAAAAGAATACCAGAAACAAGTCTACTTTTGTTTTATTGACTACACCAAGGCTTTTGACTGTGTGGACCACAACAAAATGTGGCAAGTAATTAAAGAGATGGGAATACCAGAACACCTCATATGCCTCATGAGAAATCTGTACACGAACCAAGAAGCAACAGTTAGGACAGAACACGGAATGACAGAGTGGTTTGGAATAGGAAAAGGAGTAAGACAAGGTTGCATTTTATCACCCTGCTTATTCAACTTATACGCAGAGCACATAATGTGCAATGCAGGGATGGAGGAATCACAATATGGGATCAAAATTGCTGGGAGAAACATCAACAATTTGAGATATGCAGATTTTACCACCCTAATGGCAGAAAGTGAGGAAGACCTAAAGAACCTCTTCATTGGATTGAAGGAGGAGAGTGCAAAAGCTGGCTTGAGACTCAATATCAAGAAAACCAAGATAATGGCAACAGGTCCGATCAGTCCCTGGAAAATAGATGGGGAAGAAGTAGAAGCAGTGACAGATTTTACTTTCCTGGGATCTAAGATCACTGCAGATGGCGACTGTAGCCATGAAATAAAAAGACGACCCATTATGGGGAGACAAGCAATGAGAAACCTGGGGAATATAGTGAAAAGCAGAGACATCACCTTGAAAACAAAAAATCGCACAGTCAAAGCAATGGTATTCCCAGTGGTAATGTATGGGTGTGAGAGCTGGACCATTAGGAAGGCTGAGCGCAGAAGAATAGATGCCTTTGAGATGTGGTGTTGGAGGAGAGTCCTGAGAGTCCCTTGGACAGCAAAGAGAACAAATAGGTCAATACTGGAAGAAATCAACCCTGACTGTTCATTGGAGGGACAAATAGTGAAGATGAAGCTAAAGTACTTTGGAGATCAAATGAGAAGGGAGGACTCACTTGAGAAGGCCTTGATGCTGGGAAAGGTGGAGGGAAAGAGAAGAAGGGGGCATCCAAAGATGAGATGGATAGATGGTATTGTGGACACAATGGGCACAGAGCTTGGTGGGCTGAGGAGAATGGTGGAGGATAGAGGTGCCTGGAGGAAAATGGTCCATGGAGTCGCAAAGGGTTGGAATCGACTGTGCGACTGAACAACAAGATGGTATTGTAGATGCAATGGGCACAAAGCTGTGTGGGCCAAAGAACCCTTTCCCCATTTTCTTGGGGGATTTTGTTTTGTTTTCTTTCTTGTTTACTCAGTGGCTTAAGTGACTAAGATGCTGACTGGGAGGCAGAAGGTCAGCAGTTCGATTCCCAAGTACTGCAGGATGGAATGAGCTCCCGTCTTTGTCCCAGCTCCTGCCATCCTATCAGTTCGAAAGCAAGAAATTGCAAGTAGATAAATAGGGACCACTTTGGTGGGAAGGTAACAGCGTTCTGTGTGCTCCGGTGTCTAGTCATGCCTGCCACATGACCACGGAAATGACTGCAGAAGCAGGCACCGCTGGCTCTTCGGCTTAGAAACAGAGATGAGCACTGCACCCTAGAGTCGGATACGACTGGCTTTCGAGCAAGGGAAACCTTTAAAGCGGGACCACTTTTGTGGGAAGGTAACAGTGTTCCATGTGCTCTGGTGTCTAGTCATGCCTGCCACATGACCACGGAAATGTCTGCAGACGCAGACAATGCTGGCTCTTTGGCTTTGAAACAGAGAAGAGCACTGAACCATAGAGTCGGATATGATTGGCTTTTGAGCAAGGGCGACCCTTTACCTTTACGTAACTCCTTTACCCTTTACGTAACTCAGATTCCCTTACACAACCGTGCAAGCACACTGGATCTATGAGCTCTGATAATTCTCTCCACCCCACCCCTCTCTCCACCCCACCCCTCTCTCTCTCTCATATAGTGTAGGAATCTATGACTGTGATGGCGAACCTTGGCACTCTATAGATACGACTGGCTTTCGAGCAAGAGAAACCTTTACCTTTAGCATATAGTGATCAAGCACATACCCCACGCCACGCCACGCCATGCCTCCCAAGTTAACTCTAGAACAGAAATGGAACACCCCCCTCTCTCTCTCATATAATGTAGGAATCTCTGACTGTGATGGCGAATCTTGGCACTCTATAGATATGACTGGCTTTTGAGCAAGGGAAATCTTTACCTTTAGCATATAGTGATCAAGCACCATCCCCCCCCCCTTCCCAAGTTAACTCTAGAACTTTAGAAACGGAATCCTCCAGCCAGGAGAGGCAGGGCAGAAACAGTTCAATAAAGCATGAGAGTGAGAGAGAAGTCTCTGCCCCCAGACCAAGAGCTGATTTGCCCCTGCATATATGAAATATCGCTCACCTCTAGAGTAGACTCCCATCCCTCCCAGCATGAAACGAAGCCACCATATTGGCCATGTGGCTGGCAGGAAAATGAAAGAGAAACTCAGAACGCCCCACCACCACCACCACCACCTTCTCTCTCTCCCCTTCCACATGCGAAAAGCCTGCCACACAGCGACCTCTGGTGGCCGGGGAAAAAAATACTGCAGCTTCTCCTGTGAGGGCTCCGGTCAGGATATTTTTAAAAAAAAATAAGGGAAAATACAGGGAAATTAAAACGGGAGGGGGCAGGAAGAGGGGTAAAAATAAGGGGTTTTCCTGGGTAAAGCAGGATGGTTGACAGGTATGCATAACGCCCGCACCCCATCCCCACCTGGGCTGCCACATTGTGGACCAGCTGTAGCCTCCGAATGGTCGTCGTGACCATTTTTGTGTTTGTCTTGGCATTTCAACTATTTATTTATTTATTTATTTTATTTATAGGCCACCTTCCTCGCCTCAGGTTATATTGCCCTTTTCTATTTTATTGCATTTTAAACTTTTTTACAATGGTTTTTGTTTTAGTACAATAAAAATATTTAAAAATCATCTTTTATAAACATATACCCTGCTACAATATTAGTGAATATTAATAATATTAGCTCCTCTTGAAATCCTGGGGTGATTAGATGCCAAGAAAGGCAGGTCTCAAATACAATATAGTTGTGCAAATGGAAGAATGTGTGCAACTTATCCACCCCACTCTCCCTTGACCTTCAGATCTCTAAAACTGACTAGAAACAGTAATATTTATACAGGAAACAATGTACCCACATTTATTTCAGTTTGGATAGATTTGCACAAATGTGAAATCTGCAGTTGAAGATGTCTTGTATCTTTTACTGGAAGAGTATCTCAAAATGCAGTCAGATTCCTATGGGTGACTGACAGTGGTGCTTCAAATGTCCAAGCTCAAATTCTTCATGGTTTTACATGGCAAGTACTAGCATTTTAAATTGGGTCTGGAAACACGCCAACAACCAGTGTAGTTGGTCTAATATTGGCATCTCATGCTTCAACAGACCTTTTCTTCTGAACAGTTACTTTATACACATAATGAATACTTTCAACATATTCAGCATAGACCATGAACCACAAGAAAGACAAACAAGTCATATCCAGATAGAATCATGCCTGAATTTTCTCTAGAAGCAAAAATGCAGAAACTGAGGCTATTTTGGGCACATTATGGCATGATCTGCCTAAAGACAGTACAGTATAGTATTTGTAATTTGAAGGCAAGAAAAAGAGGAAGACGAAATACCCGGTGTTTTGGGTCTATAAAGGAACCATGGTTGTGAGCTTGCAAAAACAGGGCAGGACTGTTACTTACAGGACATTTTAAAAATTGTTCATTTTTAGGCCTGCCAAGGGGCCATGCTGACTTAGCAGTTAAGATGCTGAACTTGACTGGAATGTTGGCAGGTCAGCAGTTCAAGATCAGAGCGATGCATGACACTCCAGTCATCTGTCCCTCCAACCTATCAGTTAAAAAAAGTAGATAAATAGGTACCGCTTTGGCAGGAAAGGTATTCTGTGTGCTCTGGCACCTAGTTATGCCTGCTGCATGACCATGGAAACACCTGCAGACACAGACAACGTTGGCTCTTTGGCTGTAAAAGGAGATGGGCACCACATGCTAGAGTCAGACACAACTGGCTTTCACGCAAGGGAAACCTTTATCTTTTAGGGCTGTAATGGATCGGAAGTGACCTGATGACAAATAACAAGATAAACATAATCAAACCCCTAAGTGCTCTTAAGACAAGAGGCTGGCTGAAAACTAAGCAAACCTCTATGTTTGAAGATTTGAATAAATATTGCAGTTTATTGAGATTTCTTTAGGCAGGTGATCCCTTTGGATGTTATTTTACCTTTCCCACAAGTCTTAGAAAAACCTGAAATTCAGCAGGTGGTCACAATGGCTAGTGGTAGTCTAAGCTGGAATGGCTGCAGCCATTCTACCATTGGCCCCAAACTAATCAAGTCCACTTCTTTTCGCTGTGGGAGGGAAGATCAGTCGGAAAAGTTTTTCGAGGCTTTTGCTAGTCAAAAATGAACCCTGGTGGCACAATGGTTAAACAGCCGTACTGCTGTCAAAATGCTAATTATCTTGTGAACCGCCCAGAGAGTTCACTAAGTGCTATGGGGCAGTAAATAAGTTCTTCTTTCATGTCCCAATCAAACCCTGGACTGCCAAAATGAAGCCACTTTCTTGACTTTGTCGTTAGCCAAACATAAGCCCTCATCAGTGCATGTTTCTGGTAAATTACAGACCAGTAAGTAAATCTGTTTCTCTCCTCATTCACACTGTGTGGTGTTGTCTGCCAGCAGCCCCCACTTGAGCATGTTGGTCTTACATTTAGGCACTCCAACCCTCAGTCTATTCAAAGTCCTCCAAGTGATGTAGGGGAGGCTGAGTTCCTCAGCTATATCCTCTTTTAATGTTCTTCCTTGTCCAGTGAGCTCCTTCCTCCATCTTCTAATTTGCTTTTGTGTTTGTTCTTGCCATAAAGCTCTTCCTGGATCTGAGCTGGCACACTTGAAGCTCATATCAGTTCAAGGGTCATTCTACTACTTAGTTGTCTCGGCATCCATTGCTATTTCTCCCCTTATCTTAGGTGGAGCAATACCAACAAGAGGATATATTTTTTCAACTGGTGTAAGTTTGTGGCATCCTGTCACAATACACATTGTTTCATTAACAGCGATGCCAACCTCTTTTGTGCATGTGGATGCACTCCATAACTGGAGCAGCATACTCTACTGTAGAGACACAGGGCCAAAGCTGATGTGCGTGTGGATGGTTGAGTTCCCCATTTATAGTTTGTGAGTTTCCTAGCAATGTTGTTCCTTGTGCTAACTTTGGCTTTGGTATTCAGGCAGGGCTGCTTAAAAGTGTCCTGTCAAGCGTCACGGAAAGGCATTTTGGTGCTGATGTTGTGTAATCAGTTTCCTTGCCAAATAGGTAAAGGTCACCCTTGCTCAAATGCCAGTCGTATCTGACTCTAGGGTTCAGTGCTCATCTCTGTTTATGGTGAAAGAGCCAGCACTGTCTGCGCCTTCCATCCTTCCAAGGTCAGTAAGAGTACTCAACATGTTGGAGGCAAAATGCTAATTACTTTGTGAAATGCTGAGAGAGTGCACTAAGTGCTATGGGGCAGTATATAAGTGTAATTTATATAACTATTAATTGGATTACTCTAGCATGAATGAGCTATGGATTGTAGTTACTGAAGCTTTTTCTTTACTAATAAAACTATAGGCGTATGAATATAAGGCCTCTTGTCTTACCACTTAACTCCCTCTACCTCTCCTTCACTTCATCTACAGATAGTTATATCATAGTAAGATTTACTCTGAAAGATTATCAGCGTAATGGGAAAAAGCAAATAGAATCCTGTTGACTTCTCATATGAAGCTACTATACAACATATTCTGTGGCCAGGAGACTTCCTACACAGACTCCATAATACTACTTCCCTCCATAATACTACTTCCCTCCAAAATACTACTTTCTTCCCTTGCAGGTTTAATCTTCAGGCCTGTAAAAAGTTATAAATATAAATACTAATGATGTGGTTCAAAAATTTTATATGTATTTAAATGTGATGGAGTCACCTTTTATATATTTCAAACCCTTATGTCTAATGAGTTTGAATGCAGAAGTTTAGATCTCTAAGCACATATATCCTTTTATTGTTCAGTGCTCATCTGTTTCAAAGCCAAAGAGCCAGCGCTGTCTTGCTTCTGCAGATGTTTCCATGGTCATGATGTGGCGGCTTCATTTTGGGCAGTCCAAAGTCTGACCTGGACACCAAAAAAAAAGAAAAGAAACATGAACAGGGACATTTTTTTGGAATCTGATGAAGCGGACTTGATCCACGAAAGCTCACATTAAAACAAAGCAGTAAGTCTTTAAAGTGCCATATTGTGGGGTTTGGGGTTTTTTTTTTGTTTGTTTGTTTACTGCCTGATATGCTAAAGGATTCCCTTGCTCGAAAGCCAGTTGTATCCGACTCTAGGGTGCAGTGCTCATCTCTGTTAAACCCGAGGAGCCAGTGCTGTCTGCTTCTGCAGACGTTTCCGTGGTCATGTGGTAGGCATGACTAGATACCGGAGCGCACGGAGCGCCGTTGACCTTCCCACCGAAGTGGTCCCTTTATCTACTTGCAACCTCTTGCTTTCGAACTGCTAGGTTGGCAGGAGCTGAGGCAGAGACGAGAGCTCGTTCTGCCGTACAGTACTCGGGTCTCAAACTGCCGACCTCTAATCGCTACTGCCAAGGCCAAGCTGTCGGCTTCCTCCCGCTTTTTATTTATTTATTTATTTATTAACTCGAGGCCTCCCGCCTCCATGCCCGGGTCCTCCACGTCAGCAGAGGCCGCTGCTTCCCGCCGCCACCGCCAGGCCCAAGGACTCGCAGTCGGGCCGCGACACGGGCTCGTCATCCGCCCTAGACTAAGTGGAGTGTGGAGGAGCCCGGCGGCGGGTTTCCTCTTTTCCCTGAGGCCGGGACGAGAGGCAGCGGGAGGCGGGCCGAGGGCGGACGGGCGGGCCTGGGCCCTGTTGGAGGTGGTGGGGCGCGGGAGCCGCATGAGTGGATGGAGCCGGGCTCGGGGCTGCAGCGGAGGGGGCCGGGGTTTGGCGGCGGCGGCGGCCTGGGCTCAGCCGGCGTCTCCCCGGCGCTCTCGGGGCCTCAGGCCCGGCGCAAGAAGCAGCCCCCGCGGCCGGCCGACTTCAAGCTGCAGGTGATCATCATCGGCTCGCGGGGCGTCGGGAAGACCAGCCTGATGGAGCGCTTCACCGACGACACTTTCTGCGAGGCCTGCAAGTCCACCGTAGGTACGGAGAAAACAGCAGCCAGGCATGGGCGAGGTAGAAAGTGTGCCTTGCTTTGGGCGAGCTATATTGGAGGGCCCGGGGGGCGGGTTGGGGTGGTGGTGGGGTTCCTTCGGCACCCCCAGATCCGGGGGCTTATTTCTTGGGCGTTGCGTTCGGGTCTTGCACTTTAGGGAGGCTCCCAAGAGCTTGGGTTTGCTTTTGGGGGGACTCGCCGAGCTCCCCATTTCCTTTTCCTGTTTATAGCATATTAGAGCAGTAAACAAAACAAAAAGACCAAAAAAAGAGAAAAACCCCACATTGTGGCACTTTAACTGACTGCCTTGTTTTAATGTGAGCTTTCGTGGATCAAGTCTGGAGGCAGAAGGTCAGCAGTTCGATTCCCGAGTACTGCAGGATGGAATGTCCCAGCTCCTGCCTACCTAGAAGTTCGGAAGCAAGAAATTACAAGTAGATAAATAGGGACCCCTTCGGGGGGAAGGTAAGCAGCGCTCCGGTGTCTAGTCATGCCTGCCACATGACGACGGAAACGTCTGCAGCAGCAGACAGCACTGGCTCTTTGGTTTTAACAGAGATGAGCACTGCACCCTAGAGTCGGATACAAGTGGCTTTCGAGCCAGGGAAACCTTTAGCATATCAGGCAGTAAACAAAAACACCCCACAATATGGCACTTTAAAGACTTACTGCTTTGTTTTAATGTGAGCTTTCGTGGATCAAGTCCACTTCGTCAGATTCCAAAAAAATGTCCCTGTTTATGTTTCTTTTTCTTTCGTGTCCAGGTCTGACTTTGGACTGCCCAAAATGAAGCTGCCTTCTTGGCTTAGTAATTGGGCAAACTTAAGTCCTCATCAGTACATGGTTTTGGCAGTAATTGGCAGAACAGCAAATGAGTTGGAAGGTCAGCAGTTTAATTCCTGAGTACTGCAGGACGGAATGAGCTCCCGTCTTCATCCCAGCTCCTGCCAACCTAGCAGTTCGAAAGCAAGAAATTGCAAGTAGATAAATAGGGACCACTTTGGTGGGAAGGTAAAACAGCGCTCCGTGCGCTCTGGTGTTTAGTCATGCCTGCCACATGACCACGGAAACATCTGCAGAAGCAGACAGCGCTGGCTCTTTGGCTTTGAAACAGAGATGAGCACTGAACCCTAGAGTCGGATACGACTGGCTTTCGAGCAAGGGAAACCTTTACCTCTATCACATTCACATAGCATGTTGTTGTCTGCCAGCAGCCCCCCACTTAAGCATATTGGTCTTGCATTTAGGGACTCCAACCCTCAGCCTATTCAAGTGACATAGGGGAGGTCGAGATCTTCAGTCATATCCTTCTCTAATGTTATTCTTTGTCCAGTGAGCTCCTTCCTCCATCTTCTCATTTGGTTTTGCTCTGGTGTACCCTCAAAAGCAGGAGTCCTCAAACTTTTTAAGCCGGAAGCCGGGTCACACTCCCTCAGGCAGCTTTGGGGGCTGGACGGCCATTTTGCCTTTCCTCCACCACATGGCACTTCCTGGTGTGGTGGAAGCAGGGGGGGGGCACATGAAATGGGACCGCAGGTTGAGAATCCCTGCTCAAAAGTGTTTGTTATTGCCATAAAGCTCTTCCTGGATCTGAACTGGTGGACTTAAGGCTCATATCTGTTCAGAGGGTCATTCTCTTGTTT
This sequence comes from Bradypodion pumilum, assembly GCA_035047305.1. Classification (NCBI taxonomy): domain Eukaryota; kingdom Metazoa; phylum Chordata; class Lepidosauria; order Squamata; family Chamaeleonidae; genus Bradypodion; species Bradypodion pumilum. The sequence goes on along the minus strand of JAWDJD010000004.1, from coordinate 266,704,606 downwards.
TAGGTCTCTTGGTGTCCGGACTACTTCTCTCCTTATCTTAGGTTGATGATGCCAACAAGACGATATCTTAGGTTGATGATGGCAACAAGAGGATATATTTTCTCAACTGGTGAAGGTTTGGGGCATCCTGTCACTATGCACATTTCTTCATTAACAGCAATGTCAACTTGTTTCGCCTGTGCAGATGAGCTTCATACTGGAGCAGCATATTCTGCCGTGGAGATCCTCAGAGCCAAAACTGTTCCTGATTATGTTGATGTTGCCTGTATCTGTAAATTGGGTTCTAAAGAGGCAACCTTTTTAGCCGGGAGGGAGATTTTATTTATTTATTTATTTATTTATTTTTAGATTTTTATGCCGCCCACTCGGGGAAACCCGACTCAGGGCGGCACACAATGGTAAAAACAGATAAAATACAGTTCCTTTCCCCCTCTACATGCTTGAAAATAACTACATTCTTCGAAGGGAGAGTATGTTTTCATTTTAAGTGAAAACATCTGTCTTATTTTTTCAATCCTGGGATTTGTCCTCTTGTTTTCTTTCTCTCATGTGCATACTTGGAAAGGAATGATCTTTCATTAGCCCAGTTTGAGTTAACTTACAAACACTGCCTTTCTTAATGTGAAAGAAAAGACAAACTTGATTTGGAGGAAAAAATAAAATTCAGATTATAATCTCTGCGTGGTCACACTTGGAAACAGTCTACTATTCTGGATAGTGCACTCCAGGAAATATTTTATGTCATTAGGAAAGAATAATTAAATTATCAAGGGGCTAACTAGAGGAACTTCAGCATACAAAATTCCAGTTTTGGAAGCATTGCAACTTCTTAGATGGAGGGAAAAGTGAATGAGATAAGTTAGAGGCCGATGCACCTCTCCTTATAACAACCTATTGATATTTAATAGTAGGAAATTTAGGGGAGGTGAAGGGAAATTAAACTGCTGATGAGGATGATGTGAAATGGGATTGGTCTAATTCTTAAGGGCAAAAATACTACAGGTGTCTTCCCATTATGATAGCTGTGTATTGCTTCCAGTATCACTAGCAGAATGTTACCACCAAATGGGAAACAAGAGTGAAGACTGCTATTAATTTAATTTAATTTTTAAATTTCTATGCCGCCCACTCAGGCAAACCCAACTCAGGGCGGCTTACAGCATATTAAAAACATATAAAAACAAATTAAAAACCCCAAGTCACCCACCCACCCTCCTACCCCCACCCTATTCATAAAAGGGATACAAGCAACACAGAGGGAGGGACACAAACTAGAAATGAGCCAACAGCTATCCTGTTGTTGGCCTGCATTTTTGTATTATATCTAAATGAGACTAAAATATGTGTTTCTTCTGTTCTGAAATAATACTTACAGATAATGAGTAAGAGTAAAATACAGTATTGTAATGGCCATTTTGTAAGTAACACCTGGAGAAAAATCCTGTTGTCATTTTTCATAGTGACATCTGGAGATTAAACTGCTTGCAAGACACTTTGTGGGTCGGGTTCTCAATATGGGAAATTTTTGAATACCTGTAATGTTGGCTAGAAAACCTATCTCTATTTTTTTTTTGACAGAGTTTCTAAACTAACTCCCATCAGTGTTAGCAAGGCTAATGAGAAATGTTAGGAGTTGAAGATCTGCCAACATCCGGAGAGCTGCTTTTCACCCATCCTGTTCTTCCTTGGTTTAGAAGTTGATGTGAGGGCGATTATTTTAATGCTCAGTGTCTGACCCTGATCTGGTTGTACAGTACAAATCTAAAGGTCGACCCTTCCCCCTTACTTGTAGTCATGGCAAATACATGGTAAATGCATGCAATTATAATACTTCAGACTTTAGAATACTGTATTGATAATCATATAACCACAGAGGTTTTGAAATTATTGTTTCACAAAATTGGTGCACATGAACATACAGTCTTTTAGGTTAGTACAAACATGCAGTGTGGGTTTGTATTCCACCTACCAGTTATATTAATGCTGATCTTTGACCATATAATATAATTATATTATATTACCAGTTATATTTTAGGCAAGCTTAGGTTTTGTTGTAAGGTTGAATAGTAGATGAAATATTATTGTCACAGCTATTCAGAACATCAGAATTGTTGACCTTAATGTGCTCACTGTGGATGGAATGCGTTATTGATTGGTAATAACCTTTCCCAATTGGTCTGTCTGGCAAGAACACAGGCTAGAGACCAACCTGGCTATGCAGGAAAGGAAATTGGGTATGATGCTAATAGTAATAGTTAGCTGTAGAGACTCCATATTGCCTTGGCTGAGAGCACTGGAAGGAGTGTGACATAAGTCACCCAAATGTCACAATGCCTAGTAAACAGCTCACAGTATCTCACTTACGTCCGTGGAGACACCAAGCTGTTGCTAGACCAAACAAGTGTAGGAGCCCGGAGTTTACAAGGACTCTGAGATAGGACGGGAACAGTGAGTCTCGCTACATCTGCTTATTAATCTGCTTATTAATCCCTATGGGGAACCTTGGCACACAATACTTTCTTAAGCAACTTCTTAGGCTGGCAAATGTACCCTGGCCAGCAACATGCTACGTAAGCAAGCTTTCTGTAATAGGCGTCATGCACGCTCCGTGCGCAAGTGACCAAGAATGCAAGTCAATAAATATAGATCACCCGACTTGATTGGGACTGACTTTTCCACCACACTTCCGTATCCCGTGCTTTCCTTGCACCTAGCGGCCCCGATCTTCCAGGGGAGAAGAAATCATTACGACAACTCCACCCATTTTTAAAGTATCTCCTTGGTCTAATAATGTGTAGCTATTTACAGAATTCTGTAAGCCACCATGTAGTCTCTTGTGTATTGTTACTGTAGATAAATTCTATATTTGCTCATTTAAATATCTGGTGAAAAAGTCAGTCTTGAGTTTTAAAGTCCTAGGTAGTATCTTTACAGATAGTAACAGTGAGCATATTAGTTTGTTGACAGTGCCCTTTGAATAGTGAAATTTGTATTGTTTGTGCAAGTGCATTGTTAAGAAACAGATGGCTCTTGATGTACTTCTGAATAGTCCACAAGATCTTTTCCAAGGAAATTTCAGATTCTCTGAATGCAGCCTTTTGTGTATTTTCTCAGAAATAAGTTAAATTGTGTTCAGTAAGATTTATTCCCTGTTAAGCAGTTTTAGGATTGAATACTATAGTAAAAACAAAAGTGTTGTAGTTTTAAAGATTAACACATTTGTTTCAGTGTGAGACTTTGTGGATTACAATCTACTTCTTCAAAAACATAGATGATTTGTGATGTAAATTTATATTACAAATTTTAATGCAACTCTAATAGAGCCAATTTTAGAAATTTAAATTTGCACCAATTTCCTCGCTCCCAAATTATAAGTGAGATAGTTGGGGTACACAGAAAGGGCCTCCTAGAAGATTGTGTTATTTTTTGAACTACGATCGGTCATCCCCTGGTAATGGGAACCTTGTGTTACTGGCTACTCTTTCTCACACTGGGTCAGGCGAAAGAAACTGCTAAACGAACTCACCAAAAATGCCTTCACTTTGGCAGTTTCACGTCTGGCCTAGACACACGAAGAAGTGAGATAGTTACCAAATGTGAGGAATAGACAGGCCTTAATTATTTGATTATTTTGTTTGCATATTTGCACTTCAATATAATTTTGATTGAAATTAAAACATGGCCTTTCACTTTGGCTAGATATTTTGGTTGCAATTCAGTGCTTGCTTTTCTGGAAGCAGATATGTTGTGTAAGGTTGTTTTGTTTGTTACTTATAATAGTAACTTACTAGCCATCATATGTGTGCTGATTTTAGAAACTGGAAGCATGGATTGCAGAAGTGAGTGGTGCATAATCATTCATTGTAGGACATTGGACTTCTGGTTTGTGTCATATAGATTTATCAGCAGCCACTTTTCTTGAAATAATGTAAGATGCCATTAAAATCTAGAATTGAACATCATCTCTCTTCTACCTTTTTGTTGGAGTCTATGATATTTTGTGGTTGGCTCACTATTTAATAAACCCTATTTCTGTACATCACTTTCCATGCATTTATGCTCAGATTCTACATTTTGTGTGTATGCACTTCTCTTTTCCAGTGCATCCTTACTGTGTCAGGTTGTTTGATTGTTTATGTCTTGTTTTAAGTCAACATGCTGAGGGTTGAAACAAGGCATGTACTGTTTGATGTAAGCCAAATGTCAGTGATGGTTTGAGGTTTATAAATTGTGAATGAACATTTAAGGCCAAACACTCCTTTATGTTGCATGTCAGCTTCAGCAAGAAAGTCTTGACTTGTATCATGTCAGAGTTTGCGGTTATGTCCAAACTGGTACTTTCGGCTTAATTCTACTAATAAACTACAAATTCTAGCTTATTTTCTTGTAATGCTAAACCAGAGGTCCCTGGCTTGATTTTACTGCTGGGCCCTGATATTTAATTAATGCTGGTGTGCAACAAGAGGCAAGTAGCACCTCATCCCATGGCTCATCACAACATCATTTGTTACATTATTATCCCATTTTTATTTCAAGGAGTTCAAGGTGATGTACATATACCTCCTCATTTTTATCCTCTTTATAGTCCAGTTAAGTAGATTATGCTGAGAGATAGTGAGTGTTCCAAGGAGAGCATTGTGGTCAAGTTGGGATTTGAACTTGGGTCATGTTGATTTTCCCAATATTTGTGGAAGCACTTATAAAGGATCTTTCAGCTCCATGGCAGTTAAGAATAGTGTACCTCTTTAGCTTGATTAGCTTATAATTCTACATCTCATTTGTCACAGAGAGCCATTGTGGTATACTGCCCAGAGTGGAACAACACCCAGATGGGCGGTATATAAATTTATTTAATTAATTAATAATGGACACAGCATTTGACTAAGACTCAGGAAACTTGGGTTCAGTTCCTTGGATATCTTGAATACAGTACTTCCGAGACCCTACAAGGGGTCAGAAATTACTTGATTGCACATGGAAACAACAGCAACAGTCTTGTCAGTTTCTATACTCAATTGGCCCATACTGTATAATCTTTTGGTTCTAGTTCACATAAATATTTAACAGCCTGGAGAAAAAGATTATACTCTCATGAAGCTTACAGATCAATGGCTAGACTATATATGTCCAACTATATAAAACTGAAGCCAGCTTCCCACCAGTCAATTGTGCCAGAGGAATAACCATGTTGATGGTATAGAAGGCTTACAAGAGATTCGGCAGAACCAACAGGGATGCAACAAAGACAGTAATTATGAGTCCTTCAGTGGTTGTGTAAGGCGGGCCGTAATGTTAAACTATGAATCTTTAACATGTAAAATCTATTATATTCTGTTGTATAAAATAGCCAGAAGTGAGCCACATTTTTAAAGTTAAGCATTTACATTGTGTTTAGACAATATGTTCACATTTGTGTTGTATGATTGGAGCAGGAATAATTGGAGTAGTAGTTCCTTCTCACGCCCATCTCCGCCACTACAGAATATCTGGCAATGAGGCTCCACATTTATTCTTCAGCAATAAAGATAATCTGACGCCCCACCCTCCTCCTTTCTCATCCAGGCTTGGAACCGACAATGGTGGAACCCCAGTAATTTCCACAGGGAGAAAAACTTGAGAAGTGCTAAGTATCAGAAACTTACAGAAACTATAAGTATAATTTAAGTATAAGTATAAATTAGCAGAACAAATAAATAAGAGCTCAGCCAATAAAATAATAAGAAAGAAAAATAAAATAGTGTTGAAATATATATGGCGAACATGTGAGACTAAAAATAAACATACTAATACCTGAGCAGACAGACAATTTGAGGCACCGTGCTTGAGTATGTTACCACTAAGGAAGGACTGAATAGCCATTTATTCTGAATTTAATAATATGTTACTTGTCATGATGATATGAAAAGTGAAGTCGTCAGTGGAGCTAAGTATAGTAAGTGGATGTTTGTTGGGTAATAAGATAAGCTATCCTTCTGTATGGCTGTAACATTAGATGTAGCAAAACAAGTATGCTATCTCAAAATCAGGATTTCCCAAGGTTTAATGTTTTACTGTCTTAACAGTATATTTACAGTATTTTGGAAATGTTTTTCTAGTATTAAGGATCCAACACTCTTGTTTAAGACTCTTGATGATTTCTAGAACATCTGCAATGCCAAGAAGAACAACTAGTTTGAGCTGAACAAATATAAGACTTTGCACATGCTGAAAACATTTCCTTTGAAAAACTGCTAGATAACTCCATATAGAACCAATATAAGAAATATTCATCCCTTATTTTCTCCTTGCTCCTTCACAAGTGTCCAAGGAGTAAAAGTGATATTGTGTACATTTTGTATTTGTGAACAGGTATAAAGTGAAGACTTACCTATAGCAGGTTGATTTTACTCTTATTCTTCCTCTTTTGTTTACTGTATTTTTGTTTATAGGTGTTGATTTTAAAATCAAAACAGTAGAGCTAAGAGGGAAGAAAATTAGATTACAAATCTGGTAAGTAAAAAATGCAACTAGCAGATTTTATTGTGTTCTGGCATGGTTCACTATGATTGTCTTCTATGATTAACTTTAATAAGGTAATTTAACTTTTAACCCATTTGCTGCTAATTTTCCTTTTGCGCACATAACCTTAGAAATGCATAATGAACAATACAATGATTATAGGGTGGAACCACAAGATAAGTGATATTGCCTATACATTTTTTTCCACATATGTGAAACATTGAAACCTTCTCTTCAGCTAAAAAGTCTTCTAAAGTGGTTCACAGTGCTTGTCGGTCTGTTTTATAATTTCAAACCCAAAACATTTTGGTGGTTATTCTAAAGGCAATGGAGATGATAGTAAATAATCTGATTCCAATCTTAGTTGTCCATATTCGTGTAATCATTCTTGAATCTGAATACTGCTTAAGCAAATAATTCCTAAAAATGTCTGTTAGTTTTCCACACAGTGTGATTGTCTTTTGACAAGTACATTCTGAAAACCAACATATAATTAAACACTAAAGATGTTCATGGTTGGGGAAAAAGCCAGGCATCTGGTCACTTGGATGCTTAGAAAATTGGTATTGGCACCAGTGGAAAATTAAAACGGATTAAAAACATCTTTTTATCAAGGCTTTTAACAATATGAGGATATTAGTAAGAAAACACGATGATGTATATCTTTAGATGCTAAGAAATGAGTAGTAACAATTGTTGAGAAGTAATTTCCATCCTGTAAACTGTTACATATAATATGGGGGAAAGTAAACACAGTAGTATGGTGCAGATTGCTGTTGCGAGAGAATAAACGAGCTAGGCTTACTCAGTCCTAATCCTGTAAATGAGTTAATGACCTTATCCCAGTACATTAATAGTACTGGCCTGTATAATTGGCTTTAGAGATAACTGGTAGATATGCTAACAGCCTGGAGAGAGAGAGAGAGAAAATAAATTAAGTTCATTGGTTGTTTGAATGACACCACTGGAACCATTTAGTAGTATTTAACTTTTGCATAGATGCAGTGAATTTAGTTTACTAACTCCTCTTGGCAGGTCACCATCAACACTGTTTGTCGCATCATGTGTTTGTCTTGCTTCCATATGAGTTAATTGCTGTTGCATCTCTCGTATCATCCGTTACCTAATACTTGAAAGTTACTGGCATGACTTCATTCCTCATCTGTGTCCCCATCTGGATTCCTATGGCCAGAGAATTGGTACTTGAGCCAGCATGATGGTTAGCCAGGGTCTCCTGAAGCTGATATGAGGTAATGTAGATCTTCAATGTGCCAACACCTGAGTATAAAATCAATTATTATTGTGACTTTCTTAGACCCAAAACACAGAAAACATCTTAATATTTGTAATGATACCTGCATTTCTCCAATCATTCATTGATTTCAATGGCTGCATCATAGGGCTTCCCTTAGTCATTACTGCTTATTTTCCATACATAATCTTCATAGGATTAAAAGAAAACTTCTAATGTGTTGCTAGGTTATTTTTTTTTAATCTTGTGAAGATGCTTGCTTATAAAAATCAAGATAACAATCTCTGAGAATAATGCCACACGTTTCCTACCTTTGAAATGTACAACATTTCATCAGAGCTATTATCTGTAATCAGAAGTCTGTGTGAATGTGTAGTTATTCATCCAAAGCATCCCCATTTAGTTCAGTGTTTCAGGAAGTGGATTGACAGAGACGATTAATTTTCTGTCTGACTCCAAAGGAATTAATGGGGAAGCTTTCATGAGTCTACACTGGAAAGGTTCAGCAGACATAACATCTGAATTTTTAATCTTTGATGCCAGAATCCTATTGGTGTCCACATAAGGTTTGTATAACAGGTTGCCGTTAATGGCGGCTAAATCACAAGATGCCAGGGTGCATCTTGGTTGTGCAGTGGGTGTGTGACTAGCCATGAGACTAGGCACTTTTGTTAGTTAGCTGTGACAAGTTAAACAAACCTCATTTGCACACTAATAGGATTCTGGCCAATGTTTATTTCATGTAGATATGATTTCATCTCAGCACTATGTAAATAGTTGCATCTTTCCCCAGACTGACTGTTTTGAGTCAGCTGTTGGTGTTGTTTAGCTTTTCTAAGAAATGACTTCAGCTGCTAGGATTATGCAGGCTGTAAAGGAATCTGTGCTGGCAGTTTGGCAAAAGCTACTTATTACATTCTAGTTGCTATAAAAACAAACCTGGCAGTTCCATATCTTGAATGCTGTCCAAGTTCTTTCAGTTTCCAAATAACTAGGCGATCATTGTTTGCAAATGCAAATTCCTGTTTTCCTCTACAGTATTTGGGAAACCCTCAATGTTGAGGGTGCCACATCAAATCTTTTCCTACTCTTGCTGCATGATATTATCCAAATTTTAAATGGACCTGAATCTAGATTGATACAGCTTTAAACCATGATGTTCCCTTGTTTGTTTTCCTTTTCTGTATTGTGCTTGTCACAAAATATTGGTGCCCTAAAGATTACAGTTCAAGTGTTTGCATTGTAAGCATGCCTTTGTAATTAAGCCTTCTGAAAAGTGTTTGGTGAGACATTCATTTCATATTTAACTCCTTCAGGTTTATCTAGGAGTTAAATGTTTTCTTTGAAATGATTCTGACAAGATGCTACTTTTGGAATTATAGTACTGGTGCACATATTTTCTGTCTTTACATCCTGTATTTGTTTTTTGTTTTTTTTTTAATTCTCATTAGAATTCCTTGAGAAGAGTGCAGTGATGACTATACAGTACTGTACTTGTTTTTCTAGTGGTGAGAATACAATTACTGTAAGGGAGAATACAACTATTTTTCCAATCTAGAGGAATGCTTTGCGTAAAAGTCATAAGTTTGGAAACTAGTTTGGGAAGTGCATTCAGCCTGCAGGAGGGGAAAAAGATTCTCCTTTTCCGTTATGTTGATGTAAGAGTGCTATCAGTGGATATGCCCTGTTTGTTGCCACCCAGAAGAATGAAATAGAAATATCTGCTGATATTGTGAGTCATTTTGTCACTGAGTGCTGAGACAATAAGAGTGGTGGAGAGGGCCTTGCTGTTGATAGACAACCTGAATGATGAATGTCCTGTACCTGCCAAGCCATGCCTTATGGAGTTCATGTCCCATGCCCTCTATGGGCTTCCCACTTGCAGTGTCACCTCTTGCGTGATCAGCAGTGTTTCCCCATGCAAGAACACAGGAGTTGGCAGCCTCACCTATTGATAGAGGAGCTGCAGCATTAGTAGTGGTAATTCAAGAGAAACTTATTTGCAAATATTGGCAGCAAAGAATGTCAACCTGCAAGGGACATTCTTGATTCCACAAATTCAAACTGCTGCATGGATTCTCTTACTCATTTTCGAGTAGAAGATCTTGAAGATTGTGCAATTGGTTGCACAGGTCCCATTGTGACCAACGGCATAATGCACCTGCGGATGTGTTTCATGAATAGTACTTTTGCCTTGATGTGATTAGAGTTAATGCTTGCATAACATCAAGTTACACAAATGTAGCTACTCAAAAAGGTTTCGGCCAGCATCTTGTAAATAGGCTTGAAAATGATTTGACCAAGAGAAGTATGAGTATTGAAAATGGAAACTTGAGGTCAGAACTGTTCATTAGTTGACCCCAAACAAATCGGAGAGAGTATTTTGTGGAAGTCTCCTCAATGTCAAGAGAGGTCCTCTTTTGCGTGAGGAGGATGTCATTGCAAATGAGCGTGTAAGCTTTTAATTGGCCTAAAGATGACCAGTATATGAAAGATTGGGCTGGCTCCAGACTTGTACCAATCAAAGTTTTGCTGCAATTGGAGAAAGGGTATTAATTCTCATTTCCATGTCAGTTTATCATTCCTCATACTCTGGAGGTTTAGGACCTTCAGCAGCAGTTAAGGTTGGTTGTGCCAAGGGAACTGCAAGAAGAAGAGGAGGAGAACTCAAATACCACTGACACATCTTTACCCCACAGAAAGAGGAATCTACAGCATCCCATTTCTTTCCATTAAGAGAAGGGGGCTTTCAGTTCACAGGAATGGAAGCTGGGTTCAGATACACCAACTTTTTATTTGAACATTATTTACCCATAATTGTAATTATCCGTTAATGGCACCTGGGTCCATAGCATTATGATTTTATACTGTTCAGCATGTGACTCCAGATTGGCTAGGAACATTTGGAGGAATTCCATTAAAGTGTGACCTTGGCAATATAAAAGGGAAACAGTGGTTATGAATTGAAGACAGCATCCACAAAAATGTAGTATTTAATGGTTGAGTGGGCATTATTTCCTGGAATCAGCAAAAAGGGAAATTGATAGAATATTCCGTTCAGCCCTATTTATAGTAACTTATCTGTTTTAGTATAGCAAAGTGATATAGCATTATTATTTGCCATAGAATGTTGCTCAGTTTGTCGACCCTAGTTTTCACTCTAAACAGAAGTTTGACAGTGTAATGACAGCAGAGAAATGATTTTAAATAAGGCTGGAAATAAACCTTATCAGACGTTTGAAGTGGAGGCTTTTTTAAAAAAATGCCTGTCATTCCACTAAGGCCTTGCCTAGTTGTTCATTTCCAAACCCAGAGTTAAATAAGGGATTGCAAGCTCTCACAATTGTTTCTTAGCCCTACTTTACCATGACCAAGTGTGTGGATTATGGGTCACCTCCAGTATCTTCTCTCACAACTCATATTCCCAAATAGAAAACAAAAACACAGGGAATATTAACTTGAACTGCGGTTGTATATATGTGTAGGACACAACATCCTCTACCTAAGAATTTCCCTTGATGTTTTACCTCTCAAAATGGTCTGGGTTGTCATGGGCTGAAGGGTTCTAATACTGTTAGAGTCCCTCTGGTACTAACCACTTTTAAAGAAAGAGGCAGGGATTCTAAGAGCAGCTTGGACAACACTGCATGTGCACTGAAGGCATGATGCCTTGCTGTTACCATTCTCAAGCTATCCAAAGTTGCTCATGGAGGCTGGAGGATCCTTCAAAACTAGATTCAACAAGGAGGATACAGTGAGGAAGAAAAATTGATAACCTTGCCATGAATGCCTAGAAAAAACATTCTGTGCCTCGTGGAGTTGAGAATTCTTTTGGCAAGACTTTAAAAAACTAGGTTTTATACAGATACTGTACTTAGGAACTGAAACTAACTTACAAGCATGAAATTGTACGTTTCTATATAGAGGTAAAGAAAATGAATCTAGTACAGTACTTGTGAACGGACAAAGTCAACATTTGTGGTATCTGCTTGACATATACAAGACATAGTTCATATGTTTTATAAAACGATTGATCATGATACTGGTAGGGAATGAGAATTTCTTTCTTTCTAGATCCTAGAACAGTGATGGCCAACCTTGGCACTCCAAGTCTTCTTGGACTTCAGTTCGCAGAAGCTCTGATCAGCAGGAGTACTGACTTGGGCTTCTGGTAATTGAAGTCCAAGAACACCTGGAGTACCAAGGCTAGCCATCACTGTCCTAGAGTCTTCCAATTACAAGGAAAATGCTTAGAAACTACTAAGAACAATTTTAATTCTGCCAGCAGTTGTTCTTTGTTGTTGCTGAGCCACAGGGATGGAAGAACTGCCATAATAAAAAAATATGGCAAAATCCTATTGTGTAGCTATGCAAATAAGTGTAATTTCTGAGACAGGTTGTCCTAAGTCAAGAAATCACAATAGGCTTTATCAATTGGACCCTGAGTCATACAGTTCAGTGTGCAACTGATGCCTGTGGTGTCTTCTTAACTTGAATCAAGTTGCCTCCAACTGTAATACCATTTGCACCACTCCAGTGTAATGGGGAAAACAATTTGGGCTATAATTTAGGAGATTTGAAGGGATTCTAAGAGTTTTCTAGTTCAATCTATTTCTTATGAAGGAAATCATTAACTTGTATATAGTTAGTTCATAACTCGGTTGTCTAAACACTATAGACTAGGAAGATTTTTTAGCTGCTAGTGTTTTTTAAACCTACAGAAATATGAACAGAGTGTCATGCAGTTTTTTCAGTGAGGTAATGAATCACAATATTTTTTCCTATTATGTATGATCTCTATCTGTATCATTCCTTTTCTCCATTAATCCAAGACAGTGTATACATCTGTTTTCCTCCTTCCTTTATTCTTACAAAAAAAAACCATGTAGTATCTTACGCTAAGAGTGATTGGCCCAAGATCATCCAGTCAGTTTCATGACATAATGTTGACTTCATTTCCTAAGCCTTCTAGAGTCCGCCACACTAACTAGTACACCAAACTAAATGTTAAATACAGAATTGTAAAAAATTATTTCAATAACAAGTCAGTTAAAACTAACTACGTGATTTTGTTATATTTCTAAATCCTTGGCAGACATGTCCACTGTCACTAAAGAAATCCCTATGAAATCCCAGATTTCATGGTCCCTGATGTATTGGACCTGTGGATAAAAGGAACTGGTTAACTCAAATTTTTTCCTTCCACCATCATAAATGTTAGATGGAAATGACATTGCATGGGCTGCCTTGGGTAACTGGAATTACCCTTTTCTTTATTCTAAGATCCCTAGCTTGTCCTAAAACATAATCATTTTAAAACTCCATAACCATGATATTGTAGGCTTGCATGCTGATGACAAGTGTTCTGTCATGTTGATGTGTCTGGCAGGTTCATGCTTGAGGTCATGCCATAGACACTTAGGAAAAGTATATCAATCTGCTGGTATGGTCTGCTGCTGACTGCCCTTGATACAAAAGATGTATTAAACAGAGTCTAGACTTTATAGTAGAAGCAGTAAATGATATTACCCTTGGGCTCAATGAATACAAGCTTTATATCATTGCCTCGCATGCTTGAATCCACAGCTACACCAAATCATCATATATGAATTTGTCCTTGCAGTTGAATGTGCTCACTAAAGTGTGCATATAGTAAAAGGATTAAATTTTGCACATATATTTTAATACTACCAAAACAGCTTTTCTCCCTTCTGAGTTCTTACACTGTCTCTGAATTCTCATAAAACTGATAGCAGTTCTTCTCTGTTCAGTAAGGAAAAATACTAACAGAGTGATTTTCTTGTAGTACAAATTTATATGCTTTGTGGATTGGTAAAATGCTTATACCCACATTTGTTGCTCCTCCTTAGGGACACAGCAGGTCAGGAAAGATTCAACAGTATTACCTCAGCTTATTACAGAAGTGCCAAGGGAATTATATTGGTGTATGATATCACAAAGAAGGAGACATTTGATGATTTGCCAAAATGGATGAAAATGATTGATAAGGTAAGCTTCAGTTTTTCACTATAAGAGCTCCATAATTTTATATTTAAGCCCGGCCTATTGTCAGACTTCATTGTCACAACATAGTCACAGAGTCAACTATATAAGAAATATCGTCAATCTTCTAGACATTAGGGTGTTAAAATAATTCTGTGACAGTTTCTGGACTTAGAATCGTATTTGAACTACAGATGCCATTTGCCACAGCTAGGATGGCCAATAGTGAGTGCATCTATGAAGCATAAAACATGAGCAGTTATTAACCTGTACAGGTACACTTAAATCCAAAGGGTAAATGAATATGACAACATGATAGCATGTATATTGATTTCACACTAAAATTGTCATTATTTAAGAATGTCATTCTGATCAGTATGGTGTTTGAAGTTTGAAGAACCAATTTGGTGATATAAGCCATTTTGACTTTTTGTTTGTTTTATTTCCTCACAGTATGCCTCAGAAGATGCAGAATTGTTACTGGTTGGAAATAAATTAGACTGTGAAGCGGACAGAGAAATTAGTCGACAACAGGGAGAAAAAGTAGGTAACACTAAATTAGCATTTTGGATTGTAAGGTAAACAGTTCACTTAATTTCTTGCTGTCATTGTATTATAATCACCTGCTGCTTAACTTATTTCTAATAGGTAGACAATTTGGGTCAAAAAAGCTGTTACAGAATTAAACATAGTTTTGATCACATTAAATGACTGAACAAGACAAGTCTTCTTGATTTCTCTTTCTTTCTGTTAGTTTACACAGCAGATAACTGGGATGCGGTTTTGTGAAGCTAGTGCCAAGGATAATTTTAACGTGGATGAAATATTTCTGAAATTAGTGGATGACATCCTAAAAAAGGTAAAATGTTTCCGTATTGCAAGTGAATAGGACTGTGTTTTTTAGAAGTAGCATTGCTCACTATTGCAGTTCTACTATAGATAGATTTTTCTTCACAAACTCTTCCGTTATTAGAGTACCATTTGTAGGTCATCTGTGGTACTCAGTTTATACTCTGCCTTGTTTGTAAGATCATTCCTGCCACAAGGCTAGGTGAAGTGGTTGTTTCAGGCTGCCAGGAATGGCAAATATGCCATTTTCTTGGTCCAAGAGAGCTGCTGCTAAGAGAGGGAGAGGCCTTTGTGGAACGTAGGGAGAGGCATTACTTTTCTTCCTGCCTTCAGCAGTAGGAGTGCTTGCAACACCATGTATGCTGGCTTCATCATAGAACTTAAGCTGCTTTGGGAATTAGCTACGGAGCTATTCTTGCTTGGTAGTATAACACGTGTGTATAGGTGAACGGCGAGCCTTACAGCTTCTTCTTTACTCTTAGAAAGTAATTAATACTGATGCTGGCTAGATAGTTTATTGAGTTGTAGCACTGAAGAGGCTAGGAATCAACATCCCTCCTGGGTCTCTGTGAAGAAGGGACAGCCTGTGTACCCTTGAAAAGGAAGGAAAGGAAAATCACTTAAATACTTTAGACTTAGAACATCCCAGGGAGGCTCACAGAAGGTCAGAATCAGCATGATAGCACGTAATCAGTCAATTCTCACCTAGTATCTGAAAAGATAAGTGGAGTATCTGAAAAGATACTAGGAGATGATGTTAATTGAAGTTTATATTTTTATATAGATTTCATTGCTTAAGGATTATAAAATTCTGCATAGACTGCTACTTACAATTAAAGTGCTTGTTCGGTTTTTTTCAATTTGAAGATGCCTTTGGATGTAATACGGAACGAATTGTCCAACAGCATCCTCTCCCTACAACCGGAGCCAGAGATCCCGCCAGAACTGCCTCCCCCTAGACCTCATATCCGTTGTTGCTGACTTGCCGCTTTGTCCAGAGTGGAACCGATGAGGAGGGAACCAGAGGGGAGAGGTGGTCGGCACTTCTACCCTCTGCACTACAATCATGTGGCAGTTCATTGTTGCACTTTGATTCAGAGTCAGAGTTACACACTACTTTGTAAATATGCAAACCTGGGATGGTTTCAGCTGTAACTGGTTAAATATTGCCCTTCCAACAAGTGGTTTTTCCCCACTCTTTTTCCCCAGCACTATAAATATTGTACATTTGACTGGGAAATACAGCACTCCCAAACCTAGGATGTAAGAAATTAAATCCATACTTTACTTAACTCTGAACATAAATGTTGTAATAGTCCTTGATATAAAGAGAATCTCTTCTAGTCTATGGTGCTTGGCTAGCTTTTAAAAAAGATCGTTTTTAAAATTTAACTTAACATCAATAAAGCTTTTTTTAGGCAGCATTGTTTCCCACATATATTCAAAAGGAGTATGTTTACTGGAGCATCTTAAAATGTTTAATAGCACAATCCTCTCTCAGCCCTGCTGTTATCAGTGAGGCTTAGTAAGCTGACTTCTGTGTAACTGCACAGGATTTTAGACTGTGTGTGCAGTCCAAGAAGTACTGGTATCATCTACTGTATTTGCCGACATATAAGATGCATCGGAGTATAAGACACACTGTTTTCTGGTGTATTCTAAGGGGGGGGGGAAGTGTGTTTACACATAGGTAAATACGGTATTTGCCGGAGTATAAGACACACTCTGTTTTTCCAGTGTATTTTAAGGAGGAAAATGCATTTATATGCTGGTAAATACAGTATGTGCCAGTTTATAAGATGCATCGGAATATAAGATGCACTCCATTTTTCTGGTGTATTTTAAGGGGGGAAAGTGCATCTTCTACACTGGCAAATACGGTAATTATTTCAGCAGGATTTACTTGTGTGGTTCCATGCAATCATTATTGAAATGACAGAAGATTAAATACCACCACAACTCAGTTAGCTGAGTCTTAAATACACAGGCAAATGCAATTTCCAGCATTTACAAATATTTATTAAATATTATACTAGGTTATTTACTTTTGTGTGTACCAAAGCACTTCATTAAGTGCAGTTTATAAAGGATGAATTGCCAACTTGAACAGTTGGTTTCCTCAAACATAAATTAGCTAGTAATCAAATTCTGTACAAAACAGAGATATATTTGCAACTTATTTTAAAAAAATATAAAAGACATTGCTGCTGTCCTAGACAAATTCTTTTGAAAATCATTTTTAGGACAAGACATTTCCTGCAGTATGGAATATATATGTTTATTTGTCCAGGAAAAAATGGGGAGATTAATTGTCATAAAAATATACGTTTCCTAATAGGTGAGCTTTCCCCATCAAATATACAGTATTAAAGGTTTTGTTCCCTGTCTGAATGAATTTGTGAACCGTATCTTTTTAGTATGTCTTTTATTAAAACTGCACTGTATAGTTTAGATGTGGTAAACCTGTAGTAATGCATTTGAATAACTGTCGTAAATGTTGTGGTATTGAAAAGCATTGTTGTTCTAAACTAATGATGTGCCAATAAAATTTTGTATTTATGAATGACAGTGGAACTGCATCTCTTGTTAGAATGCCAAATATGAAATCTTGGCCAAAAATGGAATATCTAATATTGGAATAAAATTGAAGGGGGAAAAAACCAATTTGCTAGTTGGTAAAAGCCAAACAAACTGAATTCATTGACTTGCTTTACAACCTTGAGTTTGTTTACTCAGTTGTGAATCCTATCGATGTCGGTGGGATTTATTCCTTAGTAAATGTCTGAGGATTGTAGCCCTAGTCAAACCTGCGTCCAATATATTGCCGTAAGGCTTGGCTTTTAAAATATCTCAGTAAAATAATTTTTTACTGTAGTAACTAGGTTACTCAGTTGGCTGCTGTAAACTATTGATGACTAAACTAGAACCATTGCCTTTCAGCCTCAGAATTATTGCTGTTATTTTCTAGTGCACAAGTCTTTGTTCTATGTGCTAAGAGCAATGAGTTTTACCAGCAAGGTGTTCCACTGGCCGTTCTGGTATTTTGCCATCAGGTTCCTACAACAGGTTAAGAATGTTCAGTAATTGGTTCCTATTTTAAATCTACAGTTTTTTTACTGATCTTGGTATACATCTTTTGGATCATTTAATTTTGACTAATAAAAGATGTACAATTGAAATGTATTTCTGCTACCACAATGTGCCTATACAGGTGTCATTCTTCACACAAATTATCCTGTGGTTTCTGTAGTATTAACTAGACGAAGTGTGCCATTTTTCTAGCACGGGTAGGACTTAATGCTGTAGGCAATAACAGTGACAATTTTACAAACATTTAGATAATATTCCTGTATTTAAAAATATGGTTTTTGTCTTCAGTTCTTAAATAAAAATGTAAGAAAAAAGACCTAGATACATGTTTATATTTTATGAGGAACTGTACATCCAGTGTGAAATATGATTTTCTTACTGTAATTTGTACTCAGCTGTGCAGCACCATTGTATGTCCACCTGTATGACGCATCTCACCTGGGTTACTTTGGGTCTTCTAAGTGTTTTATCATGGACTGACTGAATTTGCAAACTTCATCATACAGCCCGTTGCTTAAATACTTTTTTTTTTTAGCTGACTGGATAGCTCACTAAGTTGGAATACTGGATAATTCCTTAGGGTACTTCCCAGGAGATGAGCCAGTCAGTGTGTCCTATGGTCCCCATAGCACTCCTAGAAGAAAAGAGGCATACCTGTCAAGTTTCGGGAAATTTCTGTCAAACCCCTGTATTTTACACTCTTTCCCGCCATCATCCCGTATTAGTTAGACTCCAATTAGACTGGAGGCCAGCACAGGATAAGCATAGCTGTCCAGTTTCCTGTTTTGGATTGGAAATTTCCCTTATTTGACAGAAATTTCCCAAAACTTGACAGGTATGAAAAGAGGGTGTATACTTCTGAGCACTTTATACTTAGAAGACACTGAGAAAGGATTGCCATAATTCAACCAACCTGATAGCATAATTGTTACTAAAATATTAATTTAGATATTCAATGAATGTTGTCAGTTCCTTGCCCTAAAAGGAGCTGGTAAATCCAGTGGGAATTCCATGGATTGCAAACTGTTGTTCGTTCATTTTCATGTCAGAGATTACTCTGGGTTGAAAGGATTTTTGCAGGGGATGCCCGAATGAGTCTCCTTTCATGAATGATTCCATTTGAAAATAAACAAAGTAAGATGGTTTTCTTTAGAGCCATTCAAGGCAGAATCCTATAGCAGCATAAGGGTGGTTGTGTAATATATGGCAGCTAATTGTGATTGAGGAGAAATGACTCATATTCCTAATCATGTGCTAATTGTGTAACTGCATGCAATCAGAAATGTAAACACCAACATATTAGCCAAAATTGTGTTGCTTAGTGTAATAATTTGCACTAGACAAAGCCCACTAAATCACTATGGACTTGGTGAGTCAACTTGTATGCTTCATTTATTCAAATGAACCTTATTATTTTTTACTTGATTCAGCATAGTAATAATAATTCTGTGTCAGAAATTATTCTGGGTTGAAAGGATTTTTGCTGGAGAAACTCGGCTCAGGGGACGCCCGAATGAAGCTCCTTTCATGTCCCCAAGAGCTGGGACAGAAACAGGTGCTCAATCCGTCATGCGGTACCTGGGTCTCGAACTGCTGACTTGCCGGCCTTCCAGCTAACAAGGCGAGCTTCTTAACCACTGAGCCACCGCAGCATAGTAAGATGCAATTAAACTAGACCCATTTAAATCATGGAGGGGTTGACTCACAAAATCCCCATTGATTCAGTGGACCTACTCTGGTGCAATATTTTTAACTAAACAAGAAATTTGGCAGTTCATGCCAATTCATTGCAACAATTTTTGCAGTCTTTCCTGAAGCAAAAGGACTCTTGAGAGACTTGAAACCTAAAAAGAGGAGTTTAGATGTTTTGGGGACCCAAAGTTATGCAACAGGATTTTGCCCATTATATAATAATACAAAATCAACCCACTGTTATGTTCTTTGCTTTTATGGTAAATTGTGGACAGTTTTTTTGTTTCTGTTTTTGGTACCTAGATGCTTTCTCCCTTCTAAAAAACCAGATGTGATTTTATCTTAAAATGCTTTAATTTTTAGCAGCAGAACATCAAAATAGACACCAAGAATGGGAAAAGAATTGGTCAATATCTTCTGTAAAGTACTTTAATGTTTACCATACTGTTCCAGTAATTAGGTGTAATGGCTAAGAATCGCAAGGGAAATTATATTGCCACTTACAAACAGAAGATGGTGCCTGTCTTGTCAAAATATTATCTGATTCCCACCAACTGGTAATTTGAGATGGTTATTTCCAGTCAGTAGATAGGATACACGGGTGGGAAGGGGAGGGCTGGGGAAAATTAATGTCTTTTGCAAGACAGGCAGTTCTGGAACACCTAAATACTTTGTATAAAAAGATTTCTTACCATTGCTGCAATTGCAGTGGCTTCTAACACTATCCACACATATAAAACTAGTACTGCATTAATAGGCATATTGTCTATTTCACTTGGAACATTTTTTTAGAGTTCTGCTTATTGTGGTCTGACAGTATCCCTATTGCAGATTCAGGAAACAGATACACTCATTTACCCTATGTAAGTCACCAAATATGAAGGTCTCTTGACTGCGGTGGCTTAGTGGTTAAGATGCTGAACTTGGTGACTGGAAGGTCGGCAGTTCAGCAGTTTGAGACCCGAGTGCTGCACAACTGAGTGAGCTCCCCTCTCTGCCCCAGCTCCTGCCAAACTAGCAGTTCGAAAGCAAGAAATTGCAAGTAGATAAATAGGTACTACTTCGGTGGGAAGGTAAACAGCGTTCCATGCACTCTGGTGTTTAGTCATTCCTGCCACAGGTCCATAGAAATGTCTGCAGACACAGACAGCGCTGGATCTTTGGCTATAAACAGATGAGCACTGAACTGTAGAGTCGGAGACGACTGGCTTTCAAGCAAGGGCAACCTTTACCTAATTTTCTAAACGAAAAAGGAATGACCTGTGAATAGCTAAAAAAAGAATGAACATAGACAACTGTTATTTGGAAGCCTGATACTTATTAAATGTCATTTATGCTAAACATTAGCTTTTATTTAGGTCAGAGAATGCTTTGATTCAGTTGCAGGGTATTATCAGAAAGTCTTAATCATGTAGTAACAGACGAAGACCATTAGGGGGCAGTGGTGTATCATGAAATGATTTTGCACAGAAAGCCTGAAATCTTTCCTAATTGATTTTTTTTAACCACAGATTTGGTTTCTTCTGCAAAGCAGACATATTGGCGCTGCACATAGCTGTGCACAGGAAACATTGTGGAGATACTTTATTGCTGTTTTCTACATGAGGTAGAGAGAGCAGAGAGCAGCAAAAACAATCCCTTCAATTGGTTGCTAAACAGCAGATTGGTCCCTCATAATCAATGTATCATTAGTATACTGCTGGTTGGAGTCCCAAGGCTGCTGATTTGACTAGTCTGGGCTGCAGCCCCAAGAGAATCAAGGGGAAAAATCAACAAGCTATACCCTACACTGGGTTTGTGTTTGTTTTATTATCATTGTCTCCTTCCAATAATCATGGAAGCTCAGTTTTCTGAGAGGCTAAACCGCTCCCTCGGACAGCTATGGGGGCCGGATGCCCATTTTGCCATGCGTCCACCACATGGCACTTCTGGGTGTGGTGGAAGCGGTAGGGGGGCACATGAAGTGGCGCCGCTGGCTGCATCTGGCCCGTGGACCGTAGGTTGAGAATCTCTGGACTAAATGATTATTGGACACAAAGCAAATCCTGGTGGGATATCGTTCCCCATTGTCACTGTCAGATATCAGGGAAAGTTGTTACCCATAACGAGTTTCTTGTAATTCAGCCGTTCCTCCCACAAATGAAAATATATTGCTCTGTGATTTCAGTTTAACAAGGGATCATGTAGCTCCTTTTGTGGTGTAACCACAGCTTTTTAGTTACTTTTATAATTTTACGGTACAACCCCTCCCCAAATGTTAGAAAACAAATGTCACATAGTTAAAGTGATGCCTCACCCTCTGTTACCGTTAAGGTAACATGGGAGGGAAGTACATTTTGTGGCTTACAGCATTTTGCTCTTTAAAAAAAGCAACTAGGCCAGTTAGCCATGAAAAATGGAAAAATTAAAGTTTTTTTTTAAAAAATCAGTTACAACTACTAGAATAAAATACATTTTAGAACCACTTCAAGGGCCAGATTCAATGTTAGTGGAGTAAATTATGGAGATGGGACTAAGGTTCCACTGAATTCAGAGGGCCTACTCCTAATAAGACTGATGGTGAACCTTGGCACTCCAGATGTTCTTGAACTTCAATTCCCAGAAGCCCAAGCCCCCCGTGAATCCACACGAATGAGTTTACTGCGATTCATCCGGCCCACGCTGCCCTCATCGCTCCCGGAAGCGGAAGTAAAATGCACCCGGACCTACAGTGAAGAGCAAGGTGAAAGATTTCACTAGGATATCCATGATATCGAGAGACACTACCAAGGAAGATGGAACGTCAATATGCTAGCTGACTACTGTTGGATGCTCAAATGGGAAACAGAAAATGGAAAGCGAAAGCCTGTTCGGAGTAGCATAAAAGAGAAGTAAAGGTTTCACAGACAAAAAGAGTGGAATGTTAAGTATATATTATGAAGAAATTGCTTGTTTAATTATAAGAAATATGTTTAGTTCATTGCAATAAAAAAGTGATTTTCTCATCACTTATGCTTTTTTGATGCAAAACCCTCATGTTTTGCAAAAAAAAAACCAACAATATGTGATGGGGGAAATCGAGGTCATTTTTGTATTCAGCACACTAGAAAACATAAAATTTACCAAAAATATCCTATGCAGCTGTTGTTGTTTTTCTTCTTCTTTCAGACCTGTGTTATCGAATGAGCAAGTTTTTCCACCTTGGCTGACAAGTCTACATTTTCCAAAGCTTGCTTTCCAAGAGCTTGTCTTAGATCCTATGTGAGATTTGTATCCTTACCCCGTACTTCTCCTGGCTTAGTAACAGTGTTTCTCCATTTGCACATCTAATTATTTCCTCGGATCACTGCATAGTATGTCTTTTGTCTCTTTTAACAATCCTGGTGAGTATTGCTGTTGGTTAATATTCTTCTAACCCTTTCTTGACCACTGTATAAGTTCTGTCACTCACACATCCCAAGAGAAATTTATTTATTTATTTATTTATTTATTCAATTTGTATAGCCGCCCCAATTGACGTGCGACTCAGGGCAGCATACATACAATCATACCTGTCAAGCGCGGCTCCAGACAATACGGGACCTGTGCAGAAGGCTTCTGAGCAGAAGGCTTCTGCGCATGCGTATAAGGCTTCTGTGCAGAAGGGGACATGCAGTAACTACTTTCCCCCGCCATTAAATTACGGGATGGCGGTGACTCTGGACGGGAAAGTAGAAAAAGTGACGCTGAATTACGGGAAATCCTGGCCAATATGGGATACTTGACAGGTATGCATAAAATCCCCAATGTTTAAATCTCAGTTCCCTAGACAGATGATCCTTCTGTTAAATCTACTGCTTTCCTTTGCCAGCCCCTCAGTGGGGCAGCCCACTTTTAGATTCCCTGCCATCCTGGATGTCTTCTTTCTAGACACCAGCTCAATCCCTGCTGCTAATCCTAGAGTCTGTGTAAGGCTTTATTCCAAACCAAAATGACATGTTTTGTATTTTATTTTTACACTTATAAACATTTCATTCTTCCTAGTCTGGAAGTCAGAGCAGCTGAGATGTGTGGGGGCCCCCATTGCCTGCATTAGATTTTGAATCTGAGCAATTGCTCCCAGAAATTTTACTAAAAAAATAAAATTTTACATAGGCCCTGCCCTTCCTTCTTCACCTGGTAGTAATTCCCTTACGTCTCCATGGCAGTCCTTGGAGTTGAAGTCAACTGCAGAGTTTGGGGCTGGCAGAAGATGCTTTGCTATCTGAAGCAGAGGACCAGATGGTTCTCTTGCTGTTTTCCAGAGACAAAAATCCACCAGACTGGCAGCTGAATCTTTCAACATCATTCAAGAGACAACTTCCTGCCTACTTACCCTGTGGACAGCAAGCTAGGTTGGAGTTAAGGGACTTGGCCTGAGAGCTCTGGCTCCCATTTTTTATGGTTAGGCCTGACAAGTTCACTAGGTGGCACTAGAAGTCATTTTAATCTATGTCCTGTTGGATAACTAGCTTTCAGAGACTTGCATTTTTGGAGGTGAAATTGCCCTGATAATGGAGCCACTCACCCACTCGCCATGGTGGCTAGGAGATGGTGACTGCTGTAGTCCAACCCCCACCATCACTCCAGTATCCAAGCTCTGAATAGAGAAAGGCAGTGATATTTTTCTTGAGCTTATTAATAAGTGTGGTCTTCCCATTAGGGTAAAGGTAAAAATTACCCTTGCTCAAAAGCCAGCTTGTAGCCAAAAAGCCAGCGCTGTCTGCTTTTGCAGACGCTCCGTGGGCATGTGGCAGTCATGAGTAACACGGAATGCTGTTTACCTTTCCTGTGGAAGCAGTAGCTATTTATCTTCCTGCAGTTTATTGGTTTCGAACTGCTAAGTTGAGAGGAGCTAGGACATAGACGGGATCTCACTCCATCGTGCAGCACTCGGGTCTCAAAACTGCTGAACTGCCGACCTTCCAGTTATCAAGTTCAGCATCTTAACCAATAAGCCACTGCAGTCCCTGGTTTTCTCATGACATACTGCTTATTTTTCCTTTTACTGTGGTTGGCAATGCAGGATCCATCTGTAAATTGGAGAACTCCTTTATGTCTCTTCAGTCTGCAGTCTCTTTAACAATTTCATCTTCATTCACCCAGCTCTGTAACTTTGGCTGCCTGGGAAATCTTGCAGGGCTGAAGTTAGAGCAATTGTATTATGACGATAGGCCGCTTGGAGGTAAATAATAGAAAGTGTGGGTTAAAATGGGAAGATACATGTATGACTGTAGGAAAGCCAGGCATCACAAAGAAGGCCTTTACGTTGGCATACAAAACTGCAGAGTTTATGGCCATCTATTAGCTGTTCGTTTAAACATGTCAGATTTTTGAGACTCCGTGCATCTTCTCAAGCTACTTCAGTTTGTTAATAGTTAGGTCTATTTTTAGCACACTTTCTGGCATACTGTTAAGTGAGGCCCTGTAGTTTCACTACTGTAGCTTGAGACACTTTCTGGCATACTGTTAAGTGAGGCCCTGTAGTTTCACTACTGTAGCTTGAGAGCTCTGGAGTCCAAAACACTCCCTTCAGAATCAAAGGAAGCAACATAAATATCTCAGCAGTATTATATCTTCTGAGGAGACAAGAAAAAATGAAGGTATGGAATGCTCCATCTTGTTCATATCCCTTCTCCAAACCTGCCTTTTTCTGTGAGGTCTTTGGTTTAAAACCCTCTAATCCTCGTTCACAACCAGGGCTACTCCGAGTCCTTTTTGCTTCCAGGGATGAGGAACAAGATGGCCAGACCTCTTTTTCCATGTCCTAAAGCTGATTGACTGACAGCCAAATCTTTCTGCAACTCTAGTGCTCAAAGTAGAAGATAGCAGACTAGTTGAGGAGATGCAAAGCAAGTGGTATGGCATACAGTTCCTTCCTCTCAAAGCTTATGGATGCCTACCACCTGCCAACTCACGCAGCTACAGTACTTCACAATTCCCAGTGGTTGAATAGCTCTGCTCACAACAATAATAGTCTTTTTAAGTACATATGGCTGACTACATTTGCATACATTGATTTCTTCCTTACTTCTACTGTTTCCCAAATGGATTAACCCTTGGGAGCAGAATCCTGTTGACCCTCAATGGAGTATAACACTACAGTGTATGGTCACTAGCTCTTTTCACTCTCCACTGCACAGGCAGAGATAGCAGAATGCAGCTGTTGATAGTGGGGGATCCATTTGTACAAGGGGGCACTGAAATGCTTCCTTGCATAAGCACCACT
Source organism: Bradypodion pumilum (assembly GCA_035047305.1). NCBI lineage: Eukaryota > Metazoa > Chordata > Lepidosauria > Squamata > Chamaeleonidae > Bradypodion > Bradypodion pumilum. The sequence continues at coordinate 266,678,996 of JAWDJD010000004.1, read as the reverse complement.
CATTGTTATTCCACTGGAACAACATTTATTCATTGTGCATTTATTTCTTACATTTATGTCCTGCCTTTCCACTAAAACCTTATTCAGCTAAAAAAAATCATATAAACCAACCCAACTCGTAAAACCATTAAAATGAAGTGAATACAATACAATCATCAAAAGTGACAAAGGATATAGATTAAATCAACACAGCATGGCTTGACGTGAGCTGCATTTCATGATGAGACAAATCAGCAGACGAAAGCTGTGTCCTGCCATGTTATAATGCCCGTCACCTCTTACTGCAAGCCAGTCAGAGTGCAACAACATCAAGAGGGTATTTTGGTCACAAATTGACATGAGCTTCTTTTGGATTTGCAGTGGAGCAAAAGATACAAAACTTTATTGAAGAGACTGTAGGGGGGAAATGTAACAATCAGAATACAGTGATACCTCATACAACGTCCAAACTTGGTTCCACAAGTTTGGACTTTATACAGATTTGGACTTTGTATGAGGCATGCAAAATCCTAGCCGCGATGCCTCGTACAACATCCAAATCCTTGCTGTGATGCCTCATACAACGTCATTTCCATAGAGATACATTGTACTGTAACAGCACAGACTTCAGGGCAAAGTCAAGGAAACAGACAGAAAACTGACAGAACTTTAAGAAAACATTGTCTAAAGCCTAAATACTTTACAAAAACATGTCAAACAACCCTGATTGTCCAAGAACCTGAAGAATGCTGCAAAAATCCCAGGAATGCTTCTAAAAATTCTGATGAAAAATTTTAAAAAATCCAAAATCACGCTCAAAACCACTCCTAAACACTCTTTGCCTTGTGCAAAACCCACAAGAGCAATGCACGCATGTGTCCTGTCTGTTATACTGCCCAGGCCCAATGCAACCTGGGAAAAACTGAATGCCTCATACAAAGTCGAGCAACTTTGTATGAGGTAACTTTTTTCAAGAAATTAGGCGATGTTGTATGAAGCGGACTTTTTATGAGGTATTACTGTATACCTTTCTTGGGAGACAAGCAATGAGAAACCTGGGGAACATAGTGAAAAGCAGAGACATCACATTGAAAACAAAAATCAGAATAGTCAAAGCAATGGTTTTCCCAGTAGTGATGTACGGATGCGAGAGCTGGACAATTAGGAAGGCTGAACGCAGAAGAATAGATGCCTTTGAAATGTGGTGTTGGAGGAGGATTTTGAGAGTCCCTTGGACAGCGAGGAGAACAAATAGGTCAATCTTAGAAGAAATTAACCCTGACTGCTCATTGGAAGGTCAAATAGTAAAGATGAAGCTAAAATACTTTGGACATCAAATGAGAAGGGAGGATTCACTTGAGAAGGCATTGATGCTGGGAAAGGTGGAGGGCAAAAGAAGAAGGGGGAGGCCAAGGATGAGATGGCTAGATGGCATTGTAGACACAATGGGCACAGAGCTGGGAGGGCTGAGGGGGATGGTGGAGGACAGAGGCGCCTGGAGAACAATGGTCCATAGGGTCGCAAAGGGTCGGAACCGACTGTGCGACTGAACAACAACAACAAATTACTGTATAGAGAAAAATCAATCTTATGGCCCTTCTGCTTAAAGAGAGACCCTCCCAAAACAGTGAACAGGTGACCCTTGGATTTCTATGGCTGTACAGCAACTCTCCAGAGGCTCAATGATGCCCAAAATACCTGGCCCTCTCAACAAGAAAGAAGATCTAGTGCAGTGGCAGCGAACCTATGGCACCCATGCCAGAGGTGGCATTTGGAGCCCTCTCTGTGGGCACCCATGCTTGCCCCGCCCCTCTGCCTAGCAGCCCAATGGAAGCGCTTGCTTCCTCCCCCTAGCACAGAGTGTGCCCCACCCTTCCATCCAGCAGCCCAATGGGAGCATTTCCTTCCTCCCCTGTTGCTGTGTTGGCACTTTGTAATAAATAAGTGGGTTTGGGGTTGCAGTTTGGGGACTCGGTCTCTAAAAGGTCCGCCATCACTGATGTAGAGCAAGTATGATAGTATTTCTGTAAGGTGTTCTTGATAACTTAGTCAGTCATAAAGGGCAGCCAAATGGCAGTCATTGATGGAACTCCCTGCTAGAAGTTGTGGTGACAGCTGTCAGTCTTGACAGCTTTAAGAAAGGATTAGACAAGTTCATGGAGGACAAAGGTATCAATGGCTATAATTATGGATACCTAAGGACAACCTCCGGGTTGGAGAGATAGGCAGGATATCTCTCAATGCCATTTCCAGGGAATCCTAAGCAGGTGAAGGCATCTGCTTGGGAATACCCCGAAGCAAATGGTGAGCCACTGTGTGAGACAGAATGCTGGACTGGATGGGCTGTGGCCTGTTCCAGCAAGGCTGTTCTTATGTTCTTATTCAGAATGTGGGCCAACTTCAGTAGACATCTTTAGTGTAAGGGACCAAAGACAATGAAACAGCCGAAGGGTTGGCTTAACACAGGTTTATTGCATGATGATCCGGAGGAACATGTGGTAATGGCGGATGAGTAGCTCAATATATACAGCTGGCTATACATTTGAATGTGGCTCGTCGACAGACTATTGGTTGCTGCCTGCGTGACGTCGTAGAAGGTCACGCCCTTCTTGACCAGGTGAAGAGGTGGCGGGGAATCTTCCCGCGCTGCTGAACCAGGTGAATCTGAGCCATGAGAGCTGGACGCTCGCTATTGCCATCTAGTGGTCACTAGCTCGCGTCCCCTTATCAGGTTTACATTGATACAGCTGATGGTTATAATGTTGCACACAGAAAGGTTACATTGTTAACACATGGCAAGGGTACATTGTTAAAGGCACAGCTTTACAGAACACAACATCCCTCCCCCCTAGGATGAGACGAAGTCTCTCAGCCAAGATGGCTTGTTGCATGTGCGTTTGGGCCGTGAAGAGGGCTGACCCCCCCCCGGTGGCGCTACTGCTTCTTTGTTCCCTGGTCCCTTGTCCTGAAATGGGAGAGGGAGACTTGTTAGTGGCTTGCCGCTGTCTGGCGGCCTTAGGGGAAGGGAAAAACTCCATTGTGGGCAGACCGGGGGCAGTCGGGGCTAACGAAAAACCCCTCTTCTCGCTTGGACGGGTGGGGGACCACTCCGAAACCCCCCCGGTTCTGAAAATCAAAATCTAACTTAGTAGGGGTATCCGCATTTGTGGGGACCTTCCGCGAGATATGTATGGGGTGGGGTTCCTCCTCCTCCTCAGAAAGATCCCCTAGGATATCTACGAGAACATCCTCCTCCCCCCTTGGTGGGGGCCCGCGGTCCCCTTTTCCTCCCCCTTGGGCTGAACGGGTGGGGGAGAACCCTAACGCTGATTTTTTTCTCTGTTTGGTCTGTGCCCTGCTCATCGGAGACCCTGCGTCGGAGCTGGTCCGCGTGCCGCCTCCACAGGAGCCCTGTACAGGTTTCCACGCGGTACGACACGGGGCCGGTTTGCTCCACAACTACGCCCGGTACCCAGGCTGGGCCCGTGCTGGCGTAATTCCTGCAATGCACGGGGGCGCCTATACTGAAACTCTTTGTGGCCTCTAGCCCGATGTTCCTTCCTTTGTCCTCTACCCTCGTGGGGTCTAGCCTAGTAAGGATGGTGGTCAGTTTCCTACGCATTAAGAGCTCTGCGGGGGAGTATCCTGACGCCAAAGGGGTCACCCTGTACCCTAGCAGAAACTGACAGACTTGTAGGTTCAGATCCCCGGGGCCCATGCGCCGCAACGCGTCCTTCGTGGTGCGGACGAGGCACTCTACTTGGCCATTGGTGGCTGGGTGAAACGGGGCGGAGGTGATATGCCGAACGGCGTTAATCTCCATGAATGCCCTAAACTCGGAGGACGTGAAACAACTAGCGTTGTCGCTAATTAATGTGTCGGGTATGCCGAACGTGGAAAAGAGCCTCCGCAAATGTCTAATGGTCTGGGCCGAGGAGGTGCTCGTGACTGGGATAACCTCCAACCACTTGGAGAAGGCGTCCACTACAAGAAGGAACAGGGTGCCTCTGAACGGGCCCGCGAAATCAACGTGCACCCGGGACCACGGCCCCTTAGCCGCGTCCCATTCCCTGTGGGGAAGGCGGGCCTCCTCTGGTCTGGAGCATTGGCAACTTTCACAAGTGCCGACCATGTGCTCGATGTCGGCGTCCAGCTGGGGCCACCAGAAGTAACTCCGGGCCAGCGCCTTGGATCGCACAATGCCGGGGTGGCTGACGTGCAGCAGTTTGAGCACCCGCGGCCGAAGGGAAGTGGGAATCACCACCCGCTGCCCCCACAAGAGGCACCCCCTCTCTAGGGACAGTTCTAGCTTTTTTCTGAAAAATGGAGCGAACTCCTCCGCTGGGGAGGACGCCGGCCACCCTTTCTGCACCCAGGAGCTAACTGCCGCTAACGTCTTGTCCTTCTCTGTCGCTTTGGCAATGTCGGCGGGCATTACGGGGGGCGAATCAAGCACCTCTATCATAAGAACCTGATGGTCCCGCTCCCCCTTGCTCACCTGGCTGGGCGTTAGGGGGAGGGGAGACCTTGATAGAGCGTCCGCGTGGCTGATCTCTTTCCCGGGCCGGTAGACCAACGCGTGCTGATACGCGTTGAGAAAAATGGCCCACCTGAGCATCCTCGGGGTCAGGATCTGTGGGGTGGGCTTATCTGCGGTAAAGATGCCTAGCAGGGGCTTGTGGTCTGTTACAATGGTGAAGGGGCGGCCGTACAGAAAATCGTGAAATTTTTTCGTCCCCGCGACTATTGCTAGTGCCTCCCTGTCTGTCTGTGCGTAGTTTCTCTCCGCTTGGGACAGGGACCTGGAGTAAAATGCTATCGGGGCCTCCCTTCCGTTTTCCAACACGTGGCACAGCACCGCCCCCACCCCCACTGGGGATGCATCACAGGTCAGAACTACCGGGCGTTTGGGGTTGAAGTGGGTCAGTATGGCATCGGACGCTAGGAGGCTTTTTAGCTCACTAAATGCCCTTTCTTGGTCATCACCCCACTTCCATGCCTGGTCTTTCTTTAGCAGTTTGTGTAGCGGTTCAGCCACCGCTGCCTTCCGGGGGAGGAAGGAGTGGTAAAAGTTGAGCAGCCCTAGGAACGACTGCAGCTCGGGCTTGGAGGTGGGGCGGGGGGCTTTCTTAATGGCTGCCACCTTGGACTTGGAAGGTTTTATTCCCTCAGGAGTCACACAAAACCCTAGGAACTCAACCTCGGTTGCGAAGAAGACGCATTTGTCCTTTCGCAGTCTCAGCCCCGCTTTTTCGAATATTGTCAGGACCTTCCCCAACCTCTTGGCCAATTCAACCCGACTCCCCCCCGTTATTAACACGTCATCAAAATAAGGCAACACCCCCTCCAGTCCCTTCAGGAGGCATTCCACGAGTGACTGGAAAATTCCAGGCACCGAATTCACGCCGAACTGGAGGCGCGTCACCTGGAACGCCCCCTTATGGGTGACTATGGTCTGCGCAGCAGCTGCGGCAGGGGACACCGTAAGCTGCTGGTAGGCCTGTGCTAAGTCGAGCTTAGCGAAACACTTTCCCCCGTGTAACCTGGCCAGCAGATGGCTGACTACCGGCACCGGATATGCATTCGGGCGGATCGCCTTGTTGATGGTGCACTTGTAGTCGGCGCATATGCGGACCTCCCCATTGGCCTTTAGTGCGGTTACAATTGGAGTTTCCCACTCCGCGGAATCAACAGGCACAAGGATCCCCTGGCCCACCAATTTGTCCAGTTCCGCCTCTATCTTGTCCTTAAGTGCGAACGGCACCCGGCGTGGTTTAAGACGAATTGGGTGGACCTCCGGGTCCAGGTCGAATATCACTGGGGGCCCCTTGAATTTCCCCAGTCCTTTTTTGAAAACTTCGGGGTGCGCCTCGCACACCTCCAGAATTGGATCAGTCCCAACGGCGTGCATCCCAACGGCGTGCACCCCCCAATAAACAAACCCAGGGGCTGGAACCATTGAGTCCCGAGGAGGCTGCAATCTCCCCCTTTGAGCACGACTAGGGGAAGGGACGCGGCGTGCTTCTTGAATTTAACCTGAAATTCTCCAACCCCCAACACTGGAATGCTGTTCCCTTGCACGTCCCGTAGCGTGGACCTCAATGCTTTGAGCTTGGGTCGCTTGTGGGGGGCAATTCCCAAAAACTCCCTCTGGGAAATGATTGAATATGAGGACCCCGAGTCAATTTCCATCCTAATAAGAACCCCTTGGACTAGTACCTCAACAAAATAGCGGGGGTGTCCTGCAGACACGCTGAACACTGGGGCGTCGTCCTCGCTGCCGTCGGAGATGCGGCCCACGCCGTCCTGCTTCCGCGTGGCCTGGGCGCCATCCTTGGGTCTCGTTGAGCGGTCTTGTCCCGCGGAACGGTCTGCGGAGCTCCTCCGGGTCTCGCGCTTCTTCCTGCACACCTTGGCGATGTGCCCGCGGCGGCCGCAGTTGTGGCACTCGGCCTTCCTGAACGGGCACTTTACGCGGTCGTGGGCCGCTCCACAGCCGTCGCACCGCCGGCTCTCCTTCCGGACCCTCCGGACGTCCTCGTCGTCGCTGCTCTCTGTGGACGACCTCGAAGTTCGCCGGGCCGCCTGTACCGGAGTCTCTGCCTTTCTCGACTTCGGCCGCCAGTCCTGGAGTTCTTGGACCCCGGCCTTTGTAGCTTCTGCGGCCTGGGCCGCTCTGACGACCTCCTGCAACGTGGGAGGCGGCTCTTGGTTCATTAATGTGCGTTGGGTTTCGGCGTCGTTCAGGCCGCACAGCACACAGTCCCGGAGGGTGATTTCGGCATTCTCCCATTTGCACGGGCCGGCCGCCAGCCGCAGGGCCGCCACGAATGCGGTGACCGTCTCCCCGGGCGCTTGGACTCGCCTCCAGAACGCACTCCGAGCGGGAAACATCGCCGTGGCGGGCCGGACGTGCTCATGCAGCATCTGCATGAGTTCCTTGGCCTTGAATTCGCTCACCCTCCTCGGTGCAATCAGATCCACCAAGGTCCTTTTGGTTTCTTGTCCGAGCATCCTGGTGAAGATGGCCCTTTTCTTTGCCTCTTCCGTGACTTCGGACTCAATCAGTGCTGCCTGGAAGTCCATCTCGAAGATCTCCCAGTCACCCGGTTTCCTGATTTCGAAACCGGCGCATGTCTTGGTCCCGTGGGCTGCCATATCCCACCTTCGTCGCCAATTTAGTGTAAGGGACCAAAGACAATGAAACAGCCGAAGGGTTGGCTTAACACAGGTTTATTGCATGATGATCCGGAGGAACATGTGGTAATGGCGGATGAGTAGCTCAATATATACAGCTGGCTATACATTTGAATGTGGCTCGTCGACAGACTATTGGTTGCTGCCTGCGTTACGTCGTAGAAGGTCACGCCCTTCTTGACCAGGTGAAGAGGTGGCGGGGAATCTTCCCGCGCTGCTGAACCAGGTGAATCTGAGCCATGAGAGCTGGACGCTCGCTATTGCCATCTAGTGGTCACTAGCTCGCGTCCCCTTATCAGGTTTACATTGATACAGCTGATGGTTATAATGTTGCACACAGAAAGGTTACATTGTTAACACATGGCAAGGGTACATTGTTAAAGGCACAGCTTTACAGAACACAACAACATCACTCTTTTGAAATGACAGCAGGAGAGAAGAGTTTTCACCACTACTGCAGCATGTTCCTCTGAAGAAACAAAAATGGGGGAAGGAGATGCATCCAGTTAATACTGACATAAATCTGCAACTGGCAAATCTCCAGTTTGAAGAAAAAGAAAGAAGAAACCCTGGGAAGAATAATGGAATAGCAGGAGGCATTTTAGCAATAATGATCTACCTGGCACTTCGGAGCTCACTCCGTGATGACGAACCCTCCATGTTTGAGCTGGTTTGATATATTTCAGCATGGTTAACCACCTCTGAAATGGACTGCTATTTTTGGAAGGTAAATTAGATAACATTTCAAGAATATTTGATTATGAAAAACCTCTAAGAGCAGGATGTCCTTTACTTTAACTTCATGGTTGTCATAAAAAATATTGATGTTTGGCTATATGCACAGTTTAGTAAGATGTATCAAATTCATCCCTCAGTGACTAAGACTTATTGGTGACATCAAACTAAACCTTAATATATGCATTTCAAAGCAAATATCAAAATCAAAATTGAGTTGCCCTGATATGCTATGTGAGAGAAATTTCTTTAATGGAGGGATTTCTTTTTTTCTGTTTCACTGCTGTCCTCTTGAGTTCATATCAGCTTTAACCAGTTATGGCTAAAGCTGGAGAAATGGTTGTCAGCAAATTTATTTCAAACACAGAAAGCTAAAGAGAAGAATATTATTTCTCTGCAAGTCTGTGAAAATATTCTATACGTTGTTGTTCAGTCGCACAGTCAATTCCGACCCTTTGCGACCCTATGGACCATTTCCTGCCAGGCGCTTCTGTCCTCCACCATCCCCCTCAGCCCTCCCAGTTCTGTGCCCATTGTATCTACAATCCCATCTAGCCATCTCATCTTTGGCCACCCCCTTCTTCTTTTGCCCTCCACCTTTCCCAGCATCAAGGCCTTCTCAAGTGAATCCTCCCTTCTCATTTGATGTCCAAAGTACTTCATCTTCATCTTTACTATTTGACCTTCTAATGAGCAGTCAGGGTTGATTTCTTCTAAGATTGACCTATTTGTTCTCCTCGCTGTCCAGGGTACTCTCAAAACTCTCCTCCAACACCACATTTCAAAGGCGTCTATTCTTCTGCGCTCAGCTTTCCTAATGGTCCAGCTCTCACAACCATACATTCCCACCGGGAATACCATTGCTTTGACTATGTGAATTTTTGTTTGCAATGTGATGTCTCTGCTTTTCACTATGTTCCCCAGGTTTCTCATAGCTTGTCTCCCAAGAATCAGTCACCTTTTTATTTCATGGCTGCAATCCCCATCTGCAGTGATCTTTGATCCTAAGAATGTAAAATCTGTCACTGCTTCTACTTCTTCCCCATCTATTTTCCAGGAACTGATTGGGCCTGTTGCCATTATCTTGGTTTTCTTGATATTGAGTCTCAAGCCAACTTTTGCACTCTCCTTCTTCAGCCCAATCAAGAGGTTCTTTAGGTCTTCCTCACTTTCTGCCATTAGGGTGGTATCATCTGCATATCTCAGATTGTTGATGTTTCTCCCAGCAATTTTAATCCCATATTGTGATTCCTCCATTCCTGCATTGCGCATTATGTGCTCTGTATATAAATTGAATAAGCAGGGTGATAAAATGCAGCCTTGTCTTACTCCTTTTCCTATTCCAAACCACTCTGTCATTCCGTGTTCTGTCCTAACTGTTGCTTCTTGGTTCGTGTACAAGATAGTTGGGTCCATTTATTGAGTAGTTCTATTCAAGGTAATGCTTAAGTTTGTTATTTTATAAACATTGGTGCCCTTAAAAAAAGTAAGCTTATTTTACAGCATAGTCTTATCTGTGTTTCCTTGGAAGCAGATAGTATTCAGTTCAGTGATGTTTAATTCCATCTTTATATGTCTAGGATTTCACCCTAAAGGAATAAACATTTTTTAGCAGTTGCAGTGTATACGCAGTGAGTTAGGTATCTGAGTGCAGAGCCTCATAGTTGGAGTTCAGATCTCCAATGTGCTTCTTGGGAGAAGTGCCAACCAAAGTAGGTTTAATCAAGGTGCACAATCCCAGGGCATCCCTAGTAGAAGGGAATGGTGAAATTCTTCAGAATACTGTATATTTACAAAATCCTGGAAAGAGCCACCATTTTCTGTAAGCCGCTTCGAGTTGTCCATTGGATTGAGGGAAGCTGGTTATAAATAAAACATTATTATTATTATTGTTATTATTATTGTTATTGTTATTATTATTGTTATTGTTATTGTTATTATTACTATTATTACTATTATTACTATTATTATTATTATTATTATTATTATTATTATTATTATTATTATTATTATTATTATTATTATTATCCTCAATCACACAGCCAACAAGATAACAATAACAATGCTGGATTTTGTAAATCAATAGTCGAACACTTTGCAAGCGTTTAGGACCGCGTGATGTATCAACGAATTATGCGAGCAGATCCCAGCAGGGTGGCCTTTTGCAGCTGACTGATGGTAATTTTGTCAACTCCAATTGTTTCTAAGTGCCTGCCTAGGTCTTTAGCACAGCACCCAGTGTGCCGATTACCATTGGGACCACCTGTGCCAGTTTTTGCCAGAGTCTCTGCAGTTCAATTTTAAAGATCTCGATATCAAGTAATTTTTTCAAGCTGTTTCTCACTGATTCTGCTGTCACCAGATATGGCAATGTCGATGATCTACACTTTCCTCCCTCCACAATCTTAATATCCAGGGTATTATGCTCCAAGACCCTGTCAGTCTGTATTTGAAAATCCCAGAGTACTTTTGCATCATCATCATCATCATCATCATCATCATCATCATCATTATTATTATCATCGTCGTCGTCGTCGGTGGTGTTGGTGGTGGCGGTGGCGGTGGTGGAGGAAAAGGAGGAGGAAGAAGAAGAATTGTAAATCACAAACTGAATATGAATCAATAGTGTGATATAACTGCAAAAAAGGCTATGCTATTTTAGGCTGCATTAACTGAAGTATAGTCTCCGAAACCCGTGATATATTAGTCCCCCTCTATTAATCCCATCTATTTGGTACTAGGGACTGCAGTAGCTCAAGTGGCTAAGATGCTGACTGGAAGGTGGTAGGTCAGCAGTTTGATACCCGAATACTGCAGGACGGAATGAGCTCCCATCTTTGTCCCAGCTCCAGATAAATAGGGACCACTTCTGTGGGAAGCTAAACAGTGTTCTGTGCACTCCAGTGTCTCTAGGCATGCCTGTTACATGACCACAGAAATGTCTGCAGAAGCTGGCTCTCTGGCTATGAAACAGAGATGAGCACTGAACCCTAGAGTCGGGTACGACTGGCTTTCGAACAAGGGTGACCTTTACCTTTATTTGACACTAGTTAGGCCTCATCTAGAATACTGTGTCCAGTTCTGGACATTAAATGTTAAGAAGGATGCTAACAAGTTGCTCAGAGGAGGGCAACAAGGATGACCATGAGACTGGAAACCAAGCTCTATGAGGAAAGACAGGAAGAACTAGGCATATTTAGCCTTGAGAAAAGAAGACTGAGGACCCTTTTTGATAGCCTTTTTCAAATACTTGAAATATACTCATAAAGAGGAGGGGGAAGGATCTGTTCTCAATCATGCCAGAATGCATGACACATAATAATGGGCTCAAGTTACAGGAAGCCAGATATAGGCTAAATATCAGGAAAAGCTTCTTAACTGTTAGATCAGTTACAGCATGGAAGCAATTACCTTGAGAGGTGCTGAGCATCTAATGCTGCAGGCATGCAAGAGAATTGGATAATCATCAGTGTTGCACTGCAGGCGGTTCTGCCCGGTTCTATAGAACCAGTAACAGAACCGGCTGGCCATGCCCACCTCCCTCGATGTTGTGTTCTGTAAAGCTGTGCCTTTAACAATATACCTTTGCCATGTGTTACCAATGTAACCTTTCTGTGTGCAACATTATAACCATCAGCTGTATCAATGTAACCTAATAAGGGGACGCGAGCTAGTGACCACCAGAGGGCAGTAGCGAGCGTCCAGCTCCCATGGATCATAGTCACCTGGTTCAGCAGCGCGGGAAGATTCCCCGCGACCTCCTCACCTGGTCAAGAAGGGCGTGACCTCCTACGACGTCACGCAGGCAGCAACCAATAGCCTATCGACGAGCCACATTCAAATGTATAGCCAGCTGTATATATTGAGCTACTCATCCGCCATTACCACATGTTCCTCCGGATCATCATGCAATAAACCTGTGTTAAGCCAACCCTTCGGCTGTTTCATTGTCTTTGGTCCCTTACACTAAACTGGCGACGAGGATGGGATAATGGCAGCCCACGGGACCAAGACATGCGCCGGTTTCGAAATCAGGAAACCGGGCGACTGGGAGATCTTCGAGATGGACTTCCAGGCCGCACTGATCGAGTCCGAAGTCACGGAAGAGGCGAAGAAAAGAGCCATCTTCACCAGAATGCTCGGACAAGAAACAAAAAGGACCTTGGTGGACCTGATTGCACCGAGAAGGGTGAGCGAATTCAAGGCCAAGGAACTCATGCAGATGCTGCGTGAGCACGTCCGGCCCGCCACAGCGATGTTTCCCGCTCGGAGTGCGTTTTGGAGGCGAGTCCAAGCGCCCGGGGAGATGGTCGCCGCATTCGTGGCGGCCCTGTGGCTGGCGGCCGGCCCGTGCAAATGGGAGAATGCCGAAATCACCCTCCGGGACTGTGTGCTGTGCGGCCTGAACGACGCCGAGACCCAGCGCACATTAATGAACCAAGAGCCGCCTCCCACGTTGCAGGAGGTCGTCAGAGCGGCCCAGGCCGCAGAAGCTACAAAGGCCGGGGTCCAAGAACTTCAGGACTGGCGGCCAAAGTCGAGCAAGGCAGAGGCTCCGGTACAGGCGGCCCGCCGAACTTCGAGGTCGTCCGCAGAGAGCAGCGACGACAAGGACATCCAGAGGGTCCGGAAGGAGAGCCGGCGATGCGACGGCTGTGGAGCGGCCCACGACCGCGTGAAATGCCCCTTCCGGAAGGCCGAGTGCCACAACTGCGGCCGCCGCGGACACATCGCCAAGGTGTGCAGGAAGAAGCGTGAAACCCGGAGGAGCTCCACAGACCGTTCCGCCGGACAAGACCGCCCAACGAAACCCAAGGATGGCGCCCAGGCCACGCGGAAACAGGACGGCGTGGGCCGCATCGCCGACGGCAGCGAGGACGACGCCCCAGTGTTCAGCGTGTCTACTAGACACCCCCGCTACTTTGTTGAGGTACTAGTCCAAGGGGTCCCCATTAGGATGGAAATTGACTCGGGGTCCTCATATTCAATCATTTCCCAGAGGGAGTTTTTGGGAATTGCCCCCCACAAGCGACCCAAGCTAAAAGCATTGAGGTCCACACTACGGGACGTGCAAGGGAACAGTATTCCAGTGTTGGGGGTTGGAGAATTTCAGGTCAAATTCAAGGAGCATGCCGCGTCCCTTCCCCTAGTCGTGCTCAAGGGAGGAAATTGCAGCCTCCTCGGGACTCAATGGTTCCAGCCCCTGGGGTTGTTTATTGGGGGGGTGCACGCCGTTGGGATGCACGCCGTTGGGACTGATCCAATTCAGGAGGTGTGCGAGGCGCACCCCGAAGTTTTCAAAAAAGGACTGGGGAAATTCAAGGGGCCCCCAGTGACTTTCGACCTGGACCCGGGGGTCCGCCCAATTCGCCTTAAACCACGCAGGGTGCCGTTTGCACTCAAGGACAAGATAGAGGCGGAACTGGACAAGTTGGTGGGCCAGGGGATCCTTGTGCCTGTAGATTCTGCGGAGTGGGAAACTCCAATTGTAACCGCTCTAAAGGCCAATGGGGAGGTCCGCATATGCGCTGACTACAAGTGCACCATCAACAAGGCGATCCGCCCGAATGCATATCCGGTGCCGGTAGTCAGCCATCTGCTGGCCAGGTTACACGGGGGAAAGTGTTTCGCTAAGCTCGACTTAGCACAGGCCTACCAGCAGCTCACGGTGTCCCCTGCCGCAGCTGCTGCGCAGACCATAGTCACCCACAAGGGGGCGTTCCAGGTGACGCGCCTCCAGTTCGGCGTGAATTCGGCGCCTGGAATTTTCCAATCACTCGTGGAACGCCTCCTGAAGGGATTGGAGGGGGTGTTGCCTTATTTTGATGACGTGTTGATAACGGGGGGGAGTCGGGCTGAATTGGCCAAAAGGTTGGGGAAGGTCCTGACGATGTTCGAAAAGGCGGGGCTGAGGTTGCGAAAGGACAAATGCGTCTTCTTCACAACAGAGGTTGAGTTCCTAGGGTTTTGTGTGACTCCTGAGGGAATAAAACCATCCAAGTCCAAGGTGGCAGCCATTAAGAATGCCCCCCGCCCCACCTCCAAGCCCGAGTTACAGTCGTTCCTAGGACTGCTCAACTTCTACCACTCCTTCCTTCCCCGAAAGGCAGCGGTGGCTGAGCCGCTACACAAACTGCTAAAGAAAGACCAGGCATGGAAGTGGGGCGATGACCAAGAAAGGGCATTTAGCGAGCTAAAAAGCCTCCTGGCGTCCGACGCCATACTGACCCACTTCAACCCCAAGCGCCCAGTAGTTCTGATCTGTGATGCATCTCCAGTGGGGGTGGGGGCGGTGCTGTGCCACGTGTTGGAAAACGGAAGGGAGGCCCCGATAGCATTTTACTCCAGGTCCCTGTCCCAAGCAGAGAGGAACTACGCACAGACGGACAGGGAGGCACTAGCAATAGTCGCAGGGACGAAAAAATTTCACGATTTTCTGTACGGCCGCCCCTTCACCATTGTAACAGACCACAAGCCCTTGCTAGGCATTTTTACCGCTGATAAGCCCACCCCACAGATCCTGTCTCCGAGGATGCTCAGGTGGGCCATTTTTCTCAACGCGTATCAGCACGCGTTGATCTACCGGCCCGGGAAAGAGATCAGCCATGCGGACGCCCTATCTAGGTCACCCCTCCCCCTAACGCCCAGCCAGGTGAGCATGGGGGAGCGGGACCATCAGGTTCTCATGATAGAGGTGCTGGATTCGCCCCCCGTAGTGCCCGCCGACATTGCCAAAGCAACAGAGAAGGACAAAACGTTAGCGACTGTCAGCTCCTGGCTGCAGAAAGGGTGGCCCGCGTCCTCTCCAGCGGAGGAGTTCGCTCCATTTTTTAGAAAAAAGCTAGAACTGTCCCTAGAGAGGGGGTGTCTCTTGTGGGGGCAGCGGGTGGTGATTCCCACTTCCCTTCGGCCGCGGGTGCTCAAACTGCTTCATGTCAGCCACCCCGGCATCGTGCGATCCAAGGCGCTGGCCCGGAGTTACTTCTGGTGGCCCCAGCTAGACGCCGACATCGAGCACATGGTCGGCACTTGTGAAAGTTGCCAATGCTCCAGGCCAGAGGAGGCCCGCCTTCCCCACAGGGAATGGGACGTGGCTAAGGGGCCGTGGTCCCGGGTGCACGTAGATTTCGCGGGCCCATTCAGAGGCACCCTGTTCCTCCTTGTAGTGGACGCTTTCTCCAAATGGTTGGAGGTTATCCCAGTCACGAGCACCTCCTCGGCCCAAACCATTAGGCATTTGCGGAGGCTCTTTTCCACGTTCGGCATACCCGACACGTTAATTAGCGACAACGCTAGTTGTTTCACGTCCTCCGAGTTTAGGGCATTCATGGAGATTAACGCCGTTCGGCATATCACCTCCGCCCCTTTTCACCCGGCCACCAATGGCCAAGTAGAGCGCCTCGTCCGCACCACGAAGGACGCGTTGCGGCGCATGGGCCCAGGGGATCTGAACCTGCAAGTGTGTCAGTTTCTGCTAGGGTACAGGGTAACCCCATTGGCGTCGGGATACTTCCCCGCAGAGCTCTTAATGCGCAGGAAGCTGACCACCATCCTTACTAGGCTAGACCCCACGAGGGTAGAGGACAAAGGAAGGAACATCGGGCTGGAGGTTACAAAGAGTTTCAGCATAGGCGCCCCCGTGCATTGCAGGAATTACGCCAGCACGGGCCCAGCCTGGGTGCCGGGCGTAGTCGTGGAACAAACCGGCCCCGTGTCGTACCGCGTGGAAACCGGCACAGGGCTCCTATGGAGGCGGCACGCAGACCAGCTCCGACGCAGGGTCTCCGATGAGCAGGACACGGATCACGCAGGAAACAAGTCAGCGTTAGGGTTCTCCCCCACCCGTTTAGCCCAAGGGGGAGGAGAAGGGGACCGTGGGCCCCCACCAAGGGGGGAGGAGGATATCCTCATAGATACCCTGGGGGATCTTTCCGGGGAGGAGGAACCCGACCCCATACATATCTCGCGGAAAGTCCCCACAAATGCGGGTACCCCTACCAACTTAGATTTTGATTTTCAAAACCGGGGGGGGTTTTCGGAGTGGTCCCCCACCCGTCCAAGTGAGAAGAGGGGTTTTTCGTTAGCCCCGACGGCCCCCGGTCTGCCCACAATGGAGTTTTTCCCTTCCCCTAAGGCCGCCAGACAGCGGCAAGCCACTAACGAGTCTCCCTCTCCCTTTTCAGGACAAGGGACCAGGGAGCAAAGAAGCAATAACGCCCCCGGGGGGGGCAGCCCTCTTCACGGCCCAAACGCACATGCAACAAGCCATCTTGGCTGAGAGACTTCGTCTCATCCTAGGGGGGAGGGATGTTGTGTTCTGTAAAGCTGTGCCTTTAACAATATACCTTTGCCATGTGTTACCAATGTAACCTTTCTGTGTGCAACATTATAACCATCAGCTGTATCAATGTAACCTAATAAGGGGACGCAAGCTAGTGACCACCAGAGGGCAGTAGCGAGCGTCCAGCTCCCATGGATCATAGTCACCTGGTTCAGCAGCGCGGGAAGATTCCCCGCGACCTCCTCACCTGGTCAAGAAGGGCGTGACCTCCTACGACGTCACGCAGGCAGCAACCAATAGCCTGTCGACGAGCCACATTCAAATGTATAGCCAGCTGTATATATTGAGCTACTCATCCGCCATTACCACATGTTCCTCCGGATCATCATGCAATAAACCTGTGTTAAGCCAACCCTTCGGCTGTTTCATTGTCTTTGGTCCCTTACACTAAACTCCCACACCACACCACGTCCACTTCCCACTCCCACTGCACTACGGGCGCGACCGGGGGCCGGGAGGAGGAGGAGGAAGCGCACACCCACCTGCTGCTGCTTACCCGGAGTGGTGTGGCTGGTGGGAACTCACCATGCCTGGCACGCTTCCTTCTGCATACTTCCTGGGCTGGGCTGCATGGAGGAGGATTTCCCACAGGTAAGGCGAGCGCAGGGGGCCACCTAGCCAGCACATGGGGGGGGGGGGCTCTAGGCAGCCAAGCCAGGCGCCGCCATCTGCATGTCTCCCAACACCGTGACCTGTGTCTCCAAGGCAGCAAGTGAGGAGCATTGCCTGCAAGCGGATGGGTTGGGCTCACTCATTCACTCCACAACGATAGCCGCCTTTGGCTCCCTGCTTCTCAGCACTGCTGCGGGGGGAAGACCCGGCTCTCCTTCCTTCCTCCTCTTGGCTTTGAGCAGCCCTCAGCAGCGCTGAGACGCAGGGAGCCAAAGGTGGGCTATCGCTGTGGAGTGAGTGAGTGAGCCCGCCCCCTCCGCTTGCAGGCAAAGCATACAGAAGTCCCTGGGTTTCTTTTTTTTGGGGGGAGGCCACGCCCACATAGTTGGCCATGCCCACACAGTTGGCCATGCCCACACCCACAGTTAGCCACGTCCACAGAGTAGGTAGTAAATTTTTTTGCAGTGCATCACTGATAATCATCTGTCAGATCTGCTTTGATTTGGATTTTTGCATTCTGTAGGAATCGGGGCCGCTGAGGGCCGTAGGTCCCGGAGGAGACTGATCAAAGAACGATACGAGGCAGTATGGAGGAGGATAAGATCAGTGGTTTATTGAGGAAAAGGCATAACCATTTATAGATCAGAAGGCAGGGTAGAAAAAACCGTCACCCAGCAGTCAATCACATCACCTATTTACTCAGGTTAATTGGGAATCTCTCGGGGGGAAGTTAATTAGTGCGGACAAACACTGGCTGGGACAACACCATTGTTTTGGGTTTAGACTAAGGCAATCATGACTCCTGTTTGCTTCTGGGATGAGACTGAGACTCAGAGATGAGGGATTACTCTAATAGGTAACATATTCGCTTTCTCAGCAGGTCCGCTGGTCAGGTCAGGTAATTGGGTGAATCAAACCCTATCATTTATCCACCCCCCTTAATTTCTCTCTACTGGCAAGGGCCAGGGGCCAGGAGCGTGCTCGTTAGGTTTAACCTCTGCCAGAGGCCATGCGTGCCAACTGGGCACGCGGAATCCACATCTCCCCTGACCAGCGACTCTGCGTAGGAGCGGGACCAGCTGATGAGCGGGAACGGCGTCTCGGGGTTTCCTTCTGGGGCGGCACCTTGAGATCAGCGAGGGAATACATTGTGCAAAGCAGCAGAGTGCAATGCCTAGTATAATCACCCCCACAACCACCTTGAGTACCGTTTGGAGCCACCCCCAGGGGATCCATGACCACATCCAGTTCCACAATGAACTCCACCAAGCTCCCCATGCAGAACCCTCTGTGATGCCCTGGACTATGGTGTGGAGATCAGTGAGCTGACTCTGTACTTTGCGGGAGTTGTCAGTAAGGTTGAAACAGCACATACCATGAAAGGATTCGCAACCCAGGTGGTGCAACAATAAGAGGTAGTCGATAGCCGCTCGATTGTCAAGAATGGCATGGCGAAGCTCTGCCTGCTCTTGATTAAGGAGCGCTATCGCGGAGGAGGTGTGGTTGATGGCTTTTGCTAGACCGCAAGCCAAGCGACCAATCCTCTTTGCGTTGCCGACGGCTAAGCCTGGCACGCCGAAGATGCTGACTGCCAAAGAGAGATATTCGGCAGGGCTCATTACTCTAAAGCTGCTCTCACATGAGCTGTCTAACTGGGTGGTGCGAGTGTGCCGTATGAGTGAGGGAACATTTGAAGCATTTGTAACATTTGTGCTTGGGGTGACCATATCCTTGGTAGGGAGTAACAATGTCAAACGACTGATACAGCATATAGAGTCTGAAACATTAGCAGGAATGTAGTTCCACGTATACTGGTTGCATGTGAAGAACCAACCGGATGGCAGGGTTATATGAGCGTACATGGTGCCAAGTGGTACTGGGTTATTGCAAGTCCAATTGCCACTGCCAAAGTTGAGGCAGTGGCGCCGAGTACGACCAGCTGAGGCGCAGCCGTACATTCGTCCACAGGTAGTGTTCGGGCTGACCGCCACCCGAGGAGTGTGGAGGGTGGCTGCATCAGCCGGCAAGGTCATGGTTAGCTGCATCTCCCAACGGGCATACTCTGAAGAAGCCGCTAGGTTGTACGGGCTGAAAAGTCTCTTTACAAGCCAATCCCCATCCCTGGGGTGCGCGCCTGGAGAATGGCACACTGGGATGAGGCAGGTGCTGAGGATCGAAGCAGAACCAATGTCCTGCCTGAGGCAAAAATCGGACTGGTTGACGAGACCCGCCAACCTCTCCCAAATATTGTACTGCATCCGGGCAGAGAGCTCTCCGCCGGGCAGTAGATCGTTGGCCTCCAACGAGGCAGCCTGAGCGCCTCCCCCCAGAAGCAGGGAGAGGGTCAGGATGATGGTGAAGATCACGGTGTTGACATCAATCTGGGCGAAGACTGCTGCTACGAAGTTCTCCGGTGTCGGCTCCCTCTCCTCGCGTAGGAGGGCGCCCTGGGCCTCACTACAAAGGGTCTTGACCATCCCCCAGGTGATCCTCGGTGCTGGTGTCCGCAGCCGCCGCTTCTCCCGGTGGGTCTCCTCGGTCAGGGTGAGGTCCTCCATCTCCGGGATCGGACTCGGGTCGGTCTGGGTCCACGCCATGAGGTTCCAAGTGAGGCTTGACACACCGAGCTGGAATCCAAACGACACCTGTAGGAGACATAACTGCAGCATACCCTCGCCCCCAGGTTACGAGTGGCGCCGGGCCCCTCCAAGAAGGGTCCGGTGGCACCCGGTATCGGACCATCGGTCGCAGGAGAGCTTCAGAATGGCGGAAGTGCTTCTCCTGCGGCGTACAATCCGAAAAAACATTAAGGTGATTGTAGGTGAACAATACCTTATTCAGACAATGCTGTGCCTGAGCCTGTGACTTGGGGAGGGCTGGTGGCTCCCCCTTTCTGTTTGTTTGTCAATATAGGACTTGAGCATCCGATTGACCAATTCCACAATCGCTTGCCCCTGCAGATTGTAAGGAACGCCAAATGTATGCTTAATATCCCAAGTGGCCATGAAGGTGGCCAGCTGCCTAGAGCTGTAGGACGGGGCGTTATTGGTTTTAACGTGCCGAGGTTTGCCCATGGCTGGAATGCAGGAAAGGAGGTGCTGCTCCACGTGGGAAGCAGTCTCCCCTTTCTGCGCCGTTGCCCAAACGAACTGAGAAAAAGTGTCTATGCAAACGTGCATGTACTGCCATCTGCCGAACTGCGGAACATGCGTGACGTCCATTTGCCACACCTGATTGGCCTCTGTCCCTCGTGGGTTGACCCCCCACGAGGGCCCCCCCGGTGCCCCTGCACAATGCTGGCAAGAGCGAACTATGCCTTGGGCTTGAGAGAGTGGCAAATTAAACTGTCTGGCGAGTGCTTTGGCATTTTGGTGAAAAAAGGCATGACTCTGAATTGGCGTAGTAAAAACACCCAAAACTGAACGTTGCTGAATTTCCTTTGCCGCCGCATCCGCTCTGCTATTGCCCGCGGAAATCGGACCCGGTAGGTCTTGATGACTTCGGATGTGGGCAATATAGAGCGGCTCCGTGCGGTTTCACAAATGAAATTGAGCAGTGAGAAACAGACTAAGCAAATTCTTGTCTATCGCGGGAGTAATGTATGCTCCCAGTAGACTGTGAAGCAAATTCCTAACGTACATGCTGTCCGTAATGATGTTTAAACGTTATTTGGCGAAGGTGCGCAAAGCAAGGTTCACCGCTGCCAACTCTGCCCGCTGCGCGGACTTTTGTGGAAGAGTTAGCAGCGTGCGCCAAGCTTGGCCCTCCTGCCAGGTCAAGACACCATATGTGCGACCACCATCAGTAAAAACTGTCCTGGCCCCCTGAAGCGGAACCAGCGAGAGCAATTCGAACAGGCTGACTGTCTGCGTTTGGAGTGAGACAAGTCTGGGGTCCTTTGGCAAGTGGTATGCCAAGCATCCGGTGAATCCCTCCAACGCAATTGGAAGCGAGTCACCGAGCTGCATTAATTGCTGAATTTGTTCCTTGGTGAACGGGACTACGATTTTGGCCAAATCATGCCCTGAAATGTCCCTAGCTCTCAGCCTTCCGCGGTAAACCACCGCGGAGACCAATTCTTGGGGAGGAACGATGTTTCGTGAAGAGGTGTTCGGAAGGTACACCCACTCCACGATACTCGCCCCTTTCTCGGCATCTACGCCGAGCGCTCCTGTAAACATAGATCCTGACCGTACGATGTACAAATTCAAGATCGGAGCATATGGCCCTGGGGTGATCCTATCTACCCATCATTGGCTGAGAACTTGGTTAACTTTCTCGAGAGCTAAACGCGCTTCTCGAGAAATTTTTATCCGGTCTGCCGGCTGCTTACCTAAAGTTAGCAGTGAGAAGAGCGGTTTTAGAAGATCCGTATCCAATCGGAAATACGGTCTGGCCCAATTGATGTTACCTAAAACTTGCTGCAACTCTACAAGGGTGACTGAGTCCTGTAAATTGATCTGAGGCAAAACTGGTGCGGCGAAAGAGCGGAGAAGCCGATGACCCAAGTATGAGAAGGGCTCGGTTCTCTGCACTTTCTCTGGGGCAATGAGTAAACCTTTGTCCCCCAGGCTGGCCTGGAGGTCAGAAAACATTTCGCTGCCGAGTTGCGGCATCGCGACCAAGATGTCGTCCATAAAGTGGCAAACTATGGCTTTAGGGTAAAGACTTCGGAACTTTGCCAGTGCGTTGTGAACATAAATTTGGCACAGGGTGGGCGAATTGAGCATGCCCTGTGGCAAAAATTTCCACGCATAACGCCTCGTGGGCTCACTGTGGTTCACAACCGGCACCGTAAAGGTGAACCTTTCCCGGTCCCTGGAGTCTAAGGGGATTGTATAAAAGCAATCCTTGAGATCTACGACTAGAATCTCCCACCCCTCGGGAATCATGTTCGGATTTGGGATGCCGCATTGAAGCGGACCCATTGGCTGTATGCACTTATTGATTTCTCTGATATCGTGGAGGAGTCGCCACTTCCCCGACTTCTTTTTTATGACAAAAATTGGCGAATTCCAAGGGCTTGTGGACCGTTCTATATGTCCTGCGTCTAGCTGTTCCTTAACTAGCTGCTTGAGGGCAACTAATTTCTCTCCCACTACCGGCCATTGTCCTACCCAAACCGGCGTATCGGTGAGCCATTTAAGTGGCAACGCCATTACCCAAAGGTAAGCGTAGCACCGTACTGCTGCAAGATGTCTCGCCCCCAAAGGTTGATGTGCACGTCAAGAATGTGCGGCCGAATTACCGCCGTGCCGTCAGCCCTTGGGATTGTGACTTCCACCCACTTTCGGCTCCTAAACGCTTCCTGGACGCCGCCTACCCCCCACACATCGGAGACCGGCACAATGGCCCACTCTCTTGGCCACTGGCTTCTGCTTATCACGCTCACATCCGCTCCGGTATCGAGTAACCCTGAGAACACTCTTTTGTTCAAAAATACCTCGATAACGGGGCGCTGCTTCCACTCAATGTTGGTCTCCACTGTCGCTAAGACCTGGTATCCTTGTACTGCCTCACTGGCACTCGAGCGGTCCTCTGACCGGGGCTCAGAGCTGTCACTGAGCCTTCCCTGGCTATCTGCTGGCGAGTGACAAGGAACCATGATCAGTTGCGCTAAGGTGTCTCCCTTGTGAATTGTTTGGGGCAAATGAGTCCAAAGCTGAACTTGGAGAACGCCTGAAAAATTCGAGTCAACGACTCCTGGAATTATGAAGATTCCGCGTGCTCCAGCTACACTGCGGGGCAAAACTAAACCTATAAAGCCCTTGGGCAGTGGACCCATGTACTGGGAGTCCACTAGATAGACCGTGCCTGGCAGGTCGCATGTAACGTCCGCCTGACAAGTCAAGTCTAACCCTGTACTACCCTTGGGGCTGGCCTGTGCCCTCGCAATGTCTGGAGTGTGACCGGGATTTAGTCTAGCTCTGGTGAGCTTTGGGTAAGGGGAGTCCCTGTTTGGACCGGGGCCAGAGACATGCCCGCGTTCCGGTTTCCCGAATTCGGACAGTCTCGAGCCCAATTGTAGCCTCTTTTGCACTTTGGACATGGGGTGTTTGGAGCCTTGGGACGGCCGGACTTTTGTCCACCTCCCTTGGATCGGCACTCCCTAGCGAAGTGACCAACCTTGCCACAACTGTGACATGCTCCTTGGGTCTTTCCTTTTGGTCTCTTACCCCCTTGCACCGCTGCCGCTAGCAATCCCATCTTGTAAGATTCGGTGCCAACGTCGGCGCAAGCTCTAATCATGTCCGTAAGGGTCAAATCAGGACGATTGCCTAGTGACTGCAAGATTTTACGGCAGTCTAGATTGGCATTGTCCTTGGCTAGCTTCATCATGAGCTCTTGCTGGGCCTGCTCATTTTCAATCTGCCTGCTAATGGCTTCTTCCAGGCGATTGATGAAGTCCATATAGGGTTCCTGGGCTCCTTGCTTGATAGCGGTGTAATTTTTAGCCGCTTTGCCAGTTGCTGGGACTTTGAAAAAAGCCCTAAAGGCGGCCTCAGCCGACATCTGGAGAGTGGCTAGAGGCAAGTTGATCTGGGCATCGATGGGCTCGAAGGCACCCGAACCATATAACTGGTCAGGAAGTACTGTGCCTCCCATCCTGGCAGCCCTTGTCTGCGCCTCTAGGCGAAACTCGCTGTCCCAAATTAAATACTGGCTAGGGGTGAGCATCATCCGCATGATGGCTTCCCAGTCATGGGGAATCCACATGGTGTTCTCGCACACTTGCTGAAGCGTGCCCCTCGTAAAACGACTTTGGAGCCCTGTCTCGGAAATGGCTTTCCGTATAGCCATGAGAAGCTTATAAGTGACTGGGGAATGTACTATCTGCTGGGCGCCTGTAAGCGCGTCCATCTCCATGCGGATGGGACATATCTGGCTGAGCTCTGCTAGCTCCTCTACTGGTAATTCCCCCTTCCTGAGTTCTTCCTCTACTGTGCGCTGAAGGGCACTTTTGGTAGCTAGGGAACCTGTTGCTCTCTGAGAAGCGCCTGCGCTCCTCATTCCTTGCATTCTGCCGGTGACGTCTGCAGCTGTCACCGAGGGAAAGCTCCCTACGCTACTCTGCCTAAATTGGAGTGACGGATACGGCGCCGTTGGTTCGGCTGGCGCATCTGGCAGACTTGGGGGTTCTTTGGCCTCTACCCGGACTGGCTCTATCTCCGCCAAGAGCTTCCTACACTTTCTCCATGTGCGAATTACGCCTCCTGGAGCTTTCGGGGGTTGCTGAATGCAGTCTCCTATCTGATCCCAGAGCTCAAGGGTCAACGTACCTACTTCTGGGTAAAGCAGGCAGTGTTCCCCTAGGTACACCAAAAGTCTCGCTAGCTCCCCGCTGTGAAAACGCAAATTAAATATTCTGGCCAGGATGTTGAACTCCTCTACACGAGTTCTTTGGCTAGCGGATGGACGCTGTCGCTGAGGACAGGTCCCCATATTACCTGCGATTGGGTCCTCGGAAGATTCCTCCTCGGGACGAGTCGACGCGTCTTTGGCAGGCAACAGGTTCTGGCGACGACGCTTCTGGGTAGAGCTCGGAGCGTGGACTGCGGCCACGGGCCCTCGGTGGCCACTGCGCTGTCAGGGGCTCACAGCTTCCCTGAGCGGAACGCGTTTTTCCCTTTGGCGCAAGCCGCCGCGAAAGTCGGGAGCAAGCTGTAGGATGCCTCTTTGGGCTGCCTCACCGCAGGCCGTCCCTCCGATCGGCTGGCTGCCGGCCGGAGTGCCGCGCTGTCCTCCGGGATGATTCGGACACGGTTCAAGCGCAGAACCGGACCGTGTGATCGCTACTCTGAGGAAGACCGCTCGGGGGTCACTTACTCACGAGTAGATCACGCTCGGGGTCACCAGGTGTAGGAATCGGGGCCGCTGAGGGCCATAGGTCCCGGAGGAGACTGATCGAAGAACAATACAAGGCAGCATGGAGGAGGATAAGATCAGTGGTTTATTGAGGAAAAGGCATAACCATTTATAGATCAGAAGGCAGGGTAGAAAAAACCGTCACCCAACAGTCAATCACATCACCTATTTACTCAGGTTAATTGGGAATCTCTCGGGGGGAAGTTAATTAGTGCGGACAAACACTGGCTGGGACAACACCATTGTTTTGGGCTTAGACTAAGGCAATCATGACTCCTGTTTGCTTCTGGGATGAGACTGAGACTCGGAGATGAGGGATTACTCTAATAGGTAACATATTCGCTTTCTCAGCAGGTCTGCTGGTCAGGTCAGGTAATTGGGTGAATCAAACCCTATCATCTATCCACCCCCCTTAATTTCTCTCTACTGGCAAGGGCCAGGGGCCAGGAGCGTGCTCGCTAGGTTTAACCTCTGCCAGAGGCCATGCGTGCCAACTGGGCACGCGGATCCACAGCATTCAGCAAGGGGTTGGACTCAATGGCCTCATAGGCCTCTTCTAATTCAAGTATTCTATAATTCTATAATAATAATTATGTGTTGTCAAGTCATTTTTGTCTTATAATACAATACTCAGAAGTGGTTTATTATTCCCATCTTCTGGGGTGGCCCTGGGACTGTGCAGCATGCCCAAAGCCAGAGAGGCTAACTGTTCTCTTTACAGGCACAGTGGGGAATTGACCGCTCAGTCTCTGGCTCTGCAGCCAAATGCTTTATTTATTGAGTTCTCAATTGACAGCAAAAATTATATGCTGTCAAGTTGATTCTGATTTATAAAGACTCTAGGGCTTTTCATGAAGTACTTGGAAGTGGCCAAGTCCCTTCTTCTGGAGGCACATTGGGCCTGTGCAGCTTGCCTCCTACATAGTCAACAGTATAGTTTTTCATAAATGATGTAGAGCAGAGTTTCTCAACCTTGGGCCCCCAGATGTTCTTTGACTTCAGTTTCCAGAAGCCCTGATCAGCAGATGTGCTGTCTTGGGCTTCTGGTAATTGAAGACCAAGAACACCGAGAAGCCTCTCCCCAAAAAAGGTTGAGAAACCCTGCTGTAGAGAATAACACAAATAAACACATGCACCCTCTTGTCTTCATAGATGGTAACAGAAGAAGTAGAACTTGCAAACCTCACTACAGCTCCCCCCCCCCGAATCTACCAGTAGTGAAAAGGATTCTGATGGGAGGTGAAGTTCAAAAAAGCAATTTCCTCCAAGCTCCAATAAGAAGCTGTGTTATCCAAAATCAAAGCAGAGGTCCATCTACATTTGTATTGACTAAGCTAGGGGTGGCCCACCAGATGTTGGATCCCATTTCCCATTAGTTCTCGCTTCATAGCCAATGGTTTGAGATTAAAAGACTTGCGGTCCAACATCATCCGCTGGGCTGCTCCTTGCCCTGCCTACATCTGCACTGAATCACACAGTTCAGAGAGGAAGATTTCCTCATCCTGTTTACAGATGGGCAGGGAATGAACCAGGAGATGTGTTGTATAGTAAGCACATGCACTGACACACACTTCCATTCCTTCCCCAAATACAGTAAGCCCTGCTTCCCCTGTTTTAACACACATTTTGGCAAAACCACAGTCACTGTAGCCACAATCTCTTTGCACAACCGACCCTATGAAACAAAGACCTCTCCATTGTTAAAACTAAAAACAAGTAAATCTGTGATAGAATAATGGCATAATTATGCATCCCATTTTGCATTTTAGCTATCCTTGATAGTGTGGACCCACATGTATAGGTGTGTCTTTTCCAAAATGGGTTTGGTTTGGCTTGATTCCTCTGAGTGGGTGAGAAGAGGCTCATTCAGCACTTGTGTCATAGAAAAGTGTAAATTCTAGCCAGCTGCTTTCTTTTCTTCATGCAGCGCGACTCACAAAGGCGAAGCACAGGATTATCTGGTGTAACTGATTATATAGGACACTTTGCCTATTAAATGCGGCATAGGAAAGGACAGAGCGCTCCAAATTATAAAAAGCTGTTTTTCAGATTTTTAAGGAGGAAAAAAGCAACAAGGTTTTGTAAAATGAGAAACTGAAGCTTAAGGTTTGGTTTTAAATGGTGTCTTGCAAAACTACTGCTTGCATGCGCAAGTAATGAGAAAATAATACTAATAATAATCTTGTGTCAAAAATTATTCTGGGTCGAAAGGATTATTTTTTCCAGAAGAAACTCCACTCAGGGAATGCCCAAGTGAGTCTCTTTTTATGTCCACAAGAGCTGGGACAGAGACAGGTGCTCAATCCATCATGCTGTACCCAGGTCTCGAACAGCTGACTTCCCAGCCTTCTAGCTAACAAGGCAAGTTTTTAAACCGCTGAGCCACTGCATCTCCTAAAAATTTCTGAAAATGTCAGACAACTTGAGGTATGTCTGTGTAGGTATATAGTCCCTCTGCTGTGCCCATTTTCTGCAGCCACTACTTGCAGGGAAGCCATTTCTCCACAGTAAAGTGCCTTAGCTGAAGAATGACACAATGCTTACACATTTGCATCATCAAGAGAGTGTGTTGTTCCCCTCCATGCACACACACACACACTTCTAACAAATCAACCCAGTCAACATTTGGAAGCTCTTTGCTGCTCTCATTTTGTTCTGTAGTTTTCATGCATGCCCTGCGTGAGAACTTGATTGTAATCTTATTATGCTTTGAAACGTGTATCCAAGGACTTGCAGCTGGGGCCTAGCCTGACCCCTGCCTCCAGGTCAGCAATTGTCCACACCTAGACAGGCTGCAAAACATATGCAAGTAAACATCGAAAACAATCCTCCGGCCCTTCTTTCCCAAGTTAGGACTGCCAGTCCATTTTAACAGCATGTTTAGACATGCTCTGTACTTCATCGTGACTGAAAGAGTGACCTCATTATGTGAGAAAGAAAAATGGTTTTAGAAATTTGCTGAGTGTTAAAAACTAAGCAAATCTGCTGTTGTCTCAGTATTTTTGCTAAACAACATTTTGATGTGATTTTATTCGTCATAATTATATTATGTTAATATTTATGTGGGGTACTGCAGTGGCTCAAGTCACTAAGACGCTGACTGGGAAGCGGAAGGTCAGCAGTTCGATTCCCGAGTACTGCAGGACGGAAATGAGCTCCCGTCTTCGTCCCAGCTCCTGCCAACCTAGCAGTTCGAAAGCAAGAAATTGCAAGTAGATAAATAGGGACCACTTCGGTGGGAAGGTAACAGCGTTCCGTGCGCTCCGGTGTCTAGTCATGCCTGCCACATGACCACGGAAACATCTGCAGAAGCAGACAGCGCTGGCTCTTCGGCTTAGAAACAGAGATGAGCACTGCACCCTAGAGTCGGATACGACTGGCTTTCGAGCAAGGGAAACCTTTACCTTTACTAATATTTATGTGTAATGTGTTTGTTGTTACTATGTAGTAGCTGTTATTTTTAATTGGCTTTGTTTAAATAGAATGGAAATAGCAATCTCTGAGGCTGATTCCATAACTTTGTACTATCACAGAGTAAATTGTGAAATAATGGCTAACTCAGGCATGAAGAGATACTTGTGAAAGGGCAAAAGAAGAAGAAAGTTTTTTAAAAAAACTACAAATGGTGAAACCTTAGTGCCAGTACTATTATTCCAAGTCACCCTTGCTCGGAAGCCAGTCGTATCCGTCTCTAGGGTTCAGTGCTCATCTCTGGTTTCAGCCGAAGAGCCAGTGCTGTCTGCGTTTGCAGATGTTTCCGTGGACATGTGGCAGGCATGCCTAGACACCAAAGTGGAAGTGCATGGAACTTGCACTTATTTACTTTCCCTGCAAAGTATTTATCTACTTGCAATTTCTTGCTTTCAAACTGCTAGGTTGGCAGGAGCTGAGACAGAGATTGGCGCTCATTTCGTCATGCAGTACTCGGGTTTTGAACTGCTGACCTTCCACCTCCCAGTCAGCGTCTTAACCACTTGAGCCACTACAGAGGAAAGGTGCCTGAGGCATCTCTGTTGGAAGCTTGTTTCAGAGGGATGGGGCCATGACCAAAATCACAGGTCCTGAGGTTCACTCTTTTGCCTCATTAAGTGTCACTTCTGGGAGGAACGAGTGGGATGCGTAGCTGTTTTATGGATGGGGGGGGGAGATATAGAGGAGTGTCAAGGACCTAAAATGTTAAAAGCTTGATAAATTATGACCAGCACCTTGAATTGGGCATGGAAGATAACAGGAAGCCAATGAAAGTGTGCCAAGATTGGATAGACATGTTCATATCTGCTGGTACCAGTGATCAATCTGGTCACTGCATTTTGGACTACAAAAGCAGACCTATGTTGAGAAGATTACAGTAGTCTATTCTGGAGATTACCAACACATGAGCCACTGTTATTAAGCATTTCTTCTACAGCTGGGAAATCAGGAGAAGACAAGGACTGATGGGAGTTGCAATCCATTTACTGCAGGGGTGGTGGTAAATTGCCTACTTGTGTTTGAAGAAATTTGAGATAACCCTATATTAGTTTCTCCAGGCTATTCTCTTAATAACACTGCATGGATTGCTGAGAGGAAAAGGAAGAATTAAGGTTCATTGCCAAGCAAGGATTTGACCTTGACTGTTTAGGTTTCAGTATAACTCTCTGCAAATTAATATTATTCAAATTGCAAGCGGTGATTTTATAGAGTGTAGGAATCGGGGCCGCTGAGGGCCGTAGGTCCCGGAGGAGACTGATCAAAGAACGATACGAGGCAGCATGGAGGAGGATAAGATCAGTGGTTTATTGAGGAAAAGGCATAACCATTTATAGATCAGAAGGCAAGGTAGAAAAAACCATCACCCGACAGTAAATCACATCACCTATTTACTCAGGTTAATTGGGAATCTTTCTTGGGGAAGTTAATTAGTGCGGGCAAACATTGACTGGGAAAACACCATTGTTTTGGGCTTAGGAGCTGGGTAAATATGGCCACTATTTGCGCCAGAGATTTACGCTAAGCTCGGAGATGAATGTTTGCCTAATTATGTTACAGGAGTTAGCGATCTGCTTACTTGGCAGAGTTTTAGGTCAGGTCAAGGAATTGGGTGAATCAAACCCTATAATTTATCCACCCCCTTAATTTGGGTGCTCGCAGAGCCCACTGGCCAGGGAGCCTTTCTCCCGAAGTGGTCTCTGGCGGGCCGTTCCGTGCCCATGGGGGCACGGGGAATCCACATCTCCCCTTTTAATTTTTCTTAAGAGCCTGACCGGCAACTCTGCGCAGGAGCGGTATCAGCTGCTGAGCGGGAATGACGTCTCGGGGTTTCCTTCTGGGGCGGCACCTTGAGATCAGCGAGGGAATACATTGCGCAAAGCAGCAGATTGCTATGCCTAGTATAATCACCCCCACAACCACCTTGAGTACCGTTTGGAGCCACCCCCAGGGGATCCATGACCACATCCAGTTCCACAAGGAACTCCACCAAGCTCCCCATGCAGAACCCTCTGTGATGCCCTGGACTATGGTGTGGAGATCAGTGAGCTGACTCTGTACTTTGCGGGAGTTGTCAGTAAGGTTGAAACAGCACATACCATGAAAGGATTCGCAACCCAGGTGATGCAACAATAAGAGGTAGTCGATAGCCGCTCGATTGTCAAGAATGGCATGGCGAAGCTCTGCCTGCTCTTGATTAAGGAGCGCTATCGCTGAGGAGGTATGGTTGATGGCTTTTGCTAGACCGCAAGCCAAGCGACCAATCCTCTTTGCGTTGCCGACGGCTAAGCCTGGCACGCCAAAGATGCTGACTGCCAAAGAGAGATATTCGGCAGGGCTCATTACTCTAAAGCTGCTCTCACATGAGCTGTCTAACTGGGTGGTGCGAGTGTGCCGTATGAGTGAGGGAACATTCAAAACATTTGTAACATTTGTGCTTGGGGTGACCATATCCTTGGTAGGGAGTAACAATGTCAAACGACTGATACAGCATATAGAGTCTGAAACATTAGCAGGAATGTAGTTCCACGTATACTGGTTGCATGTGAAGAACCAACCAGATGGCAGGGTAACATGAGCATACATGGTGCCAAGTGGTACCGGGTTATTGCAAGTCCAATTGCCACTGCCAACGTTGAGGCAGTGGCACCGGGTACGGCCAGCTGAGGCGCAGCCGTACATTCGTCCACAGGTAGAGTTCGGGCTGACCGCCACCCGAGGAGTGTGGAGGGTGGCTGCATCAGCCGGCAAAGTCATGGTCAGCCGCATCTCCCAGCGGGCATACTCTGAAGAAGCCGCTGGAATGTATGGGCTGAAAAGTCTTTTCACAAGCCAGTCCCCATCCCTGGGGTGCGCGCCTGGAGAATGGCACACAGGGATGAGGCAGGTGCTGAGGATCGAGGCAGAACCAAGGTCCTGCCTGAGGCAAAAATCGGACTGGTTGACGAGACCCGCCAACCTCTCCCAAATATTGTACTGCATCCGGGCAGAGAGGTCTCCGCCGGGCAGCAGATCGTTGGCCTCCAACGAGGCGGCCTGAGCGCCTCCCCCCAAAAGCAGGGAAAGGGTCAAGATGATGGTGAGCGCCAGGGTGTTGGCATGAATCTGGGCGAAAACTGCAGCTGTGAGGTTCTCCGGCGTTGGCTCCTTCCTTTCGCGCCGGACGGTGTCCTCGGCCTCACGACAAAGGATCTTGACCATCCCCCAGGTGATCTTGGGTGCTGTCGTCGGTGGCCGTCTCTTCCGATGGGTCCTCTCAGTCAGAGTGAGGTCCTCCATCTCCGGGATCAGACTCTGGTCGGTCTGGGTCCACGCCATGTGGTTCCAAGTAAGGCTTGACACACCGAGCTGGAGTCCAAACGACACCTGTAGGAGACATAACTGCAGCATACCCTCGCCCCCAGGTTACGAGTGGCGCCGGGCCCCTCCAAGAAGGGTCCGGTGGCACCCGGTATCGAACCATCGGTCGCGGGAGAGCTTCCGAACGGCGGAAGTGCTTCTCCTGCGGCGTACAATCCGAAAAAACATTAAGGTGATTGTAAGTGAACAATACCTTATTCAGGCAATGCTGTGCCTGGCCCTGTGACTTGGGGAGGGCTGGTGGCTCCCCCCTTTCTGTTTGTTTGTCAATATAGGACTTGAGCGTCCGATTGACCCGTTCCACAATCGCTTGCCCCTGCAGATTGTAAGGAACGCCAAAAGTATGCTTAATATCCCAAGTGGCCATGAAGGCGGCCAGCTGCCTAGAGCTGTAGGACGGGGCGTTATCGGTTTTAACGTGCTGAGGTTTGCCCATGGCTGCAATGCAGGAAAGGAGGTGTTGCTCCACGAGGGAAGCAGTCTCCCCTTTCTGCGCCATTGCCCAAACGAACTGAGAAAAAGTGTCTATGCAAGCGTGCATGTACTGCCATCTGCCAAACTGCGGAACATGCGTGACATCCATCTGCCACACCTGGTTAGCCTCTGTCCCTCGTGGGTTGACCCCCCACGAGGCCCCCCCCCCCGGTGCCCCTGCACAATGCTGGCAAGAGCGAACTATGCCTTGGGCTTGAGAAAGTGGCAAATTGAACTGTCTGGCAAGTGCCTTGGCATTTTGGTGAAAGAAAGCATGACTCTGGATGGGAGTAGTAAAAACACCCAAAACTGAACGTTGCTGAATTTCCTTTGCCGCCGCATCCGCTCTGCTATTGCCCACGGAAATCGGACCCGGTAGGTCTTGATGACTTCGGATGTGGGCAATATAGAGCGGCTCCGTGCGGTTTCGCAAATGAAATTGAGCAGTGAGAAACAGGCTAAGCAAATTTTTGTCTATCGCGGGAGTGATGTAGGCTCCCGGTAGACTGTGAAGCAAATTCCTAACATACATACTGTCAGTAATGATGTTTAAACGTTCTTTGGCGAAGGTGCGCAAGGCAAGGTTCACCGCTGCCAACTCTGCCCGCTGCGCGGACTTTTGTGGAAGAGTTAGCAGCGTGCGCCAAGCTTGGCCCTCCTGCCAAGTCAAGATACCATATGTGCGACCGCCATCAGTAAAAACTGTCCTGGCCCCCTGAAGTGGAACCAGCGAGAGCAATTCAAACAAGCTGACTGTCTGCGTTTGGAGTGAGACAAGTCTGGGGTCCTTTGGCAAGTGGTATGCCAAGCTCCCGGTGAATCCTTCCAACGCTATTGGAAGCGAGTCACCGAGCTGCATTAATTGCTGGATTTGTTCCTTGGTGAACGGGACTACGATTTTGGCCAAATCGTGCCCTGAAATGTCCCTAGCTCTCAGCCTTCCGCGGTAAACCACCGCGGAGACCAATTCTTGGGGAGGAACGATGTTTCGTGAAGAGGTGTTCGGAAGGTACACCCACTCCACGATACTCGCCCCTTTCTCGGCATCTACGCCGAGTGCTCCAGTGAACATGGATCCTGACCGTACTATGTACAAATTCAGGATCGGAGCATGTGGCCCTGGGGTGATCCTATCTACCCATCGCTGGCTGAGAACTTGGTTGACCTTCTCGATAGCCAAGCGTGCGTCTCGAGAAATCTTTATCCGGTCTGCTGGCTGCTTACCTAAAGTTAGCAGCGAGAAGAGCGGTTTCAAAAGATCCGTATCCAATCGGAAATACGGTCTGGCCCAATTGATGTTACCTAAAACTTGCTGCAACTCTACAAGGGTGACTGAGTCCTGTAAATTGATCTGAGGCAAAACTGGTGCTGCGAAAGAGCGGAGAAGCCGATGACCCAAGTATGAGAAGGGCTCGGTTCTCTGCATTTTCTCTGGGGCAATGAGTAAACCTTTGTCCCCCAGGCTGGCCTGGAGGTCAGAAAACATTTCGCTGCCGAGTTGCGGCATCGCGACCAAGATGTCATCCATAAAATGGCAAACTATGGCTCTAGGGTAAAGGCTTCGGAACTTTGCCAGTGCGTTGTGAACATAATTTTGGCACAGGGTGGGCGAATTGAGCATGCCCTGTGGCAAAAATTTCCACGCGTAACGCTGCGTGGGCTCGCTGTGGTTCACAACCGGCACCGTAAAGGCGAACCTTTCCCGGTCCCGGAGGTCTAAGGGGATTGTATAAAAGCAATCCTTGAGATCTACGACTAGAATCTCCCACCCCTGAGTCGGGTTCTGCCTGAGTGGGCGGCATATATAAATATGACTATAAATAAATAAATAAAATCATGTTAGGATTTGGGATGCCGCATTGAAGCGGACCCATTGGCTCTATGCATTTATTGATCTCTCTGAGATCGTGGAGGAGTCGCCACTTCCCCGACTTTTTCTTTATGACAAAAACTGGCGAATTCCAAGGACTCGTGGACCGTTCTATATGTCCTGCGTCTAGCTGTTCTTTAACTAGCTGCTTGAGGGCGACTAACTTCTCTCCCACTACCGGCCATTGTTCTACCCAGACCGGCGTATCGGTGAGCCACTTAAGTGGCAACGCCATTACCCAAAGGTAAGCATAGCACCGTACTGCTGTAAGATGTCTCGCCCCCAAAGGTTGATGTGCACGTCAAGAATGTGCGGCCGAATTACCGCCGTGCCGTCAGCCTTTGGGATTGTGACTTCCACCCACTCTCGGCTCCTAAACGCTTCCTGGACGCCGCCTACCCCCCACACATCGGAGACCGGCTCAATGGCCCACTCTCGTGGCCACTGGCCTCTGCTTATCACGCTCACATCAGCTCCGGTATCGAGTAACCCTGAGAACGCTCTTTTGTTCAAAAATACCTCGATAACGGGGCGCTGCTTCCACTCAATGTTGGTCTCCACTGTCGCTAAGACCTGGTATCCTTGTACTGCCTCACTGGCGCTCGAGCGGTCCTCTGACCGGGACTCGGAGCTGTCACTGAGCCTTCCCTGGCTATCTGCTGGCGAGTGACAAGGGAACCATGATCAGTTGCGCTAAGGTGTCTCCCTTGTGAATAGTTTGGGGCAGGTGAGTCCAAAGCTGAACTTGGAGAACGCCTGAAAAATTCGAGTCAATGACTCCTGGAATTATGAAAATTCTGCGTGCTCCAGCTACACTGCGGGGCAAAACTAAACCTATAAAGCCCTTGGGCAGTGGACCCATGTACTGGGAGTCCACTAGATAGACCGTGCCTGGCAGGTCACATGTAACGTCCGCCTGACAAGTCAAGTCTAACCCCGTACTACCCTTGGGGCTGGCCTGTGCCCTCGCAATGTCTGGCGTGTGACCGGGATTTAGTCTAGCTCTGGTGAGCTTTGGGTGAGGGGAGTCCCTGTTTGGACCGGGGCCAGAGACATGCCCGCGTTCCGGTTTCCCAAATTCGGGCAGTCTCGAGCCCAATGGTAGCCTCTTTTGCACTTCGGACATGGGGTGTTTGGAGCCTTGGGACGGCCGGACTTTTGCCCGCCTCCCTTGGATCGGCACTCCCTAGCGAAGTGACCAACCCTGCCACAATTGTGACATGCTCCTTGGGTCTTTCCTTTTGGTCTCTTACCCCCTTGCACCGCTGCCGCTAGCAAACCCATCTTATAGGATTCTGTGCCAACGTCGGCGCAAGCTCTAATCATGTCCGTAAGGGTCAAATCAGGACGATTGCCCAGGGACTGCAAGATTGTACGGCAGTCTAAATTGGCATTGTCCTTGGCTAACTTCATCATGAGCTCTTGTTGGGCCTGCTCATTATCAATCTGCCTGCTAATGGCTTCTTCCAGGCGATTGATGAAGTCCATATAGGGTTCCTGGGCTCCTTGCTTGATAGCGGTGTAATTTTTAGCCGCTTTGCCAGTTGCTGGGACTTTGAAAAACGCCCTAAAGGCGGCCTCGGCCGACATCTGGAGAGTGGCGAGTGGCAAGTTGATCTGGGCATCGATGGATTCGAAGGCACCTGAACCATATAACTGGTCAGGAAGTACTGCGCCTCCCATCCTGGCAGCCCTTGTCTGCGCCTCAAGGCGAAACTCGCTGTCCCAAATTAAATACTGGCTAGGGGTGAGCATCATCCGCATGACGGCTTTCCAGTCATGGGGAATCCACATGGTGTTCTCGCACACTTGCTGAAGCGTGCCCCTAGTAAAGCGACTTTGGAGCCCTGTTTCTGAAATGGCTTTCCGTATAGCCATGAGAAGCTTATACGGGACTGGGGAGTGAACTATCTGCTGGGCGCCCGTAAGCGCGTCCATCTCCATGCGGATGGGACATATCTGACTGAACTCTGCTAGCTCCTCTACTGGCAATTCCCCCTTCCTGAGTTCTTCCTCTACTGTGCGCTGAAGGGCACTTTTGGTAGCTAGGGAACCCGTTGCTGTCTGAGAAGCGGCTGCACTCCTCATTCCTTGCATTCCGTCGGTGACGTCTGCAGCTGTCACCGAGGGAGAGCTCCCTACACTACTCTGCCTAAATTGGAGTGACGGATAGAGCGCCGTAGGCGCCGTTGGTTCGGCTGGCGCATCTGGCAGATTTGGGGGTTCTTTGGCCTCTACCCGGACTGGCTCTATCTCCGCCAAGAGCTTCCTACATTTTCTCCATGTGCGAATTATGCCTCCTGGAGCTTTCGGGGGTTGCTGAATGCAGTCTCCTATCTGATCCCAGAGCTCAAGGGTTAACGTACCTACTTCTGGGTAAAGCAGGCAGTGTTCCCCTAGGTACACCAAAAGTCTCGCTAGCTCTCCGCTGTGAAAACGCACCTTAAATACCCTGGCCAGGATTCTGAACTCTCCCTCACGAGTTCTTTGGCTAGCGGATGGACGCTGTCATTGAGGACAGGTCCCCATATTACCTGCGATTGGGTCCTCGGAAGTTTCCTCCTCGGGACGAGTCGACGCGTCTGTGGCAGGCAATAGGTTCTGGCGACGACGCTTCTGGGTAGAGCTCGGAGCATGGACTGCGGCCACGGGCCCTCGGTGGCCACTGCGCTGTCAGGGGCTCACAGCTGCCCTGAGCGGAACGCGTTTTTCTCTTTGGCGCAAGCCGCCGCGAAAGTCGGGAGCAAGCTGTAGGATGCCTCTTTGGACTGCCTCACCGCAGGCCGTCCCTCCGATCGGCTGGCTGCCGGACGGAGTGCCGCGCTGTCCTCCGGGATGATTCGGACACGGTTCAAGCGCAGAACCGGACCGTGTGATCGCTACTCTGAGGAAGACCGCTCGGGGGTCGCTTACTCACGAGTAGATCACGTCGGGGTCACCAGGTGTAGGAATCGGGGCCGCTGAGGGCCGTAGGTCCCGGAGGAGACTGATCAAAGAACGATGCGAGGCAGCATGGAGGAGGATAAGATCAGTGGTTTATTGAGGAAAAGGCATAACCATTTATAGATCAGAAGGCAAGGTAGAAAAAACCATCACCCGACAGTAAATCACATCACCTATTTACTCAGGTTAATTGGGAATCTTTCTTGGGGAAGTTAATTAGTGCGGGCAAACATTGACTGGGAAAACACCATTGTTTTGGGCTTAGGAGCTGGGTAAATATGGCCACTATTTGCGCCAGAGATTTACGCTAAGCTCGGAGATGAATGTTTGCCTAATTATGTTACAGGAGTTAGCGATCTGCTTA
Organism: Bradypodion pumilum; assembly: GCA_035047305.1. NCBI lineage: Eukaryota > Metazoa > Chordata > Lepidosauria > Squamata > Chamaeleonidae > Bradypodion > Bradypodion pumilum. The sequence goes on along the minus strand of JAWDJD010000004.1, from coordinate 266,641,787 downwards.
CTTGGCAGAGTCTTAGGTCAGGTGAAGGAATTGGGTGAATCAAACCCTATAATTTATCCACCCCCCTTAATTTGGGTGCTCGCAGAGCCCACGGGCCAGGGAGCCTTTCTCCCGAAGTGGTCTCTGGCGGGCCGTTCCGTGCCCATGGGGGCACGGGGAATCCACAATAGAGGAGTATCAACTTAGCATCAGGATTTGTTTTGCTTTAAATTGTTGCAATTAAAGTTTATCAAAATGTATGATGTGCGTTTTAATGGGCTCATTCAAGATCTAGTTCTGTGTTTATTATAATGCTGTGTTTAACATATGTTTAATCTTTTCCAGGATTTGTTACAGTCTGCGTCTCACTGCAAAATAAATACAAATACACACGTGTCTCTGCATCCACAACTATTGAAAAGAGATTTTTAAAATCTTTATTACATTTGATCACATCCTTGAAATTACAAGGGGATACAAATAGATGTTGTTATTGTTCATAGAAAATTGCTGGTAATACATGCTTCCTTAACAAGAGGAAACAGACATGCTTTGCTGCTAAGAGGAACTGCCAGAATGTGGCTGGGGAAAATTAATATACTGTATCATATATACTATGCTATAGTATAATATTATAGTGTTGGATCTTTGCCACGAAGCGGGTTGCGCAAGCTGGATCGGGGCCGCGAAGTGGCCGGTGGGTCCCGGAGGAGACTGGTCAAGCAAGGACACACGAGGCAAGATGGAGCGAAGACCAGTGTTTAATGATCATGAATCAGAAGCATTTATGCGGTTCTGGCCGCGTGCATATGCATAGCAATACAGCACAAAACCTGACTTCACACATCATGTTTACACAAGTTAATTGGGGAAGTCTACACAGGGGAAGTTCATTAACTAACTTAATTAACTACAGGGGAAATACATTGTTCCACGTTATCGGGAGTAAACAAGTGGCCAACATTGACTCTAGGGCTTTAAGGAATCCGCAGCCACGAGATTACCTATTGCATGCCTAGCGTGTTAGCTCTCCATTGTCCGAACTGCCTGTCAGATCAGCTATTAATGAATTAAACTCTATCTAATATTCCGCTCCCCCAATTTCTGTCCCCTCAGGAACCCGTGGCAGCGAGGTGATCTTCATCACCGGGGTTCTGTCAGGGACAGTATACCAATTGCGCTCGCGGAACCCACATTATAGTATAATTAAGGTGCTGCAGTGGCTCAGTGATGAAGAAGCTCACCTTGTTAGCTGGAAGTCCGACAAGTTGGCAGCTCAAGGCCCAGGTACTGCATGATGGAATGAGCACCCATCTCTGTCCCACCTCCTGCCAAACTAGCAGTTCGAAAGCAAGAAATTGCAAGTCGATAAATAGGGACTACTTTGGTAGGGAAAGATCTTGAGGATATGAAAGGAGCCTCATTTGGGAGTCCCCTGAGCAGAGTTTCTCCAGCAAAAATCCTTTCAACCCAGAATAATTTCTGACACAAAATTATTATTATAATATAATTATATTATAATATATACTATATTATAATATTAGTACTGCTCTATAATATTTTTTTTCCTGTGGCATCACAGTACAGTGTGTAATGAGTTGACACTGCATTACAAATGAGTTGGAAATGCACACTGTCCTCCACCCTCTGAATACTGTAATGGAAAATGGTGGAAACTGTTTTTGAAACTGAAATCTTTTAAAAACATGATTGGTTCTTACAGAAGGGAAACAACCACTTTGCTGAATAGTTTCACAAAACAAAAATGTTCCTTCTCTCTCTCTCTTTCTTCCCCATTATCTGTTTGTAAGTGTAGATTTTATATCTAGGCAGAAGAGCTAGAAGCCTAAGTAAATCCTAAACATGTTTGATTGGATTGTCCATTTTCGTGTCAGAGATTACTCTGGGTTGAAAGGACTTTTGCAGAGGGTGCCCAAATGGGTGCAGGGACCGACGGGACCGTGGGGGAAGGAATTATCCTCTATACCAACCACCCAACAGAGGTCACCCTTTCACCTGCACCCCATACTTGGCCTGCCAGGTACTGGTCATTAGATTTCTCAAATTCAGAAAGTTAAATAAATTAATTTTGTTCTGCATCTTTAAAAAATACATGAACAGGATCCAGGTCTGTCTGTTCCATTATGCAGTTATCTCTCTTCCTAATGGAAAGAATGGCAATGCATTGCCACAAAAAAGGTGTAACCAAGTCTGGGGTGGCAGCCTGGCCACCATTTTGCTTTCTCTGCTATATGTCTAACTCAGTGTTTCCCAATCTTTCATTTTTGGACTTCAGTTCCCAGAAGCCTAAGTCAATTCCCCAAAGCTCTGATCAGCCAATGTACTGACTTAGACATCTGGGAATTGAAGTTCTCCCGTGGAGCTTAGGACCCAATTGGGAACCACTGCTCTAACTAGTGTCATACTTTAGCTCCAACAGCCGAACACAAAATGAAACCAAATACAATTTACAACATAAAATATTATTTGCTTATAAAATCCGACCCTAAAGAATTGCTAAATTTCTCAGTTCTGGGACTTCATCAATCTGTAATACACACCACAGGACATATTTACTGTGCATATATTGGCACTTTTTTGTAAACCTCCAGCTGCCAGGAACTTCACAGCTTCTGCCTTCTGTTAATTTTTAAGCATCAGTATGCCTTGTCTTTAGAAGTCCTATGCTAGAACATGAGTTATTGTGAACATTCAGCTCCCTGATCTGCCCAGGAAATCATACAAAATGCACCACCTCTCTTATGTGTCACAGTACAGAAATTATCATCCTATTATAGATCGATATTGCTACAGTGACTCACAGAATTGGCTAATGCTGACCTGGCAAGTGCCAAACTGGCAAGTGTTCAAAATGTATTCCAATTTGCTACCTATCAGTTATATTCCTAATTCCTTATACAAAAGCTAGCTATGACTTTATTATTATTATTATTATTATTATTATTATTATTATTATTATTATTATTATTATTATTATTATTATTATTATTATTATTATTATTATTATTATTATTATTATTATTATTATTATTATTATTATCGGCAGCGGCAGCATCATTGTTGCACTTATACCCCGCCTCTCTAGGGAGAATGAATCTACATGAGGTGGAATTATAATAAAAATAAGCTATAATAAAACCAACAGTAAACATGCCATAAAATTGGGCCAAAATACAGCAGATCCTAAGCCTCTGAACTGGGAAAGTATAAACTGGGCCCCAGTCTAAAAACCCTGGATAGGTAAAGCATAGTCTTTTTAAAGGACTGGAGCGAGGAAGCCTGGCGCAGCTCGAGTGGAATATCATTTCACAACATTGGTACCACCACCGAGAAGTCTCTTCTCCTCGTCCCAGCCCTCCTAGCCAATCTCAGGAATGGCACCCAAAGCTATGCCAATGAAGAGGAGTGAGTGATGTGGGCTACAGACTTGAGGGGAAGACATTCTGTGAGGTAAAAAGCTCCCAAGCCGTACAGGGCTTTAAAAGTTAACACAAACACTTTGTACCTGATGCAGAAAGACACGGGTAGCCAGTGCAGATCTGACAAGACTGGGGAGATATGATCAAATTTTCTCAAATTCATGATCAGCCTGACCGCTGCATTCTGGACTCACTGAAGTCTCTGCAGCGGGGACAGAGGAAGCCAGTGGTGGGATTCAGCAGGTTCACCCCAGTTCACCAGAACCGGTAGCAGAAATTCTGGCTGGCACCGCCCATCCAAGTTTTGAATTAACTCAGGGCTTTCCTCCTAGCCACACCCACCATACCACGCCCACAGAGTAGATAGTAAAAAAAATTCAATCCCACCACTGGGGAAAGCACCACATAGAGAGCATTACAGTAGTCAATACAGGAGACTACCAGTGATATGACTACTGCTGTGAGGGACTGCCTGTCCAAAAAGGGGCGCAGCTGGGCAATTTGGTGCAGCTGGGAAAAGGCGGCTTTACATATCGCAGCAACCTGTGACTCAAGGGTCAGATGGTGGTCTAATATGACCCCTAAGTTGCGCACTTGGTCCCTAGGAGAGAGAGTAATTTCTCTCCTCCCCCCCCCCAATCATTGGGAGCCGGTCTCCTAAATGGGCAGACTTGCCCCCCACAAACAGCATTTCTGACTTGTCTGGGCTCAGCTTCAGCTTGTTAGCTCTGGTCCATGCCATGACAGCAGCCAGGCAGTCATCTAGGCACCTGGTTGCCTCCACTGCAGAAGTTGTGAAGGAGAGATCGAGTTGGGTGTCATCTGCATATTGGTGACACCCCACTCCAAATCCCCGAATGAGCCCACCCAGTGGCTTAACGTAGATATTGAACAATAATGGGGAGATAATGGACCCCTGGGGAACATCCCATTGCAGGGTCCAGGAAGCTGACATAGACTCCCCAAGCTGAACTCTCTGGGGATGACCTCCCAGAAAGGAACAGAACCAGTGTAGAACCGTGCCTCTAACTCCCAACTCAGAAAGTCAACCCAGGAGAATACTGTAGTCGACAATATCGAAGGCCGCTGAGAGGTCTAAGGAGCATTAGAATGGACAAGGCTCCCCTATCAGCTTCACGAAATAGGTCACCCTGCAGCGTGACCAGGGCAGTTTCGGTGCCATGACAAGGCCTGAAGCCCGACTGGAATGGAATATTTGCTGCTGGCAGTGGCTTAGTGGCTAAGATGCTGACGTTGATGACTGGAAGGTAGTTAGGTCAGCAGTTTGAGACCCAAGTGCTGAATGATGGAGTGAGCTCCCATTGTTTGTCCCAGCTCTTGCCAACATAGCAATTCGAAAGCAAGAAATTACAAGTAGATAAAAAGGTACCAATTCAGTGGGAAGGTAAACACTCTGGTGTCTAGACATGCCTGCCACATGTCCACAGAAATGTCTGCAGATGCAGACATTGCTGGCTCTTTGGCTATAAACAGAGATGAACCCTAGATTCAGATATGATTGGCTTTCAAGCATGGGCGACCTTTACTAATGTTTTCTCCCTCTTTAAAGTGGCGTATATGTACCAGCATAGCTCAGTGATTTGGGCAGAATGGTTGCAAGTTCATTTCCCTCCGTGTACCCTCTGGGAGAAAAGCCAGTCTGTATAGCCATGGGCCATCTGCACAGTCCCAGGATGCTCCCAGAAGAAGGGCAGAGTAAACCACTTCTGTAAATTCTCCACTTCTGTAAACCTTGGAAAAGGTCACAATTGACTTGATGGCACACAATTATTTTTATTATTAAACATACTGAAGAGAGGGGGCGTGGCTAAGATGGCTGACGAGTAACATCTTGATCCGGACGCTCGCGCCTATCAAAGTGGTAATCAATGTGATTGAGCGAAATGGGAAAATTTTAAAGTGGTAATTTCTGTTGATAAGACTCCTGCTTGCCTTTCTGGAAAATTTTGGGAAGTTTTGAGGTTGGACGGTCGAAGTTCGGGAGGCTTTCTTGGGCGGGTGAGGCTTGCGACGGCAGTCACGGCTTTTCTGCCGAGGAGCCGAGAACGGGACCAGCGAGACAGCGGAGATTTGTGGAAGCACTGGAATTGGCAAGAAATTGTTTGGCAAGAAAACAATCACATGTAAGTGCATGAAAGGATATACGGAAAGTTAAAGTTTAAAGTTAGCTGGGGACTTTGCTTAGAAGAGCCTGGACTTTGAAATGGAAATGGGTGGAAGTAGATGAAACCAAGTGGTTGTTTCGTTAATGGCGGCGGTCCTGGAAAACGAAAGTGATCGTGTTTGGGTCTATGGTTTCCTTGCACCCCAGGAGAACCGTGGCGTGTTTTGGCGATAACAAAGTGGTTTAAGAAGTTCTTGTTTGGGCTTTAGTATTGGAAGGCTGCAGTGTGTTTTCCAGTTTAAAGCGTGTGGGAAAAGTTTGCCGTTCCACAGAAGAAGAAGGGGGGTTTTCACCCCGAAGTTAATGCAACCGCTGGAAAATGGCATTTTGATTTGTCCGCCTCAAGAGAAGGATTAATTGGTCTTCTTTTTGTTCCTTCACCGTGTGGATTACAAATATTATCTTTTTTTTTTGAGCACATTGCTTCTCACGTCTTTTTCCCTTCCTGCTTGGATTTTGGGCTTTTTTCCCCTTTCATTCTCCCCTCCCTTTTTTGGCGGCTTGGACTCAAACGAGAAGTTCTGGGTGACTGTTTCCTTGGAGCCTTTACTTTCGTGGTTTGGAAGACGATCAGTTGGACCGCTTGCCTTGGGGAAACGGATCTGATGCAGATTATTATTTTCTTTTTCTTCTTTCCTTTTCTGCTGTTTGTTGGGAGTACACTTCGGTTCCTTCGTTTTTTGTTTTTTTTGTGGATTATAGTATCTAACTCTTCGTTGGATTTCTTCCTCCATACAAGTTTCCGTCTTGGACTTGTGGTACCAGTGGTTGCAGTGTCACAGGTTCTGTCTGACTGACTAATTTCTACAACGTTCTGCAACATTGGACTCTTATATTGTGTATTACTATGGATAAAGGCACAAGAGGGAAAGCAAAAGAAGAAGAGCCAGTCGTGAAGTCTAAGAGGAAGGAAAATGCACCAATGGAAGACGTCCCTCAGTCTTCATCTCCGCCCCCAGAGCCCTATGATCAAACCCAAATTATGGTGGAAATTGGCAAACTGTTTCAGAAATTGGAGAAGAATGAGGAATCAAGGGTGAAAGATAGAAATGAAATGATGAAAAAGCAAGATAAGGTGGTATCATCTGTTGCAGATTTTTCAAAAAAGGTGGATTTAAGTCTGGAAAAAATAGAGGGAAATGTGAAATTGGTTCAAACTGAGGTAATTGCCATAAAAAAGGAAATAAAAGGGACTCAGGAGGTGGTGCGGGAGAATAAGCTGAAATTGGATGAGCAAGAGAGAAGGATTGATGCTGTGGAAGATATGATGAGAAAGCAGAATATTGTGATCCGTCAGGTGGTGGAACGGACACCAGATTTGTTAAGAGAAAGAGTGGTTCAGTGGTTAAACGGTTTGAATATGGGAAAAGAATTTGTTCAGAAGATTTTGTAAGTGTATTTCGGGTGGGCCCAAGAAGAGGGAGGATGGTTCAAAGAAATGTTTTGGTAAAATTTGCACATTGGGCCGATAAGCTAAGAGTAATGGCCCATTTGAAACGAGCTGGTCCTGATGCTTTGAAATTTGATGGTTCTGATGTAGAAGTTTATAATGACATTTCATTGAAAGAAAGAACGTGGAGATATAAGATGAGGCCTGTAACTAAATTGTTGATGAGTAAAAATATAAGGTATAATTGGAGATTTCCACAGCAACTGCGCTTTTATTATGACAAAAGAATGCAAGTAATTGATGAAGGGGCTAATCCATTGGAGTATTTGAGCTTGTTGGAACTGGTAAAAATAGACTCGGAAGAATGGATAAATCTCAAGAAGGAATTGATGGAATCGGGAGCCTTGGGGAGGGAGTATGAGAGGGCGGAGGCCGGTGGGGCAACAGGTGGAACACCACAGCGAAGGGAAGAGGAGGAGGAGCTGTCGCTGATCATGGTGGAGGAGGAGACAAGTAAGGAGCAATGAGAATTAGATTATTACAATTTAAAGCATTTAATTGATACAGAAGGGTGAGTAGCGCGTAGCACTGGTAGGAAGGCACATCTTGCATGTCCCCCCTCTCCCCTCTTTGGTTGTCAAAGGCGGCTTTTTTTTTGAAGAAGGTGGGGAGAGAGATAGTGTGTGTTATATGTAGTTTTGTGTGGTATGGGGGTAAGGGGTTGGTGGTGGCACGCCCGATGGAGAGTTCAGAGCTTAGAAAGGAGATAGGTTATGGGAAATATTAAAATATTATCATGGAATGTGAAGGGTACAGGTTCTGTTCTTAAGAGACGGAGGTTGGAATTGGCGTTGAAGAAAGATAGACCCGATATATTGTTTTACAGGAAACGCATCAGAAGTCAAAAGACACAAATAAACTTTTTTTGGGATGGATGCAACACTATGAGATGGCGTTTGGAACTTCAAAAGCGAGAGGGGTGGCAATCATGATCTCTAAAAAATTAGGATTTGAGATTACAAAAAGTGTTGCTGATCAAGAGGGTAGATATTTGATTGTAAGAGGAAAAATAGAGGATGAGGAAATCATGTTGGTAAATATTTATGCTCCAAACGATCACCAAGCGGATTTTCTACAAAAAGTTCGGAAAATAGTGAAATTAGAGAATGTTGCAAAAACTATTGTGGCGGGAGATTTTAATTTGATAAGGTCGGGGTTAGATTGTACGAGCATAGCAAGAAGTGGAACTGGCTTGAAAGGGAAGGTTTTGGATAAATGGATGGATGCTATGGGTTTGAAGGATTCTTGGAGAGAGTTTAAGGGCTCTGAAAGGGCATATTCCTTTTTTTCACATGTCCATGGGACCTACTCGAGAATAGATTATGTCTTTCTCACGGAAAACTTGATTAAAGATATAGAAGGAATGGAAATTGGGATCATTAAGGAATCGGATCATGCCAAAGTACTTTTGGAATTGAAATTACAAAAAGATACCCGAAGAGGAAGAAGTTGGAGGTATGATTCTAATTTATTTAAAGATCAAAAATGTAAAGAGCAGATTATGGAAAGGTGGAAAGAAAGTTGGCAGTGGAACGATAATAATGAGGTTAATTTCAATGTTGTATGGGATACCATGAAGTCGGTTTTCAGAGGGGAAAGCATAAAGTTGGCGAGTTTTAAATATAAAAGACATAAAGTAGAACAGATAGAAAAAGAAAGAGAAATAAAGCAGTTACAGGAGGATCATGCGAAAAGTAAAGATAAAAAAATCCTTACGAAATTGCAAAGACTTAAAGCAGAATTAATGGGTAAAGATATTGACAAAGTTAAACGAGACTTGATCTATTTAAACAGAGAATACTTTGAATTTAGCAACAGAAGTTCAAAACTATTAGCAAGAGCAGCTAAGGCCAAAAGGGAAAAAAGAGAAATTGGGGTACTGGTTAATAAACAAGGTTTAAGATGTAATAAGAACAGAGATAAATGTAAAATTGTGAGGGAATTTTATCAAGCATTATATGCAAAAAAGGAGGTAGATTTGGAGAGGCTCAAAAAGATACTGGAGAGACAGTTAGGGAACGGAATAAAACAAGAACATAGAGAGAAAATGGAGGAAAGGATCAATGATAAAGAGGTAAATGAGGTAATTAGTGGGTTGAAGATGGGGAAAGCTTCGGGGGATGATGGATTATCGACAGAGTTTTATAAAAAATTCAAAGAAGTGGTGGTTCCAAAATTAGTGAAGCTATATAATTATATTTTAGATGGAGGACCAATCCCGACTTCATGGTATAACACTACAATCATTCTACTGCCAAAGCCTGGTAAGCACTTGGAAAGAGTGGAATCGTACAGACCAATTTCTCTTATAAATCAGGATGCCAAAATCTTCACAGCAATATTGGCCAATCGTCTAAACGGTTTTATGGGGGAATACATAAATGTCGATCAAGTTGGGTTTTTAAAAGGTCGGCACATGGCGGATTTAACTAGAAGGGTATTAGATTTAATTGATAATGTTAATCAAACGAAGGAAAAGGTGGGTTTATTATCATTAGATATTTTTAAGGCATTTGATTCATTACAATGGTCTTCAATCAAGGAAATAGTTAAAAATTACGGGTTTGGGGACAGATTTAGAAGGGTAATTGATTTATTATATCAAAAAGGGAATGCTAGGATCAGAGTAAATGAAGAGGTTACTGATGTGGTAAAGCTTGAGGCTGGTACTAGGCAGGGATGTCCACTATCTCCTATCCTGTTTATTATGGCAATGGAGATATTAGCTAAAAATATAAGGGATGATTTAAATATAGAAGGGATAATGGGTAATAAAGTGAGCATGTATGCGGATGATACACTGCTTATGGTGAAACATCCGGAGTTGGTAATGGATAGGATTAAAGATCACCTACTGGTATTTGAAGCTATAACCGGATTAATGATAAATTGGGATAAATCAGAACTGATGCTGTGTAATTTGGGGGTAGGCGAGATGGGAAGGATAGTGGAGACACTTAATATACAAATTAAAGATAAGCTGAAATATCTGGGGATAATTATTTCAAATAAATTGGAAGAACTTAAACGATTGAACTATGACAGTTTGAAAGCCGAATTTAAGAGTAAAATACAAGAGTTTCAGAAGTTGAAGCTGTCATGGTTCGGAAGGATTGCAATTTGCAAAATGATATTGTTACCAAAGATTAATTTTTTATTTGATGCACTAGCGATCCATTTGAAGGAGAAGGAAATTAATGAGTTTCAAAAGATGTTTAATAGTTTCTGTAATGGAGGTAAAAAATCTAGACTTTCAAAGAAGCTCTGGTATTTATCTCAGAAAGAAGGGGGTTTGGGCATGCCAAATTTGTTAGCATACTATCGAGCATTCCAAATCAAGAATGTTGTGAAGATTTTGGCAAGAGAAAAGGCAATTTGGGAGGAATTGGAGATGAAAGAGTATAGAAATATTGGTAATATGATCTTTTTGGGAATAAAGGATAAGCCAAAAAAGTCAAATAATACTATGATGAGAGGGCTCATGGAGGTGTGAAAAAAGGTAAAGAAAGATATGGTCCCAAATCTCTCTCCAATTTTGGAATTGACTGATATGGTGTGTTTTCCAATAAAATTAGATAAGGAAAAAAAGGAAATATTGGATAAAAATGAGATGTTCTTACTGAAGGACTGGTTAAAAGCTTGCGATGATGATACCAAGAGAAAAAAATATTTGAGAAGTTAAAATTGGACTGGTTTCAGAAATTAAAGGTGGATAACTGGAATAAAAAATATAGAAGAGAAGTAGGGATAGATAGAACAAAGACTGAATTTGAAGAATTGGTAATAAAGATCAGAAAAGGGGAAAAGAGCATTAAGAGTCTTGTAAGCAAACTTTACACTATACTGAATAAGGGTAAAGATCCACAGGAAGATTTGAAACGGAAGTGGGAACAAAATTTGAATATAAAAATAGGGGAGGTTGAATGGAGAAATAAATGGAAAAAGAGGATTATGAGAACAATGTCTGTAAGAATTAAAGAACACAATTTTAAAATGTTGTGGCAATGGTACTTGACACCACTAAGACTTTATCATATGGATAATAAAAGGGATAAGTTATGTTGGAGATGTAAAGAAACGGATGGAACATATGAACACATGTGGTGGAGTTGTAAAAAAAAAAGGGATTTTTGGGGAAGAATAGAAGGGGAGTTTGGTGAAATAATGGGCAAAAGTGTTAAGTTGGTGTCAGGTACCATTCTTTTAACAAATGTGGAAGGTTTGGGTCTGAATAAGGAGGAAAAGGAATTACTGGAAATTGTATTAACTACAGGTAGACAATGCATAGCTAGAAATTGGAAAAACGATGTAGATATACATATTGGAGAGTGGTATAAAGAAATGTGGAGTTTATCATTGAACAACAAATTGACATGGGAGTTCAAAGTAAAACGAAATAAATTAAAAGAGAATAGGTTTTGGAGTATTTGGAAACCTTTGTGGATCATTCTCTTATGGTAAACGATAGCTCAGGACCTGTCCCATCTCAAAGAGGTTTTTGGAGTTGAAGCAGAAACTAAACTCTCCGGGCATTGTATATATTCACAGGGTGATGTGTAATTATTAAAAAAAAAAATAGTGGTAGCACACAAAGGTTTTATTGTTATGATTATAGTAATAATTTACAATGTGGTATTTAATATTGGGGGTTATATGGTAAATAATTACTTTAAGTACTATTATGTGCTAGCTCTTATGAATTTGAGCCAACATTGTATTGATGTTGTTTTTGTTTTATTATTATATTGTACTGTTATTGTTTTTCTTTTCTTGTATGTTTGTCAAAAATTTAATAAAAAGATTTTTAAAAAAAAGTTCAAAAAAAAACACACCATACTGAAGAAGTTAGTGATCCCCTGCACAAAGGGTTTTTGGAAATTCTCAGTCTCTTTTTTTAATGCAATGGGCGTAGAGTTGAACGGGCTGAGGAGGAGGGTGGAGGATAGGGGTGCCTGGTGTGCGATGGTCCATAGGGTCACAAAGGGTCAGACTCGACTGTGTGACTGAACAACAACAACAACAAATCTTCTTTTGAGCAATGGCCGAAATGGAAGGAGAATTTCTCATGGGTGAGATGCAACATTAGTAGTGGTTGTAGCCCTTTTCCCCTCAAATGATTTTTAATTTTTGCGCTGATGGTGTTAGTATCAACAATAACAACTGTGGTGACAGCTTGGCCATACTGGTGTTTTCTCTCCTTCTAATTAGTGTTCTTCTTGAGAATCATGGCGAGAATTACTACCTCCAAAATTGTGAAGAAGTAGTTTCCTATTTCTCTGAATACAATAGACGCAACATCTTAGAATGTTTTTCAGATAAAAGAGACATTTTGGCTCAGCATTTGTTATCATTCTTTACCTTTTGGGTGTATATTTGAGGGGTCTTATATCTATATCTATATCTATATCTATATCTATATCTATATCTATATCTATATCTATATCTATATATCTATATCTATATCTATCTATATCTATATATCTATATATCTATATATCTATATAGATATATAGATATAGATATATAGATATATATATAGATATATATAGATATATATAGAGATAGATAGATAGATAGATAGATAGATAGATAGATAGATAGATAGATAGATAGATAGATAGATAGATAGATAGATAGATAGATAGATAGATAGATATAGATATATAGGCCATCTACTCTTCCTGATTTGAAAAATGTCCTGTGGATATAGCAAACTAAGGGGGTGGGGGAGACTTTTCCAGGTTCTGAACATGAATAGCATTAACCAACAATGTGCACCTTTTCCTCCTGGGACCAATGTAGTGTCTTAATTAATAAATTAATCCCTTGGCTGTGCATATCGCAGGTGTGCTACTGCAGCATAATGGTGCTAGCACTGTCTTCTTAACAGTTTAAAAGGGAGGGTGAGGTGAAGCTTGGTATTGTCCTGCTATTTCAATGCTCTTTAGTGGATTTGGGATTATCCTATTAATCCTCTGCGTGTTCACTCAGATGCAAATACCACTGTGTCCAATATAGCCTATTCCCCAAAGTGTATAGAATATCAGCTTTAATGAATTTGCTGTCTGTTATACACATCTGGTACTGGAAAACACAGCTAACCCTTCCCCTTTTGAGGGGTGGAGGGAGAGAAAGTTGTAAATGGCAGTCTGGCTACAAACACTCTGTATTTAGCAAGGTTTCTTACTCCACCCATTGCTTGGAAATTGTATAATAGGTAGGGATTTACCTATGATTTTCTGTCAAATGGTTGCTTTTATAGGAGTAGCTTCAGAGGTAATCTGTCATGCTGTTTTCTTTGTAGGAGTGGAAAAAGTGACTGGATTATAAACAGAATGTGTACTCTTCCAGTAACCATCCTGCATTTAGCCAGACAAATGCTTACTGGCCATGACAACCTATGGAAAACTATATCCATTTGAAGAGAACTGGAAAGAGAATGGAAGATCTGAAGGGGGTTGTCCTGGGGGAGATTATAATGTTAGAAAATTGTTTATGCCTTGTTTCTTCCCATTTTTAAATCTTTTTTTTACAAGTGGTCTATGTTTTTAGACTTTTTGCCCAGTGAAATCAAAAGGGTAAATCTATCATAACAGACATAAGTTCCATAGATTTCAACACACACACACACACACACACACACACAGACAACTGTATAAACTGTAGCAGACTTATTGCTTTCACTGGGTCTACTCAAAGACTGAGTCCAGGTTTAGCCCCCAGCTTTAGCAACTGTAGCGAATGTCTGCCACTAGGCGGCGCGAGGTCCCGGAGGAGACTGATCAATGACAATACGAGGCAAGGAAGCAGGATCAGATCAGTGTTTATTGGGAAAATGCGTACACATTTTATAGACCAGAAGGCCAGGAGAAAACAGCTATCACCAATAAGTCACTCACAATACCTGTTTACTCAAGTTAATTGGGGAAACTCTTCAGGGGAAGTTAATTAGCAGGGGTAAACATTGACAGAGGAAGCCCTATTGTTTCGGGCTTAGAGGCTGGGCAAACATGGTCACTATTTGCACCAGGGATTTACGCCAGGCTAGGGAGATGAGTTGTTTGCCTAATTATGCACAGGAGATAGCGATCTGCTTACCTGGCAGAGCTGTAGGTCAGGTCAATGAATTGGGTGAATCAAACCCTATAATTTATCCACCCCCCTTAATTTGTCTGCCCGCAGAGCCCGCGGCTCAAGGAGCGTCCTCCCGAAGCGGCCTCTGCAAGAGCCGTTTCCATGCCCGATGGGCATGGGGAAACCATATTTCCCCTTTCTGTTTTATTTAAGAACCTGACTGGCAACTCTGCGTAAGAGGGGCATCAGCTGATGAGCGGGAATGGTGCTTCAGGGTTCCCCCCATGGGGGACATCTCGATAGCAGTGAGGGAATACATTGCACGGAACAACACACTGTTGTGCCCAGTACTACCACCCCCACAATCACTTTGAGTGTCGTCTGGAGCCAACCCCATGGGAACCGCAACCACAGGGAGTCCTGCCACCCCCATGAAGAATCCTCCTTGATGTTCCTAACTAGGGTGTGGAGGTCCGTGAGCTGGCTCTGTATCTTGCGGGTGTTGTCTGTGAGGTTAAGGCAACACATGCTGTGGGCAGACTCGCAACCCACAGGGGACAATCGATGGCTTGCTTGATTATCCAGTATGGCATGGCGAAGCTCTGCCTGCTCCTGGCTGAGCAGCGCTATTGCTGAGGAGGTATGGTCAATGGCTTTTGCTAATCCGCAAGCCAGTTGACCAATTCTCCGAGCGTTGCCTATGGCTAAGCCTGGCACACTGAATATACTGCTGCCTGGTTTTTCAGAGCTGTGGGTCTGAATTCAGACTGCTTTCTGTAGCAAGGCAAGATAACGAGATGTGTCGTTGATCTCTTACTGTGACCTGGGGAGATTCTAAGCTATCTCTGCAGCTTCTGGCATTGTGCAATTGTCTTCCTAGCACCTATGGGGAGGTGTGAAACTAACTGGGGATTGCCAGCTACCGGGTACTCAATCTTTCCAAGCAATGGGCCGATGCAAAACATGGGCTGGTCTGGCTTCCTTTGGTGGAAGCTGGCCGTTATTAACAACATACAGAAATTCAAGTGTCCCTTGCAAATCCCAACTGGAGCATTGTACAAGGCATGTATAAATAATAGCAACTATAGATAACAATAGAAATAAAAGACATTCAGCTGCTTCTTGAGGCTTCCCTTCTTGGTGGGGCTTCATGTGCAACTTGAGTTTGGAAAAGTCCTTAGAAGTGGCACTGAGTGTGCAAAATGTTCATAGAAATGTCTTTGGAGATGTAAGTCATAAAGGAAGACGGACAGCTGATGACCTCCAGGACAGTGACTGGTGCCGCTCTTTGCAATCATCCGGGTCTGATTCTGGCCTCTGGGACCTGCATGGGGAAGAGACTTGTTTGGGAGATAAAAATTCTGAAAGAGTTAGTTAGTTTTTGCACTTATAGGATAGCAATTGCTGTGCAACTATGGGACGTTTCTGTTTGTTTGTCAATGTAGGACATAAGCGTCCGATAGACCCGTTCCACAATCGCTTGCCCCTGCGGATTGTAAGGAACGCCAAAAGTGAGCTTAATATCCCAGGTGGCCCTGAAGGTGGCCAGCTGCCTGGAGCTATAAGCTGGGGCGTCATAGGACTTCGGGTGCCGAGGTTAGCCCTTGGCAGTGGGAAAGGAGATGCTGCTCCACATGGGGAGCCGTTTCTCCCTTCTGTGCTGTTGCCCAAACAAACTGTGGGAAGGTATTAATGCAACGTGCATGTGCTGCCATTTGCCAAAATGTGGGGATGTGTGACGTCCATTTGCCACACCTGAATGGCCTCTGTCCCTCGTGGGTTGACCCCACACGAGGACCCCCCCAGTGGCAGGTTGAACTGCCTTGTGAGCGCTTTGGCATTCTGAAGAGGGAATGCATGACTCTGAATTGGAGTTGTGCGGGACAAACTTAGCAAATTTTTGTCTATCACGGGAGTGATGTGTGCTCCCAGTAGACTGTGAAGCAAATTCCTAGGAAACTGGCTGTCAGTAATTATGTTGAAGCGTTCTTTGGCAAAGGTGCGCAAAGCGAGGCTCACGGCTGCCCACTCTGCCTGCTTGCGGAAGAGTCAGGAGCGTGTGCCAAGCTTGGTCCTCTTGCCAAGTAAGAACCTAATATGTGCGACCCCCATAAGTGAAAACTGTCCTAGCCCCCCGAAGGGGAACCAGTGACATCAATCCACACAAGGTGACTGTCTGCGTTTGAAGCGAGACGAGTCTGGGGTCTTATGGCATGGCGCATGAAGCGCCAGGCTTCCCTAGGGTAAATTTCTCAAGAAGGCCCCCCTGCGCACATCCATTCATGGTGTGCGTGCACACTTTCACTGGAGCGATTTTGGTGCTCCTGTGAGAAGGGTGCCAGATGCTGGCTTAGCCTTTTGCCTGTGCTTAGACCAGCAGCAAAAAGGGAAGGGGTGGCCTAAAAATGCCTGTATCTGATTGAAGGTGTGACCTGACTGCACTCTTAAAATGGTCCTAGGCTGTCCTGACTAATGGGTGGCACTCTGCACATGCTCGGGAGCCCAGGGACTAATCCTTCCTCTGTGCTCTGGAGTTTGCAAAATGTGTCTGCTCACTAGAGAGGGTGCTGTGGGCCAGGTGCCATACTTAAAGTGACCTAAGACTTATTAAAGACAAGCCAACTATGACGTGCCAGCTGTAAGGAAATAATACACAAACAAAAATGAAAAGACACACAAGTTAAGCATTTCCATTTCCAGCAGGGAGTTCCACTGGCGAAAGGAGGAAAGACAAGTCAGAAGTTAGCACAATGAAAATGCAGCAACTCTTATCATAACGAAATCAGATTAGGTCAGGTAACCAAGGCAACTGGCTGGGATCCTCCTGTTAAGAAAATCCCTCTCAGTAATTAGCTTCTGGATCCTGTGAAAGGAAGCAATTTAAGACTTAGAAGGAAACAAATTGGTTAGTTTTGTTCCTGTAAAGAGGCAAGCATCTTTTGAATATGCAGAGCGCAAGAATGTTTGCGTGCTTTTTCCTGTGAAAGGGGTACAATGAGTGAGTTACTGATTACAGTCAAAATACCAGAACAGTATCTTCTTTAAGAGAATGAAGGAGAGTTAGAACGATTCTCAACCTGCGGCCAGATGTGGGCGAGTGGGCCAGATGTGGCCCATGTTGCTCTGCCACTCCCCCCACCAAGCCAAGAAGGGCTGTGCGGCGAAGGAATGGCAGGATGACTGTCCAGACGCCCAGAGCTGCCTGCGGCCCCGGAACTTTGGCCCCTGACTTTAAAAGGTTGAGAACCGAGTTTACAAGATGATAACACAATACACACATGAAGACAATGCAATTCTCTCACTCCTAGTGAGATACGACTTCCAGACGCTAAGAGACATTCAAAAAACCTTAAACACAGAGATGGTGGTTTGAGGAACACAGACGTAGGAAGGGGCCCCATAGTTTATGATCTGGTGAGGAGAACTCATAGAAGTAATTTTTGTTTTCAGATCGCGCTTCTGAAAAGAAAAATCTGTTTTCCTGAGTGGCAAAACCGGTTTCCAAGAGCGGCTTAATCCTTTGACAAAGAAAAAGTCTCAAGGGAAGGAGGGGGAACCACCCCCCTCCTGCTTTTCGCCGCCCTTAAGCTGCTAGGCAGGCAAGGCAAAGGGTTTCGTTCATCATGCTTTCTCAACCTTTAAATAGCTCCTGTCCATGAGCAGAGTGCAAATTGTTTTAACACATATTTCACAGTGACATTACCACGCAGTTACACACAAGGAACACTTTTCCAGTCATACTGTGGTCATAGAGACAAGGCTTTTGCACTCATACACAGTTCTTGCAGTCATACATTCAGTGGTGCACCACACATACACACATTTATTTACGCATTCGCACATTCCTCCCCTGATCTGCAGCGTTCTATACTACACATGAGGAGATGGCTTTATGCACAGATGGCTGTTTACAGCCACCTGGGTGCTTCTACTTAGGGGCAAGTTTCTCTGGGCTACTCCCAAGGTGAGACAAGTAGGTTCTGCCTGTGCCCTGGGGGAACTCGGGGTACTATTGCTGGGATGGTTCTTCTGGCATAGCCAGGGCGATGGCTGCCTCCTTTCTAGCCTGGGCCAAATGCATGCCAGGGTGGCCATTTGGCATGAAGACAATCTTTTGAAGATCTGCCTGGTCTAGACTGGCTTTCTCTTCTAAGGTGTCTCATTTTTCCACACTGGAAGCAGGCACCTTGGGGTTTTGGCACTGCTCTGCGCCTGAGTGTGGCAATGGGTCTGCTCTGGAGCCCTGCGTGGCCAAGGGCCGTGCAGATTTCCGTGAGCAGCGGGCGCTGAGCAGCCCTGCCTGAACGTGTGTCTGCCTTCCGATAGGCTGAGCACAGCAGTTGGGCGCTAGCTAATTGTGCCACTGGCAATTTCTCCGTGAATGGATCTTCCTCACCCCTGCGCTGAATGTAGTTCTTTCTTTGCAGGGAACTTTTAACTGTCAGAGAAGCGCTAGGGCCTCTCATGCCATGAATTCCTTCAGTGGCGTCTGCAGCTGCCACTGAGGGAATGCTCCCTACACTGCCCTGCTTAAGCTGAAATGACGAATAGAGACTTCTTGGGGCTGATGGTTCTGACTGCGCTGGGGTTTTCTGGGTCTCTATCCGGACTGGGTCATCCTCTACTGAGAGTTTCCTACACTTTCTCCAAGTACGAACTATCCCTCCTGGAGCTTTTGGGGGTTGCTGAATGCAGTCTCCTATCTGATCCCAGAGCTCGAGGGTTAACGTACCTACTTCTGGGTAAAGTAGGCAGTGTTCCCCTAGGTACACCAAAAGTCTCGCTAGCTCCCTGCTGTGAAAACGCAAATTAAATACCCTGGCCAGGATGATGAACCCCTCCTCATGGGTTCTTTGGCTAGCGGATGGACGCTGTCGCTGAGGACAGGTCCCCATATTACCTGCGATTGGGTCCTCAGAAGATTCCTCCTCGGGACGAGTCAACGCGTCTTTGGCAGGCAACAGGTTCTGGCGACGTCGCTTTCTGGGTAGAGCTCGGAGCGTGGACTGCGGCCACGGGCCCTCGGTGGCCACTGCGCTGTCAGGGGCTCACAGCCGGCCCTGAGCGGAACGCATTTCCCTCTATGGCAACCTCCTCGAAAGCGGGAGCAAGCTGTAGGAATGTCTCTCTGGAATGCCTCGCCGCGGGCCACTTCTCCGATCGGCTGGCTGCCGGCCGGAGCGCCGCGCTGTCCTCCGGGGTGACGGGTCGCGGTTCAAGCGCAAGACCGGACCGCGTGGATCGCTACTCACGAGCAGACCTCTCCGGGGTCTCTTACTCTCGAGTAGAATCATGTCGGGGTCACCAGATGTAGCGAATGTCTGCCGCTAGGCGGCGCGAGGTCCCGGAGGAGACTGATCAATGACAATACGAGGCAAGGAAGCAGGATCAGATCAGTGTTTATTGGGAAAATGCGTACACCTTTTATAGACCAGAAGGCCAGGAGAAAACAGCTATCACGAATAAGTCACTCACAATACCTGTTTACTCAGGTTAATTGGGGAAACTCTTCAGGGGAAGTTAATTAGCAGGGGTAAACATTGACAGAGGAAGCCCTATTGTTTCGGGCTTAGAGGCTGGGCAAACATGGTCACTATTTGCACCAGGGATTTACGCCAGGCTAGGGAGATGAGTTGTTTGCCTAATTATGCACAGGAGATAGCGATCTGCTTACCTGGCAGAGCTGTAGGTCAGGTCAATGAATTGGGTGAATCAAACCCTATAATTTATCCACCCCCCTTAATTTGTCTGCCCGCAGAGCCCGCGGCTCAAGGAGCGTCCTCCCGAAGCGGCCTCTGCAAGAGCCGTTTCCATGCCCGATGGGCATGGGGAAACCATAAGCAACTATTTGAAAGAAAATCATAGGTAAAGCCCTACCTATTATACAATTTCCAAGCAATGTGTGGAGTAAGAAACCTTGCTAAATACAGAGTGTATGTAGCCAGAGTGACATTTATTTATATAATTTCATGTTTTGCTGTCACTGAAATTGAAGAGGTCAAATCACCTTTTATTGTAACTACTTAATTTGAAAGTTCTGGGTTACTTTTAAATATCGAGTTCTTGAAGACTCGGGACCCCCTTTCACAATAATGAAGGGTTCTTCATTCAAACTTAGGTGTTGTACCCTAGTAAACCAAAAGCCTTGGCCAACAAGATCCTTTTCTTGAATAATCTGTGGCCAAGGAGATATCATACTACGTATATTCTGGGCTAGCATGAACACAGAGTTATAACAGAAAGTATTGTAAACACCTTTAACAAGACTTTACGTGCCATTTTGGTCTACCTTGCTTCCTGAGCTATCAGTTGATTACAATATGTCTCAGCAGGTTTGTCAACTGCAAATTTGTTGTTAAGTGGAAGCATCTCCTTCCAAGCAAACATACTGCAAGCAAATATGACATGTCATTGCTGTCAGGCACGACACACAAAATAAGAACTGTATATATGAAACTAAGGCTGAAGGTGTATTAACTTCAGTTCCAGTCAGTAGACTTATTTCTAACAAGTTTAGAATGCATTTGAAACTTATTAACAGTACATCAATAATTACATTTTGGGATTAAACCTTCTAATAGGTTGTCTATTGTTGTGAGCACTGCTCTGTTTTTAGGTCTAAATTTAGGGCTTCTCAACATGGGCCCATTTTACACGTTCTCTTCCTTTTGCCCAGTTCAACTAGTCTCCAAGGTCAGGATTTACCAATACTGTACACTCATCTGTAAAAAAGATAAGGGACTGTAAAAAAGATGAGGGGCTGTGGTGGTTCAAGTGGTTAAAATGCTGAATTTGCTGGCTCGAAGGTCGGTATTTGATTCCCGAGTACTGCATGATGGAATGAGCTCTTGTCTCTGTCCCAGCTCCTGCCAATCTAGCAGTTCAAAAGCAAGAAATTGAAAGTACATAAACTAGGACCATTTTGGTGGGAAGGTAAACAGCATTCCGTGCACTCCAGTGTTGAGACATGCCTGCCACATGTCCACGGAAACGTCTGCAGACACAGATGGCACTGGCTCTTTGGCTATAAACAGAGATGAGTACTGAACCCTAGAGTCAGATGCAACTGGCTTTTGAACAAGGGCAACGTTTACCTTTACCTTAAAAAGCTCATAAATGGGGGGAGACCCAAGATGGTAACAATTTTCTACTCTCAGGACAAACTGTTCCCTTTGGGTTGGATGGCAGAGAAGGAAGATTAGTAGAAGTCAGTCTTCTTTTGCTTTCTTGGTTGCAATCTCAATTTGGAATCATCTTTGAACCAAGATACTATATACAAAATCTGTTACTCTTTCAATTTTTGTACTGGCAATATTAAATTTGAAGCGGGGCGGTGGTGGTGGACTCCCAAAAAATTTACTGCCACACTGTGGGTGTGGTATGGTGGGCATGGCCAGGGGGAAAGCCCTGCGTTGCACTCGAATTAGGACTACTTTATTTCAAAACTTGGATGAGCAGGGCAGCCAAAATTTCTGCTACCGGTCCAGGCAAACTGGTGCGAACCTGCTGATTTTCACCACTGATCATCTCCATTAGCTTTGTTGTTAGTAGCCCCCCCCCCATTTTTGTATTCTGAATGTTCAACTCTTTCTTCTTTCCCTTTTACTAAGTCTTTTCAAGTCATTGCCTTATTTTGGCAGGAAGATGCTCACATAAAAGTTTTAAATTTTATCATCTTCAGCATCAGTGTTGGAGCACATATGCGAATTATAGTTATGTTGATAGGTTTCCAGAGTATGGTTGATATTATTCACCTTGTGTTGTAGTCCCTAATTGCCTATGCTACGCCTTGCCTCAGTATTAGGGACACTCCGTTTCTCCCGGGCATGTTATTTCCAGGGAACACTTTGTATTTGTCTGACTGAAACTATCCCACATTCCAGTTCACTTTAGTTCATTGACACCAAACATTGCAATGTTTATCCATTCTATTTCTTGCTTTACAATTTCCAGTTTACCATGATGTCATAACTTTTCATGTTTCATTTTCTAACAGTGTATGTTGTGGAGCATCAAATTTTTCTTACATTTCTGTGCACATCAGCCACTAGGTGTCATTTTGGCTTTGATCATATTAGTGTCAGAGTTATTCATACTTGTCCTTTGGTCTTCTCTGGAAGCTGATTGTCTTCCAACCTGGAAGTCTCATCTTAT
Source organism: Bradypodion pumilum (assembly GCA_035047305.1). Lineage (NCBI taxonomy): Eukaryota > Metazoa > Chordata > Lepidosauria > Squamata > Chamaeleonidae > Bradypodion > Bradypodion pumilum. The sequence goes on along the minus strand of JAWDJD010000004.1, from coordinate 266,619,505 downwards.
GAGTTCAGGCTCGTAATGGTGCTTGATCTGACAGCATTGCCCCCTGACACATTCAAATCCCTTCACCATATTTAGTAATGCATTTAAGAAATGGAAAAATGGATATACAACTACAGAAATTCTAAGGTCCTGCCTTTGTTTTTATCTGCTTGGTGGATAACCAGAAATTTCAAGGACCAGTCAAGTATATTGTAAGGAACAAATGAGCCATCTGGAAAACCACTTAGTCAATACATTTAAGATCACTGTCAGGATAATGAATATTTGTTCATGTCTTTTGTTCTAGCAGGTATTATTTTCCTTCTGGTATTGTATTGTTCAGGTTTAATTGATTAAATCATTCAATTATTAAATAATGGCTATCAAAGAAGGGCGTCTAGCCACAAATGAGACCATCTATAGCAGTGCAATTAATGAATATGGCAGGATTGTTCTCAAATTGCACAAACACATGTGCAGATTGTTTTGTTACAATAGGTCACGGATGTCATATGGTGGTTCTTTTTCTGCCCTCTTATTAAATTAATATTATGATTAATTATATTACAATCATGCCTGGAGCCTTGGTGAAGAACCATTTAAAAATCTTCAATTATATTAAACTTACGCATAATAATACAACTGAGTGTGAACCCAGATGATTTTTTAATTGGGGTAAGCATTACTGAATCACCCTCATGTACAGAGTTTTAAATTAAATACAAATGATAGATTTGGGATCTCCCAGAAAATTATTTAAAATCTATTTCTAATACATTGCTATTATTTAATACATTTCCCATATTTCATCTTTCTCATTGTAATGATGGGTTTGGGCCCTGCATGACTGATGTCGCCTAAGGTCTTGAGCAGAATGAACTATGACTTGAGCATCATGTTCAGTCATTGACAGGATGTATGTCTGGAAGTCATAACAAATTCCAAATATAACCAAGTGGTATGCAGGTCAACAACTAAACATAAAGATTTAAATTACAAGCTATGTTCCTTTGTAACAGATGTTTATTATCTAAATACATTTTCCTGTTCCAACAGCCTCTTGTATGCTGATTTATCAAAAGGTGATTCTCAAAAGAAAAGATAAGTCATGACAGTGAATCTGAATTAAATGTTTACTGTATAACTATAAAATAAGTGTGTTGTTTTGGATATTATTTGCACAGCAGTCGAAAAAGTAATAGCAATTTCTAGTTGTGGGAGAGCCCACCAGGCATGCTGATTGGAACTTACATTTACATTTCCAATCAGGCATCTGTCCTACCTGTGAGCCATATCATTCCTTCTCACAATTTGTTCTACAGAGATGAGAAAACAACACTTTGGATTCTGTCTACCCATTACTGAGGGAGTGAGATAATAGCTGAAACTCCCCCCCCCCCCGCCAATTTAGCTACTTACTAAATTAACTACAAGTTAACTCCCAGTTGGGTTTCCCACTCATTCCATATTCAGGGTGAAATTTGGGAATGGTTGTACCAGTGTTAAATAGTTGGGAACACATTATACAGTAGACTATGCATGACAAGTATCATTTTTTCTTCCCAATTCTTCTTCTTTTATGTCCCAATCAAACCCTGGACTGCCAAAATGAAACCACTTTCTTCACTTTTTCATTGGCCAAACGTAAGTCCTCATCAATGTATATTTCTGGCAATAATCAGCAGACCAACAAATGGGCCGGAATCTGTATCTCCACATTCACATAGCATGTTGTCATCTGGGCAACTGTGTTATAGCGCTGTTTATAATCAGTCTGGACTATTTTCTTGCAACAGCTCAGAATATGATCAATGGTTTCATGCGCTTCTTTGCAAAGTCCGCATTTGGGGTCATCAGCTGATTTTTCTATTCTAGCCTTAATTGCATTTGTTCTATTATTATTATTATTCAGAAATTACTCTGGGTTGAAATGATTTTTTGCTGGAGAAACTCCACTCAGGGGACGCCTGAATGAGGCTCCTTTCATGTCCCCAAAATCTTTTCCCACCAAAGTGGTCCCTATTTATCTACTGGAAATTTCTTGCTTCCAAACTACTAGGTTGGCAGGAAGATCACAGTAGTGCCATCCCTATCATTAGGCAAAAATAAGCAGCTACCTCAAGCAATAGATGGTGATAGGTAGCAACATGAGCTGTCCAGCTGTTTCATCCCAATTACCTAACTCTTCACCTTTCTCAGAGGAGAGCACTTTGCATGGCACAGTACTTCTGCCTTGCCACCACTGGTGTCTTCATCAGGTGTCATGGAAGATTCTTTTGCATTATCAGTGCTGAAGTAGTGTTTAGCTTCCTTCTATACTGCACATGGAAGTGGAACATCATTCTTTGATTGTACCTTGCACCGATGCCAATTGTAATGACTAACCAGGGATAACTGCCATTTGTTTATCTTTTCTGCTGTGTTTAGGTTTGAATTATGGGATTCAAAAGTTTACAGAATTCACATTACAGTACTGTATAGGGAAAATGGAAACACTGGGAGATGCTTCCTTTGGATACATTGTTTTTAGCAAGAGCTAGGCTGACTATTATTAAACAGCAGACAGATTATGGTCCATTATATTAACTGTGGAGGGCAAAAGTAACACTTGAAGTGTCAGGCATTGTTTTGGCAAATTAGGCTCATAAAGCATTTCTCAGTGGTGAACAGAAAACGAAAACAACAGAGTCAGAGGGGAAAGCCTTCTGAATAGAATTGTTAACAACTGAGACTGTCACTAAGCAACCTCCCCTAACCTGAAGCTCTAAGCACAGATGCAAAATGTTCTGGGGATTTGATTAAATCATTCCTGCAAAACCCATTTTACTGCATGAAAAGTAATATCAACCTTTGTTTCCTAGAATAGTCTTGGCTTTGAAAGCAGAGGCCTGGGATTATATGCAAGCAGAACAATGTCTATCCCACCATAGAAGTTTGGGAATAATCATATAGTCATTAGCATCTCCTTCACATGCCCTGGTCCTGCCCCAGGGATAAAACTATTGCTCAGTCCTCATACCCAAAGGGTTGAAAGTCTTTATTTCTTATAATATAGTTAATCTGCAGTTGTGAGCATAAACTATCAAATAAAACACTGTAACATGGCCTAACATCGCTTGGGATAATGCAAAAGAGGGGAAAAACTATAGCTGAGCTTCGTTTGTTACAAAGTGCTATCCCTACCGGAAAAGGAACTCAATGTTAGCTCTCAAGGAAGAAGAGGGAGAGAGTCACTATGTTGCTGTCTAACAACTTCACAGGCTTGTTGTGAAGATAAAATAAAGGGTTTCTCTGTGTGAATGAAACCATTGTTTAGTCATGAGCATGGTGGGTGAGGGTAGAAATAGAACAGCAATAAAGAAAATCACCAGAATATCTGATGGCACAGGACTTTTAGAGCCTGGAACAGAAAGTAAAAATAATGTTAGATCCAACCTTATACCACAATTGTAATTTCAATATATGCTGAAGTATAGGAATATGCAGAAACATTTTCTGGTGGCAGAAATCACCTTATGCAGAAATTCACATATGCTAGCAGAACCCACTATCAACTTCTGTGATTTTTAGGGATCTCCCAAAAGAATCTTCAGGGGACTGCAGTGGCTCAAGTGGTTAAGATGCTGACTAGGAGGCGGAAGGTCAGCAGTTCAAAACACAAGTACTGCATGATGGAATGAGTGCCCATCTCCAGCTCCTGCCAACCTGGTAGTTCGAAAGCAAGAACTTGTAAGTAGATAAATAGGTACCACTCCGGTGGGAAGGTAAACAGTGTTCCATGCACTTCGGTGTCTAGACATGCATGCCACATGTCCACAGAAACGTCTGCAAATGCAGACAGTGCTGGCTGTTCGGCTATAAACAGAGATGAGCACTGAACCTTAGAGTTGGATACGACTGGCTTTTGAGCAAGAGTGACCTTTACCTTTACTGAATCTTCTGTCAGCAGAAGTGTAGAGTTGTGCTGTAGAGAAGAAAGAGTATTGTTATGTGCTCTTAGTTATATCCAGAGCAGAAGTTAAATAGGATTAAAGTTAGTCATTACAAATGTAATGGGTGTCTTAGTCTTTCTCTTTCTGAGTATGATTCAGTCTGGATTTGTTCCATTGAAATAAAATATGTAATCAACAGTTTCTGTTCAATCCAACAAGAAAAGCTTCAGCAGCGGGTTTCAAGAATTCATGTTCTTCAAAATAAGATGCAGAAGAACAAGTAGGTCCAAAAATGACAAAACTGAGGATGTCATCCTTCAAGCAAATGTGCCCAAAGCACTAAAGCCTGTTTTGTTACTTTTGCTTCTACAGTGATTACACACCATGTTTGATAAAGAGAATAATGCTAATAAAAGTTGAAGGGAGCAGGAAAGGGGAAGATCAAAGATAAGATTAATTGACTACATATAGCCTTGAGTTTGCTAAAGCTGTGTAGGGCTTTTATTGACAACATTTTGGAGGTCACTCATTTATAAGGCTGGCATAAGTTGAAGGAGACTTGGTGGTGGTATATAATAACAACAATGGTAAGGCCACTCATGAGAAACAACATTGTCCTTCTGTCCTTATTTCTTTACAAGATATACGAGAGTTTATTATTTGCCATCATATGAGAAATAACAGCACAATGCTCTCTTGTTTTGTGTAAATGATTTTTAAATCTCAGATATCAGCCTCAGTAATCTGTAATTCAGTGATTAGCCCATTTTGTGCTGGCAAAGATTATTGGGCTCTTCCACATTATCAATTGCTCTTGATAGTGCCTTGTCATAACAGGAGATTTTTAATCTCCGAGCTTCGCCAGTTACTACTGATATGTTAATCTTTTGTTTTCAAGATTTAGGTAAAGATCACCTTTGCTTGAAAGCCAGTCTTATCCGATTCTAGGGTTCGGTCCTCATCTCTGTTTATATCCAAAGAGTCAATGGTGTCTGAGTTTGCAGTTGTTTCTGTGGACATGTGGCAGGCATGTCTAGACACCATAGTGCATGGAACCCTGATTACCTTCCCACTAAAATGGACCCTATTTATCTACTTGCAATGACTTGTATTCGAACTGCTAAGATGACAGGAGCTGGGACAGAGTCGGGAGCTCACTTGGTCATGCAGCACTCAGGTCTCAAGCTACCAACCTGCTGACCTTCCAGTCATCAAGTTCAGCATCTTAACCACTAAGCCCCATTACTGGGGGAGTAAGATAATTACATACTGTACACATAAATTTCAGTTCTAAGCATATTGACAAGAATTAAATACTATTCCAATAAACAGTAGTTAAAATAGGATTGGGCTGTGAATTATCAGGGTACACATAAGATATGAGAACTGTTTCATTTTCAGAAGAAAGAAATAAGGGAGAGCTTGTCTGCAGTTTCACAGTGGACACCAGAAATGTCTTCCCATTCATTTCCATCTCTGTGCTTTTGCTCTTTTCTTTTTGTTGACATTTTCACTAGAAGCAGGAACAAAACCTAAAAAAACCCCCAAAAACCCTGAAAATAGAAACTCTAAACTTGTCATTCAAGCTTCTTGAATTTTTTACTCTCTGACCTAGTTCTAATTAAAAGGTTTCTAGCTTGCCTCCCTTTTGCTTGAATGATTTCTTCCATACTTGCAAACTCTGAGTACCTCCCACAAGGGCAATGAAAATATGGAATGACGACAACTTAATGTTTGATAACTTTGCAGCAAGAATATTCTCAACAGTTTTAACTACCAAAATTATTTTAATATATCATTAAATAAATAAATATCATGTCAGAAATTACTCTGGGTTGAAAGGATTTTTGCTGTAGAAACTCTGCTAAGGGGATGACTGAATGAGGCTCCTTTCATGTCCCCAAGATCCCTCGTGCAGCACTTGGGTACCGAACTCCGACCTTCCAGTCTCCAAGCTCAGCATTTTAACCACTAAGCCACCGCAGTGCAGCAATACATCATTACTTAAATCTACACTTTATGTGTATTCCAGAGCATATAAGGAATTCCAAGTGCAGAAGGAAGTCTGGTCTACAGAAAATTAATGGAAAAGACCTCTTCTGTGTCTATGTCATCAGAGAGGGTGGTGAAACAGATACAAGGCTTGTATATGATATTTTGTTACCTGAGAAGGAGGGAGGAGGAGAAGAACCCACCTCATTTGAAGCACAAAAAGCTAGCAGGTTTGTTTTTAATCACAGAAGACGGAATACCCTACCTCTTGCCATCCCTGTCAATAAAACAATCTGCAGGGGACCATGGCACTCCAAATCTGCTGCCTGAAGTGGCTGCCTGCCTGACCATGCTGGGAGAAAATAATATGTCATGTTTGGTTTGAATTCTGAAATTCAAAGCACATGTAACCAAATGCTATACAAATCCAAGCACCTGTTCATTGAAAGGGGTACACAGAAAGAGCCTTCTCAAAGATTGTGGTATTTTTTTGAACCACAATTGGGCATACCATGGTAATGACAATCTTGTATTGCTGGCTAATCTTTCTCACACTAGGTCAGGCAAATGAACTCAGCCAAAGGTGGATTCATTTTGGCAGTTTCACATCTGGCCTAGACACAGGGACATAGCCAGGATTCTAGATTGGGGCAGGGGGGAGGCAAATATTTTTTCAGGAGGGGCAACAATGCCTCTCTTTCTCTCTCACACACACGTGTATGTGTGTGTGTACAAACACACACAGGTAAAACACGGAAAATTAGAAGATCGTGCAAATGTTCATTCATTTCACTTAAAAGGTGAAACAAACATATGAGATAGACTCACTACATGCAAAGCGAGAGATGTCATGCCTTAATTCGTTATAACTGTGATGATCATGGCGTACCGCGTACATGAGATTATGTGATGATTATGGGGTACATGAGATTGGGGGGTTGGGGTTTTCATAAGCTGTAAGCCATAAGCATCGATATTATAACAAAGTAAGGCTTGAACTATCTCGCTTTGCATGCAATGAGCGTATCTCATATATTTGTTTCACCTTTTAAGTTGCATTACTGAACTGAATGAACATTCGCACGATATTCTAATTTTCCGAGTTTCACCTGTATATTATATTTTATATATTTTTTTTCTCTCTCTCTCTCTCCCCCCCCATGCCACCCCCCAGGCTACAGCCCTACTTAGACTGGTGATGAACTGCTTGTCTATTCTCTGGCTATAAACCCCTACTGTTCTTTTGCTCTGCTGCTACAGCAGGCAAACAGAAGTGGCCGAACAGATTTATTGCTACGGTTGTTGCTGGCACTGCTGCTGTGGCGCTGCAAAGTGCTTGCTTTCGTCTAGCAATAAACACCACAAAAAGCCTTTAGCTACAGAATTAGACACTTCCGCCCCACCCCTTCATCAAAGTTTATGATAGGCCTTGTTAATTGGCACATGAGCCCCAATAAAGTCGCACGCAAGAGGGCTCTAAGGGAGGGGGGGGGGACGACAGAAAGAGGTGGTTTGCGTTGGAACAGGTTGGCTGGGTGACAGCAGGCAGGGGAAGATCATGCGCACAGAAGGGGCAGCGTCAACCCGGGAGGCAGCAGCAGCAGCCGCAATCGCAGTTTTTCTCTACTCCAGGCGCAGGGAGGAGGAAGGAGCCCCTTGGAAAGTGGTGGGGGGAGGGGGAGAGAAGGGGGAATCGGAAGGTGCAGGAGGGAGGGAGGGGGGGGAGAAGAACCCGCAGACAGGCGCGATGAATGAATGATGGGTCGGGGTGGAGCGAAGAGGGGAGGGAAAGCCGGGATACGGCACAAACAGCCGTCTGTCTGCATCAGAGGCAAGGAAAAGGGAGAGTCGAGCTCGGAGGGGGTGTCGGTCGGTAGCTTTAACTTAAGAAGCATCCGAGCGCATTGAGGGGATTTGGGGGAGGGAGGGAGAAGATTCTCACCATCAGTTGTGGGTTGGGAGTGTGTGTGTGTGTGTGTGTGGGGGGGGTTGTGCGCTTCAGACGGTGGGGGAGAAGGAAGAAGAACAGAGAGAGAGAGAGAGAAGGGAGGGAGGGAGGATCGCGCTGTTGAGCCAGAGAGAGAGCAGCGCCGAGGGAAAAAGTGTGAGGGAGGTTTTAAAAGAGTGAGTGAGAGGGAGGGATTATTAGCCGGAGGGATGAGAGAGCAAACGGGGGGACTAGAGGAAGCCGCTGTCTGGGTCGCTGCCGCCGCCGGGATCCCCCCCTGGGCGAGCCTCCGCCGCTCTTGGGGGGGCCCTCGGGAAGGGCTGGAGGCGCCTCAAGTGTCCGCCGCCGCCGCCGCCACTCTCCGGCGATGGAGACCCTGAACGGCGCCAGCCCCCACCAGGAGCCTGTCCAGGCGCCGCCGTCCCCGCAGCAGAGTCCCCGCCGCCACCACCTGGCCGCCTTCGCCGAGAAGAAGCAGCAGCGGCTCCTCCAGCGAGCTCCGTCCCCGGCCAGACCTTTCCTCAAGGACCTCCACGCCCGGGCCGCCGCCTCCTCGTCTTCTTGCGCCAAGCCGCCGCCGGGGCCTCCCAAGTCGCCCAGCCTGTCCTCGGGGGCCAAGCCGCAGCAGCAGCCCGCAGGAGCCCGCCCGCAGTCGCCGGGGCTCTTGGTGGCCCACCACAGCCGCCTCTCTCGCCGGAGCTGCGCCCTGGCTGCCAAGGCGGCGGCGGCGGCGGGAGCGGGAGCGGCGGCGCCTGGCAAAGCGAGCAGTGCCAAAGCCGCCCTCTCGAGCAAGAAGGCGGCCACGGCAGCCCGGGCCCAGGCGGCGGCGGCGGCGGGAGGCGGCGGCAAGGGCGGCGGCGGGAGGCACCACGGCGGGGCCGAGGCAGGCAAAAGCAGCCGGAAGGCGAAGCGTGGCGCGCCTTTGGGGCCCCCGGCCTCCTCCTCCGGGGCCCCCGCCGTCAAGATCAGCCACGCCGACAGCAGCTCCGACCTGTCCGACTGCCCTTCCGAGCCGCTCTCCGACGAGCAGACTAGGCTAGCCCAGGCCGCCAGCAGTGATGCCGAGTCGGGCACCGGCTCCAGCGACCGGGAACGCGAGCCGCCTCTCGCCCCGGGCCCCCAGCCTCCCCTGCCCGGCGCCGGCACCGACGACGTTCCCGGGAAAGGGCCCGCAGCAGCGGCCCCCGGCGCCAAAGGAGAACCCGCCGCGCCTCAAGGCTGCGGCGAGGACGCGCGAACTTTGGAGAGAGCGCCGCCGGCCGCCAAAAGTGCTGCTGCCCCCTCGTCTGCCCCCGGGAGCCTCCTCAGGCTGGGCGGCGTCCTCCCGACGCCGGTGGTGGTGGTGGTTCCCTCTGGCGTGGACGAGGAGGAGGAGCTGCGGAGGGAGATAGAAGAGCTGCGCTCGGAGAACGATTACCTCAAGGTAAAGGGCGGGAAAGAGGGGGGGAGGGTTTAAGGGGTGCACCTTTGGGGGGTGGCGTCGCCGCCGCCTGAGCAACTTCTCAAAATGGAGAGCTGCCTGAGGACGGAGGCACCCCTTGGAGGTGGGAGGGGGCAAGTCTGGGGTTGCAGGGGGTGGGGGGGGGAGGGGAGGGAGGTTGTTGCCCAGTCCAGTCGCCACAGCTGAGGAATAAGAGACACTTGTTGGAGTCGGGTAGGGGGCGGCTGATGTGCTGTTCATCAGTTGAGGATACAGGATGCGCACCGGAAGTGGTAGTATGCTGTTGTGTGTGTGTGGGGGGGGGGGACCCTTGTGTGGGGTGAGAAGGAGGGATGGACGCCTACCTGTCCCCCTTCTCCGCCCCATCGCCTCTGATAAGTTTGAAAGAGGCACTTAGTTTGGATGGATGGATGGATGGATGGATGGAAGCAGGGAGGGAGGAAGAAAGAAAGAGAAAGGAGGGAGGGAGGAAGGAAGGAAGAAAGGATGGAAGTGTACCAGAACATCGAAGGAAGGAGGGAGGGAGGAAGGAAGGAAGGAAGTGTACTAGAACTTCGAAGGAAGGAGGGAGAGAGGGAGGGAGGAAGGAAGGAAATGTACCAGAACTTTGAAGGAAGGAAGGAAGGAAGTGTACCAGAACTTTGAAGGAGGGAGGGAGGGAGGAAGGAAGTGTACCAGAACTTCGAAGGAAGGAGGGAGGGAGGAAGGAAGGAAGGAAGTGTACCAGAACTATGAAGGCGGGAGGGAGGGAGGAAGGAAGGAAGGAAGGAAGGAAGGAAGGAAGGAAGTGTACCAGAACTTTGAAGGAAGGAAGAAGGAAGGAAGTGTATGAGAACTTTGAAGGAAGGAGGAAGGAAGTGTACCAGAACTTCGAAGGAAGGAGGGAAGAAGGAAGGAAGGAAGTGTACCAGAACTTTGAAGGAAGGAGGGAGGAAGGAAGGAAGTGTACCAGAACTTCGAAGGAAGGAAGGAAGGAAGGAAGTGTACCAGAACTTTGAAGGAGGGAGGGAGGGAGGAAGGAAGTGTACCAGAACTTCGAAGGAAGGAGGGAGGGAGGAAGGAAGGAAGGAAGTGTACCAGAACTATGAAGGCGGGAGGGAGGGAGGGAGGGAGGAAGGAAGGAAGGAAGGAAGGAAGGAAGGAAGTGTACCAGAACTTCGAAGGAAGGAAGAAGGAAGGAAGTGTATGAGAACTTTGAAGGAAGGAGGAAGGAAGTGTACCAGAACTTCGAAGGAAGGAGGGAAGAAGGAAGGAAGGAAGGAAGTGTACCAGAACTTTGAAGGAAGGAGGGAGGAAGGAAGGAAGTGTACCAGAACTTCGAAGGAAGGAAGAAGGAAGGAAGTGTACCAGAACTTCGAAGGAAGGAAGAAGGAAGGAAGTGTATGAGAACTTTGAAGGAAGGAGGAAGGAAGGAAGGAAGTGTACCAGAACTTCAAAGGAAGGAGGGAAGAAGGAAGGAAGGAAGTGTACTAGAACTTCGAAGGAAGGAGGGAGGGAGGAAGGAAGGAAGGAAGGAAGTGTACCAGAACTTCAAAGGAAGGAGGGAAGAAGGAAGGAAGGAAGTGTACCAGAACTTCGAAGGAAGGAAGGAAGGAAGGGGGACGTTGACGTGCCTGTGTGTAAAAACATTTGTTAGCAGATTAACAGAATGCTTTGCTGTTCAAATCTGATTTCTACCTTTATGATGTGCTTTGTTCCTCTTGTAACCCACTGGAAAGTCTCCTGCGTTGCAAGTCGGCCATCAGGTCTTTTAATTGTAAAGGGAACTTTGCAATTATGTGGTCATGAAAACAGAAGTGATGGCAACTCATTTTTTTTTTAAAAAAATATTCTTTGTGTATCATATATCAATCATTGTTTGTGAGAGAAATGACAGGTGAGAGATCATCCTTGAATAACTGGGCGTTTCTTGAATGTGTTGCTTTCAACATTGTTTGTGATAGGCCGTCAACAGCTGTTTGGCAGGCAAAAATGTAGAAAAGGCTTTCCTTGACATGGAAATAAAATGCCAGGCCACTGGTAAATGTCTTGCCTCTCAGACAGCTGGTAAAGGCACATCATTTCTGGCAGAAAGGACAATAATCCTCTCATCTTGATGAATGTAAGTGTGCCTTAAGTGCTGTATCTGAGTCGCCCTCTGTAGTTTTCCTGCAACTCCTCTTTTCATACCAGCAGTGTGATGCCATGTCCAGACATAACATGCAAGAGGGGAATGCAACACTTCATTAGTGCATATGAAAGCTTCTAAATGTGTGTGAGATCAAGTAGGATCCAAGGAGGGTGAATCTTTTGAAGAATTTTAAAAACTCTTAACTGTCACCACATAGTTGTACAGCCTTGCCAACAGTGAAAAACATTCAGAAAAAAAGAAAGTACATGAGTGGAACCAGAATGTTCTGGAATGCATCCCCTTTCAATTAGAAATACATTTCTAAAGTGGTTAGAAAAATGTTCTGAGTATATGGACAATGTGTTTGTAGCACAAAAATGTCACCTCATTACTAGAGATGTGAAGGCTCGGAAAAAACCCAGAAAAAATCAGGAAAAACCCGGGTTTTTTTTTTCCGGGTTTTTTCTGAAGCCTTTTTTGTTTTTTCCTGAAAAATTGAAAAAATTGAAAAAATAAAACATATATTATGGAATGTTTTATTTTAACATGATGAGTAAAATATTTTAAAATAAGACCGGGTTCAAATATTTTATTAATCATTTCTAAAAAAAATATGTATGGTATCAGATTATTTTCAATTTTTCTGAAAATTTTCGTTTCCCCTGGAAAAATGGTTTTTTTTTTCCAAGCTTCAAAATTTCAGGAAATTACATCTCTACTTGTTACAAAAAAGAAATCTGTTGCTTTTATTTGCTGTCAAGTTGCTACAGTTATGGTGATCCTAAGAGTTAATTACTTCAAAACAAGGACAACAACACACACAATCACAGCATTAACAGTTCTGCTCAGATCTTGCACGTGGAAGCCCACAGTTTTCATTACTGAGTCAATCCATCTCATGTTAGACATTTCTATTTTCTTGCATGCACAACCCAGGGTTTTGCCTTGGTAGTTGTGCCAGCATGAAGGCAGAAAAGCTTTCTCTGCAGGGACATTGCACAGTGAGTTATGCCATTGACAGAGCGACTGATTGCACAATTGCAGGGTGCAGTTTCTTGTTGCTGCATGAAACACCTTGTAAATTTACACTGGGTCAACTTTATTATAGGCTGGCATGAACAGGATAGTGGCCTAAGGTCCACACACACACACATACACCCACACACACCCAATGAAATGTCTTCACATGTCGAACATGGTAGGTCATTTTGCTTTCAGGCTTGGATGGGCAGACAGCAGGCATTCTAAACATACATGAAGCCAAGGATATAGATATTTCTTTTATATCTTATGATAAATGAGTTGTCCTCATATTGTATCTGTAGAAAGCAAGATAATTTCATATATTGCATCAGCAGTTGTCATAAGGAATTTGACAAAAGTTAAAGTTAATGCAGCATGTTTATAATAATGTATCCTTCAATGACTGGTTCTGTGCTGCATTTGTTTGTGGCATATAATATACTGTATCCAGACTTTCTCTGAACCACCGTAGTTGTTCAGAAATAAATTCTATTGATTTAGCTAGAATTTACTCTCAAATAATTGTGTTCAGATTCACACTGACGGAAAAACATGATTTGAAAGAAGTCTCTCATCCCAAATACATCCCTTACTATACTTGCCTCTCTATTCACTCATTTTTTAAATCAGTGAACATTGTGATTAATTTCTGAAAGGAGATATAATCCTCCCTGTGAGCAACAGTTGTAAATTCTGAAAAACAACATGGAAAATGTATTGCATAAGGCATATATTGAAAATATGCTTTCCTTTATTCCATGGCTGCTTTATGGAGTTCAGAATAAGTTCAAAGGCTGTGAGGCCAGGTGTCCTTGGCTCAGATTAAAACCTGCCCTTAACCATACTCCTAGGACAGGGGTTCCCAACCTATGGCCCATGGGATGAACCCAGCCCATGATGCCGTCCCATCTGGCCTGTTGTCACCTCTGTTGCACCCAGAAGTAGAAGTGGGTGCATTTACATCAGCCATAAAACATCTGCGCATGCGCAAACATGCCTACGGCTGATGTAAATGAGGAAGTGGGTGCATTTATGACAGCCATAAATGTGACCACTTCTGCTATGGGGGGGGCATGGTCTGGCCTGCTCAGGTGTTTGGGGTGTGGTCAGGCCCATGACGTAAAAAGGTTGGCCACCCCGTCCTAGAATTTCTTTCCCCTTCAAAACACTGTTGCAAATTTGTCTGCCAGGGTGATCTTAAACCCACCAGTTTCAGTTGTTGATAGTAATGTGAATATGGGGATGATGTAGTGGCAAGTGTTGAAAACAGCTGTAGAATACTGGGAATTTCTGCTCTACACTGGAAAACTCCACAATAGAGCAGGGGTGGCCAAACTACGGCCCACAGACCTGATCCAGTCCATGGCACAAAATCATCTGGCCTGCGCTGCCCACACCACTCCCAGGAGCAGAAATAAAACGTGCCTACACATGCTGCCATAAATGCACCTGTGGCTAGAGTTGCCATAATTCTCTCTCATAAAACCAGGACAGAAGTACAAAATAGCCTTTTATAAAACAAACATAATATAATGATAGCTAATTTTCCAACCTTGAATCCGGGACAATCACGGTTTTCCGGGACATATGGCAACCCTACCTGCGGCTGTCATAAATGCATTTACGACAGCCGTAGGTGTATTTACGCTAGCATTTTGCACATGCATGGGTGTATTTTACTTCCGCTTCGAGGAACCACGTGACTGGCCTGTGGGTTGAAACGTTTGGGAACCCCTGTCCTAGAGTAACTAAATTTGGGGGTCAATGTAGCCTGGGGGGCGGCAAATAAGCAACATACAGAGTGCTTCCTTAAGGATAAAATGATGAAAGCTTTATTCTGATGGAAAAAGATTTTTCCGCTCCCTAATCTAAAGGCAAAAGACTAATGGTATCCACTATCCTGTCCTTTTTATATATTTACATTTTTAACAAAACCCATTGGTGGTTCAATATATTGAGAAGGCTCATAAGAATGGAAAGAGTCAGGAAAAAGCTGTCAGTGTAAAGGTATGGCTTAAATTTATTTCCCTTAACTTTTCTCTTCCATATATAGAAGTTACTGTTCAGAATGCTACTAAGTGATTTTTATGAGCTGCAGGCAGGCTTCTGCAGGGTTTTATTTACAATATGATCTTTTGGCACAAAGCAATGAGACTACATTCAGAAGGATCTATAAATAAAAGAAACTGAGCTGATTGGGTGACCACAAATACTGCACCATTTGACTTTCCTACTTATGAATATTGTATTTCTTGTCTAGATTAAGAGAAGCCTTAGTCTGTGAGCCTTTTCCTCACAGAGTGTGTGGGAATTTTGCAGAGGGATTATGCTAGCATCGTGTGAAAGAGACCAGATAAAGACGGGAGAAAAAGGAGAGACTTCTTAATAAGTATAATACATATTATTTATAGAAGGAGCATAGAAGTATTATCCTGGGCACTAATCTGGTGGTTGTTTTACAACAGTGGATTAGTCCACTGCCAAACTGGATGTGCCATTGCAACCTCATCTGCCCAGTTTGTATCCACGCTGTGAGATCTAATGAGGAGAGGTGACCCTTCCCTTCTACCACATTGCCCTGTTGTGCTGTGTTACTGTAAGAACTTTTATTCAGACTCACACTAAATGATAATACTGTAATGCAGCAAAGTAAAGCAGGGCAGGAGAAGGGCTTAGCTCTCCTTACCTGTATCAACCTCTTGTTATCAGACATCCATTGCAGTGCACAAACATTTATGCTAATTACCTTGTGAACCACCCAGAGAGTGCACTAAGTGCTATGGAGCGGTATATAACAGTTATTGCTATTGCTGTATTTGTATGAAATCACATATTATGGGCGTAACTATTGACTTACAAGGTATATATTATAGGTTCTTTGCGGGGGGGGGGAACTAATAAGAATTGGGTTATTGGATGTAATGCTTACATGTAAACATGCAAGAGGTCAGCTAAACAAAGGTTATTCCTTTATTTTTGTTTTTTTAGAAGGAATGCTATCCCCTTGCACTTAAAATACATTAGTTATGCGGAAGAAGAGATTTAATCTAATCTTAGGCATCAGACTAGCATAGGCAATTTGCATATAGTTGTTCAGTCAGTTGCTAGAGTGAAAGATCAGTTTGCTCACAATGGCTCTGGGTTCATGTATCTTGTTAGTCACAGCTGTGGCTTTGCTGAAGCATGGCATTGTCTGGGGGGGGGGAAAGCAGTGGATTATTAGAATAATGTGACAGTGATTTCCATCTGCAATAGATCATATTAAAGTATCACTGGCAAGATGTTTATCCTAACCCTTTAAAAGAATAGGCAAATTGAAAATGTTTTGTTACTGTGATATTATTATTATTATTATTATTATTATTATTATTATTATTATTATTATTATTATTATTATTATTATTATTATTATTATTATTATTATTATTATTATTATTATTCATTCATTCATTCATTCATTCATTCATTCATTCATTCATTTCGATTTGATTTGATTTGATTTGTATGCTGCCCACTCAGCATACACCGACTCAGGGCAGCTCACAACATATCAAACAGAATAGAATCATAAAAACACATACAAAAACTGTTAAAAAAATTTAAAACACTATCAAACATTAAAACCCACCCACCCCTTCTGTAAAACAACCCTAATGTATCACTATGAAGTGTCTATTAGCATGCAGAAACACTGCTGCAAAATTATACACGAAAGCTTAGGAAAGTACCTTATTTTGGACTACATTTATGATAAAGTTAAGAAGGTTTGTAAAGAATCTGCCAAACATAACTGCTCTGCAACTTCTGTTCATTTCAACAGAAATGTGATTAAATAGAAAGTGAACTGAACAGCAACACTACCATAGCTCATTTCAGAGTACTGTACTGAACATTTTGTCAGCAATTCTACATTTGATTACTTTAAGCATTCTAACTGTGGAGCATGCCCTTTAAATGCAGTAATGTGGAATAAGCAAGCATAGGATTAAACTGTACATGTCTGCTCCAGGAAGGTATAAAATTTCAGGCACAATTAGGATTTTTCTTGCTATCCTACAGTAAGAATGTTGATGCTAAAGTGTGAAATGTGCTTGTGAATGGAGAGACATTGTTAATACAAGTTTCAAGTGTAAGTCACCAAAATTAGGCATCTACTGTAAGGACACAAATAAAAATGGTTGAATCTGATTTTCTTTTTATTTGAGTGATACTTAGCAACCATATGAGCCTACTGCCAAGGGTAATAATCTTTTCTGATTTTAAAAGGTTGAAATTATTCTTCATTTGAGTTACTGCCAGAGTGTAAGTTTGTAACTTCAAGACAGTGTTTCACCTTCTTGCAATAGTAGTCCCTTTTTAATTTTTTGTAGAGTTTAGGTGGAGAGGTATGTAGAAGGGTAGTATAGGTAGTTTCTGTAGAAGATAGTTTTGACCCAGTACTTTTAGGAATCAGGCTTCATGGAAACAGGCACTTAGACCAGAATACAGCTGCCAATTTAAAGTTGTGTATAAATCAAATGGCTTAAGATGCATTGGCATACAATGCAAATTAGCAAGGGAATGACTGAGTTCTTGGGTGCATGCCCAGGAACAGAACCAATTTACATAAGTGTAAAACAGCAGTTGGATTCTGACCACAGGGGGAAAAAAAAGTAAACCCAAGAAGCCTGCTATTTTAAAGGCATTGTCCAGGTAGATCAGAGAAACTGCTGAAATTAGCAACCTCAGAAAGAAGATGTAAAAGATGAAAATCTTTAGTACTGCCTTTCAGTAAACAGATTGGGTGTGTGGAGAGCTGGCCCTTTGCTTCATTAACAGTTGTTGCCTCCACCCGTTTCTCATGGGGCAGGATATGCTGTTGCCAAGAGAGAGAGAAATACATGCAGTGTGTGTATGATGTTGGAGCATTATATCGACATACAGTACCTGCATATATATATGCAGGTGGGTGGACTTGAGCTCACTACCTGAGGTGACCACCTGGTGGCCCTAGTCCTGTGATAGCGCCCGTATAGCTGCATTTTACTTCCGCTTCCAGGAGCGACAAGGGTGGCGTGGGCCAGATGAATCGCAGTAAACCCATTTGTGCAGATTCATGGGGGCTTGGACTTCTGGGAATTGAAGTCCAAGAATATCTGGAATGCCAAGGTTCGCCATCATGGCCCTTGTCATAGTGTTGGCTCTAGCAGATTGCTCTACAGACAGGATCTTGAAGTACATTTGGGTGCTGAAACTGATCCTAGCTCTTGAGTCATTAGAATCTTTTTTTCTACTTATACACTAAATAATATTTGAAATGTTTGAAGTGGTAGCCGTGTTAGTCTGTGCAAGCATATCTGAGAGTAAATAAAACAGAACAGCAAAAAAAAAAAAAAAGACTTTGTCCACGAAAGCTCACAGTTAAAAACAGGAGTTAGTCTTTAAGGTGCCACAACATTTTTTGTCTTTTTTTTTTTGCTGTTCTGTTTTATTTACTCTCAGATAAATAATATTTGCAGCTATTTGGTGACAAACGTTTTAAGTATTCAGTTGTTATAATTCTCAATTTTAGAGTGATCCTATATTTTCAATGTGGCAAAGTTTTCTCTATTATTTTAACATCTTTATTTCTTTATATCAATATCTGTTAAATAGAAATATTAGACACACATGCATACACATACAGTACATGCATTATTAGCCTCCCACTTTACTAATATAAACCACTGTTGTTTTATCAGGAAGAAGTTGTCTATATACCTATAAATCATAGGTGTGGGTGCGGTATCCGAAATGGGCTGCCACACCCCTTGACCAAACCCTGTGAAATTTGGCACACATGTACCCGAAGCCCATGGGGGGTTATGCCCTCCCCCAAATTGATCCTTTTGTCCTCAACCAATCACAAGGGCTGACCAGGTCTAGGCCTTTGGGATGTCATGCCCTTTGGGATGTCTTGCCCAGACCTGATCAGCCCTTGGGAGTGGTCAACCAATATGACATTACAGGACTCCGCTCCTTGGCTAGGCAAGACAGCTGGCAGGGTGGGGCAGGAGTCCAGTGGACAGAGATCAGCCCAGGAGAAGGAGCACCTGAGCAAATGCAACCCCGGGAAGTAGGACAGCGCCCCCCCAAACCCCACCCGGGCGAAGCCGGGCACCCCTCTAGTAGTTTATACTACATAGCTATTCTGCGCTTTAATCAACGCCCTCTTTCAAAGTTTTTGTTTTATTTTCTAGATGATTAATAAGCCGCAGAATTGAACATATAAAAGGCTTTTCTGGAAATGCAATGGTGAAAGGGTCTTATTGTAGCTTTCTACCTTTGGTTTTCTTTCTAAACAGGGAAGAAAGTTACTAATAGAGTTGCTGGAGTCACCCCCAGAAAGTTAATGGCCTGAAGGTTTACATGTGTTAGCTTGAAAGATTCAGATTAGAATGATAGAATTTTTAGAACCAGTAGTATTACTCTGCTCAACAAGTATAATTCTACAAACCTTTAGCACCTGATTTCTGAGAAAGCATAATTATTGCAATTTTATATCTAAAAGTTAGATAATAAGAAATTTGTGATCTGTTTTTATTTCTTTTATTATTATTTTTACTTTAGTTTGTGTCATTTAATTTGTTTATTAGAGTAGACAGAAATAGCCTTCTTGAAGATTGTGGTATTTTTGAGCCACAATCTGATGTACCCTGGTAACTGCAACCTAGTGTTGCCAGTTTATTTTTCTCACACTAGGTTAGGCAAATGGAACTGCAGAATGAACCCAACAAATGTCCGCTTCATTTTGCCAGTTTTATGTCTGACCTAGACACAGAAGAAAAAAGAAAGAAAAAATGTTTGTTCTATTTTGCAGAGTAGGTTTGGTACACAAGCACTACACATAACTCAGAGTCACTACAGAAAAGCATCATACATATTTTCAAATGTCTAAGATATTAAAGCAAATGTTAAAGATTGCTAGCATATAAACTCCTGATTGTATCTGCAACAAACTAACTAGGAATTATCAACTCAGAAGGGGCTTCAGTGCATCCAAATTTTATATTATTGTGTGGGAAAAAATGAAAAAAGTATGGTTGTCTATGAGAAAAATTGCTAGCACAAAAACAGCTGTGTGTATTTGGCAGGAATAATCCTCTTAGAGAGGACAACTGTATTTCCAGATTTCATACATATTTATTGAAAAACAAAACCAAATTTAAAAAACCATTTTAATTTCCTTTTTTATATTGGTGGGAGATGTAAAGATTGGGATCTCCACATTTTGATTTATATCCAAATCATATCAGACCAGTCTAAATAATTTTGAAGAAGATCTGGCTCAGTCTGAGTTTCCAAATTGGTTCTCCAGCTAAATCAGGAGATGCTAGAAGAGTAATAATAATATTTAACCGTTAATATTAGTTATTTGCTGAAATAAAATAATGATGTTTCTAAAAGCAAGCACTCATCCTTTATAATTACTTGTAGTTACGATAACAGCATGGTAGTTCCCATTATTTTTGAAGAGTGCACAGTGAATGAAGATGACATACAGTATTCCCATTCTTGTCTTGAGACAAGGGGCAGGATATCTGAAAATATTTTTGGTCATGACAGGATGAGCTTGATGAACTCCGAGCTGAAATGGAAGAGATGCGTGACAGCTACCTTGAAGAAGATGTTTACCAACTTCAGGAACTTCGGCGAGAGCTGGACCGTGCAAACAAGAACTGCCGCATTTTGCAATATCGTCTCAGGAAAGCAGAGCAGAAAAGCTTGAAAGTTGCACAGACGGGTCAAGTTGACGGGGAACTAATTAGAAGTTTAGAACAAGATCTAAAGGTGAGTGGAGCATTTATACATAATGCCCATGCCCATAAAGTTCTAGCTAAAGGCAGAGCTCCATTTATATACAACTTGTATATTGTTTCTAAATAAATTTGGAAAAGTAATTTGAGAAATTACTGTGGAATTCCACAGATTCATCTGGGAGCTTTTGCTGGTCTTTAAGGTACTACGTTTGCTGTTCCATGTAGTCCTACAAAGGGATTGCACATTAAGAAGAAAATAATAGGTTCTGCAAATTCTTTGCTTTATTTATCTGTTGTATTTTTTTATACACAATATAAGTACAGTAATAATAATAGAATTATAAAAGGTATTAAATCTGTGGTACCTCCTATAGTTCTAAATCTGTGATAAGGGTCTGCAGTGACTTTGTGTTAAGATGCTGAACTTGATGACTGGAAGGCTGGCAGGACAACAATTCAAGTCCCAAGTGTTGCACAATGGAGTGAGCTCCCATCTCTGTCCCATCTCTTGCCAACCTAACAGTTCGAAAGCAAGAAGTTGCAAGTAGATAAATAGGTACCACATTGATGGGAAGGTAACAGCGTTCTGTGTGCTCTGGTGTCTAGTCATGCCTGCCACATGACCATGGAAATGTCTGCAGACACAGAGGGTACTTGCTCTTTGGCTGTAAACAAAGATGAGAACTGTACCCTAGAGTCGGATCCGAATGGCTTTCAAGCAAGGGTGACCTTTACCTAAATCTGTGGTGTTTAATAGAACAAGCAAGGAGCCCACATCAGAGGGCTACATTTATTGGTGGCTGGGGAGAACAGGCCACTATGTACTTTGTCAGCTGTGTTCAGGTTCTCATAGGAACTCATGTAACTTACAGAAGGCTCTTGCAAACCTCTCCCTCCACAGGCTAATGGGTCCAAGAACTTGCTCATGCAGAGGAAAGGAGTTTGCTGACAGGCAGGGCTTATTGCTCTTTGCTTCATCAAGGCCTTCAGATATAACCAGGGAAACCATGACCTTCTTTACCCCATCAAGTTTGTGCATAGCATACTGAATTCTTATCCTTTGTGACAAACCAATATGTCTCCCTCCCTAGCTTTGTGAAGGTAGGAGAGGCTGAACACCATTTCCTTATATTCCTCAGATATAATGTGCCAGCACGAATGTGATTTTTATAGCTTACAACATGGATCCAGGCTTATAGGGTTTGTACATGAAGAAAAATGGATTGTTTTTCCAGACATTCCCTTCAGCTCCTTCACAGCCTGGTTAGTGTGTTTGCCAAGCAGGCCAGATTGTAGTGTAGGTAACTACTGTATATCAACTCCACTGTTTCCTATTCAATATCTTTATTAAAGAAGGAAGGCAACTAACAGTTAGCAGCTTTAAAATAAATGAACAGATAAATCAGCGAGCTAAACATAACTTACCACACAAGTCTACAAGAGAAATCATGGAACTCACACTATAAGCTAGGCCAGTGGTGACAAACCTATGGCACATGTGCCAGAGCCCTCTCTATTGGCACACGAATCATCACCCCCGCACAGAGTTCACCCTGCCCCTCTGCCCAGCAGCCCAGTGGGAGCACTTCCTTCCTCTCCCCAGTACAGAGTTTGCCCTGCCCCTCTGCCCAGCAGTTCAATGGGAGCCCTTCCTCCCTACCCCTAGCACAAAGTTTGCCTCGCCGCTCTGTTTGGGCACTCAGTATCTAAAAGCTTCACCATCACTGACCTAGGCTGACTTTGCCTTTCTCCTAGCTATGTAAAGTCAAATCTCAAAGACTAGAATAAATTCTATAGTCAAAGCAGTGTCCAGAGAGGAAAATCAAACTGACTAGTCTGTACCCTAAGAGGGCCTGCTCATCCATTCCCAAGGTGATTTTTCCCCAGACGGAGCCATCCTGGAATATGGGTATACAGGTGAAACTCGGAAAATTAGAATATTGTGCAAATGTCCATTCAGTTCAGTAATGCAACTTAAAAGATGAAACAAAACATATGAGATAGACTCATTGCATGCAAAGCGAGATAGTTAAAGCCTTACTTTGTTATGATATTGATGCTTATGGCTTACAGCTTATGAAAACCCCAACCCCCCAATCTCATGTACCCCATAATCATCACATAAACTCATGTACACTGTACGCCATGATCATCACAATTGTAACGAATTAAGGCATGCCATCTCTCGCTTTGCATGTAGTGAGTCTATCTCATATATTTGTTTCACCTTTTAAGTGAAATGAATGAACATTTGCACAATATTCTAATTTTCTGAGTTTCACCTGTATATATACATCTATGACTAAAATCCTGTCTATGTAAATTCAAGGCTGTAGGGCAATTGTTTGGAGATTGAATATTTCCTCCTCTCACCCCTAGGTCTACCTCCGTCTGGAGTAATACCTTTCATTATTGGGAATTGTGGGAACCATTTGAAGGGAGGAGGAAGTCTTCACCAAAAATCACTGCTGCTAATAAAAAATTATTGATGGGAATTTTTTAGTGATTAAAGACTTCCTCCTGTTCCATAGCTCCTACAAATTTCTGACAATGAAAGGGATTACTTGGGAACTGTGTAGGCCTCAGTAGAGAGGAAGACATGTTATTATTTTTTAAAAAATGTCTGGTGATGTCATTAGCTTTATGCCATTGAATTTATGCAATCACGATTTCAGCCTATATTTAAGTACTAACATGAAAACGGAAAACCGCTAGAGGCAAGAACAGTTAATAAACTATTTATTTAATTAATGCTTGTATATTAAAAGTAAAGTCCGATGTTCCTTCTGAATTTATAAAAGTCTTATGTTCATACCATAAAGGCAACAAAATGTGATCCATCAACAAAAATCATCAAAGCAATTCTGGTAGTTATATGCTTCAGAGTTGTCCTTCAATAGGATTTCTATAATACAAAACAATATATTTAATTCGATTCTCTTAACAAAATAGCGCATAATATCAATAACTACATCGATTCATATATATGTTTGACATAAATGTAAAATGTATCAAAGCATTTTGGTTACATGAATAAACTCTGGTCCTTATATCGAAGATCCTGGAAGCAGTGTGACGATGTTCTTGAAGGATAATCAAACATTCTGAAGTAAATTTTCAACTGATGGAAGGAGAGTGGAAAATCAGCTTCCTTTCTCCGTACCATTGCTAGAAAATCCCTGTTGGATCAAAACCTTTCTATAGGTGGATGACATATTTCTCTTTGTTAAAAGCAAAAATAACAACCCCTTAACGCAAAGACCATTACTAAAATGTATGTAACTCATCTAAACAGGTAGCCAAAGATGTATCTGTCAGGTTGCATCATGAGCTGGAAAATGTGGAAGACAAGCGTGTTAAAGCTGAGAATGAAAATGAAGTCCTTCGTCAACAAATAATCGAAGTGGAAATATCCAAGCAAGCACTGCAGAATGAGTTGGATAGGTTGAAAGAGGTAAGTGGGAAGCTAAGTGAGATAACAAAAGAGAGATTGGCTATTCAAAAACAATAACACTCTAAAGCTCTGTAATAATATCATTTCAGCCACTGGATTTAAATAAATGTGGCCTTGTTTATAGATGATGTCAAACCATAGACCAGTATTATGAACCAAATCTAATATTCCGCCCACCACACCCATGGTTTTTAAATCTCATTTCCAACTTACATGTATAAAGAATGAGTTTGGGGATGTTTCTGTTTTTAAAAAAATAATAATAATTACAGATTGCTGAGTGTATGAATCAAGACAAGGTATGCTTACTCTTAACTATGTTTGGTAGAAGTAAGTCAACACTACGCTGAAGATTGATATCTAGTATTGCAGTGGTGGAAGTTCATGGAAGCTTCTCTAGTACCTCCTTCGGATGCCACACTGAGGATTGCACAACGTCTGAATAGGGTAGGATGTTGCATGGAAAAATAAGGAGGAAGGGTGTATTCTGGAAAGTGGTGGAAACACCAGCTGAAGTGGAACTGGATTGTTGTAATGATAATTAAGCAGAACCATAGTTTAGACTCTAGAGCAGCGTTTCCCAATGTGGGGCTCATGGCCCACAGGGGGATTTCAATTTTGAGAAGCCTAAGCCAATACATTGGCTGATCAGTGCTTTGGGGAATTGACTTAGGCTTCTGAGAATTGATGTCCAAAAACCAAAGGTTGGGAAACACTGCTGTATTGGAGTATGAATAATACGTTAAAAGTGAGCCTCATGGCACAGTGTTTAGGCTGCAGAACTTCAGCCAAAGTTCTGCTCATGATCTAAATTTGAATTTGATGGGCACAAGGTTGACTTAGCCTTCCATTCTATGGAAGTTGGTGAAGAGTACCCAGCTTGTTGGTGACAAATTATAGTTTGCATAATTAACTTGTAAATCTCCCATAGAGCTCTTTAGCACTATAGAGCAACATAAAAAGCAGCTGCATTTGCATTTAACATACAGTTTGTCCAAAATTTAAGTGGAATCTTTCATATCCTTTATCACAACTGAGAACACAGGGGAACGAGGAGACTTAGCTTGTGTGTGTGGTGTTGTTTTATATATGCAGCTATTATTGCTGAATCTTCCCCTGACTTTCTTCTGAAGCATCAAAAATCTACAAACCCTCTTTTTAATCCATTGACCACCTTATGTGGCAAGGAGCATTTTCCCTCTTATTACATGTAAGAAGTGGATAGCATTCAGTTAGTATGGGCTATCTTTTCTTGGTCAAGTGTACTTCTCTAGTGTATATTTTGTGATAGTAAAAAGTCCTATTTCCTGTTTAATTTCCCTTTAGTAAGACTAAATAAATCTGGAGGATTTAGAACAGAAATGTTAATTTAGCTGGATGGAGCTAAGCTTCTAATTCCTCACTGAGATCTGTGTGGATGCTGCCAAGCACAAAAGACTCTTGCTTGATGTATAACTAATATTTTGTATCTCAAGGAGAAATGTGTTCATATAATTTGCTGGCCATGTGAACATTGCTGTTTTGTTTGATACAGAAATATTTACTTTATTGAAATTAAGATGGCATGACCTAAGATGATGATAGTTGTGTGACCTGATGAAATATGTTGAAAAGCAATTATAATTCCTCATCACTACATACTGTGGTACAGTTTAACAACATCTCTTTCCTTGTATCAGAAAAGACTGTAGTCTTGGATCATTTTAAATGCAGATTGATGAGAAGAATTTAAGGACAGTAGAACCTTGGATAAAGTCCAAACTCCATTCCACAAGTTTGGACTTTATCCGACTTTATCCAAATCAAATGGGCGATGCATCAGATAATGTCCAAAAATGGACTTTATCCGAGGTTCCTATACCAAATACCTCGGATAACATCCATTTTTAGCGGGTTTGGACTTTATGCAATGCATCACGTGTGCATGAAAATTGTGACTTTATCCAAATCGGACTTTATCCAAATCGGACTTTACCTGAGGTACCACTGTATAATGAAGTAGAACACTTGACCCTCTGAGCTAAGCTCAGTTGGACAACTGATATAGTTACATGTTTATTTTGATTTTTCAGACAATACTTGGGTGGTAACTTGTACATAATTTGCTCCTATTCTATAAGTTTGGCAATAACGCAGTGAACTTGAAGTTTTATACTTACCTGGAAATAAATCCCAGAAATGCATTGGAATTTCTGACTACATATAGGCTTGCTGTTATAATTTCAGTTTGGTTTACAAGAAAATTAAGGATTTCCAGATCTTCGATCTGAAAATGAAGCATTTGGGAGCATTGGGAGCCATGGCTGTAGATCCATTGGAATCAATATAACTTGCAGAGATCCCCCAAATTTCCATTGATCCAGTGGCCCAACTGAAACACAAGTTACTATGCTAAGCAAAGGGTTTTGGCCATTGTCAGATACTGGATGCAAATGTGCCTATGTGAATCTGTTCTTTGAACTTAATACTGTAGTGTCAAATGAACAGGTCCATCTCTTTCTCTCGTGGTCATGGTTTGGTGTATGAAGCAGTGTGACAAAGATTGTGAAGATGTTTAGATATTAAATATTGTATAAAACCCATATTGATACACTTTAAAGCAGGTTAGTTTATTTGCAACTGTTTGCAAAAGTAGCTTGGATGTTCCAGTGCCAGACTTAATCATGTTTGGAAGGAGAAGTAGCATGTGAGAATGATCCTGAGCCATCACTCAGCATTAGTCATGCTGTTTCTTTCAAAAGAGTGGCTGGGCTCCTTGCTGTTGTTTTGCAGCCAGTTGCTGACCTTAGGGCAGAGATAATCTGTAAATCAGATAAACTGTTTCTGGAGGGAACACTGTAATTGAAAGATGCTGTTTCCCTTTAGGATTATTGCAGACATGTGAAGCTGTGAAATTATCATGTAAGCCATGCTGAGATGAAAGTTCATGGCTGAAATCTAGTAGTATATCATAACTTGAGTAGTCCCATTGAATCAGTGGAATTTATGGAAGAGATGACTCAAGAGATCCCCCGCTGATTCAGTGGACCTTCTCTAGTTGCAAATTAATGCTGGATTTAGGCCAACATTTTGTAACTTTAAAGGGATCAGAAGATTGTTTTGAAGGGCTGCTCAATTTTAAAAAGAAAATGTATATATAAATATTTACTCTATTTAGTATTTAAAGAAATACTCTCAACCAAGGCTGTGAACTCAGCCAAGATGGTTTTGTATTTGAAGATATACTCTCAACAGAGGCTGTGAACTCAGCCAAGATGGTTTGACCTTTCTCTATACTCAGTTAACAATTTAACAAGTTTACTGAAAAGTAAAATTGTTGATGGATAATAAAAGTCTATCACTTGTACTGGTTACAGCAGAATATTTTTTCTTTATTCGTGTCAGATGCACCACCAGCATTTAATAATATGCAGAATACTGTTGACATGGTACATTCCCTTTTGCCCATGTACCTGATATATAACTGATCTCTCAACTCATGGTGAGGACCCAACTTGAATATCAATGTGCTGAGTACACAATTATGTGCCTACAAATCCATACAGATTTTCCATGACCAGAACCTAATGAAGAGAGAGGATACCTACAATCTCATTTTTTGGACCAGGTGTGGCTTAGCATATCTCTTATAAGTTGCTGGTTGCTGCTGGTTTAGCACCTGTAGTCTAATTGGGGGGGGGAGTGCAGATTGATGAGGCAGATGTGGCTGTTCCAAACAAGAAAGAGTGTGCTCTCTTCCAGTGAACTTCACTGAGAATTGTTGCCCTCCAGTCCACCAGGCAAGACTTCCTACTTTACTGCTCAGCTAGCCATCCTCTGATTGGCTGACTTTCCTGTTCCTCTTGAGCCCAATACCCTTGGTGAAAAGCAGCTGGGATGGAGGACCAGAGATGGTGGACAGCTTTCCAATGCCCAGTATATTTTGGGCTACAAGTGAAGCCCCATATAAGATGTGATTTTGGGATCCTAGCTTTTTACATTTTATTATACAAGATAGTAGAGTTGAGTTTTTGGAAGAGTTAAGCAAGAAGTCTTTTCTTTTTAGGTTGTTATCATTTGTAATGGCAAAACTTAAGACTATTTGAAATCTATAATAATTACCCCTTCCCCCCACCAGCAGTAATTATGTATTTAGTCTTTGGTATGTGACTACTCAGGGATTGCAGTGGCTCAAGTGGTTAAGATGCTGAACTTGCTGACTGGAAGGTCGGAGTTTGATTCCTAGGTACTGCATGACAGAGGGAGCTCCCATCTCTCTTCCAGTTCCTGCCAACCTAGCAGTTTGAAAGCAAGAAATTTCAAGTAGATAAATAGGGACCACTTTGGTGGGGAGGTAAACAGAGTTCTGTGCATGCCTGCCACATGTCCATGGAAACGTCAGCAGATGTGTCTGTAAGAAGGAAGGGTGTTTTTAGTTGTAAAGAGAGGCATGGGCTATTTTGAGCTTCAGCTTCCATCCATGACATAACTAGTAACTATGTAAAATCATATGCTTCATTATCATTCTTTGCAATATAGTTGGAGAATTTATGGATTGGCATTGCTGAATAATTTATTTAGGAAAAATTACAGTCTTTCCATTTGAAGATTAATACATAATTGGCAGCATTAAGGAGAATATTTGTACAAAAAAGTAATGAAAATAAAATTAAAAGTCCAATATTATTGAACAATAGGCATAGATGTGTTTTCAGTAAATGTAAATTATTCAAGGAATCATTCTTCTTATAATGCATATTTATATTTGTGTTTTCATAAATATTTTTAAAGGAAATCAATTTTAATTTCTCAATTTCAAAATTACACTTTATTCAAAGTCATCTTCATTAGGTATACTTTTAAATCTCTATTATAGGATTAGCATTTTCTAATTGCTGTTAAGCAGTATGAGATAGCCAAAGGCATAACAGGGACACCTCCCTCCTTAAGACGTTTCATTTTAATAACTACTGTTGATTGCCTTTATATATCAAAGGAAATAAAATGTGGAAGGGAAACTCATTTGGTTGGCTTGAATAAGAAACCTGGCATTGCATTTTGATTCAGATTTCTTTTTTCCTTCTTCTGAAGCCTGAGAAGATTATAAGGAGGAAATCACAAAATGCCTATGATGTTTCCGATTATTTGGCAGGATTATGTTTGTAGGGATGGAAACCCCAACCTGCAGTGATGAAGTTTGTTAATTGTCACACAACTAGAAGATAAGGCTAATTAATTATGAATAAAAATATAGTCATCTTGTGCAGGACTTCTTGTTATCCAAGCAATGTACACATCTTGTCTTTGAATCACTGATGTTCAGCTGGTGTATTGTGAGCTTTAGTGTAAGTTATACCTACAATACTATTTCCATGGAAATAGATGGTAAAAAATTAGGTGGGTCCCCAAGTGAATATTTGAACAATAGGTGGGACTTGCCAGTCTGGCCAGGTTAGCCTGCTATGGTAATAGAGTGGACCATTCTGCCAGTGACTCAATGCCAAGAGGCAGGTGGCAGTTAACTAACCTGACAACCCTGAGGACTAACAGCCTTGAGTGCTGAAGTCCAAGGGGGGCGGGGGGAAGGTGATGGTCCTCAAGTGGATTACATCCCACTTGAATCCTTCTTGATGGAGGGCAACAGCTTCATCAATACTGGCCTGGGGCTGATGAAGACTTTGTGTGCTAAAAGGGCTCAGTACCAGAGAGTGACTCACAGAACTGGATCGGTGGTATGGGTGTCATGTTGCAATGTGGAAAGCAGATGAAATGTCACTGTATTATATTCTCAGGACAATCTTCATGGCTGATCGCCACAATGATCACCAATATTCGGATTCAGATTTGGCAGAAGTAGTAGTTGGGACTTGTTCTAAATGCCCACTATGGCTGCCCATGGAGGTGTGTTAAACATCTGAAACAAACCATTCCACTGTAGCAACCTGATTGATTCTTCTTTTGTGGCATCTTTAGACAAACACTTGTAATTGCACAGCTCCCACTAGTGAAGGCACACTGCACATGCTCAAGAGAGGATGGGAGCCCAAATTGAAAGTTAAAATGCACCTAAGAGAGGATGCAAGGACTGCAGTGGCTCAAGTGCCTAAGACGCTGACTGGGAGGCGGAAGGTCAGCAGTTCGATTCCCAAGTACTGCAGGACGGAATGAGCTCCTGTCTTTGTCCCAGCTCCTGCCAACCTAGCAGTTTGAAAGCAAGAAATTACAAGTAGATAAATAGGGACCACTTCGGTGGGAAGGTAACAGCGTTCTGTGCGCTTCGGTGTCTAGTCATGCCTGCCACATGACCACGGAAATGTCTGCAGCAGCAGACAGCGCTGGCTCTTCGGCTTTGAAACAGAGATGAGCACTGCACCCTAGAGTTGGATACTACTGGCTTTCAAGTAAGGGAAACCTTTACCTTTAAGAGGGGATGCAGATCTGACTTCTGTAAAAAAAAAATCTATGAGGATATTGTTACTGTTAATTTTTTAAATGGAGTTCTGCTCTCTTCCTTCATGTTAAATCATGCTTATCTGTGGAGCAGAAACAAACAAAAACCATGAGTATTGCCACTTGTTTCTAGTCAGTTCTCATTCAGATGAAAACCAAGCCATATATAACATTGCCTGAATTTTAGCTAGTAGAAAAGCAGCAAACGTGTGACACTGTTATTGTAAGGTTTCAAACAAAGAATTGACAGTGAATAAATTGACCTTTGAAGAGGGGGCAGGGCTATAGGCAAGTTTTTTTTAGAGGATTCCTTTTAAACTCAGGGAATATCAGTTGCATATGGATATCTCCGTTGTAGGAATTTATCTGTGTCCAGAATCTTGGATTTGGATTTAGCAGTTGCTAGTTCAATGAGAAAATGGAGTCAGAGTCTGGTTCAGTGATGGCGAACCTTGGCACTGCAGGTGTTCTTGGACTTCAGTTATCAGAAGCCCAAGTCAGCAGTCCTGCTGATCAGGGCTTCTAGGAATTGAAGTTCAAGAATAGCTGGAATGCCAAGATTCGCCACCAATGGACTGGTTGATAAAAACCCAGTCTTTAAATTGTGCTTATAATCAGTGAAAAGGGAAAGTTGCCCATACCTATTCAGCATTCCAGAAAAAGCACTGAAAATGTTTGGAACCTAGTTCTATTTCTATAAAGCTTCTTCATTTTACTTATTTTCTCTCCCCACCCACACTTGCTTTTTTCTTCTTTTCTTCCTCTTCTTTTCCATTGGCTGCCTATTGTGTGTGTGTTGGTGTATCCTTTGTTTGGCCTAAGAACTTTGTGCTAGCAAAGGGTGGGGTGGGGGAATGACAAACTGTGCAATGGCAGAACTCAAGCTGCGATGTAAGAGGGAAGCCCTGTTGAAAGAGGCAAAGTGTGGGGAGGATTAGGAATGAGGGAGCAGCTGCAGAATGATTGGACATGTTATAAAACAATTTAGCAAGAAATGAATGAGATTGTGTAACCTGGAAAAATGGATTTATTTTCTGTCCAACAGCTGTATTGAGCAGCTGGTGATTTCTTTTTCGTAGGAAAGTAGAAGGGTCATCAGGAGATAAACATAAATGTCGGCACTCTCCATGTAATGAGAAATTGGCTAGCATAACTGCTTTTATGTGTGCCTTATAATGTAGACATACAAGCACAATCAGAAAAATGTAATCAAAATTTCTTGTTTTACTTCTCACATTTCTGCCTACCAACAAAGCCCTCAGGCATTAAAGAACTTAGTTGCATGTACAGTTTTCTCCTAATTATGCCAGCCACATGAAGACAATGCAGTTTGCCTTAACAAAGTAAAGTACTGTACAGAGTACCAGAAACTCTTGTCTGCATCTCTTTCTACCAAAATACAAAGACACTTCCTTAGTGAGTTTTTAAAAAGTTAGTGACATCATTGCATTACTGCAAACAGAAGAACTATACCAGTTATGGTGAACCTTGGCACTCCAGGTGTTCTTGGACTTCAGTTCCCAGAACCCCAAGACAGCACTCCTGCTAATCAGAGCTTCTGGGAGTTGAAGTCCAAGAACACCTGGAGTGCCAAGGTTCACCATCACTGGAGTAGACCATGCTGCCAGCAATTCAAGCCTGCATGTACTAAAATCTTAAGGTTTTTAGTTGAAACATAAAGCTGATGTTTTGGGCATCTTGTCCGGATATAGCTCTAAAGTGTTTTAGTGGAGCATTTCTATCAAACAATACATTTTCAGAATGAGTAGGTATTAGAAAATGAGGAAGTGATTGCTTTCTCCACATACGTTTTTATTGATACAATAGTGACACATCTGGAAAAGATTTTTCATGCAGAAGACATTTTGCTTTGTGGACCAACATTTGTGCAAGTTGTTATTTCTACAATAATTTTAAACATATTACTTTATGAACTAATCTTCTACTTCCCTAATATTTTCAAATTGCAACAAAGTGTTCCTCTCTTCATATTATTTCAGTGAAAAAGAGTAACTTAACAAAGAGGTGTAATAGTTATTGTTCACTTCTGTTTCACTGTAAGAATAATTTAAAGGTGAAAATTTTGTGTTTTAATAAACATAGAGGTCTAAACATGAAAGTGGAACCCTGAGTTGTAGGTGAAGTTGAAAATTAATACAGTGCTGTACTTGACATCCATAGGTGCCAGAACCTGTTTTGTATTTTAGACTCCCACATTTAGATTCCCTTTATGTGCTGGCTCCTTTATACAGAAATGAGTAATTATGTCTAACAACAAAGTGCTATCAATAGACTTCTGGGTTGTGGAGAAACAGCCGAATGAATACATTCAAAAGCAAATACAATGTTTTTCTTTCAGCAGCTATAATTGAAATTTACTCCATATTAGGACCAGAACTATGTTATGAGATGTTCTCACTTAAGGAAGGGAGAAGATGATTTTCTAAACCTTTTTTTTCCCCACAAGTCCCAGAATCACCTGCCAATTCTGTGTTCTAAACTTTTCCAAGCTCTGCGATTTTTGTCCTATCTTTTAGTCTGTGCCTCGCCTCCTGAAAAACTTTGAGAAATTGTGTGGGAGATGATGAAGACTGCAGGGAGAACCAGTGAACATCACTTCCCTCTATCTTCTAGCCAGCAAACTTGGCTCTCCTAGTGTTCTTTGACTTCAATTACCAGAAGTCCATGTCAGTACACCTCCTGATCAGGGCTTCCTGGAATTGAAGTTCAAAAACATTTGGATAACCATGTTGGCTGACTCCTGTTCTAGCCTGATGCTCTGCTGGATCTGCTTTGCAAACAGGCAATCTGTTTGTAGAAGGGACACTTTAAGTGCAATCCAGTTTTGAATATTCCTACTAAAATTGAGTTTTCGGCAACTAACTTTTCCTAAATAGTTGTCAGGAATTGTCTTGCTAGAACTCCATTTTGGAAAAGAGTTGCTCTTTAAAAATGACATTGTTCATTCATGGCCATTAGAAGATCTTTTCAGAATAAGGACCCGGTTCATGTATGTTTCTGCTTCTCCATACCCTGTCTCAAACAACCGTTCATTTTCCTCTACAGAGCTGACACATTTTCCCCCCTGCATGCATGTTTTGTTTTCAGTAAGCCTTTAAAACTCACTCCTAACAAAGATATGAAACAATGTAAAAGCTAACTGTTCAGCATTTTCAAATTTGTATGGGTAGAAGACCATGTGGTTAAATGCTAAAATGAATGGCTTGCAAAGTGAATCCCATATGATACACATTCAAATAATTCTGAAGATAAACCAGTCAGCAATTCCAATACAGTACACTGTTTAAAGGAGGTTATTCATTTGTATCATCTTACTAGAGTGGAGCATCTGTACATTCTGCACTGTGATATTTGAGAGTACTAAGAGCTATGATAAGAGAAAGAACCACTAATTAATATTTGTCTTATTAAAAATAATGTTTCAATTAAGACTTTAAAACAGGAGTTCTCAACCTTTTAAAGACGGAGGACAGGTCATGCTCCCTCAGACAGCTTCGGGGGCTGGATGGCCATTTTGCCCTTCCTCCACCACATGGCACTTCCTGGTGTGGTGGAGGTAGTGCCCCCCACCACCACCACAACATGAAATGGCACCCTGCTTTGAAACCTGATACAGCTGTCTCATATTGTCTTAACATGCTTGATTTTTATTTTGTCATATAGCATTTTTGTTTCCACTTTCATTATTTAAATGTTGCAGAATTTAACATGACATATAAAATAAGAGAAAGGGATGATCCAATCACCAAATTGACAGCCATCTTCATAGAAATCGTATTTCTTTCAGTACAGGGATGTATATTTGAAAAATTAGAGTGGCGGTGAAGGGGCGGGTCTTGATTGCCTTCCAACAATGTATTTCTGTTTGAAGAAAAGTGAGAACAGAACTGGGTTAGATTATTAAAAGTAACATGCCAACAGATTTGGAAATGAAGTGGCAGAAACTCAGACTAACCAGAAATAATCAGTAGCCACCAAACTGCTTGACACCTCTTTCAGAAAAGAAAGCTGCATGAAATATAATTTGTGGCATCATATACCATATTTTTTGGACCATAAGATGCACTTTTTCTCCCCCAAAAGTGGGGAGAAAATGAGGGTGCGTTTTATCGTCCAAATGCTGGTCTTCGGCTAGCTGTGGCTGTTGTAAAATGATATTTTACAACAGCCGCAGCTGGCCGATTACTACTACTGCCGCCTCTCAGCTGTTCAGCTGTTTGGGGCAGGGGGGGGGGAATATATGAAAAACAAGTGGCCACTAGAGGGTGAAAATTGCAATTTCCCATTTAAATGCATTGGAAATAAATTTTTTGTATTCAAAAGTTTTCTGTTTGTATGTTCCCAATGCATTTAAGTGGGAAACCAAACCTGTGCTTAAAAATAAAGGGTTTCACTTACCTTGATGCCTTTGTCTCTACTCCACATGGACAAAATGGAGGGGGAAAACATGCTTCCTGGTTGAAAGGAGAGCAAGAGGCTAGGCTAGAGTATCACTTCCTTCCTCAGTGCAATTGGCCTGCCTGCCCATTTCCCCTGCAGCGCCACCACTGGTTGGTGGTGCAAAATACAGTATTAATTTTTGTTTGTTTGTTTTCCTGCTCTGAAAACTGGGTATGTCTTATGGTCAGGTGCGTCTTATGGTCCAAAAATTACGGTACTTTTCCCTGGCAAGTACAATGATTGGAAAATGTTGGTGATATTGTTGTCCAAGGTAGTAGGCAAGAACTGTCAATGAGTAATGTCCACCTCACTTCTTTCCCTTCTCCATCACATCAACTTGCTGATTTCCATATACAGTATGGCAGTGTTTTTCAACATTTTGGACACACACAGTCTGGTTTTTGTTAGTATCCAGGTTGTGAAATTGAAGCAATTTAGATTTTTCTGGACCTAGTTTTGACCAATCCAATCAGCTTCACACTTGATACTTACTTACTTACTTACTTACTTACTTACTTACTTACTTACTTACTTACTTACTTACTTACTTACTTATTTATTTATTTATTTATTTATTTATTTATTTGGATTTGTATCCTGCCCTCTTGCCCTAGGGCAGCTCAGGGCGGCGCACTTACACATAAATATTATAAAATCCCCTTTAAAAATTCAATCAAAACTATTTAACACCATCCCGAATGTAAAAGGCCCTCCCTTCCCACCCAACAATAAAAGGGACATATAGTTCTAACAGGGACATATAGTTCTAACAGAGCCAACGAGCAGGAGTCAGCACCCTGTCGGCCCCCCTAAACTTGCCCTGCCAGCCAGGTTTTCAACCCTTTCCTAAAGGGCAGCAATTCTGTCTTGCTCTGAATCAGCATGGTTCAGCTTCAGATGCAGCCTAATTTGCTGCACATTTTCTATTATAGGAGTGCAGGTTATCCTGCTATGGTAATAGAGTCGACCATACTGCCAGCGAGTCAACTCCGAGTGTCAGGCGGTGGTTAACTAACCTGATAACCCTGAGGACTAACATCCTTGAGTGCTGAAGTCCACAGGCAGGGTGATGAGCCTCAAGTGGATTAAATCCCACTTGAATCTATCTTGATGGAGGGCAGCAGCTTCATCAGTACTGGCCTGGAGCTGATGAGGACTTTGCGTGCCAAAAGGGCTCAGGACAGAAAGTGGCTTGCGGAACTGGATCAGTGGTACATGTGTCATGCTGTGATACGGAAGGCAGATGAAAGGCCACTGCATTATATTCTTAGGACAGTCTTCATGGCTGATCGCAATGATGGTTGCCTATATTCCAATTCAGATACAGCAGCAGAAGAAGGCATTTATAAGACTTGCCTGGGAAAATGTTACATTCTTGGTGACTTCTCAAGGTCAGCTAAATATTCATCACCTGAGTGGCCCTACAAGAGGAATTTCCCAAGGGTCATTGTGAAGGAGATCTCTCCCTGCAATGTAGCCCTTTTTGATGTGATCAGATCTGTGCCTTTCCCACTGTCTGATCACACCCTGAGTTATCTACACTAGGACTTGACATCTGTGACCCACCAGATATTTTGGGCCTACAGTTCCTATCAACCAATTGTAAAACCTTCTATGTGGAAGTTGCAGTCAGAATATCTAGAGGATCACACTTCTCCACACCTGCTTGCACACATTTACAGGTCTTAATGAATGAAACAGGAGCTACTTTCAAGTACAGAAGTGTAAAATTGCACTGTCAGCTATTCATCAAATTCTCTATTCAAAGTTGACTTTCCAGAGTCTGCTCTCTTCAAAGCAGGAGACAACTGATGTAGTCTCTCTATATATTAATATCTCATACCCTGTTTGCCCTAATACCTCATATACAGAGTACTGTAACACAAGTAGCATGTGTAATTGATTCTGACTGCATAACCTAAGAATGATTTATACATAGAGACCCACTGTAAGCAATAAACAAAACAAAACAATTCTTTCCAGAGTTGTTTTTTAAATTCATTAGATATGGAGACAGTACACAACTAATTGCTAGAAATTAAAACTGACAACACATTGACTTTTGGAGGGAAAATCTGAAGACTGAAATCTCTTGGAATCTACCCATAAGAGACACCAGAGAATGGTTTTTGCTTTAGGATTTCCCTTTGTTTGATGGAAGTAGGATTTGGCAGGGCTCCCAGAGTGTCAAAATGATAAATATTGAACATTTCATTTCAGTTTATAGTGGAAGAGCTAGGATTTGGGGCAAGTGCCGAGTTTGATTCAGAAAGGAGAAAAACAGTTTTTGCACTATTTGACAAAGGGGACAACAAAAAAGAGGTTCATAATTAATTTTCATAATTTGCCTGTAATGTAATATAGTTCTCATAATATTTTAATGAGTATGGTAGATACTCATATATGTCAGCCTTTAACATTTTTTGTATAAACTCTGAGAAATTTGAAATGTGTTTAGGCACATCTGTGTGTTGAACACTGCTTGCTGTTTTCCTGTTAGAAATGCTAGCAGCTTCAGAGGCCCACTTACAAGCAGAGGAGAGACTTCTGTCTGGTAGGCACACTACAGCATTTACCCTCTAAATCTGATCTGTTTCCTCTTTGACTGATTTTCTAAGAAGGCAATAAAAACACCTCTCTTTAGATTGGTGTTATAATGTCTAAACTGACCTGCTGTGTTGTTTTCAACTGAATCATTATTGATTTTAATTGTTTTAATTTGTTTGATATTAATAATTTTATAGTGTGAGTGCATGACATGATTTTGATTTTAGCAGGTTGGCTTTAATCTGTCCGAGCCTCCTTGAGTGCTATCTTTCAATGGGTGCAAATTAATAAATAACTATTAAGGAAATGAATATTGTTAGTTTTATTGCTCATACAGTATTTCATTCTTCCATTTTTGTTTTTTAATTTTAAACTGGGCAGAATCCTTATGTAAACTTATGCCCATCCAAACTGGATCTCATGTCATAAATAATTAATTTGAACCAAATGAAAGTTTTCTATCTCCCCCTCAAAGGGGAAGATAGGAAGCTTTCAATGAGGTTAAATTAATTATTTGGAGCATTGGATCTGCTTTACATTGCCATAACTTTATGCAACAGGTTATGTCCATTGCTTTATTGTTCATGTATTAGAATGTATTTTTTCTAATATATTTCATCTCTTTATATTGTGCTCAATAATTTTATTTTATCCTTTTAATGGTTGGCTATAGTAAATCAAAAGCAAAACAATCACACATATACAGTGCTTAGTGCACTCTGGGAGGTTCACAAGTTAATCAGCACGTTGCCCACAACATGCTGGGCACTCATTTTACTGTCCTCGGGAGGATGGAAGGATGGGTCAACCTTGAGTCCTGGTCAGGATCGAACTCACAACCTTTTGGTTGCTGTACTGCAGCTTAACCACTACGCCACCAGAGCTCTATTGTACTGGTTTTTATAACCTACTTAGACATTTATCTACGCATAGAAAGTAATGGACATAATGAATGTAAGAGGAAGATATACAGACATTATATTTGCAGTTTTTAGAAATATTCATGTCGACATAGCTGAATTATCTAAATTATACAAAACTATAGGTAAAATAGAGAAGCACCAGGTAAGCAGTTCTTCTTTAGAAGTAGAGTGGCATAGTGAGAAGGAACAGACCATACCCGTCAAGAACGGCTCTGAAAAATACGGGAAATCACTGTGCAGTCATGCATGCTCAGTAACCCATTTGCGCATGCGCAGAACCCTTTTGCGCATGCATAGAACCCATTTGTGCATGTGCAGAACCCCTTTGCGATGGGTGCGCATGCCCCACTGTGCAAAATACGGGATGGGGCAGGAAAGGGGAGGAACGAGCACAAAAATACGGGTAATCCCGGCCAATATGGGATACTTAACAGGTATGGAACAGACATGTGTTTACATGTATTACAGAGGAGGGTTTAGTAGGGTGGGGTGAGTGACAGGGAGAGAATGAACAAGCAGGTGAGTGTTTAACAGAGGGGTTGGCAACCTTTCTAAGCCGGGGGCTGGGTCCCGCTCCCTCAGACAGTTGAGGGGGCTGGATTGGTGGTCTCCCTGCCATTTATGGCTGCTGGAAACGCATCCATGGCTGATTCCAACGGTGGCTGGAGTGAGGGCATGGGCTGGTTGATTTGGTGCCACAGGCCAAATCAAGCCTGCGGGCTGTAGGTTGCCTACCTCTGGTTTATCAGTTAAATGTAGTGTAATAGCACTAAATAGTATAATAGCAAATGAGGGTTTAAAACTGGAAGCAATGATTAAGCAGAATATTCACAGGGAATGTGCTGATGATAACAGTATTAGGGGAAATGCTATTGGATTTCCGTTTTGGCCATTACTGCTGGTAACAATTGATTCTGAGGTCCAAATTATCAGTCGGTGTGTCAGGTCAGAGCATGTCCTTATTCCAAAGCATTATGAAATTCTATCTGGTGCTATTTGGTTTTTGCCTAACAAAGGCATTGCTGCCGGGGAAAGGAAGTGGCCCCTTGTACATGGAACAGCTGCTAGCTTACTGTCAGCCCACAATTTTTATTTGCAGTAGCAGTGAGAAGGAGCAGTATATGTGAGGGAAATGGTTTACTTTTGTTGTCATGTTTATAATGACCAGGATCTATTATTATTATTATTATTATTATTATTATTATTATTATTATTATTATTATTATTATTATTATTATTATTATTATTATTATTATTATTATTATTATTATTATTATTATTATTATTATTATTATTATTATTATTATTATTATTATTATTAATAATAATAATAATAATAATAATAATAATAATAATAATAATAATAATAATAATAATAATAATAATAATCGAACTGCAGAATTGGAAGAAACTATTAATAATCAAGAGTAGCCACTGTCAAAAATACAATGAGAAATGAAACTCCCATATCTAAAGCACTGAGATATCAAACAATTTCTGGTACTGTATCATACAGTAACTCTGGTTTCAGACAGAACTGAAATGAGAAGTCAACATAACTTCTATGTTTATGGTGAACATAAATATACAATATGTACCATGAATAATATTTTTCATGCATAATGCAGACTGTAGGAAAACCTATTGTCCAAAACTGTATTGTAGGTGTCTTGCTTACCCTGAAATTGAAAAGGAAACTGTTAATTAGCAACACTGCAGCTTCTTTTAGGGAGGCAATCTTGTATTTGGTCTTAATTAGCAACACTACTAATTAAGACCAAATACAAGATTGCCTCCCTTAAAGAAGCCACAGGCTTGCTGAGCAGAGCTATTTAGGACAGTATATTTTGGAGGTCACTCATTCATAGGGTTATAATAAGTCAGGGGCTACTTAATGGCACATAGCACATAGCAACAAGAACAAAACACTGAACACATTTCACCACTGTGGCTGCTACTCATGTCCAAGTACAGTAGAACTCCTGATAATGTCCGATTCTGATGTCAAATCCACATAATGTCGCGTTCGTTATGCACCACGTGATGCTCTGGATAACAATGCAAAAAGGCTAAAAACTGACGTTATGCAGAGCATCTCCATAGGAGATCCCGGATAATGACAGTTTTTGGACATTTTTGTGACTTTATCTGGAGCGTCTGCCATAGGGACCGCATAAAGTCCAAATCCGGTTAACGACCAGACTTGTGGAACCAAGTTTGGACGTTATCAGGAGTTCTACTGTATACATTTTTCCCTTTAAATTATTTTCACAGTTGAAAGAAGAATGACAAACAGGAAAAGTGCCATTGGCATTACTATCTGGCTGGACATCCCATTACAGTAATGAAGTAGACCGTACAGCCAGTGACTCAATGCTGAATTTTAGGTGGTGATAAATATACTGACTTCCTAAAGGGGCCAACGACTACAGGCAGATGAGCCCCTTTAGGTGGAGTGATGGTCCTCTCAGTGGAGGAAATGCTACTGGAAATCATCATATTGGGCCCAACAGCAAAATAAGCAGAGGAGGAACCACTTCACTATTCTGATTCCCAACTGTCATGGAGGTGGAAGAGGCCATTCCAGATGGGCTGGCTGTGAAGGCA
Organism: Bradypodion pumilum; assembly: GCA_035047305.1. Lineage (NCBI taxonomy): Eukaryota > Metazoa > Chordata > Lepidosauria > Squamata > Chamaeleonidae > Bradypodion > Bradypodion pumilum. The sequence continues at coordinate 266,578,881 of JAWDJD010000004.1, read as the reverse complement.
CACCATGTCAATATCTTCAAGGCTGTGGCTGCCCATTGCAGTCCTGGTGTCAAATATTGCAGCCTCATTTCATATGTGCTGCAGGAGATGGCTCCATGATCATATTATGTTGGTCACTTCATGGCAAGATGGCCACCTTAAACAAATTCACAGATATCAAGGGCAATGCAAATCACAATGTTCTAACAGTCCATTTGCTCTAATAAGCTGCAGTTGTGTTACCTGAGATCAGGTCTCTTTGAACTCAGTTTGACTTCTTTCTGGGTGAACATGCACATTATATGTGTCACTGCCATATATTGACCAGAGTGCACCTGATTAGAGCGCCCCATGGAACTGGTTAGTGTGAATTCTTTCTTTTCTTTTCTTGTGTGATGATCGTATAAGCCTAGTGTGCTTTGCCATTTCTGTCTAACACCACTGTCTTCTGTAGGCAAAAATACCTTACAGAATGCTTTATTTGTGCTCTGCATGCTTGATCTCTCCGTAGGCAGATTGTAAAGGACTGCTGAAGGTCAAATACTCTAATGATTGTCCTTTATGTAATAGTACATGTTTTGTACTAAGGGACTGTGGTGACTGGAAGGTCAGCAGGTCAGCATTTCGAGACCCAAGCGTTGCATGATGGAGTGAGCTTCCATCCCTGTCCTAGATCCTGCCAACCTAGCAGTTTAACAGCAAGAAATTGCAAGTAGATAAATAAGTACCACTTTGGTGGGAATGTAAACTCCGTGCACTCCGATGTCTAGTCATACTGCCACATGTCCATGGAAACGTCTGCAGAAGCAGACAGTGCTGATGTTTTGCTATAAACAGAGATGAGCACTGAACCCTAGAGTCGGATATGACTGGTTTCCAAGCAAGGGAAACCTTTACCTTACATGTTCTGTGGTAGACACCAGAGATGGAAGTGAGTGGTGGTAAAGAAATAGGGAATAACGGTGATATTTGCATTAACATAATAGTGCAACTTAACACCTGGTTGTGGAATCAGTCAGTTCTTTGAAAGTCATTAAATGTTCCATAATGTCTTGTGGGTTTTAATTTTCTCCTTTGGTGTGAGAAGTTGAAGCAAATCCATTTAACGGTAAGAAGTGCTTGTAAAGCTGAAATTGAAAGAACAGGCACTTTAAACATCTGCTTCATCTAAGGGATGACACATATTCAGCATGACACATTTCCATTGCACATCACTATGAGATCATGATTTTAATTGAGCTGGATGGACAAAGAGAAACATACCATTTCAATAAAATAAGGTTCAGTGATATATGTGGAGAGTTTTCTCCAGTATTATTACTGATCCTTCCATCTAAGAAAAGGGGGAAAACCTGTGGTTCCAACCTGAAACTTCCACAGTCTATGTTTCAAAAGCTTCAAATTGTTGTTTCATAGCCCAGATTAGCTTTCTTTGGAAGATCAAATCATGCATTACTTAAGATTTTCCCCCATTTTTATTTAATATGTGTTGGTCCCCTTATCATCCTCGCTGTCATCACTATTTTTTTATCATCTTGCTAAATCTCATTTTGCTGTGATTACTTCTCAAATGAGGGGCATCTTGGAGTCACTATACTCTTTGTCCTTTAACTCTTTCTAAATTACGTAGGGTCCAATTGTTTTCTTTTGCACATTATGTACTGTAAGCTGCTAAACCAAATTATTTGTAAATAGACAGTAGAACAGTGCACACATTAGTCTCTTTTTCCTTTTCTTTCTTTGTACCAGTGCTTTGCACAGTTTAAAATTATAAATACATATGAAATAAAGGGGAAATTAAGAACAAATTAAAATGTTAAAATAATTAGACCAATTTTGACCTGAATTGGGCTGTTTTATCTTGGTTTATGTATTTATCTATCTGAGTCTGAAGTGCTAAAAATTTAAACCAACAGAATTTAAAAAACACTAATACAGTAATCTAAAATGCATGAATAAATAAAATGCACACTCTGCTTTCCCCATATTCAGTGGTTTGAATAGCCCTGTCATTTGCTTCCAACAAATCCTCAATTTTACAAGGTTCAGGCTAGTTGCCATGTTTATCTTGGTCATTTACTAGTTCTTTATTGTGTGCATATAGCAACTATCCTGTTTTACCCGGGAAAACCCCTTATTTTTACCCCTGTTCCCGCCCTTCCCATTTTATTAATTTCCCCGTATTTTCCCTTATTATTTTTTAAAAAAAATCCTGACTGAAGTTGCAGTTTTTTCCGGCCACCAGAGGTCGCTGTGTGGCAGGCTTTTCGCATCAGGTCCTGCTGGGGCTGGCTTGGCGCCTCAGCTCAGCCTCAACCTCCTCCTCCCCGCCCCTGAGTCCATTTTCAGTCCCAGCTAGGCGGATGGGGAGAGGACGGTGGTAGTGGATCCGCAGCGTAATCTAAGCTGCAGTGGAAGAAGGTAGCCTGTGCCAGCCCCGCCACCACCAGGAAGAAGTGATAGACAGGAGATGCATTGCCCTAGAGACGGGCTTCCCTGGTTGGCTCTCTGCACCCCTCCCCGCTCCTTTTTCCTTCTTCCTTGGCTCTCCGCCCTCCCCTCCTCCTCCTCCTCATCTCGCGACTGGGCAGCAGGCAGGCGGAGCCGTCAGGGCTGGCCCAGGGATGGGATCCTCCTCCTGCAACCCTCCTGCATGTGGTTCAGATGTCAGGAGGCACCCGAGCAAGCGGGCAGGAGGAGGAGGCAGCTGCGCCCATCTGTGCCGAGTGAGTGGGTGGTGACCAGAGTTTGTGCAATGGTCCATGGGGTCGCAAAGGTTTGGAATCGACTGTACAACTGAACAACAACAACACATGTAGTTTTCTCTCTCAGAGGCATCTGAGGGGCATATTGGGAGGGGGAAGGTCTTCTATGGTGCAAGAGCCAGTGACATTGTTTGGGTCTCCTCTCTGGCAGGTGACAGCCTCAAAGAGCCTTAAAGAAGTTGAGAGGAAATGCCCTCAAGTTCTCTCTCATTGGGACAGAGGCATGCATGTTGACACACACACACACCACACCACCAAGGCACCAGCGATTGTGTCACGGGCGGGAGGCGTCCCTCACTCTCCCTCGGTAAGAAGAAAGCACAGAAAAGCCAGAGAGCACAAACTGGGAGGGAGGAGGAGGAGCCCAACCCCCCTTTCCCTTCCTTTCCCTTCCGCGTTTCCTCGCTCTCTTTCTCGCTCAATTTCTCACTCCTCAATCGGCCAGGCTGACTAGTTACACAGGGCTCCTTTTCCTTCACCAAACCCCAGAGCCCGCGGGTTTCTCTCTGGGGGTGGCACCGCCAGTTGTATCCAATTCTAGGGTGCAGTGCTCATCTCCATTTGCTACCAAAGAGCCAGTGCTGTCTGTTTGCAGACATTTTCATGGCCATGTGGCAGGCATGACTAGAGCCCAGCAAGTCACATGGCTATATTTGGCCATGCCCACAGATTTGGCCACACCCACAGAGAGGTGTGCCCAAAATCTCCCTTATTTTAAAATCAAAAAGTTGACAGGGATGGCACATAGTGGGGCATAATAAATTGCACATACATAAATGCTGCATTGATTTAATTTCTCCAAATTCACAGAAAATTTGTGCTGTATTGATTATTCTTTGCTCTTTGTACTTCAAAGTCTGTTACTTCCAGATGGTACAGCCACAGTCTTGTCCTGGCGGGAAACACTCTTCAGCATTCATCCATTCGGCAAGATTCAGGCTGACCTCTCCTGGTTTAATATTTAGAGCATGAGAGGTGTGTAGAAAACTTTTCATTAGTTTTAGCCATCATCTAGGGCAGTGGTTCCCAACCTTTATTTGACCATGCCCTACCTAAGCATCTCCAAAATCCTGATCCCCTCCTCCAGTGACATATAATTCTTATTATACGTAGAAGAAGCCTAATAGGCCATTCACTGTTAATAACTCATTCTTGAATCCCCCCACTTAAAAATCAAATTGTCTCCCTGTTGGGCATGTGCCCCACATTGGGAACCATGGATCTAGGCTAGGCGATGGGGCCCATAAAGTGGTTGGGTTTGGTACTGTATAATTTTATTTTGTTCATTATTTGCTAGCCTCTCTCAACAAATTTCCAGAGGGATATGTGCCACCTTTAGGCACATCAGCTCCATAGGATATTAGAAGTTGACAATAAATTGGAACTATAGCAACATGTGAAAGATTTTGGCATGCTGCACTTTTCTGCCTTAGTTTCCTGTGCGCAGTATTGTAGGAGGGTGGTCAGAATGGATCGATTGCTTGGTTTCCCTTGAGCAGGTGCTGAGACTCTGTGTATTAAACCTGTAGAGAATCAATGATTCTTCAAGTTCTAATGGTGATATTTGTACCTACATGGGCATAATGTAGCAGCAAGAAGATCAATACCAAATCTTTACAAGCAACTGCATTAATGTTATATCACCGTACAAATTAAAGGTTATCCCAGATTTAGAAGCTATTTACCAGTGCTTATCAGAGATATTCACACTTGAGTTTTGCTGAGGTTAGTCTGTCTCCACAAAGGAATTGTTGAATGCTGTATGCTGTCCTTTGCAGTCTAAGCTAACAGAGGTAATGGCTAAAAGTATGCTATTGGTTTTTTTGAGGAATGAGAGCTATAAGATAGTTTAAAACAGGGGTTCCCAACCTTTTCAAGCCAGGGGCTGGGTCATGCTTTCTTAGTCAGCTTTGAAGGCCAGATGGCCATTTTGCCCTGCCTGCATGATGGTGGTGGCCATTTTGTCCCAAAAGCTTCAATTTGTTTCTAAAATGCCCTTGGAGGGGTGGGGCCATGTGAAATGGTGCCATGGGCCGGATCCAGCCTTGGGCCTTAGGGTGGGAACCTCTGGTTTAAAATGTGTGAAATTGACTTTAAACATGTGCCTCAATACACAACAACATGGTAAATCACATTTACTAAATGTTATGGAATTCCTGCTTACAAAAATGTTCATATATTTACAGTAGGAATGGTTAAAAGGACTTTGCGTTTGAGTAGTGTAACAATCAATATCTATAAATCCAAGGGTTAACCGTTGGTACTTGCTATAGTTTCTGCACCCGTCCATCCTATCCCGTACCGAGCCTCCTGCACTCGCCCGAACCCGGTACAGAGGTTACTGCAGGGTTGAGAAACGCAGCAGTGGGGCAAGAGCCCCATGAATGTGAACAAAGGGAAACAACTTGGCAACATTCTCTGTGACGCGCCACAACCAATCAGGCTGAGAGGCGCGAGCAAAAAGAACGTTGGGAAACGCAGCGCGGCCAATTAAAATAGATCCGCAGAAAAAACCGCCGCACAAACGCAGACCACAAACACAAAACTACAAGTCCCAGCGTCCTGTGTGCCATGAGCGCGCAGAATGCTGAGGAAAGCCGGTGCGCGAAAAATAAAATTACAAAACTCAATGGGAGTGCAAATCCGCTGCAGGCGGACGCAGCGCCTCACAGCCTCGCAAAACAAAAAGCCACAAAACTCCACCGCGAGACACCCACCGGCCTTTCCCGGAGCAATAAGGAGAAAAGGGACCCCCTTTCCTCCACGCTACCCCGCCAAAGACACGATGAGACTACCGTCGGCCTCAAGGAAAGTTGAGCCAGGGTGAAAACAAAAACAGGCAGCAGTTCGTCAGGGGAAGCACCCTCCCTGGCGGATGACTGGCTGATGCCTTTGCACTTCTGAATACAAAAGCAGCAGCCAGCAATCTGGAAGGAAGAGCACCACCCCTTACGGATTGCTGCCTGCCCATCTCCGGTTAGGTAAACCAGGAGAAAAAGGAAACAGAGAGGAGAGAACCATCGTTAGGCAGAGATAGCTCTTCTCTGACTCCTCCTTCTCCCCCGACCTACCTAACGAACCTACCCAGGAGAAGAACGGGCTGACTGCCTCCTCCTCCTTTCCCCCTTTGCTGCATCAAAACCAAAATTCGAAGCAGCAATGGGGAAAAGAGGAACCGACAGGCAGCCTGTTCTTCACGCTAAAGTAAAAACCAAAATCAAACACCAAAATTAATAAAAAAATAATAAAACAAAAATAAATCAATAATTAAAAAACATTAATAAACAAACAATAAACCACAAAATACACAAACAAAAACATCCACAATACTACAAAAGCACATACAAAACACCTAACTACAACACAAAAAACCACAAATTACACAAACAACGAATTACGCAAATAAACAACAACAAAATAAGAAAAATTAAACAAAACCAGAAATAACCAAACCGATTAAACAAACGTAAAACCCAACCAAAACAAAAAAGAACAAACAGAAACACCTCCCAGCCCACCACTACAAAAACAAAACAAATAAAAACCCCAGAAGAAAGAAAACCAAACAACTCACCAGCACGTCCTCCCTCCACGACGACCAGAACAGAAATGAAGAAACAAAGACTACTTACCGGAAGAAGCCCCACCTAGAGGCCAGGAGAGAAAAACCACGTGAAATGAAAACAAAACCACTGACAGCCCCACCTGCAGGGCAGAATAGTAAAACCACTCAAAAATACAACAACCCCACCTAGAGGCTACAAGAGTAAAAACAAGTCAAAAACATAACAATAAATCAAAAGTTTACACAAATGACAAACATATGTTAAATAAATAAAATAAAAAGATTTATAACATCCTGTGTTGAGTTTTAACTCAAATAAAAACCAAAAACATCTAAACACAGTTTAAAAACATTGAATGTAAAAAACATGTACTTTCACATTTTAAAAAATATTACCTACGGTACAACTATTAACAAAAAACAAACTAAAACATTATTTGGTTAAATAAAACAATCTGAAACAATTATATCATCCTTTGTTCTTTTTTTAATCCATAAAAAAACCCAAAAAAGCTGATCACATTTTATAACAGCCCGGCAACGCTGGGCTGACTATGCTAGTGATAACTATAGATACAGGTGTCCCTGTTGAATCATGACACTCTAGTACAGTGATGGTGAACCTTGGCACTCCAGCTGTTTTTGAACTTCAATTCCCAGAAGCCCTGAACAGCAGAAGTGTTAACTTGGGCTTCTGGTAATTGAAGTTCATGAACACATGGAGTTCCATGGTTCGCCATCATGGCTCTAGTAGTTTGTCTCAGGTTTGTTATTAAAATTAAGTTGGAAGCACGACAACCATGTAATAGGTAAGTGTGATAAATACAGTAAAACCCCAGCATACGACTGCCCTGGGTTACGTTTGCTGAGGCTTACGACCTCACGTTTCATTTTTAAAAATTCCTGGGTTACGACTGATTTCCGGGATACGATCATCCTCCACCCCCACCAAACCAAAGGAGCAATCTCCCTACTTTCCCCATACCATTTGGGAACCTTACCCAATGACGACAATGGGACCTTCGGAGCAGTAAACACTGCATTCTGAGTTCGGGTGAGGTGGAAGGCAGCCATATTATGTTCAAAAATGGTGGATATAATATGGCTGCCGTCCACCCCACCCGAACTCTTTGTTCTGCTCTACAAAGATTTCTGGGAAATGTAGTCCTGAACAACAAAATGGCCAACAACACCACTTTAGGACATAATATGCCCGCCTTCTACCCCACCTGTACTCAGAAAGCAGTGTTTACTGCTCCCAAGGTCCCATCGTCATCGGATAAGGTCCCCAAATGGCATGGGAAAAGGTAGGACGTTTGCTCCATTGGTTTCGTGGGGGTGGGGGACGATCGCATCTGGCATTTTTTGTGCTTCTTGTGCTTTTGTATTTTTTAAATATTATTTTTGTTCTGGTTGGGTTTTTTATTTTTATTTTCAATGCATCCCTATGGGAAATCATGATCCAGTTTATGGCCATTTCAGGTTATGACGAAGGCTGTTGGAATGGACCTCCGTTGTAACCCGAGGTTTTATTGTAATGAGGAGACATGATACGTAAAATTGCATCATCTACAACAATGAGTTCTTCAAATATGTTCATCAAAGGCTAAAAAGTAACAGTAGTTTCTTCTTATTTTATATATTTTCTGCACAAAAAGTACCTCTTTTATGTGCAACAGTTGAGAAATATGTGAATGATAATAGTACAGTACATGACATAACATATATAAGTCCAAATTTGGCCTATTCTAGATTTTATATCACTTTAATACAGAATTATGTTCCTAAATAGCACACAGTATTCTAGGAATCTCTTGTGTCAGGGTCGGCACCATGTAAGCACTAACAGATCGTGGTAAACCTAAAAGCTGTTTTGATCAGGCAGAAACAAATATAAGTTATAAAATATCTTGATCATATGCTGCAGATTGTGAGTGAATAAACTGTATTTATTTATTTATTTTTCACGCTTATATACCGCCCACTCAGGTACAACCCAACTCAGGGCGGTTTACATAGCGGACAGTAAATACATAAAAAGACACATGATAAAACAAAGTTAAAAGTTAAAAAACCCACCCCTAAAAGGTGCGCAAGTACCAAAGGAACCTTAGGGGAAGGCACACTTCTCTATACCAACCACCCAACGGTACCCCCATCCCCACCCGCACCCCAAACTTGGCCCGCCAGCCAGGTCTTTAGTTCCTTCCTAAAGGGCAACAACTCCGTCTGGAGACGCAGTTCCACAGGCAGGAGGTTCCAAAGGGCCAGTGCGGACACAGAGAAGGCCCTCCTCCTTGTGCCAGAGAGGCGAGCCCCCCTGGCTGATGGCACAGTTAGAGAGCCCCTCCGGTCCGCTCTGGTTGGACGGACAGACGTCCTTAGGGCGATGCGGTCTCTAAGATATCCTGGCCCACTACCATGTAGGGCTTTAAAGGTCAAAACCAGCACCTTGAATTGCACCCGGAGACAAACTGGTAACCAGTGCAGCCCCCGAAGCAGTGGTGAGGCATGGGCATAACATCCACACCCCATCACCACCCGGGCCGCAGCATTCTGGACCAGCTGCAGCCTCCGAATGGTCATCAAGGGCAGCCCTATGTAGAGCGCATTACAGTAGTCTAGTCTGAAGGTCACCAGAGCGTGAGTGACCATGAGCAAAGAGTCCCGGTCCAGGAGCGGGCGCAACTGGCGAATCACCCGAAGTTGGGCGAAGGCCCTCCTGGCCACAGCTGCCACCTGTTCTTCTAGCAGCAGCCGCAAATCCAGGAGGACCCCCAAGTTGTGCACTGTAAACAGATGTAGTGTTCTAGGTAAGAATAGATTAATTATGTTGTCATACTAACATAATCCTACTTCACTGTACACTGACTGATTTGTACTAACGCCAAAATCTTTTGTGTGTGTTTCAAGTGATACTTTTATTTACAACGGATGTTAGTTCCTGCCAGTTTTAGAATCTTTTCAGTCTGCTAGCTCAAAGCCTAAAAACAAGCATATTAATCTTTCATTTCCCTTTTCAGCTGTTTGAGAGAACATCTATCCATGATGGTGAACCTTGGCACTCCAGATGTTCTTGGACTTCAATTATCAGAAGCCCAAGTCTGCACTCCTGCTGATCAGGGCTTCTGAAAATTGAAGTTCAAGAACATCTGGAGTGCCAAGGTTCGCCATCACTGATAACCAGTCCTAGTTACCAGAACATACTGTTCTAAGAACACCTAATCAATAATATATAAAAACAGATAATAAAATTAAATGTCTTCAGGATTATTGCCAAAAAAAACTAATGCCTCTCAGTATAATTGCTAGATTTTTTGGGGGGAGACCTGTGCTCAAAGTTTACTCTTTTGTTTCAGCTTTTTGTTAATAAAGCTATCAATTTTATATTTCTCAGAGCTCCCTGAAGAGAAGAGGCAGCAGGGATATTCACAAAGAAAAGAAGACATTTGCTCAGGTAAGACTTTCAAGTTCATAAAAACAAAAATCACAGGGCATGTAGTTTGCAGATGGATGTTTTAATTTTGCAGGCAATTTGGAATTGAGAATTATTAGAATAATAATTTAATCGAATGCAAATTTAATTGAACAAATATCTTCCTTTCATTTATTTCTTGTTTTTCCAATCTATTATATGTACAGACAAAAGCAGAAACCTTCCTTGTAAAGGAAAAAAAATCACCTTGTCTCAGAGTACTTGGAACAGATAGAGTTTAAGGACATTAATTAAATTTATCCTTGGTGCCAAAATTTTGGTGCTAATGAGCATCTTGGCACCCAGTGCGGTATATACACTAAAACAAATAATGTGTTGTTCTCTTTGAGTCTGAAGTATTGTTTTTCAGTTTAACAGCATGTGATCACAGTATAGCAGTTTCTTTGAAGCATAAGAGTGGGACTATTTACGTGCCCTACTTGGATTAAGATTTTGTTGAATTCTTGAAGTACTGTATGTCTTTTCCCCCAGGAAAATCGTTTGAACTTTATTTCCTTTCCCCCTTCTGACTAGAATGTAATTGAAGGTGAGATCACTTCCTGCCAGTTTTTGTATAATTAGCTGCTAAATAGATCGAGCATGTGGTTTGGATTTCTACTAAGTGTACTATTCTTGGAAAAATTTCATTGGAAAGACTCTATTTCTCAGAATCAACATTTTTGTCCATGTCCACAAACATTTTCTAGCAGCTGTGTGCATTTTATACACATTCCACAAGAATTCTGTATTGTTACTATCAGATTTAACAGTTCAACTGTATTTACGATGGCATTACATTTGGGGGTTGGATGCATAAAATTCTGATGTGACTTTAAAATTATCATGTATTATGTTAATTTTCTGTCAGTAAGAATAATGTAAAACTAGTGATCAGGCTCTTGGAGATTGCCAACTGCATGAGATACATGAAGTAGAGTGAGAAAGTTACCTAATAGGTAAACCAAAGTGAACAAAGTGAGAAGATAAGAAGAATTAAACGCAGATATGGATTGCAATCAACAGCTGGAATATATAGCAGTGCTGTAAATGACAGAAATATAAGATGACAATGCTCACCACTGAAAATTCATATTCATTCTCTTAGTAATTCCTGATACAGTACTCATCTGAAGAAAAAGATCAATATACATAATTCATAGTAATTGTATGCTTAAAAGGGTTTTTGGGGGGAAATGGCAAAATGACTTTTCTCAACTGTATAGGGAGACAATTTGTAGCCTTCCAGATGTTGTGGAATCCAGTTTCCTTCATCTTTCACAGTTGGTTCGGTCATGATCTTAATCTCTTTATCTAGCGATCTTATCATGCCTTCCTGTCACACTTCACCCTCTGCCCTCTTACCATCAGTGTCTGGCACCACTGTTATGGAGCAACTCCCCTTATGAGCTCAATTGCCTCAATTGAGCTCAATTGCCGTATTGCCTCTGCAGATAATCAATCATTCAGCAACCCTCGTCCGGATGACTAGGTCCCTCCTTGGCGGGGCGGGGGGGGGGGTTGAGCCCGGTTGGCAGGGGCCAGCTGATGATTTTGCTGATTATCTGACAGAGAAAATCACTAAGGTTAAGCCCAACATGGATACTGAGGGTCTGGAGTTGACCAACCGTATTGCCTCTGCAGATAATCAATCATTCAGCAACCCTCGTCCGGATGACTAGGTCCCTCCTTGGCGGGGCGGGGGGGGGGTTGAGCCCGGTTGGCAGGGGCCAGCTGATGATTTTGCTGATTATCTGACAGAGAAAATCACTAAGGTTAAGCCCAACATGGATACTGGGGGTCTGGAGTTGACTGGACCACAGTCTTGCCATGTTATCTGGGATCGGTTTGATCCTGTTGTCCCTGAGGAAGTGGATCTCCTTGGATCTGTTCACACCACTGCCTGCTTATTGGATCCCTGCCCTGCCTGGTTGGTTAAAACAACCAAGGCAGTGTCAGGAGGTTGGGTCAAAGCAATCTTTAAAACATGCATTGGTGTGCCCCCTCCTGAAAAATCGCTTGATCCGACTATAATAGTCAATTATAGTCAATCCAACCTCCCCTTCTTAGGGAAGGTGTTGGAGAAGGCAGTGGCATGGCAGGTACAGGGGATCCTGGATGAAGAGAGTTATCTGGACCCTTTTCAGTTAGGATTCAGGCCCGGATATGGTACCGAGACTGCATTGGTTGCACTTTTGGATGATCTGTGGCAGGAGCGGGACGGAGGTAACCCATCCATTCTGGCTCTTCTTGACCTCTCTGGCCTTCGATACCATTGACCATGGTATCCTTCTGGAACGGCTCTGTGGACTGGGGATCCAGGGCACTATGTGGTCCTGGTTTTCTTCATTTCTGATTGGTCAGACCCAGTCGGTGTAGTTGGAAGATGATTGATCCAGCCCTAGGCTTCTCCAATATGGGGTGCCTCAGGGCTTGGTCCTCTCACCTCTCCTATTTAATATCTACACGAAGCCTCTGGGGGAGATCATCCATTCCCACGGGGTGAGGTATCATCAGTATGCTGATGATACTCAACTGTACGTCTCGACCCATGGTGATCCAAGTGATGCAGTTGAAGTCCTATCCAGGCATCTGGAGGCTGTTAAGGTCTCAATGGGGGACAAGGGCTACAACTGAGTGGCTATGGATCAGGGGCCCTGCGTTATCTAGGGAGCTACCATCTTTGATTCTGGGTGGGGCTACTTTGCCCCAGACAGACCTGGTGTGTAACTTGGGGGTCCTCACAACTACTGCTCGAAGAGCAGATGGCAGTCATGGCCAGGAGGGCTTTTGCACAATTTTGTGTATTCCATCAGTTACACCCGCTCCTGGACTGGGACTCTTTGCTCATGGTCACACATGCTCTGGTCACCTCTAGACTAGACTATTGTAATGCGCTCTACATGGGCTCTACTTGATGACTATTTGAAGTCTGCAACTGGTCCAGAATGCGGCTGCTTGGGTGGTGATGGGGTGCGGGCGTTATGCCCGTGCCTCGCCACTGCTCTGGGAGCTGCACAGGTTATTGGTGTGCCTCTGGGTACAATTCAAGGTGCTGGTTATGACCTTTAAAGCCCTACATGGTAGTGGGCCAGGATACTTAAGAGACTGCATCACCCCAAGAACATCTGTCCGTCCCACCAGAGCAGGCCAGAGAGGCTCTCTGAAGATACCATCAGCTAGAGAGGCTCGACTCTATAACACTACAAGGAGGGCCTTTTCTGTGTCTGGCCCTATGGAACCTCTTACCAAGTGAGCTGCAGCTCCAGCCATAGTTATTGCCCTTCAGGAAAGGACTGAAAACCTGGCTGGTAAAGCAGGTGTGGGGCACCGGTGGCGTGATGACCCCACCCTGCTGGCTTATATAATGTAGGCCTCTCTGTCTTTTAGTCGCTCTTTTAACCTTAATTTTTAAACAATTGATGGGGAGGGTGAGGGTAATTTTTAAAAGTCTGTTAAGGGTTTTTAAGGGTGTGACAATAGGATCCTTACTCTCGAGTAGGCCCTATTGCCCTCCTGAGTTGCAGCCCCTGGCTGGACAACCCAGGCATCAGATATATGTAGATAAGGTAGCGTCAAGCCAAAAACTCACTCCAGGTCTCTTCAAGCATTTTATAAGTGTATTGAAAGCATAGCAAGATATACGATACAGTCCATCAAAAGATTAGGAAGCAAATAGATGAAGCAGGCTGCTTAGGTGAGGAAAAGCCAGCCCCCCCTTCTCTCAAGCCCTTACATCTCAGCTGCTTGCAAAGCAGGCATTCCCGAGAGAGTCTGAGTGTGTGTGTCTGCATGATATATCTCCTCTCCCCACCACCACCACCTTTGGCTGTATGCCTCAGGGATTCCAACCAATGATCTTACAGCAAGATATATCAATCACACATTAGGTTCCACTTTTTCTCCTCCATGAGGCAACCATGAGGCAAGAATGTTTACATTCTTTATAACTCCCACAGATTTGAAATCGCCATTTTGAAAAAGACACAGGGTAATTAAATGACTACAGAGCTCATGGAAAAGCACAGCTAGAACAGGGCTTTTTCCGTGACAAAAGGTTTTTAATGTTTTATTATTGTAGTGATTTTATCGTTGTTGTTCTGCTGCCCAGAGTGAGTGTGCAGGGAATCAGTTATCCAGAATACTCAAGTTAGGTAGCATAAACGTGGCCACAAGCAGCATGGTCCAGTCAACTCCAGTCCCAATTCAATAGACACAAAGGATCTATATTTAATAAGTTTTATTAAATAAGTTAAGGAAATGAGTATAGCATGGAAAATCAAACTTGCAAAATAGTTTTTCAAAGAATACATACAAAAATAAGAACACTCAACTGTTTATCTAGGCCCTTTGGCCTTACCTGGCTCACAAGTCCATCCTGTGAGCATACCTGTCAACCCGCGGCTCCGGAAAAACGGGACCTGTGTACATCGCTTGTACGCAGGTCGCTTTCCACGCATGCGGTGTAGCGCTTCTGCGTATGCGTGGAAGGGGTAAAACCCTTCTACGCATGCGCAGAAAGCATTTCCCCTGCTGCCAAATTACGGGTTTTGGCAGCGGGGGCCGGGTTATGACGTCAATCGACGTCGAATTACGGTGTTTTCCCTGCCAAATCGGGGTGGTTGACAGGTATGCCTGTGAGCCTTCCTCACGGCTTTCCATGGTGAAAGAGTGCAAGCAATTTCTTGCACTGTGGTTTTATTATTCTGATACTTATCAGATTTCCCACATGGGGACTTCCAACCAATTGAAATTAATTTACATTCTACTGGCTCTCTCTGGTGTGTCATATACAGAGCCTCCTACACAAGGGAATCTCTCCATCTTGGATGTACTAACTCACAAAGTAATTAAGTGGGTAAAAGCTAATGAAAAGGTGTAGCACAACTAAGGCTTTTCATTGCAGGCTCTGCTAGCTAAAACAAATATAAGTTGTAGACCAACAATATTTGGAGGGCCAAAAATTCCTCACCCCTCTTGTAAACCGATGCTGTTTTGCAAAATAGGCATGTGTAACCCAAACAAAAATAAATAAGTTGGATCTAAAATTGGACATGCTTGGAGCAGTGCATTGAAATTGATGAGACTTGATTTAGTATTTGATGAATATGGCTAAGTCTAATACTAATGTAATACTTAGAGTTGTAGTGCCTAGAGTTCCTTAAGAAGTCAACACATTCTAGAGTGCTAATTTAATATGGCATGGTGATCCATAGTGCTTGTCAAGAGACAAGTACTAGGTTTTTATCCTCTGTACCACTTGAAGGCATCTGTGACTCTTCAGAAGTTGTTTGACTTTCCATTATTCTTCCCCACTGGCTGGTACTGTTGGAATTCACTTTTGATCTTCGAAGGAGCATCCCAATACAATAATATTGTAGTAACTAAGTATTTGATATACCAAATAAGAAATATATTTGGTAGCAAAATCTCAGTTAAACCAAGGCTTTCCAAGAACAGTGATTTCTGTGAAGCCCCAGGCCTTAGCAGCTGAGGAAAAGACTGTTCTGTCAGAAATAACTGCCACTAAAATGGCTACTAGCAATCATTCCTATAGCTATTTGCATTCAGTTTTGATCAGCTTCTCCTACCCTCATGTCTCTACTATTGTTAATCATTGTACAAGAACTCACATGTACGTTGAACAAAGACAGGTTTTTTTAAAAAATTACTGTATTAAAGTCATTGTATCTTAGTGCCATTTCATAAAATAACTGGGTTAGAAGGGGTCTTTTAGGCCATTGATTCCAACTCCCCTGCTCAATGCAGAAATCCAAATCAAAGCAGATCTGAGATAGTTGTCCAGCTCTCTCTTGAGTGCCTCTAGTGTTCATCTGTTTTCTCAATAAGCACAATGAATAGAAAGATGAATAAGAAATGACCCTAAATTAAGATAAATTATATTGCTCAGGAATTATTCTGAGATTATAAAACTGATTCTTTCATCCTTAGTGACGAGCAAAGAGCCATCAAGTTAATGGTAGTTATTGAATCAATGGAATTTAGCAGCAGCTTGGAATCTTTACCTATAAAGAGGGGCGTTAACCGTTGGACTCTGGTATAAACACCCGCACCCAACTATCGTATCGCGTACCGAGCCACCTGCACTTGCCCGAACCCAGACCGCAGAGCGCCACAAGGTTGCCAAAGTTGGCAGTGGGGCAACAGCCCCACGAACGGGAACAAAGGGAAACAACTTCAATTCCCAACGTCCTCTGCGTCGCGCCGTGCCTCAGCCAATCAGGCTGAGAGGTGTGAGCAAAAAGAATGTTGGGAAATGCGGCGGCCCAATTGAAAGCGAGCCGCAGGAAAAAACTGCCGCACGAATGCAAACAAAACAAACAAAACTCCTAGTCCCAACGTCCTACGTGCTGTGAGCCCTTCAACCAATCAGGCTGAAGGGTGCGAGCGCGCAGAACGCTGAAAAAGCCGGCGCACAAAAAATAAAATAAAAACATGCCGGCCTCCCGCAACAGGAGCGCAAGTCCGCTGCAGGCAGACGCAGCGCCTCATAGCCTCGCAAACAAACACACACAACCACGGCGAGACCACCGCCGGCCTTCTTTCCTGGAGCAACAGCACCATGTCTTCTGCTACCCCGCCGAAGACATGGTGAGATCACCACTGGCCTCAAGGAAAGTTGATCCGGGGTGGGGAAAAGCCAGCAGCAGGCAGCAGTTCATCAGGGGAAGCACACTCGCTGGCGAATGACTGGCTGCTGCCTTTGTACTACCAATGGAGATTAAAAGGAGACAGAGAGGAGAAAACTATCATCAGGCAGATAGCTCTTCTCTGCCTCTTTTTATCCCAACCTACCTAACGAACCTTACCGGGGGAAGAGCGAACTGACTGCCGGCTCCTCCTTTTCCCCATTGCTGCATTGAAACCAAATTTCAAAGCAGCAATGGGGAGAAGAGGAACCGACAGACAGGCCGTTCTTCAAGCAAAAAAACACAACAACAAAGCCAAACATTTACCTAACATGCCAACCACCCAAATTAATAACACACAAATAAATAAATAAATAAATAAAAACACATTAACCAACAAAACAATAAACAACAAAATCCACAAACAAAAACACCCAAAATACCATGAAAGCACAGAAAGAACACCTAACTACAACACGAAAATACCTAACTCAAACAACAAAATACCACAAATTAAACAAATAAACACAAAAGAAATCAGAAACATAAAAAACAATCAGAAATAAACAAAACAATTTAACAATCTAAAACCCCAAAAACCCACAAAAGAAACAGAAACACCTACCAGCCCAACACCAAAAAAATAACAAAAAACAAAAACCAGATTAAAAAAAACAGGAATTCACCAGCACGTCCTCTGTCCACGACTCCAGAACAGAAATGAAGAAACAAAGACTACTTACCGGAAGAAGGCCCACCTAGAGGTCGGGAGAGAAAAAACAAGTCAAACAAAAAAATAATCCAACACTATTACTAACAGCCCCACCTGCAGGCCGGAAGATTAAGATCAAGTCAAACAAATGCAAGCCCTCTTGCTAACAGCCCCACCTAGAGGCCACAAGAGTAAAAACAAGTCAAAAATAAGAAATAAATCAAAATAACAAATAAATCTAATAAAATAGATCAAAAAAAGTCACAAACCACAAATACAAAACACCCCCAGCCAAACCACCCTTAACCAAAAATAATAATAAAATAAAACAAATAAAAACTGCCCAGCTGGCCGGGCACAAATATGCTAGTTAATTATAAATTGATAGAATATACAAACCTTTTATTCTGCTCTGGTTTCTTTCCCCCATTATGTTTGTAGACAGAAGGATATGAACTTAATTCATGAGTTTTGTCTGTCCTGTTTTCTCAGGTGATCAAACAATATTATTTTAATTTTCTTTGGTCGGTTGAAAGTAGCAATGAAACAGATCTTGCCCATGTGGGAATTAGGACTCAAATATTTTAGCAATATTTTTCTTCCTGAAAAGTTACAAGGCACAAACATAATGTTTCTATAACTCATGCAATCCATACTCAGAAAGCAAATACCAATTTTATCTTGAAAAGAAGTTCTATTTGGAAATGTTGACTTTGTCAGGAACATATCAGTCTTTGTCCTCTGTCTATAAAGAGTCTTTTTTTGATTCTGTTATCTCAATTTTTCGATGGCAAAAGTTTGGTATGCCATCAAATGCTGCTGTGAATCATGTTTGAGGCAAACATATGTGTCCGCTTCTTACACTATTATACTACCACACTTGCAAAACTTTTTAGTATTATGTGATTGAAACATCAGACATGCAAACCAAACTGTACTGTCTCCCAACTGACACAAGACAAGACTAGGCTGAACTGAATTGAACTGAGCTGAACCAATTGCCAAATGTGATTTGAGGCGAGCACACATTAGAATAAACAAACTTTTTTATTTTTAGGAGCATGCTGCTTCAACATCTCCATATCACTGATTCGCCAGAACTTTTGTTTAACATTGATTACATCTGAAACATAATTTTTCACTAAGTGTAATTGCTGTTGCTATTGCTACTTCTCTTGCACTGTTGCTAAAACAGCACTTTTATCTCTTTGCTCAAAAACTACACAAGAAACCAGTTTCAGGCAAAAGTTCAAATGTTAGGAACAGACTGTAAAGCTCCAAACAAGGGCTGCATGAAATAGTTGTGGCTTCTCTAGCTTATTGTCTTCCTTTTGCCATTGTTGTACACTTCCTAGCTAATTTTCACAGCCATTTGAATTAAATGTTGTTTGATGATGATGAGTTGAGATTTTTTTTTCAGGATTGTGCATTCTATGTATCATATTCTAATCTTCCCTTTATGTACACTAAGGAAGTTTCTTTTCCTTTCCTCTTGAAGAGGCTAGCAATCAAAGAGCCAGGCATGCACAGTAACTGCTGTCTGACCAGTTTATAGGTACATACATGGGATTTGATCCAGACTTATGTCGAAGAACAGGAAGTGATGGGAATTTCAATAATTCCTTGTTCTTGCAGACTCTGAGCCATCTGAAAGCTGCTGTGGGGATTGGGAAACCTTTAGAGTAGCACAGTGATGGTGAACCTTGGCATTCCAGATGTTCTTGAACTTCAATTACCAGAAGCCCAAGTCAGCACTCCTGCTGATCAGGGCTTCTGGGAATTGAAGTTCAAGAACATCTGGAGTGCCAAGGTTCACCATTACTGAAGTAGCATAAGAGTGGGTAATGAAGGCCTCAGAAGGGAGGAAGATTTGATGAAAATTACTTTCATTTCCCTGACCCTTAGTAGGATGCCTTCAATGGATCTTAATTTCCTATATGACAGAAAGCTCTGTTCTCTATAATGGCAAATCTGAATTGAGCACGTGGTGTTTCTGTTGTGAATATAAAAAATGTATAGTTAAATCAAAGTCCTAACTGGAATAGATCCATGGGACTTACTTAAACATTGACTTACCAAAGTCTTATTTCCTAATTTGGTCTGCCTTGGTTGGGACTGGCTACTGACTATTATCTCATATATTTCATCAAATTTCCACCTCAGGTTGGATGGATCTAGGTTCATACAGTAAGTGTTTCTCCTCATGAAGTCTTGTTTTGTGAGTGAAGAAATACTGGAAACATCAACTGACCAAAAAAAGTGGTTTCCAACAAGATGAAAACAAAGAGAGTAGTTGTGGTAGGTTCTCCCCCCCCCAAAAAAAAATTTTTTTTTTGTTTTATTGAGAAAAGTTTCTATTCAGCAGAGCTGCAGAATGGAACTTCTTGGGAAATGCCAAACAGCAGCCAGAACACAAAGAAAACTGTTTCTTCAATACATGGTAGGAAGGTTGGCACAAGATTGATTTACTGGGCTAAAGCTATGCTCCCATTTCATCCAGCTTTCAATCTAATAAAGGCATAGCTACATTCTGCTTGGACAAGAGCATTGAGGGTTTTTCTGCTGCTTAGATGGCAAGCACGGCGCCAAAATGGCCGCCACGCTCTTTGCGGGGGCCCCCACCCCGGACTCAGACATCCGGGTAGTTAGGGGGCGTGGCCAACCCCTTTATAAAAGGGGTGGCCACGAAGCGGCCCTCCGCCATTTTAGAAAAGCGACGGAGCGGAGAAGTTCGCTCCGACGCTTCAATTCTTTGATTTGCTTTGCCTTTCCTGACTTACTTGTCGATTGGAGCGTAGGAGCGGGGGAATCTCCTCCACAGTTAGTGCTCGTCCAGTCTTTGGACATTGACTTTGGGTGACCATGGCCCCCAAAAAGAAGACTGCCACGGCCACGTGTACGGGGAAGGGCTTGCCCGCCCCCCGTCCCCACCTCTCCTGGTGCCACCTCGGGCCGGAGGGCTCATCCGGGGGTGAGGAGACGGGTTGGCAGGGTTTTGCTACCCACTTCCACCAATGAGGGTGGCCAGGCCTCTGCCTCCCTGCCCAGTCGGAAGACTCGTGCAGGGGTGGTGCTGGCCTGCCCCCTGGGGGCTTCAGCCCCAATGGATTCTGGGACACCCTCCTTGGCCACAGGGCCATCGGCGGGATATGGCATGGGGCAAGGTGGCCTGACTTGGCACGGCGCTGGATCGCGCCCCGCCATGGCCCCTGCACCCCATGGGCTGGACTATCTGGATTGGCCCTACTGCGACAGGGGGCTGGCACGTGGCTTCGCCCCTCCACCTACGGTTGGCCTTGGGCTGGGTCATGGACCTCTGCCTCACACCGGGCAACATTTGCCCGGCAGGCCATCTGGCCCACCTTATTCTGGCGGGTCGGACACAGTCGATTTGTTTCTTGCCTGCATAGCGGCCCTGGAAGCATCGATGGGGATCGCCCCACCACCTATGGACACCGGGTTTGGGCCATATACGGCCGCTACCCATCTGCCTCTTCAGACCTCTCAGCGGGCCATGAGCCGGGTTGAGCTGCTGGAGGCCATCAGGCCCACGCACGGTGGTGCTCCGCAGCTCCCTGTGCGGCCACCCCAGCAGGGCATCCCATTGGTGCCCGGTGCTACTTGGCCTGGAATTGCATCGGCCCAGAGCTCGACCTCCGTCGCGAGCTCCGATGCCCACCAGAGGCCGGAACCCCCGGTGGGGGCGGCCCAGGGGGGTGCAACAAGTGAGTATGGTGGTCAATTTAGCACACCATCTATACTAACACAAGCTACTAGTGGGGTACAGTGGCCCTGACCTCACCAGGCTACTTCGGATGGGCAGTTCACTACTCAGTACCCTTCGGCCACCTGGGCTCCTACCTCTTCCCAGGTTTTGCCGGGGATAACCGCCCCATCTGCTCCAGCTCAATTTCCTGTTGGGCAACAGGGCCCATTATACACTCCCCCACTTCGATCCGTGCCGACTACGGCCATGCCAACAGCCAGCTACTCCCTTCCCCTGGGTGACTACTTGTCTCAGGCCACCAGAGAAAAGATATGGCGGGGGGAGTCCGTCAATATTTTTACCCTCCTTAACCGTGAACCTACTAAGGAGGAGAAGGAGGGGCAGGACGACAGGGACAAGGAATTGTCCCGTCGTCGTAAGCCCCCTCGTACGTGGGCCAACTGGTTACCGGCCTATTTAATCTACATGGCAGTATATCTTAGGGCTCATCCTGATTTGGTCATTCCGAGGGTCCAGTATCTGGACAATATTTACCGGGCTGTCGTCGATTTTCCTGGCCTGTCATGGTTAGCCTATGACGAGGAATTTAGGATGAGGGCGGCCCTTCACCCGGAGATGCGGTGGGATGAGCCCTGCCAGCAACTGTGGCTCCTTTATATGACCCCTACACGGCCGGCGCCGGGTGACCGGTACCACTGCGGCCATGTGGTACAGCAGTCTGCCACTATACAGGTTTCCCCTCCAGCTGGCGGGGCAGAGGGTTCCAGCCCGCCTGCTGTGTTGGAGCTACTCCGCCAATGGAGTGTGCAACAGGCGCCAATGTAAATTTAGGCACGAGTGCCCTTCCTGTGCCGGCCCGCATGCCGCTTCCGCGTGCCTGAGGGCCGGCGGGTCCCGGGGTAGGGAAAAGGGATACCAGGGGTCGGCCAGAGCTCCCTCTGACGCTGCCACGCATACAAAAGGCCCCCTCCCAATTAATCTTAGCATGCTTGAACGGTGGCTGCGCGTCTATCCTAGACAGGATGATGCGATTTATCTACTAGAGGGTTTTACTTCCGCATCCCGTTCAGGGGTGTTCACGCACCTCAGGATGCCCCGAATTTGCTGTCTCTCAGGGGTAAGGAGAGCGTTGCTGTGGAGAAGATAGCCAAAGAAGTTAGAAAGGGTAGGGTAGCTGGACCATTTGATATGCCCCCATACTCAAATTTAAAAGTCTCCCCTCTTGGCTTAGTGCCTAAAAAGTCCTCAGGTGAATTTTGTTTGATTCACCATCTTTCTTACCCTGCGGGATCCTCGGTCAATGATGCTATACCGGATGACCATTGCTCAGTCCAGTTTACGTCCTTTGATCAGGCCTTGCAGATGGTTCTCTCATGCGGTCGTGGGGCGCTACTGGCGAAGTGCGACATCAAATCGGCATTCCGATTGTTGCCAGTGCACCCTGATGACTTTGAGCTTTGAGCTTTTTGTTTTTGGGGCAAGTTTTATGTGGACAAGGCCATGCCCTTTGGCTGCTCCATTTCGTGCTCGGCCTTCGAACGCTTTAGCACCTTTCTTCACTGGGCTTTCTTTCGAAGGTCCCGGTCTGTGGCACACTACCTCGGCGATTTTTTGTTTGGGGGTGAACATGACTCGGGCACGTGTGGACGCCTGCTTACCATATTTCAGGGGCTCATGGAGGAACTTGGTGTTCCTCTGGCACCTGAAAAGACTGAGGGCCCAGCCACCACCCTTAACTTTCTGGGTATAGACATTGACACCGTTGCCCAGACATCTAGGTTACCCACGAAGAAGGTGACTCGGATCTCAGATGCGATTTTGGCAATGCTTGCCAAGCACAAGGTGTCTCTCCGTGAGTTGCAGGTGCTCCACGGCCATCTCAACATTGCCTGTAGAGTGGTAACACCGGGTAGGGCCTTTGCCAGGCGTCTTTGTGATGCTATGGTGGGTCTTTCTAGAAAACATCACAGGGTCTGGCTGACTAAGGGTTTGCGGGCTGACCTGTCAGTTTGGCTCACGTTCTTACAGGGCTTTAATGGCGTCTCCTTTTGGAGGGCGGAGCATATGGTCACCCCTCAGTTCCAAGTCCAGTCGGATGCCTCAGGTTCCCTCGGATATGGGATTTATTTTGAGGGTAGGTGGGCCTATGGGAGATGGCCCCAGGAATGGCAAGGCACGGATCGCTTACGCGATCTTACGTTCCTTGAGTTTTTTCCGATTTTAGGTGCGCTTATGCTCTGGGGTGACATGTGGGCTAATTCCGTAGTACACTTTTGGTGTGACAATGCTGCCGTAGTGCATATTGTTAACGCCCAAACATCTAAGTCCCCCAGAGTCATGGCCTTGGTTCGATAATTTGTCCTTAGGTCCTTGCACCTCAATATGCTCTTTAGGGCCAGACATGTGCCAGGCATTAACAATGATATTGCTGATGCTTTATCCCGCCTGCAGATCTCCTGGTTCCATGCCTTGGCTCCAGACGCAGAGGAACTTCCCTCTCTACTTCCAGCCGAGATGTGGACCTTTGGCGAGGAGAAGTGAACCGGGCGATTGGCATGTCTTTGGCCCCTCGCGCGCATAAGGCGTATCAGCACATGCTCCTCCAGTTTAGGACTTTTTGTAGGGAGAGGCAGCTGCCTGACATGTGGCCGATCCCGGTTGACCATGTTTTGCAGTACATGGTGCACCTTCATGGTCAAGGTCTGGCCCCACACACCATTGCCACCAGGCTTTCGGCCTTGGCATTCATGGCTAAGGCACGGGGCTTTACTGATTGCATGGGTGACTTCCGTATAAGCCATGTGTTGGAAGGGTGGACACGTGAACGCGGCCGCCACCCGGACACATGTCAACCTGTTTCACCTTGTCTTCTGGCACACCTTGCTTGAGGCTGGCATAGCCTGTGTTATGATAAGTATGAGGAGTCTCTTTTTCATGCAGCTGCCACCGTAGCTTTCTTTGGAGCTCTGAGAATCAGTGAACTGGTCCCACTTTCAAAAGGGGACATGTCCCATCGGGCACTAGAACTGGAAGATGTGTCTCTCAACCAGGAAGGGACTCAGTTGAGGATTCGTTCCTCAAAGGCCGATCAGCAAGGGAAGGGTAGTAGCGTGATGCTTCTACGATGCATGTTTGCTGACATCTGTCCGGTTGGTGCCCTACATGCGTTTTTGGCAGTGCAAGGTTCATGCCCTGGCCTGTTGTTCTGCCACCAGGATGTGTCTCCCCTTACCAAATTCCAATTCTGGAGGGTTACTGGGACGGCACTTCGCAGTGCGGGGGTCCCTGGGGCTCGTTATGGTACCCATTTGTTTAGGATAGGCGCTGCATCAACTGCGGCTGCATTTGGGTACTCGGAGGCTGACATACGTCAGATGGGCAGATCTGCGCGCTTTTCTCTGTATGTTCATCCCCTCACTGCATGAGTGCCTCGTTATGCCCTCAATTCTCTCTCCTTCTCTTACAGACCCTGTGTGTTTCTGCACACCAGTGGCAGTGTGGCTGGTGGGCCACAGTTATGTGAACTGGGCGGCACAGTATGCGGCTTCGTCAGAGTGGGGACCCCATCTCGGGCTATGTGCAACCGCGTGTATGCAGTGGTATGGTGTGCGCGGCATGAGTGGCTGGAACTGTTGCCATTCCTGATGCCCATCGTGGATGCCGGACCGCCAGATGTTTTAATTCTGCACCTCGGCGGCAATGATCTTGCACAGATCACTGGCCTTGCCTTAAAGACTTCTGTGTGCAGTGACCTGGCGTTTCTTCACCATTTATGGCCGTACACACGGTAGTTATGGTCAGACATCGTACCGAGACACTGTTATAGGGGAGGCATTGACCTCCGTGGTTTGGACCGTGCCCGGCAGTCAGTGAACAGGGCTGTTGCCCGGTTCCTTACGGAGAATGGCTTCGGTACAGCCATTCGTCACCCGGGGATAGGGTTACAGGATTTTAGCCTGTATTCTGGAGATGGGGTTCACCTGTCAGCAAGAGGTATGGACCTCTTTTTGGAGGACGTGCAAGCGGGCCTGGTGACCGAGTTGTCGGTCAGGGGGGCGGTGAGTCATCATGGACGCCTCCCCATGTGGCGGGTAGCACTGGTAAGGTAAAATTTATGACCCATAGGTATCCGGCAGGTTCGCAATTGATTGGCCAACATGTAGATAAGTACAGGGGAAACAGGCTTGGCCGGTCAAGGGCGAACCATGAACAGGGTGATGCTAGGAGCTTCACAACCTGCATCACCTTGATATTTTAATGGATACATGTCAGAGGGTGGGGACAATAGATAGTATATTGACTTCGGTCAACAATTTGTTTGTGACAACAAACAAATTGATACAAATTGATACATAATAGCCAATTGCCATTGGCAATTTGGGTGGAACCTTACCAGTGCTACTGCGGCCTGCTTGCCTTAAAGAATTACAATTGGATGATACACCAATTGAAAGTTATAATTCGGACTAGGGCATTATTCAATAAAAGTGGCCCAATGCCTTAAATCCAACACCGGTGTCTGTGTCCTTATTTGGGTGGGTGCGCCTGCAAGGCAAGCGCCGTGCCAAAATGGCCGCCATGCTCTTTGCGCGGGGCCCCCAACCCCGGACTCAGACATCCAGGTAGTTAGGGGGCATGGCCAACCCCTTTATAAAAGGGGTGGCCACGAGGCGGCCCTCCGCCATTTTTTAGAAAAACGACGGAGCAGAGAAGTTTTTCCCTCCACCCCCTCCCTAGTGGACAGTGTGACTTATTCTGGTCGCTTCAGGACTGGGTGGGATTTTTTGCTTGAACCTACAATTGGCACTTTTGGTTCTTGGCTTTTTCGCCCATCCCACACTGTTGCTAGTGTTTGAGATACGGGGTAAGTTGACTTTGGTCACTTTTGGTGGGTAGCACTGGTAAGGTAAAATTTATGACCCATAGGTATCCAGCAGGTTCGCAA
Organism: Bradypodion pumilum; assembly: GCA_035047305.1. NCBI lineage: Eukaryota > Metazoa > Chordata > Lepidosauria > Squamata > Chamaeleonidae > Bradypodion > Bradypodion pumilum. Next base: position 266,553,066 of record JAWDJD010000004.1, on the reverse strand, counting down.
TTGATTGGCCAACACATAGATAGGTACAGGGGAAACAGGCTTGGCTGGTCAAGGGCGAACCATGAACGGGGTGATGCTAGGAGCTTCACAGCCTGCATCACCTTGATATTTTAACGGATACATGTCAGAGGGTGGGGTCAATAGATAGTATATTGACTTCGGTCAACAATTTGTTTGTGACAACAAACAAATTGATACATAATAGCCAATTGCCATTGGCAATTTGGGTGGAACCTTACCAGTGCTACTGCAGCCTGCTTCCTTAAAGAATTACAATTGGATGATACACCAATTGAAAGTTATAATTCGGACTGGGGCATTATTCAATAAAAGTGGCCCAATGCCTTAAATCCAACACCGGTGTCTGTGTCCTTATTTGGGTGGGTGCGCCTGCAGAGTGGAAGATGTGCTTCTTGCCCTATCCTTCTGCTATTAAAGATATAGACATAAACATGTATGTTTAGCAATGTCATTAAGCTCTCAATCTCATTACAGCTTCTGCATTGCTACCCTAATTTGTGTTTTATTTGTTTTAATCTTTTTTACTTAATATAAATGGCAAGCTTTTTAGCAGCCATTCCTTTAATACAAACAAACAAGCAAAAAAAAAAAAACACCATACAACTCTTAAAAATACATTTTATTTATGAACAAAGCCAAGTTGAGTGAAACTTGTATATGTGAAGGCTTTGTGCAAATATCCTGTTAAATATATAGATGTTGGAAGATAGCCTAAGTCAAGAGTTCCCAAACTTTTCCTGCCAGGGGCCTGGCCTCGCCTTGTCAGTCAGTTGAGGGGCCAGTCACGTGGTTCTTCCCGCCAGCAGTTCTGGCAGCAGCGCATGGATTTGTGGCATGTTTCTGGGCATTTCCCCCACTTCTGCTGCTTCTCTTGGAGGAGGGAGGGAGAGAGGAATGTTTTTGAGCCATTTTTGAATTTTGTGCTGTGTTTTTACAGCATTTTGGGATGAAAACACGGTGATTTCGGCACTTCCAGATATGTCAGAGCACTTCTGGTATCGGTGGCAATTTGGCATGGGTCTGGATGAATTTGGGGGCATAGGTTGGGAACCCCTAGCCTAAGTGATCCTGTTATTCCATCTGTGATCGTGTTTCCCATCTCTGAACAATCATGTAGCCTATAGTCTTACTCTATAGACAACAAGGCAAAATTCTAGAGAAGCTAAAGATTTGCAGCCGTTGTGAGTTTTATGTCTTCTGACACAGAAAACAGTCAGTGTAGCTAGCACATTATTTTTGAATTTGTTTCACCTTATGGATTTGTCTGGTAAGAAGCACTATACAGTATTTCTAATATAGCCAATGCATGGGACTTGCATTTGCATATTTTGTAGTTTTGTTTGTCATTTTTCTTCTGCTTAGCATTTAATAGCACTGTTTTGCACTGTGTTTAATTAACTTGCTGTTTGGTAATGAATATGTGTTTAATATTTGTTTTTATAAAGCCTCAAATCGTTGGAGATACAAGGCATAGAAAGAAGGGATATTACCAAATAGCGAATGTAATTCCTAACTAAACTAAGATACATGTTACTAAACATGTTATAATTTCTTAATGGAAACTTCCCTTGTTTCCCTCTTTCTTCCCACCCTTTTTGGAACTATCTGGAATAACTATTTGTTTGACAAATCTTTTCATTCAAGCTGCAAGCCTATATTCAACTAAGCATATTTCTGTGTAGTAGGCATGTTAAAGTAGTACACTGTTAAAATACAGTCTTTGTAGGAAATTTGAGTGACACCAAACCAGACACTTGAGTTCAGAGGGGAAAAAAACTGAATTTTCTCTGACAATGTAAACTTGAATCCATGTAGTGATTTTAGGCTTGTCTGCACATTATTTGAAGGACCATTACCATTTGCAATTTCTAGCCATATATTTAAGATTGCTTTTGTTTTTATATACTGAACTATGAAAACACTCTCTAATAGAGAAAGAGTGTGAGTACTGGAATGGAGGGATAATGGTATTTCAATGACAGGTAAAATTTGAACAGGTCCTTCCTCATTGGAAATTATGTTTGGTCTCTTTATATTTACATACACAGGCACACACACACACACACGCACACACACACAAATTGTGTGTGTGTGTGTGTGTGTTTGTTCCCATGCATAGATTTAATTATGTGGGAACATGTTTCCTCCTCCTTCCATCTTGGGGACAATGTAATCTACATGCAATGGATAAGCTTCACTGCATGGAACTAGTTGTATAATGAAGTCTCCCAAACATTAGTCTTTGTAGATTTTTTTCTGGAATTTTTAAAATGAATGTGTTAAGAAGATGCCTTTTCCATCTTGCAAAGATTATTCTCTTGATAAAATTCCCCTTCTGAGATTCAATGAAAGATAACAGAAATTGATGGCTTTTCAAAGTATTAGGAGAACATCAGTTAATTTGAAACTTAGCCTTGATTTGTATTTATACTTAATATTCAGTAGCATTTATATGATAATAAGACTAGCTGTAAGGAACACGATATTTGATTTTGTAGTAGATAGCTGGATTGGAGCATCTTCTTTTGATGAGAAGTGACAATATTATTTCATTCTTGTTACAAACCAACAAGCCTTTATGTTCTTACTGCATTATATTCATAAGCTACCAAATACTGTTGTGCAAATTCATTGTATATTTTCCTGCTTTAGAAATCACCCATGAGCTTTGTCCCATATTGTTTGTAAACCTTTGTGCACTTATTGGGAATAAGACCCAGTGAACTAATTGGTATTTACTGCTAAGTAGGCATACAGTAAAACCCCAACTTACAAATGCCTCGAGTTACATAAAATTTGACTTACATAATGATTTTATGCTAAAACCATGTCCCAATTTACACACTTTCCTATGGGTTTGCTTTGAGTTACATAAAGATTCTTTTTCCTAGGGGTTTGCTTCAAGTTACATAAAAATCAATTTCCCTATGGGTTTGCTTCGATTTACATAAAAATTTCATTTTTCCAATGGGTTTGTTTCGAGTTACAAAAGAATTCGGTTTAAGCAAAAGCCTATGGAACGGACTTTTTTGTAAGTAGGGTTTTTACTGTATATAGGATCTTGTTCTTAAAATTGCATAATAGATGGTAAAGTTCAACATAGTGACAACTCTACAATTTGTAGAAAGCATGTGCAGAATCACTGTTACTCACTAACTTTGTATCTTCTTGTGGCTAGCATAATTAGTTGTTTTGTGAAAGACCTTCTTGAATTATAAGTTCTGACATAACTGAATGAAATAAATATTTCATATTGTGTATCAATTCATTTCTTCAAAGATTATGGATACTTTTTACAGTTTGGAATCACCGTCGGGCATACCTTGGGCAATGGCAACCTTGTTTTGGCGGCTAATCTTTTTCACACCAGATCAAATCACTTGACATAAAGAATTTAAGAATCCATGCAATTGTTAAAACATTTGTGTCATACTAGCTATTATGTTTCATGAAACTGATAATGGAAAGCTCTTACCATTACCTAGCCAGCTATGTATTTACAAACTTTTCATGCATTACAGAGTAACAGTGTGTATATTTGTCAATCTGTGTACTTTTCTTTTTTTTAATGTTCATTATGGACTTTTTATTGGCAGGAAGACAGCGCTGACTTGAAGTGCCAACTTCAGTTTGCCAAAGAAGAAGCAGCGCTGATGCGTAAAAAGATGGCCAAGCTAGGCAAGGAGAAAGATGAATTGGAACAAGAACTCCAAAAATACAAGTCGATCTATGGAGATGTGGAAAGCCCACTCCCCATTGGGGAAGCTGGAGGACCACCAAGCTCAAGGGAAGCTGAACTGAAGCTTCGTTTGAAGCTGGTGGAAGAAGAAGCTAACATACTTGGCAGAAAGTTAGTGGAACTAGAGGTGGAAAACAGAGGCATTAAAGCTGAAATGGAAGATATGAGGTGCCAGTATGAGAGAGTTTGTCTTAGCCAGGACCATGTCGCAAGCATTCCTACCTCGCCTTATGGGGACACTTTGGAGTCAGCTACAGAGCTGCGCCGTCATTTGCAATTTGTAGAAGAAGAGGCTGAACTGCTGAGGAGATCAATTGCAGAAATTGAAGATCACAATAAGCAATTAACACATGAATTAAATAAATTCAAGTTTGAGCCTGGGCAAGAGTCTAGCTGGCTTGATGAAAATGCTTCCAAGTGTGGTGGGTCTGTACAAGAAGAGCTAAAATCAGCCCGGATTCAAATCAATGAACTGAGTGGGAAAGTGATGAAACTCCAGTACGAGAATCGGGTATTGTTGTCCAATGTGCAGCGTTATGATCTTGCCTCCCACCTAGGACTACGGACCTCAAGTCCAAGGGACAGCGATGTAGAGAGTGAAACAGGGAAGAAAGAATGTGACATTGAAGAAGGACGTCTACCTCAACCAAAGAGAGAGGGACCCATTGGGGGTGAGAGTGACTCAGAGGATGTGTATGAAAAGACATCAGGTTTTGGGAGTGGAAAGCCATCAGAAGTTAGTGATATGGGTTCCACTGAACTAACACAGGCCAAAGAGAATACAGAGTCTCTGGTCAACATCAAGCGTGAAGCTGAAAGGCTTGAGAGAGCAGTGGACCGTCTCATTATTGATACAAACAGTTTAATATTTGAAACAAAAGTGCACATAACAAGTAGTGCTTCCTCTGAGCAAAGTTTTGAAAAGGATGAAGAAAAAAAGGAAAGCAAGAATGAACCATTACTCTTGGATACTGTTAATTCCAGGATGAAAATTTTCCAGAAAGAGCTGCAAATTTTCTTGGAGAAGGTTGACAATATTGGGGAAAGCTTGAAAGAACCAATGGAAGATCTTTCCCCTTTCCCTCACCTCACAGAGTCTTCCAGTTTTCTGTCCACAATGACATCGATCTCCAGAGACTCACCCATTGGTAACCAAGGAAAAGACCTAATCACAGATTTCCAGGTAAGTGGCTGCTTATTGGTTTCATGCATTTTGTAACTCTTTTCTTGCAGCAGTGGTGTTAATTATAACCATGGTCATTTTGTTATGATTTTGAAGTCTGTATTATTGTATTAAGTATCTTGCTGGTTTTCTTTGGTATCTCTCTGCTACTTTGGTTCAGATGGCAGAAAGGCCAATAAAAACAAGAATGATCCCCCGCCCCTGTCTGTTACAGCAGATGCTATAATTTATTCATAGCAACTTTTATCACAATTGCAGCTTAAATAAAATTGACAGATGATTCCAACGTGCATTTCCTTTCATATACCATTAGCAATTTTGCTAATGGTTGCACCATAGTATCCTTTTTCTTGATCTTTCAAAAAAAAGGAGGAAAGAACTGTATTCTCAAAGGTCTAAAAGAAGTAAGTTATATTTTTGAAAAGCCTCTTTACATCTCTTTCACATAATGGAGGAGTGAGAAAAGTAGCCAGCAAAGGACTGCCTTTCACACAACTTTCCTCCTGGGCTCATGTCTGTACTGTCGCAGCTTCCATGTTGGATATGGCTTTTCTGCCCAGCACAATTAGGAATGGAAGAGCCTTGTATCCTCATATCCTCCATAACTTATGTGCTTGCTGTTACTTTGACTCATGCATCCTCATTGCATGCGCCTCATAACCAGTGTTTGCATTCTTTCCCTTCTTTCTCTTTTTTGCTTTTCAGATGTTTCAGCCACTTACTTTGCTTATACTCTTTTTACTTCTTTTCACTTCACTTTCTTATGACACTGCATTTAAGTTAATTTTTCTGTTCACACTTTTCTTTGTCTTGTAATTTTTTTCTGTCATCTACCTTACACATTTTTGTTTCTTTTATTCCCTCCTGTTCTTTGTTTTTTTAATCTTATAATCCTCAATCATGCACCTCTAACAGCACAAACTGAGGGATCAGATGGAATGGCAGCACAGCCAAGACCCGGGAGATGATGAAGAGATTCAACACCAACAAGGCATCACTGAGCCACCCTGCAGAGCTGATGGAGACTTTAAACTCTACAGGCCAGAAAACAAGGGTTCTTTCAGTCTAGAGGTTAGCACAGCCTGTTTAAAGCATCCTGCTGCCTTTATAAGGAAGCAATAAGTATTTGTCACAGAAGCTGAGGCAAAAGGGGGGAATTGTTCATTTTTATTTGAATTAGAAAAGCAGACATACATATCATAATGTTTGTTTAAAAGATAAAGCAAAACTGCATCATTAATGTCATCCCTGGGATCACAATAGCAGCTCCTGGTATAGGTATAGTTCAGGAGTTCTGAAACCTTTTAAAGCCGGGGGCAGGATGGCCATTTTGACCTTCCTCCACCACATGGCACTTCCGGGTGGAGGCGGGGGGGGGGCATATGAAATGATATCATGGGGTGCATCCGGCCCACAGGCCATAGGTTGAGAATCCCTGGTATAGCTGGTCTGGAAGTAAGCAGATACCTGGTGTTCCATGAGTAATATGTGTGATGTGTGATTTTACCACTTTGTTTCATATTCATCATATCACATAACTCTGACTGGTTCTAGTACTTCCCAAGAGATAGAAAATAAGCCTGTGTAAATCTTTTCATGCTTGAAACATCTGAATATGTTTGTCTTGTATGGACATAATCAAAAATTGATTCTCTTATGTGAAGAGAATCACTCAAAATGTATAAAGGAGTTCCCATTCTCTATGTTATTCATTTCTATTCCTGTAAAGCAATAGCTTTGCATGTGTACAACACCACAATTGATTTGAAAGCACAAGATTATGGTCTGTATCTTCATCCATCATATGAAGTAGCCAGTATGGTGTAGTGGATAAAGTGACAGACTAGGGCTTTGAAGACTAGGGTTTGAATCCCCCTCTTGGCCATGGAAATTCACTTGTGGGAGTGGAACTAGTAAAACCATTCCTTAAATACAGTATCTCACTTACTTTAGAAGCCCTATTAGAGTCACTTAAGCTGACCTGACAGCACACAACTAACTAACTTTATTCATAAGTGTTTTTTTGTGAAGTATTACATCAGTTTCCATGCTAGAATATTTGATTAGTGATAACTAGTGAGATTTGAATGTTTATGTCTGAGTAACAACAACCATACGTAATTTGAATGGTGCCTTCAATGTGGGGTGGAATTCATCACATTTTGTTTAGATTTTTACTGAAATGAAATGAAACCTACTGTAGTGCTATATGTCTTTAGCAGAGATAGGCGTGTTTAATCCTGATGGTTGTTAAACAATGAACAGTTATTTTAAAAAAAGATTTGGCTGGCCCCAGGAACCATGTGATTTAAGAATTAACATTTACTGTATTTTCTGGCGTATAAGACTACTTTTTAACCCCGAAAAATCTGTGCCAAAGTCGGAGGTCGTCTTATAGGACAGGTACTTAACTGCAGCTTGTTTCCCCTTGCTTCATATGTCCGGCGCATATGGTGGGGGGTGCCGCGGCCGAGTCCCTGCTCTGTGCGGGTAGTATGAAGCAAGGGGAAGCAAGCTGCACACATCTTCCTGTACCTCGAGGAGGAGAACATGAGCGTGGATTGGCTCTCCACCAGAACCTGCCCATTCGGCTCGGAGGGCTGCGCGTCTTCGGGTTGAGTGTGATAATTTTTATTTGGAGTGCATTGGAAGAGAGGTAGTCTTATACGGCAAGTATATTCCAAACTCTATATTTTAACTGGAAAAGTTGGGGGTTGTCTTATATGCCCAGTCGTCTTATATGCCGGAAAATACGGTAGTTTGTCATGCACTAATTGCACAGTCTTGGCTCAAAGGTGCAGGGATTTTGGAATAGGCAGAAAACTAACAGAAGCAATCCCCATTATGCCAGCCAAACTCCCTTCTGAGGCTGATCTCAGAGATCTGCCATCAGAGGGATCTGCCAGGTGAACTGCTTTGCTGATTAAGATGTGACAGCTGAAAGGTCAAATAAAGGATGCGGTGATGGAGGAATTGGGTTATACCAGCCTTACCCCAAAGAAACAGGCATTATGCAAGCATAACATTAGGCTAAGCCAAATGTAGTCCTAAGTAATTTCAGACATCTTTAGATGGGTGGGGATTGCAATTCAGCCCAGGTTCAGATTGGCTAGTGACAGCTCTGCTAGTGATAAACCATCGTGGTTATTCAAGTTTACATATAAAGTCAGTCAAATTCATTGTGTAGCTGTTGAGCAGAAATGAGAATTAACTAGTAGAAAAATGCACCTTTGATTTAATCTCATTGTGATTCAGCTAGGCACAGAATGACAGAGCAAGAATCATTTGAGAAGAAAAGAAAGGGAGTTTTATATTAGCATAAACAAGAGTTTGGTAGTACAATATGCATATAATGTTCTAAATAGCAACAGTTATAGTATACCTCAGTCACAGCTGTCAGCTGTACTAGAGTCCATCCTTACATAAGAACAAAGGTAGAAATAGTCATAGAGATAGAGTTGCTAATTGTTCTAAATAGATTTGGTCAGGCTTGTAATTGCTTGACAAGTCATCAAATCAATATTTTCATTTGCAGATCCCAAAGTGTGTCAATAACATCTTATAGTGGCTTTATAATAATTCTGTGAACTCAGTGATTCCAGATTTCTATATTCATAGGTACAGTATTTACCAAATATGTATGTACATATGTTATTGTTTTGACAATTGGAAGGCAAAGGCTTTTGGGGTTTTTTAAGGTCTCAATAAGAGACCAATTTTTATATTATAGTATTGCAGGCTAATATTAAACTTATAATCATTGTATAAGCGCCCAAAGTTTTGGGAGCCCAAGTAGAACACTTATTTGGTAGTTTTATCACCATTTTAAACAAGGAAAATAATAATGCGGTTACTCCAAAATAATGTACTGTACCTGCTTAAATACGGTTTGTTTATTATTATGTGCAAGGAACTATGGGAACATTAACACTCCTATAATTGTTCCATAGCAGGACTGACAAACATGATTTATGCAGTCAGAATAACAAAAGCACTGGTGTTATGGCTTGTTTCTAAAGTGTGTTTGAAGTATGGAATAGTGATTCTTATCCGTGACTGTGGGAAAAACTTGTGCATGCATTTGTCTGGAATAAAAGACATGGATTAACATAAAACTGTGGAGATGTTCCCACAAACCACCCTGATTGCAGAAACAAAAGAGTGGCTACAAGATGTCAAAGTTTAACTAATCTGCATGAAGTTGTCCTTCAAATTATTCCCTGAAAGATGGATCATTTATTCTAATCTGCTTTAGTGAATGTGAGAACAGACCCATGGGTTGTAATTATTCCAAATTCATTCATACTACTGTTTTATCTTAGTTGCATTGGGGATATAGAAGTTATCACTGTTCAACCTGGCTTGAATCTGATCTGCCTTTCCCAAGTGAAATGCTTCCTTACATTTTTAGAAATGAGATGGGTTCAGTGGACACTTTTCCATGCAGAAACATCAAAAGAAGGGAGGTGATTCTTTTGTGTTGTTCTGGATGGTTCATCCACATGTTTGAAAAGATGTGGGCAGAGTAGAAATCTTGTTAGGAACATAGAGGACTGTAGGAATGAACTTTGATTCCTAGTCTTCTGTCTGCAGGAGCATTCAGCTGAGGAAATCTTGTCATCGGCTGCTACCCATGTCCAAGTATACATTTTCCCCATGAAAATCCAGGGAAAATGTCATTGGCGTGAATTTGTTTATTTATTTATTTCTCATACTTCTATAGCCGCCCAACTCACGAAGACTCTGGGCAGCTCACAATGTTAAAACCCACTAAAATCAGATAAAACCCCATTAAAACCCCAAATGTAATTTTTATCCCTATTGCCGTGCTTCATGAGTTCACGCATCAGCAAATTATCCATCAGCAAATCTAGGAATATTTTGATGCACTGTCATTTACATATTTTCCATATTTCTTTCAATGAATAGAGTACTCCTCCCTTGTGGAAGGAAAAATCTTGCATCTATAATTCAAACATTGAGGTGGCAGATGTATATAAAATTACTGGTAGTAGCACTAGCGTCAGGTAAAAATAATGTTTTCTTTTATGCTGTGTGTCAGGTTATGAAGCTGACAAAATAATAGTCATAGGGATTATTTTGGTACGCAAACTGTAAACAAATACAGAAAATTGTGCATAATATTGTCAGTTGTTTTGGCAAGTATCAGAGAGGAATAATGACAATTAACAATTATTTCTCTCCCCCCCCCCAATACTGAGTAGTTTGTACACTAGGTCATAGAATCTGAGCATAAATTTCTGAACAAAACTAAGAAACAATGCATTTGTGCCAATGCCTTTTTGCTAAAATCTTTGCTTTTACATTAAACAAAAGGACAATCTTTTCCAAACAATGTTTTGAAATGAAATTTAAAACTTTGAATTTCACTTTGTAATAAAGTTATCAAATTCTATGGGATATGAATAATTTAAAAAGCATTTTTTTTTGTCACACAAGACATGGAAACAAAATGTATTTCCAGTAAATTATTATTTTAATGAGAGGACTGCCTGAAACTTGTCATAGAATTGGTAGTGAAGATACTCCTTGGGAAAATCAATGACAATCGTAACATGAATAGGAATAAACATTTGTCAGTTAATGTTGGTCTCTTGAAATGATGCTGTAGCTGTAAAAGTATAAGGACCCAATCCAGAAACTGAAATGAAATGAAATTCTCATCTCCAACAGCATACCCGTCAAGCGCGGCTCCACAAAATACGGGAAATTACTGCGCATATGTGGATGCGCATGTGCAGTAACCCATTTGCGCATGTGTACTGTGTCCGCGCATGTGCAGTAATTGTTTGTGCATGTGCACTGTGTCCGTGCATGCGCAGTAGCCCATTTGCACAAGCGCACGGTGGCCGCGCATGCGCAGTAAGCCCTTTCCCCGCCGTTCAAATATGGGACGGCGGTGGGAAAGGGGAGGAACGAGCACTGAAAAAATGGGAAATCCCAGCCAATACGGGATACTTGACAGGTACATGCAACAGGAGAAACTGCTTGCAATGTTGATGTGTTACTTGGTGGGATACGAGCAGGGAGTAAAGTGTGGCCAGACTGAAGTTATGGACTGCTTCTTTCTCCTTGTATAATTTCTCCAGGAACAGATTGTGCTGTGAGAAGCAGGTGTCTGTTAAATGTGGTGGAAGACAGACGGAGGCACCCGTGTTGCCTCCAATAAGACTAATGGCCGTTTTTGGGTTACATTCAGTAGTTCTGTAGTTGACAATAGTATGATGTCATTTATATTGTATGTGTTTGTTCCTGTGGCACAAATTATAATCAATTCCCACTTTCCAGTGAATAAGCCTCACTGTAAACACAGTGCCAGTTTAGACATGTGTAAGCTAGCCCTGAAATTTGACTTTCCTGCCTTTTTTGGCTTCTGATGCCACTTGAGCACAATGATGAACATCAGTAAATATTCCAACTGCAGTAAATATTTCTGTAGTTACCCCGACACTCATGTACAAGCTTTCTGGAAGCAGATAGGAGATGAGGACCCAAAAAACATCTTGTTCTGTAAATGGAACTCTAAACTTCAAATCTACTTTATGAATGCAGTATAATATATAACAAACAACACAATGGCTGATATCCTGTTATTGGAGCTATACGTCACAAATCTGGTGATGTCATAAGCCATTGTCATTTTTCAGAAATAATAAATTCTTGATAACCTTCCCCACATGTCCTAAGCCTCCAATGTAATCTTCTTCAATTTTGGGAAGCCATGCAAGGGCACTGATATGGTAGCACTACAGCCAATAATGATGGATGAGTTGATTCCCCCTTCCAAAAAAAGTACATTTTTTTCTTGCTGTAACCTTGTCAGATATTTTTCACAACTCAACAATATAGATTATATTTTCAGAAGACCATTTTAAATAAATGTTTTAAAAAACATTAAATTTAGTTTTACAGTAGTATCACAGATTAGCAATGGTAACTGAAACAAATATTTGTGGAAATACATTAAGAAGTATGATATCCAGATTAATAAATTAATCATGACTATTTAGAGGATTTTTAAAAAACTTTATTAGGAAACAACTATCATCAGACAGGCACTGAAAGAACAAACAATGCTGTTGTTAGTTTCCCCCTCTTCAATAGTAAAAACAATATTTAATAAGCATCTTGTTTTTAAATTTTAGTTGAACATTGGAATTATTCCACCACCCCAATTTAAAAACAACAGGTTTTTTTTAACTATATCACTCAGAAAGGAATCAACATCACTCAAGGAAATGATTGCTGAGGCAGCCTTCATTTCTACCAGGAGAAGGTCCTTTGCAAAGTTAGAGGTCTTAATTTCCTGTTTGGGGAAAGGTTCATCACAAAATACTTTGAATTGCTGCAATCAGCTCACAACAATATTTTGTAGATTGAAACATTTATCCCACCCCCACCCCAACTGATGGGACTGTAGCTTAGGTCAGAAGGAAGTGAGAACATTGAAGACAATGGCAGATGATGCCATCATTGCTGCTAAACAAAATGTCCAGACTGTGGTAGGTGACTCTTGACCCACAGCAGCATTGAATCGAGATGTGGTTAGCAACAATGTGGAGATTATTGAGATAATGGTTGAATGTGTGTGTGCCCTTGTCCACATGCAATTAGGTTGGAGATGAATGCATGTTTCTCTCTTATTCTGTAAATGAAGAAAGCACTGATTAGCATAATTCTGCAGGGGCAACCTAATATAGACATGCAAGCACATCCATTTGACATATGCATTTATGTTAACAGCTGTGCAGATGTGGCATCATTTCACTGATGATGATCATAACATATCTGAACAGACATTATGGTGTTCTAGTTGTGAGTTTCAGTGGTGTTAGTCCTGTAGTTTTGTCACACTTCTAAGAATCTTTGTCCTGCTGATAGCTGAGGGACTGCCATGTTTTACCTGTACAGAATGTATCGATACAGGAGCTTCAGGCTCAACTTGAGCAGGAGATGAAACGTCGAGAAGAGGAACAAGAAACATTTACAGAAAGGATCCTACAGGTAAATACATCACCTAGTCACTGAGGGAGACCTTTGTCTGCCCCCCCCCTCCGGACTATCAATGGCCTCTTGTGTTTTTACTGCAAATTTGGAAATTTTATGGACAACTTAGTTGCAGTCTGGGAGATTATACTGTATATAAGTGTTTTTGGATTAGGAGAAATTTTTAAAAAATTCCCAATAAACGGAACCATAAATTCTGTTTTTCAGTCATATTATCTGGATAGCTGCCCAGAGTGGGAAAATACCCAGATGGGTGGGGTATAAATGTAATAAATAATATAAATAATAAATAGTGACTATCAAGGTTGCAAAGTTGGTATATGCTGCACTTTTATTTGATGATATAAGTCTTTGCAATTCTTCCTCCTGTGTTTCTATATGACCTAATTCTGTCTCTTTAAAATAGATGTTAAAAACCCATATAAGAGGATTCTACTAAAATAAATAGCCACTGGAAACAGTATTTTTCTAGTCCTTTGCATTAGAGGCTGTTCACAGAACATCTAGAACTGTCTCAGATTATTCATTTCCTATCAATATTATTACACATTATCATTACCATTATCATATGGAAGCTTATGGTGTGCTACATTTCTGCTTATTTGTTTATAAATAGCTTAGCATACATTACTATGGATGAACAAAAATAGATGTCATTTACTAGTAAATCCTTCTGGATCAAATAAATAAAATTGACTTTTGGAAATGAGAGCTCACCATAATTGCAGTCCTTTTTCTCTGTGGGGCGGTATAGAAGTTTAATTGCTATTGCTATTTTTCTTTATAATTCTTTTAGTGGTAAATTTTTATACAGACAAAGCAGATGTGAAATAGTAGCTGTTGTTGTTCAGTCACACAGTTGAGTCCGACCCTTTGCATCCCCATGAACCACTGCATGCCAGGCTCCTTTGTCATCTGTCATTCCCCACAGCCCACACAGATTTACGCCCATTGTGTCAATGATGCCATTTAACCACCTCATCCTCTGTCACCCCCATCTCCTTTTGCCTTCGATCTTTCCCAGCATCAAGGCCTTCTCAAGTGAATCCTCTCTTCTCATTTGGTTGCCAAAGTACTTGAGCTTCATCTTCAGCACTTGTCCTTCTAATGAGCAGTCAGGATTGATTTCCTTCAGGATTGACTGATTTGATCTCCTTGCGGTCTAGGGTATTAGCTGTAGCTGGTTGAAATTTCGTTTTCAGATGTGGTTATTCATTATAGTTTCTGAATTTACTGTTATAGCAAAACTTAGGCTGCACTTCTGAAAAGAAGGCAGAAAAGAGAATAGTTTGAGAGACTAGTAATATCCACAGCACTTGACCACTGTTGTACTTCTGCCAGCGGGATGAAAGTATCAGCAGAGCTAACTGTTCCTTCTTTTTCTCCTATGTGAAGCTGTGCTCTTTCTGCTCTGCGGAAAAAAGTAATGGGAAGGTATATGATTAGATGTGCTCATTGTAAAGCACACCTACATTGGGATGTGGATGGTAGCTGAGTGGGTATTGCAACTAGTAGATCCAGGACTTCTTCCCATACATTAGCATACCCCCAACAATCTTTGTTTTGTTTAGAGGGACATGGCATCACAAAAGATCATATATTATGACTAGAGTAAGATTAATTCCTTTCTGTACCCATCGGGACGCATACTTGGAGCCAGAGGATTGAAGTCTTGAACTGTATACAGTTGGTTTGTTTCTTTGATTGATTAATACACTGACTCATTCTAAAGAGGGCAGATCAACAATGACTTGTGCTGGAAACCTGAATATTTGAGAGATACAGAGAGAGTTTAGCAGAATATGTATTCTCAACCTGCATGCTTTTCTACTAATTAAGTTATTAGTGGATCATTCATAGAGACAGCAGTGGCTTAGAGGTTAAGTGGCTGAACATGATGAATGGAAGGTCAGCAGTTCGAGACCCAAATGCTGCCCGACGGAGTGAGCTCCAGTGTCTGTACCAGCTCCTGTCAACTTAGCAGTTCAAAAGCAAGAAATTACAAATAGATAAGTAGGTACCACTTTGGTGGGAAGGAAACAGCATTCCTTGTACTCCAGTCATGCTTGCCACATGACTACAGAAATGTCTGCAGATGCAGACAGTGCTGGTTCTTTGGTTGTAAATGGAGATGAAGGCCATACCCTAGAGTCCAAGTAGATTATTTACTAAGGCATGATTTGTTTTATTAACAGTGCCCTTGAAGGCAAATATCTGTTTTTCTATGACTATCCCCTTTCAAAGGAGAACTGGCCCCTCCAGTTTCCCCCAATTGTTTATTTATAATTACTAACTGAAATTTGAGCCAGTAAATGCAGTTCACATAAAGCAGTCAGAGGATCAGGGTCATATAAAGAACATATTGCAAGGATGCCATTGACAAGAACAAAGTGTGTGCATAGGGCTTTAAAATGTTTATTCTACAAAAGTCTGGTGCAGCTTGTTAAAGTAAATGAGTTATGTGTTTCCTCCTCAAGTTATTCATATATGGATAATTAAACTTGAGTCTACAATCTGTGGTCTGGGTTTCTCACAGTTCAAATCTTTTGCCAAACTCAGTTAACTGATGATAATTAGAATTAGCAATCTTATTTATCTTGACCAAGACTAGTAAAATGAAAAATGAATAAATCCCTCAAGGGTATTATCCTGCTGATTGTTGTGTGTGATTGTTCTGTTTGAAGCTGGAAGAAGATCATCAACAAACCCTGCGGAAAAAAGACTTGGATGTACAAGGCTTGACTTTGCAAAACAAATTGGAAGAGAAGACTTGGACTCAAGAGAAAAACCTGATGCATCAGGAACTCAGACATTTCAAGCAGAGCACCTTTCTTCTATATGTCAAATTAAAATGGTTGCTCAAACACTGGAGACAAGGCAGGCAGCTGGACGAGCAAGGAGAGGACATTCTTGAGGTAACTGTCCCATGTTATTTAATGGAGTGAATCTAAAAAAGAAAATGACGTAGATAGTTCAGTTGTGAACACAATATATTGTAGATTAAATAACCTTACTTCAGTTTAATCAGTACAATTCATTTGTGGTCACAATTTCACTGATTAAAATGCCAAGAAGATGCTGGTGGGGAATTGGAAGCTGCTTGTCAGTGGCCTTTTACAACAGATTTGAAGTGAGTTCTCAGATATGCAGCACCTCCAAATTACCTGTTATTAATCTTTGTATCAGATATATAACCATGAGAAATCTATAGAACAAATCTGTAATTTTGCAACCCAACCACACCAGAATCTAGGGCCCTAGAAAGCAGGAGCAATAAGATATTAAAACATCTACCCATCTATTCACAGCTTCAAATTAGTCTGAGGTGGTCTCAGCTATTCTTGCAGTGTGCTCCAAAGAATAACAAAGTGTTTTGTTTGCTTACCAGATAGCATCAAGAGCCTTAAAAGTGATAACTTTGTAGGAAAACAGACATCATTACGATTATTCAGTTTGTCTAACAAAAATGCCCAGTACTATCATGTGTGATATGTTTCCTCATGTAGCTTTAGAATAACCTCTTATGAAAATTGAACTGAAATTTTATCAAAACTATTCTTTTTACTCAACCAAGATAATTCAAGAAGGAGAAAGTGGCCCTTGAATCACAATAGTTCTGCTTATCTTGTTGCTAGTTATTTTTGTGTGGTACTAATGTGTTTCCCCCATCATAATGTCTTTGAACAGGGGTTCTCAACTTACGGCCCATTGCACCATTTCATGTGGCCCATGTTGTCGTCACTGCCACCACTGGAAATGGACACATTTACTACAGCTGTAAATGTGCCCACAGCTGTCGTAAATGTGTAAACACTGCCGTAAAACACATCCGCAGCTGTCTTAAATGCATTTATGACAGCTGCTGTTGCATTTTACAGCTGTGTTTATGGCATGGGGAACCACCAGTCTGGCCTGCTCAGCTGTCTGAGGGGGTGTAGTCTGGTCCACAGCGTGAAAAGGTTGAGAACCCCTGTCTTTGAACATTGGCTGGCTTTGTGCTGAATTATAGTTATCAATATTGTCAAACATAGGAAGGATGAGAGAAAGGCTTGTTCTTCATCTATCATTAACATTGTTAAGATGAATTATACATGTTTTAGATTTTCCTATTTCCCAGAAAAATATGTTGTCACCTCTGTGGTCAAATCAGGGGCAACAGTTACTTGATTAGAGAAAACATTGCCACATTGAAAATATAGAATCACTCTAAAATTGAGAATTATAACAACTGAATACTTAAAATGTTTGCCACCAAATAACTGCAAGCATTAGTGCTACAAATATTATCTATCTGAGAGTAAACAAAACAGAACAGCCAAAAAAAGACAAATTTTGTGGCACCTTAAAGACTAACTCCTGTATTTAAATGTGAGCTTTTGTGGACCAAGTTCACTTCATCAGACATTTAAATAAGGAGTTATGCTTGCACAGACTAACACGGCTACCACTTCAAACATTTTAATTATAATGGTTATTGAATAAAGATTTCCTATCAGTTATTACTGTATTGGGCTGGTTATTACTATATAAGAAATGTCCATCTTAACCTATAAAACCAAGGGTTAACCGTTGGAAGTTCGTATAGGTTCCTAAGCCTGGCCCTACTAACCCGCACCCACCCTTCGTGCACACAGCCGAACTGGGTCCGCAGGTCAACAAAGGATTGAGAAATGCACCAGTGGGGCAACAGCCCCACAAACACGAAAAAAGGGAAACTTCATTTCCCAACGTTCTTTGCGCCGCGCCACAACCAATCAGGCTGAGAGGCGCGACCACAAAGAACATTGAGAAACGCACCATGGCCAATCAAAATCGAGCCGCCAAAAAAAAAACGCACCACAACCACAAATCATAAACCCATAACTACAAGCCCCAGAGTCCTGCGCGACATGAGTGCGCAGAACGCTGAGGAAGCCGGCGCCCGAAAATTTTTAAAAAACCACCTCACAGCCACGCAAACACCAACTGCCCTTCTTTCCCTCACCAACGGCGCCTGAAGGTCCCGACTGGAGTTTCCCCTTTAATATCAGTAGGTGGGAGGTTGCGATCCCCCTCTCCACTGGCTCCCCTAGGGTTGGGAGGTTTGTGGGGACAAAAGGGGTATGTCCCCCGAACACTTCTGGACCCAGGAGACCAGAGAAAGGGGTTCGATTCCCCCCCAAAAAACCTCTGTCTTTAAAGAGAAGAAACCAAGCGGTTTCTTCTCTTTAAAAACAGAGTTTTTTTAAGGAGGGGGGAAAATCGATCCACTCTGCCTGGTCTCCTGGGTCCAGAAGGGTTGGGGGGGACATACCCCTTTTGTCCCCCCCCAACCCTCACGGACCCACGGGACCCAAGAGAGGAGATCGATTCCAACCCAACCCACTGATATTAAAAGGGAAAATCCGATTGGAGTTTCCCCTTTAATATCAGTAAGTGGAGGATGGCCATCTCCCTCTCCGCTGGCTCACCTGGGGTTGGGAGGTTTGTGGGGACAAAAGGGATCTGTCCCCCCCCAACCCTTCTGGACCCAGGAGACCAGGAAGAGGGGATCGAATCCACCACCACCACACAAAAAAACCTCCATCTTTAAAGAGAAGAAACCAAGTGGTTTCTTCTCTTTAAAAATGGAGGGTTTTTTTAGGAGGGGGAAAAATCGAACCCCTCTCCCTGTTCTTCTGGGTCCAGAAGGGTTGGGGGGACAGATCCCTTTTGTCCCCACAAACTTCCCAACCCCAGGGGAGACAGCGGAGAGGGGGATCGCCACCCCCACCCACTGACATTAAAGGGGAAACCCCAATCTACTTTCACGACTCCACACAAAGCACCATAAGACAATAAAGCCCCCCTCCCCAATGCCTGCGGTCTGGCCAGCGAAGCCGGCCCGCAGAATTAAACCAACCCCCCCAAAGCCACAACAACAACAAAATTATAGAAAAAAACAAATAAATATAAAAAACCCACCTTAAAACACAATCAAAAACATCCAAAAATACACAAAAACAAACAAAAACAACACCAAAAAACAATACAAAGTAAACAAAAACACAATCAAAAACAAAACAAACAGTCAAAAAATACAAAACCCAAAAAACCCCACAAAATAAAGAAAACAAGCCAACTCACCACCACATGTCCTACCTGCATGATGACCGGAAACGAAATGAGTAAAGAAAGAGACTACTTACCAGAAGAAGCTCCACCCAGAGGCCAGGAGAAAAAAACAGTCAAAATACAAGAAAACCCCTACCAGCACCACCTGCTGGCCACAATAGTAAAAACAATTCAAAAACACACAACAGCCCCCCCACCCGAAAAGGCCACAGCAGTAAAAACAAATCAAAACAATAACACAAAATCACAATTTTACACAAAAGGTCACAATAATAACAAGTCAAAAAAATTACACGAAAACGCAATTTAACACAAATCACAAACATATGTCAATAAAATAAAATAAAATAATTATTAAAATCCTGTGCTGAGTTCTAACTCAAATAAAAACCCAAAACAACTAAACACATTTTAAAAACATTGAATGTAAAAAACATTTACTTTCACATTATTAAAATTATTACCTACGGTACAACTATTTTTAAAAAAACCAAAAACTAAAACATTATTCAGTTACATAAAACAGCCAGCCAAGCCAAAAAAATTTGTATAAATAAACATTTTAAAAATTACAGACTAAGCAATTTTTAACAAACATTAACACAATTTAACCTTCCAACACAATTTAAAACAGCCCGGCAACGCCGGACAACCTCTGCTAGTAGATTACTATATAAGAAATGTCCATAGATTATAAACTTCCAGGTTTTAAAAATACTATTAAAATAATTGTTATTGTTATTTATTGAAGAAGTAAACATCAAAAATAGGCACTAATTCTGTTCTTAAATGTTTCAAAAATGTTATACACACACAAAAAAGAATGTTACATATACTTTCATCATATGTTTAGAACCTAAAGCGAAGCACTGTGTGTGCCAAGTCTTCTCTTACAATTCTCTTCTTCCTTTCAAAAGGAACACTCTCTTATTTCATAAGCATTCCTGTCATCATAAAGTAAGTTAACAACCTCTACAGACTGCTTATTACATGGCCACTAGTACAGCTGGATCAAAACCTTCATATAGAAATTATAATTTTGATTCTACTTGGTATTTTAGCTGGAACATCTTGATACCGTACCGGAATTCATCTTTCAGTTGGAACAAAAGGATGAAGCACAAGAGGAGGAGGAGGAAGAAGAAGAAGTATTTACAATGACAGCTTACTCCCAACATTCCACCTTGGAAAAAATTGAGTGTGGACCACAACTACAGACTGCAGAACTGCTACAACATCAAAAGCAGGTATTAATGGGAATCTGCAGATGCTTCCTTTGTCTTGAAAATCCAACTCTTTATGTTCCATTATTCTGCTGCACCTGGAATATTTTAAGTGTACAGTAGTACCTCGGTTAACTTAATTAATACATTCTCCGGGACATTTCTTACAGCGAAAATTACTTTAACCGAATTTCCCATAGAATGCAATTTCCCATAGGAATACATTGAAAACCAAAATACATTAACCGAAATGTGGTTCCCCATAGGAATGCATTGAAAACTAGTTAATCCGTTCCAAAAAATTCCATAACCCAAGCAACAAAATTTCCTTTTGTTATGTGATTTTATGTTAACGGAGCCGTTTGTTAACCAAGGTTTCACTGTGGTTATTAACTTAATTACAAAACAATGATAATGTGTTTCACAAATTATTTCTGTTGTTATTAACATACTATCAACTCGCTTCTGATTTATGGTGACCCTATGAATGTGTGATCTCCAAATTGTCCCATCTTCAACAGACCTGCTTGGCTCCTGTAAACTCAAGGCTGCAGCTTCCTTTAGGGCAGTGTTTCCCATTATTTGGTTTTTGGACTTCAGTTCCCAGCAGCCTAAGTCAGTTCCCTGAAGCACTGATTATCCAATGTACTGGCTTAAAGACCACCAGTTTTCTGTGGAGCATAGTTTGGGAAACGCTGCTTTGGGAATCAATCCATCTTTATTTTGGTCTTCTGCTGTCTTCTATTTTTCCTTGCATTATTGTCTTTTACATAATGCATAGACCTCCACAACAACAAAAGGAAGGACAATAGATAACAAAAGCAGCATGATAGGTAAGTCATGGGCTCATTGCAATCGGCCCCCTCGTCATGCTGATAATGGTATCAGCATGACGAGGGGGCCGATGGTTCAGGAAGAGACTGCCTTTTCCTGAATGGCCAGCTGCTGCAGTTCTTCTCTGCTCATGAACAAGGGACTCTTTTCATGCATGAAGAGAAAAAATGTTTTCTCTTTCTCTATGCAGGAACAGAGAGATAGTGCTATTCCTGAATCACTTTGAGTGCTTTAATGTAGCAAGTCTCCAGCATGATAAAGTGTGGATTGCTTATTGGAAATGCTTTTTTTACTGCTCTTATAGCAAATGCTGCTGAACATGGGTGTAAAGGAGAACTGACGTTTTGTCAGGATTTTTTAAAGTGCAAGTAAGGGTACAAGAAAATGAAATAAAACATATTTGGGGAGAAAATTCCTCAGGCCTAATTTATAAAGTTATCCCACCTATGCACCAGTCACAGCAATCTACCAATGTGTGGGAAGCTTTCAATTTTATTTAAAGAACTAAAGAATTAGGTATATACAATTGATTTCTTAAAAGATGAGGGGAAACAATGCAAGGGCACTTTTCTTTCATTACATGCTTTTTTATTTATTTATTTTATTTATTTATAGTCATATTTGTATATGCCGCCCACTCAGGCAGAACCCGACTCAGGGCGGCATCACAACAATTCTAAAAATACATAAAAACATTATAAAACCCACATCCCACCCCATTTAAAAACCCATATCCCACCCAACCCCATCCACCCACTATACAAAAGGAAAGAAAAGAGAGTTCTTATAAAAGCCAGCAGGCGGGCACCATAGTCCCATTCGGGCCCCACACCTGCCCTGCCAGCCAGGTCTTCACTCCTTTCCTGAAGGGCAGCAATTCACTTTGGAGTCTTAGGTCTATTGGCAGGAGGTTCCAGAGAGTTGGTGCGGACACGGAGAAGGCCCTCCTTCGGGTGCTAGACAGATGTGCACCCCTAGTTGATGGCACTATTAGAGAGCCCCTCCGGTCCGCTCTGGTTGGACGGGCAGACACTCTTGGGACGATGCGGTCTCTAAGGTATCCTGGCCCCCTGCCATATAGGGCTTTAAAGGTCAAAACCAGCACCTTAAATTGCACCCGGAGACAAACTGGTAACCAGTGCAGCTCCCGAAGTAGCGGTGAGGCATGGGCATATCGCCCACACCCCATCACCACCCGGGCCGCCGCATTCTGGACCAGCTGCAGCCTCCGAATGGTCGTCAAGGGCAGCCCCATGTAGAGCGCATTACAGTAATCTAGTCGGGAAGTAACCAGAGCATGGGTGACCATAAGCAAGGAGCCCTGGTCAAGGAGCGTGCGCAATTGGCGAATCACCCGAAGTTGGGCAAAAGCCCTCCTGGCCACAGCCGCTACTTGTTCTTCTAGCAGCAGCCGTGAGTCCAGAAGGACCCCCAAGTTGCGCACTGGGTCTGTCTGGGGCAAAACAGCCCCATCCAGTACCAAAGGTGGTAACTCCCTGGATAACACGGGGCCCCCTATCTACAGCCACTCTGTCTTGCCGGGATTCAGCCGAAGCCCATTGACCCCCATCCAGACCCCAATGGCCTCCAGGCATCCGGATAGGATTTCAACAGCATCACTGGGGTCCCCACGGGCCGAGATGTACAGCTGAGTATCATCCGCGTACTGATGGTACCGCACCCCGTGGGAACGAATGATCTCACCCAGTGGCTTCATGTAGATGTTAAATAAGAGAGGAGAGAGCACAGAGCCCTGAGGCACCCCATACTTGAGGGGCCTAGGGCTGGACCTCTCACTCTCTAACCACACCGACTGGGTATGGCCCTCCAGAAAAGAGGAAAACCAGGACAACACAGTGCCCTGGATCCCCAGTCCTTTGAGCCGTTCCAGAAGGATACCGTGGTCGACGGTATCGAAGGCCGCTGAGAGGTCAAGAAGAGCAAGGACGGATGGACAACCCCCGTCCCGCTCCCGCCAGAGATCATCCATCAGTGCGACCAATGCCGTCTCCATTCCATACCCGGGCCTGAACCCTGATTGAAAGGGGTCTAGATAATCCGCTTCCTCCAGGACACTCTGCAGCTGGCGCGCCACCGCCTTCTCCAAAACCTTACCCAGAAAGGGCAGGTTGGAAACCGGCCTGTAGTTGTTAAGGACAGCTGGGTCAAGGGACATTTTCTTCAGGAGGGGTCGCACCAAAGCATGTTTTAGCTGTGCAGGAAATACCCCCTCCCGTAAAGAAGCATTTATTATCCCCCCAACCCAGCCACCTGTTACCTCCTTGGAGGCTTTCACCAACCAAGTGGGACAGGGGTCCAAAGGACATGTAGTGGCACGAACAGCTGCAAGGAGCCTGTCCACTTCATCAGGGACAACAGGATCAAACTGATCCCAGATCGTACTGCAAGACTGTGCCCCGGCACCTCCCCGACTCTCCCCATCCACGCCAGGGTTCAATCCTGAACGAATCCGATCGATTTTCTCCACCAGATGGTCAGCAAAGTCCTCAGCCGAACCCTGCCAACCGGGCACCGATCTCCCCCTACCGAGGAGGGACCTGGTTACCCGGAACAGGGTGGCTGGGCGATTATCAGAGGAGGCAATAAGGGCGGTGAAGTATTGCCGCCTCACCACCCCCATCGCCACTAGGTAGGCCCTAATAGCAGCTCTAGCTAGTGTCCAATCGGAGTCATCCCGGGTCTTCACCCAGCGGCGCTCTAGGCGTCTCTTTGCCCGTTTGAGTTCGCGCAGTTCATCTGTGAACCACGGAGATGACCTAATCCCCCGGGCGCGGAGAGGCCGCAGTGGCGCGATTTCATCCAAGGCTACTATTGTCGTCCTATTCCACAGGTCGACGAGTGCCTCGGGTGAATCGTGTAGTCGATCCAGAGGAACATCCCCCAGTACCCTCTGGAATCCGTCTGGATCCATTAGCCGCCGAGGGCGGACCATTTTAATAGGCCCTGCCTCCCTACGATGAAGTGTCGCCCCCAGAAAGTCAAGAGTCACCAGATAGTGATCTGACCATGGCACAGGTGAGATGACTAAATCCTGTAGTCTCAGATCACTCTGCCACTGCTCCGACAAGAAAACTAAGTCTGGCATGTGACCACTGCCCCTGGTCGGACCCCGAACTACCTGAGTCAGGCCCATGGCTGCCATGGAAGCCATGAACTCCCTTGCCACCTCAGAAGCCATCCCCAGCGATGGCAAATTGAAGTCCCCCAGAACCATAAGCCTCGGGAACTCCAACGCCAGCATCGAGGCGGCCTCGAGGAGCTCAGGCAGGGCATCCCTTACCCTGTAAGGGGGCAGGTACAGGAGTAAGATCCCCAACTGACCCTTGGGGCCCAGCCGTAGAAGCAGGGCCTCACAACCAGCCACTTGTGGAGCAGTGGCCCTAGCAACTCCCAAAGACTCCCTGGCAACAATGGTAACACCACCGCCCCTCCCCTCACCTCTAGGCTGGTGCCAGATACCGAACCCAGCTGGACACATGTCCGCAAGAGGTACTCCATCTTCAGGAGTCAGCCAGGTTTCGGTGATGCATGCCAGGTCGGCCAGCCCTTCCTGGATGGCATCCTGAATCAGGGGGGCCTTATTACAAACCGATCTGGCATTCACCAGCAGCAGCCTAAGGGCGGGGTCACTCCGGATCTGCTGCTCAGGGCCCAGAGATGTACCTGCAGGGCTGGACTGAGGGACTGCATTTAAACATCGGACCCGCATTCCCCGAGTGCGGCCCGCCCCACGGTACCCGCCATACCGCCCCATGCCCATCACAACACCTATATGATTCTCCGGAACCTCCCTAGATAGAATGCTGCCCCTCCTTCCTGGCTGGCAAGACCAACATTCTCTCTTCCCTCCCCATCCGCCATCCCCCCCAATTCCAGCAACAAGCATGGGCTCCCAAAATGCACAGGGAGCGCTAGCGAGTCCTGTCGTCGATATCTCCTTTTTCTTCCCCCCAGGTAGGGAGGACGGAGGCAGGGAGCTGGGGGGGACGTCCGTGCGCTGAAGCAGCCTCCACGGCGGCGTCTTCGGCTCCCCAATGCCACGGGGAGCCCTCCTAAACTCCCGGCCTGATGGCAGGGGGCGGGGAGGGGCGGCCTTGCGCGGCGGCGGCGGCGGCAACGTCGTCGTCGTCGTCTTCGGGTCCCTTGACCCGTGAGCCCTTTAAACCTCCCCGCCTGGTGGCAGGGGGCGGGGAGGGACAACTGCGCACAATGACTGCGGCGTCTTCGGCTCCCTCGGCCCGGGAGTCCTTTCAACCTCCCCGCCTGGTGGTAGGGGGCGGGGAGGGACGACTTTGCGCAATGGCTATGGCGTCTCTGGCTCCCTTGGCCCGAGGGCCCCTCCAACCTCCCCACCTGGTGGCAGGGGGCGGGGAGGGACAGCCCTGCGTGGCAGCTGCGGTGGCGGCGATGTCGTCTTCGGTTCCAGCGTTGTCTGCTTCTGCCTCCCATTCCCGGGCCGAATGGCGTGGGCCCCAGGAAGAGGCAGCGCGGCGGCCTCAGCGGGGCTCCAGCGACACCTCCTCTTTGAGCTCTCCCGGCAGGCAGGGCTCGGAGGGCGGGGAGACGCACCTGCCTCCCATTCCCGGGCCGAATGGCGTGGGCCCCGGGAAGAGGCAGCGCGGCGGCTTCGGCGGGGCTCCAGCGACGCCTCCTCTTGAGCTCTCCCGGCAGGCAGGGCTCGGAGGGCAGGGAGACGCACCTGCCTCCCATTCCCGGGCCGAATGGCGTGGGCCCCGGGAAGAGGCAGCGCGGCGGCTTCGGCGGGGCTCCAGCGACGCCTCCTCTTTGAGCTCTCCCGGCAGGCAGGGCTCGAAGGGCGGGGAGACGCACCTGCCTCCCATTCCCGGGCCGAATGGCGTGGGCCCCGGGAAGAGGCAGCGCGGCGGCTTCGGCGGGGCTCCAGCGACGCCTCCTCTTTGAGCTCTCCCGGCAGGCAGGGCTCGAAGGGCGGGGAGACGCACCTGCCTCCCATTCCCGGGCCGAATGGCGTGGGCCCCGGGAAGAGGCAGCGCGGCGGCTTCGGCGGGGCTCCAGCGACGCCTCCTCTTGAGCTCTCCCGGCAGGCAGGGCTCGGAGGACGGGGAGACGCACCTGCCTCCCATTCCCGGGCCGAATGGCGTGGGCCCCGGGAAGAGGCAGCGCTTTTAGGAAAATAAAATGAATTAAATCCCCTAGCCTCAGTTTGAGACCTAACTTAATTCATAAGCAATATTTAAGCCTCAGGAAATGCCAATAGATGTATCAAATCTCAGCAGTCTGCCTTCCAGAATAACAGCAGTGTCTTGCAGCTTTCTTTAAAGTCATTAGTAATTTAGGCAATGGACTTTGATTTGCATTTTATGAAATTAAAATTCAGTAGCTAACAAAAATGCTCTGGCCACTACATTTTAGAACTGGCTTATTTAGAACATCATCCCGCATCACACGATCCTCCCAGAAAGGCCATGACTCGGAAAAGAGCCTTTTAGGTGGTGGCGTCAACCCTATGGAACTCGCTCCCAGTGGAATTACATCAGACCACTTGCTGACTGACATTTTAAAAGAAGCTAAAATGCTTTATGTTTAGGGAGCCATTTGAAAAGGTGTAGTCATCAGCCTAGTCTGAGGCTTCTCACTTTCTCCCCACCTCCCGTTATTAATTTAGACAATTTTAAAAAATTGTGTGATTTTAAGATGTCATTTTATGATTGTGTTAATTTTAAGATGTTTTTATTATATTGTTGGTAGCCGCCCAAAGTGGGGATGAATCCCCAGATGGGCGGGATATAAGTGGAATTTATTATTATTTTACAATCACAGTTGATACCTATGGACACCAGTGTGGTATAAAAATACAGTTTTATAAAAATGAAAATTTAAATGTGACTTCAAGACAGAGAAAAGAAGCAAGAACATTAAGACATACAGGATATGTTATGTATGTAGTGTTAATGTCTCTATATCAGAAACATTAATTTGCCTCTCAGAAAAGTTCCACAGACTAAGGCAGGGGTTCCCAACCTACAGCCCACAGGCTTAATCTGGCATGCAATGTTAATTTATCCAGCCCATGGTAGGAACCCAGGCACCATCAGAAGCTCCCCCTGCCACCAGAAGTGCCAAAACATGGTGGCAGCGGGTGCAATTGTGCCATTTTTGGCTGCATTTGCAGCCTCCGCCACTTCCCATGGTGGTGGGAGGGTTTTTGGAGTATTATTGCTCCGTTTCTGTTTTTTTTTTTGTTTTTTTTTTGCTGCAATTTTGCAGCCAAAATGCCACATTTTGGGCACTTCTGGGTTCAGTGGCATCGGCGGTGGGCACAATCATGTCGTTTTTTGGTTGCTTTGGCAGGCTCCACTGCTTCCCACAGCTGTTGAAGCATTTTTGCTCCATTTTTGGAATTTTTTGCCATGCTTCTGCTGCGTTTCAGCAGAACCTGGAAGTGCCAAACCGCTGTGTTTTAGCTGTTGAAATGCAGCAGAAACACTCTCTCGCTGCCATGGGAATTGGTGGATGGTGCCCAAGCAGGCCAAAAAATGGTGTGATTGCGCCTGCTGCTGCCGCTGCTGCAAACATAAGCACTGGGAACAACCATGTCTCCAGCCTGCACAACTGAGTGTCGGGGGCAGGTCCGGCCCATGGCGGGAAAATGTTGGGAACCCCTGGACTAAGGCAATGATGAAAGATATGCAGCAATAATAAATAAGAATAGGAATAGCAATAAAAAGGGGTTCTTAACCTATGGCCAGTGGGCCGGACCCAGCCTATGGCACCATTTCATGTGGCCCATGTCACCACTGCCACTGGAAGTGGACACATTTACAACAGTTTTAAATGCACCCATGGCTGTCATAAATGCATCCAGCCCACAGTCCCTAGGTTGAGAACCCCTGCTCAGGAGTTCAAAACTTTCTGGCTCCAATACAAGGTGACCTTCCTCTTAAATTCCCCCATTCACAATGTTGCTACTGGAGCAGAGAGTTGTGTGGGAAAAGGAACATTTCCAGTAAAGGAGGCCTCCTTTTCCCATTTCCTAGTTCTCTAGGAATTTTTCATTCTGTTGCTTTTAACCCTCCCAGAGCCAACCTCAAGGATCCTTCCTCTCCCTCTCTCCAAGGAGCTCAAAGGGAAAAAGCCCTGTGTTGCACCCGAATTATGACTGCTTTATTTCATAACTTGATTATAAGCCAAACAAACTGCTTGTGGGAAGAGGTTCAAAAGGCCCCAGAATGAGGAGGAAACACGTCAGCACCAGAGAGCTGAAAATGTGAGAGCTGGCAGCTTCCTTTCCCAGCAACGGTTAAAGACACCAACTTTGATTCCTAGAGAGGAAGCGAAGCCAGATGGGAGTGGAAGGAAAATGAGATGTGCAGTCCCAAAAAGTCTTTTCCTGTTCCTCTTTTCTCTCCCTCTGGAGAAAACCAAGAATTCTCTCCCCCTTCCCCTTCTGGGACCTTTGCTGGGGAACCATTTACAAGAGCTACTGACGCATTTTACGGCAGCATTTACGGTGGGGGAACCACCAGTCTGGCCCGCTCAGCTGTCTGCGGGGGTATGGTCCGGCCCATGGCTTTAAAAGGTTGAGAACCCCTGCAATAAAATATTCAAATAAAAATAAACAGTAATCACATCATGATTTGAAAGAGCATTAATAAACAAAAGGTATAGATTTAATAAGTATAAGCAAATTAGAAAATGTTTAAAGCCATGTTGGTTCCTCTGAACTGGTGGATTTAATGGGGAATGTAGGGCTATAACAAAAAAGGGTCTCTTGTTCATCATTGCTTATTTTACAGTGATAGCTTTTGCAATAAATTGTTGATGTTCTCAATTTAGAAATGGCTGTGAATGTGAGAACTTCATTTATGTGTTTTTGATAAATGCACCATGTACAAGCAGAGAGTAATACTCTATTCAGTTGTTCATCTCTGTAATCTGGCTCACATGAAGAGGCTATCCAGATATAGAAGTCTCCATTTCTTCATGCTCTTTTCTTTCCATTATTAAAGTGAAAGAGTAGTTGGGCTTTTCTTTAGCATTCCCCTCATTATATGCAAACCTAGCAGTTCAAAAGCAAGAAATTGCAAGTACAGTGATACCTCATACAACGTCCAAACTTGGTTCCACAAGTTTGGACTTTATACGGATTTGGACTTTGTATGAGGCATGCAAAATCCTAGCCACAATGCCTCATACAATGTCCAAATCCTTGCCGCGATGCCTCATGCAACGTCATTTCCATAGAGATACATTGTACTGTAACAGCACAGACTTCAGGGCAAAGTCAAGGAAACAGACAGAACTTTAAGAAATCATTGTCTAAAGGCTAAATACATTACAAAAACATGTCAAACAACCCTGATTGTCCAAGAACCTGAAGAAAGCTGCAAAAATCCCAGGAATGCTTCTAAAAATTCTGATGAAAAAATTCAAAAAAATCAAAAATCGTGCTCAAAACCACTCCTAAACACTCTTCGCCTCATGCAAAACCCACAAGAGCAATGCATGCATGTGTCCTGCCTTTTATACTGCCCTAAGCTGGTTTGATTTGTGGAAGCAGAAAGTCTGCAAGTAGATGTCTTTGTATTACTTGTGTGTATGTTTATATTGTGACATTTCAGTGCCTTCTGTCTTCTCTAGTTTTATGCCTGATATACTGATACCAACCTCAATAGGAGTTTTGATGAGTTGGTGCAATACCTCACATATGCCATGTCTGTACCACTTTCAGATTTTTATTTGCTCATGATTGAGCATTAAGATCTCTGTAACCGTTTTTGAAATTTTTTTTATAAACATAAAATAGAACCAGGTCAAATAAAGATCATGGCTATGTGACTGAACAACAACAACAAATTTAAAAATATACATCAAACATTCAAATAGTAAATTATGAAGTAAGGATTTACATAGGAGATAAATCAGGAAGCAACTGCTCTGTATATAAAAAATAGGTTATAATAATAAAGAGATATAACCTCAGTAGTCATGTAACAGAATGATCTTGCTAACTAATATGTGAAAAAGAGGAAAACGTTCAGGATGCACAAATGGTACTAAGGTTAATCCTATAAATTACTCATGAATACATCTCTGCTGTTTTCTATCAGATGCCAAATGATCTGCCAGCTACACTATATAATGTGTAGAGTGTATGTATCAGGGGTGGCCAAACCATCTGCCCCGCGCTGCCCATGGCACTACCGGAAGTGGAAGTAAAATACACCCTTGCATGCAAAAATGCTGCCGTAAATGTACCCGCGGCTGTCATAAATGCATTTACAGCAGCCTCATATGCGTTTTACGGTGGAAGCAACCACGTGACTAGCCCACTCAACCACATGACTGGCCTGCGGCACAAAAAGTTTCAAAACCCTTGGTATATCTTAACCTATAAAATCAAGGGTTAACCGTTGGAACTTTGCATAGGCTCCTTAGCCAGGCCCTACTAGCCCGCACTCACCATTCGTGCACGTGCCCGAACTGGGTACGCGGGTAAACGCAAGATTGAGAAATGCACCAGTGGGGCAAGAGCCCCACAAATGCAAAAAAAGGGAAACAACTTCATTTCCCAATGTTCTTTGCGCCGTGCCACAGCCAATCAGGCTGAGAGGCGGGACCACAAAGAACATTGAGAAACGCGCCGTGGCCAATCAAAATCAAGCTGCAGAAAAAAAACGCACCACAAATCACAAACCCATAACTACAAGCCCCCGAGTTCTGCGCGACATGAGCGTGCTGGACGCTGAGAAGGCCGGCACCCGAAAAATTTTAAAAAACAACTCACCACCTGCAAACACCAACCGCCTTTCTTTCCCTCACCCACAGCGCCTGAAGGTCCCGATTGGAGTTTCCCCTTTAATATCAGTAGGTGGGGGGTTGCGATCCCCCTCTCCGCTGGCTCACCTGGGGTTGGGAGGTTTGTGGGGACAAAAGGGGTATGTCCCCCCAACCCTTCTGGACCCAGGAGACCAGGGAAGGGAGTTCGATTCCCCCCCCAAAAAAAATACCTCCGTCTTTAAAGAGAAGAAACCAAGGGGTTTCTTCTCTTTAAAAATGGAGTTGTTTTAAGGAGGAGGGGGAATCTATCCACTCTCCCTGGTCTCCTGGGTTCAGAAGGGTTGGGGGCATACCCCTTTTGTCCCCCCAAACCTCCCAACCCCAGGGGAGCCAGCAGAGAGGGGGGTCACAACCCCCCACCCACTGATATTAAAGGGGAAACCCCATCTACTTTCACGACTCCAGACAATCAAAGCACCATAACACAATAAAGCCCCCCTCCTCACCAACTAGCCCACCCTTCCTATCCCCCACCGACCACGCCCCCTCACCACCACCTAGGCTACCCTTCCTAACTCCCAACGACCACGCTCC
Source organism: Bradypodion pumilum (assembly GCA_035047305.1). Taxonomy (NCBI): domain Eukaryota; kingdom Metazoa; phylum Chordata; class Lepidosauria; order Squamata; family Chamaeleonidae; genus Bradypodion; species Bradypodion pumilum. The sequence continues at coordinate 266,521,571 of JAWDJD010000004.1, read as the reverse complement.
CCTCACCACCACCTAGCCCACCCTTCCTAACCCTCAACAACCACACACCCCTCCCCACCACCTAGACCAACTTTCCTAACCCCCGCAGACCACACACCCCTCCCCACCACCTAGCCCACCCTTCCTAACCCCCACCGACCATGCCCCCTCCCCACCACCTAGCCCACCCTTCCTAACCCCCAAAGACCATGCCCCCCTCCCCACCACCCAGCCCACCCTTCCTAAACCCCAACGACCACGTCCCCTCCCCACCACCAAATAAATAAATAATTTTTTTAAAATTACTAAGAACAGTCAAAAACATCCAAAAATACACAAAAACAAACAAAAACAACACCAAAAAACAATACAAAGTAAACAAAAACACAATCAAAAACAAAACAAACAGACATAAAATACAAATTCACACACACACACACACACACACACACACACACACACACACACACACACAAGAAAGAAAACAAGCAAACTTACCAAAAGATGTCCTACCTCCACGAGGACCGGAAAAGAAATGAATAAAGAAAGAGACTACTTACCAGAAGAAGCTCCACCCAGAGGCCAGGAGAGAAAAAAACAGTCAAAATACAATAACCCCTACCAGCACCACCTGCTGGCCACAATAGTAAAAACAATTCAAAAACACAAAACAGCTCCAAACAAAAGGCCACAGGAGTAAAAACAAATCAAAAACATAACACAAATTCACAATTTTGCACAAAAGGTCACACCAATAAAAACAAGTCAAAAAATTACACTAAAACACACTTTAACACATATCACAAATATATGTCAATAAAATACAATAGAAACTTTTAAAAATCCTGTGCTGAGTTTTAACTCAAATTACAACCCAAAACATCTAAACACATTTTAAAAACATTGAATGTAAAAAACATTTACTTTTACATTATTAAAATTATTACCTACGGTACAACTAATTAAAAAATTCAAAAAACTAAAACATTATTCGCTTACATAAAACAATTTGAAAAAATTAAATCATACTTTGTTCTTTTATTAATCCTCAAAAAAGCAGATCACAGTTAATAACAGCCAAGCCAAAAATTTTTTACATAAATAAACATTTTAAAAATTAAAATTACAGACTAAGCCATTTTTTTAAAACATTAACACAATTTAACCTTCCAACACAATTTAAAACAGCCCGGCAACACCTGGCAACCTCTGCTAGTATAATATAGAATAATACAGCCTAATACAAGGCAATCAAGTTTTGCAGAAACAACTCTTGGGGTTATGAAATGGTCTAGCTACCAAGAGTATACTGTATGTTAATAGAACACCGCATTTCAACCTTTTGTTTTACTTAGAAGGCAAATAAAGAGGCAGTGAAGGAATTTGGAGAACTGAATAATTTATTTACAGTATCTCATTTTTGGGGCTTGCCTAGAAACCAACTTTTCACCCATCTAGTTTTTCCATCAGGAATCTTGGCAGTCTATATGCCTCAAGTGCAAATAATGTTCATCAGTGGATCCAGTGCAATTTTTAATTATAGAAAAGAAAATGGACAAAGCGTTTGTAGATAATTTCCTCATGAAGCTCTTCCTGAATAAAAAGGCCCAACAATGGTAATCATTCAACTAATGTGATATGAGCACCTGTTGTGGGATAATATAGTATTTCTTCCCTTTTTATATGGACCAGAACTGTACAAAAGCATCTGGACAAGAGATGAATTTCTAGAGCAGTTTGTGACTATGAGTGAAAGTAGGTCAGAAGAGATAGAGTGAGTTATTACTACTCTTGGGTAATGTGTGTTTATGTTTAATTTTTTATGGGCTGTCTGATATTTTTAACATCTCATGCAGAATCAGGCTCTCATCTACTTGACAACAAAGAAAAATTACTTTAGAATAAAAATCAAAGGATAAGGCACTAATAAAAGGGGCGTATCAGTGCCCTTAGCACATTGGGTTGACCCATTAAAACCTGGAGTGGTTTTCCCTTCAAAAAAAGTCTGAGAGGGCCGGGCTGGTGGTCCCCCTGCCATAATCGTGTCCACAGCTGTCATAAACGCCTTTACGGCTGTCGTAAATGCATCTGCAAGCAGCTGGAGCGAGGGCGCAAACCAAATGATTTGGCATCATGGGCCAAAGGTTGCCGACCCTTGTTCTATGACTGTTATTTTATGTCTAAACTGTTATTCTATTATTCTGTCTTTGGATTCCTGCATTGAGCAAGGGATTGAACTCGATAGCTTAAAAGGTCCCTTCCAGCTCAGTTATTCTTTGATTCAATGAAAAGCTTTGTTTCTCTAGGCAAGAGAAAACCACCGGCTTTTACATGCCCTGAAAGGTCTATTGGATGACTTCCAAATGGAGCTCCGGGATGATAAGCGAGAATGGCATGTCCTCCAGCAGCAGTATGCCACTGACAAAGCTGCCTGGGAAGTCCAGTGGACTAAGCTGAAGTGTCGGTTGGAGCAGGTATGGTTCTTTCCTTAGTCATGGGCCAAAAGGTAGCAAGTATTAACTGAGACGTAGTTCTCAGACTGATTTGAGAACATAGAAGAAAATAATGATGGAGGGTATTGTTTTTACAATCTTATTCAAATCAAGGGGACTGCAGTGGCTCAAGTGGCTAAGATGCTGACTAGAAGGCAGGAGGTCAGCAGTTCAATTCCCGAGTACTGCAGGATGGAATGAGCTCCTGTCTTTGTCCCAGCTCCTGCCAACCTAGCAGTTCGAAAGCAAGAAATTGCAAGTAGATAAATAGGGACCACATCAGTGGGAAGGTAAACAGTGTTCCGTGCACTCCGGTGTCTAGTCATGCCTGCCACATGACCACAGAAACATCTGCAGAAGCAGACAGTGCTGGCTCTTCGGCTTTGAAACAGAGATGAGCACTGAACCCTAGAGTTGGATACGACTGGCTTTCGAGCAAGGGAAACCTTTACCTTTACCTATTCAAATCAAGAGTTCCAAATGGATAAAAGAAAAGTGTTTTTTCTTATTCCCAGCCGCCTTGAGTGGCTGTTTTGGTAGAAAGGCAATACAGTAGACCCTTGGATAAAGTCCAAATTCTGTTCCACAAGTTTGGACTTTATCCGATTTTGGACTTTATCCGAATCAAATGGGTGATACCAAATTCCTTGGATAACGTCAATTTTTTAGCGGTTTTAGACTTTATGCGATGCATCACGTGTGCATGAAAACCACGACTTTATCCGAATCGGACTTTATCCGAGGTACCATTGTATATAACTTGAATAAATCATACTAAGGACCTGTTTGAATTACTTTGGATTTATTAATTGTTTGTTGCTATAAAGTACCTAATTCATTACTGATTGTTTTGGTATTTTACTATCTATACAACACAACTGATGTCTCACTAACAAGAGTCATGAATCCTTGTCTTTCCAAATGGACTATTAAATAAAAAAGCAACCCCAGAAAACAAGGTACTGCAGGTGCATGGATAAAACTGAATTGGCAAATCAAGAATCTAACTTGGTCCTTTCCATGGATGGCAATGTACATATTTCGGACACTGGTCAGTAACTCTAGTTGTGGGGTATTAGAGTGAGCCTATTGGAGTAGCGCAGTAAGGGAGCATTTGGCCCTTTTCATAGACAACAAACCTTGCCTTTTGGGTGGTGGTGGTGGTGGTGGTAGAATTGGGTGAGGAATTGTCAGGGTCATGCACAGCTCAGAAGGGCTGCCAAAGTTCCCACAATGGAAAACCACGTGGTCTCTCCCCACCTTAGTGGCGCATATCTCTTGCTGATCCCCAATTCATTTAGCTTCCCAGTAATGCACCGGGATGCTGGGTATTGAATGATAGGTGGGTCATCAGATCTATGGATCTGCTTCCTTTGCTACATCTATATCCTTGCTGTGGTCAGGTCAAGCAGTTTTATATCCACTTTTATATCTTTTATATCCACTACCCAAACTGTTAACAATTAGTAATGTATGAGTATCAATTTGTGTGATTGGGACTAGATACATCCTGGGTTTTCTCACCTGGTAGCGACTTTGAATCTGCCTCAGATTCCTCATATTGGTCAAATACCAAGATATTTTGACTGAACTCAAATCATAATTGATAATGAAAATTAAAGTGGCTAGAATCAGCATCATAGTCAGGCCCCGCTGTAATCATTTCATAACTTCAAGAAGACGTACTTGGATTAGTTTGGAAAAGTTGCCACGTTCTTGTTTTATAACTGAAATTATGTACTGTAACTGAAAAATTGGGCAAAGAGATTGTTTCTCTCAGAGCCTAATTATGAGTCTCTTCAGACCTTGGTGTCTCCTGATGATGGAGTCTGACTCCTTCCTTACCACTGTAAGTAACAGCAACAGATATCTCCCTCTGAAATAGCCTTATAGTTGTGCTAAAAAAATTGAGTCTTCCTTTAACTGAAATAATACCCTAAACCAGAGAAGGACCTGTGGTATAATCATATTCTCTTTGATTTGATGATCAGCATAATGATTTGCAACCCACCCACCACCCACCACCACCACTAGCTCAAAGCAATACATACCCAATGTGGGCAAAAGTTCATTGCTTTCATATTACCAGATTTGCTGCCAAAGGGAATATTTCAGTAATGTAATGTTATGTGTGACAAAGCACAGCACAATTTCCTTTAAAAATGAAGGGGACAGGCTTTGTCCCTTGCTTTTGGGGTATAGATCTGCTTTAAATCAAGGTAGGTACTTCTCAAACATCTTATTTTCAAACAGAATTGCAGATTTGGTAGCAACAGTCCATTGAAATTCAGCAGCATGGTAGCAGATGGTAGCACCGGGAGCTGCAAAATTTGGCAAGGGAGCATGTGATCCTCCTCCTGCTTTAAAACATTAAACATGTATGTAAAAAGCCACTTCCCTGGTGGGAAATATTGGCATTAAAACTGAGTTTTGTTTAATATCCAGCTGGAAGGTAGGAGTGAAAGAGCACAGAGTGATATTGGTCTTGATGCAAAGGCAGCTTTCAACAGGGAGAGAGAGGAACACAAGAAACTCCTGGCTGAACGTCACCAATTAGCAATGGACTTGCAGTGGCAAATCCAGCACAATGAGAAGAACTGGGATAAAGAAAAAGCAGAGCTATTGGAACAGTTTGATAAGGACCGGCGTGAGTGGGAGCGGCAAAAGCAGGAACTGCTGAGGAGGCTGGAGCAGGTAAGATCAGTTCATGACAGGAAAATTAGCATGAGTAAGTGTATTGTGATGAAGAAAAGTTTTGGGTATGAAAAACTTTTATTTTAAGTACAAGATGAGCATGGCATTTCTGTATAATTGTTTCTCATAGCAGATAAATAAACCATCCCAAGAGACTAAAGCAAATGAAAACTAATTTTAGCATTTATGCAACCATATGGGGAATTAGTTAAAAGTTAAAGGACATATCCTCTCTCATCACACTTGTCTCACAAATGCGTAGTCATTATAAAAGCATTTTTGCTCTTAGAACTCACGCTGTGCTTCCCCCCCCTTCTTTACTGAAAACCAAAATTAATTACATCCTGCTGCTCTTTTACTTCTGGGTTCCTTCTCACAAATCAATGCAGGTGGCTGTGATCAGTGAGCCAACAGTTATGACAGATAGACCTTATTCTTAGGTGTACTCTCAAGCTTCTTTTATCCTATATGTTGAGATAAATGAACTTACATGAATATCTGGTTCAGAGAGTACAAATATGTTATATGAATGGAACTAGGTTAGTGGAACATTTGTCCTTGAAGCAAATATAACACTACAGTTTTATTCTGTGGCTTCATGGACATTAATCATTCTTGACATGTTTGTAGTGCAAATGCTAGGAACTCCAGACACTCAAACAAAAGTGAATGTTAGTAGCACTAGAACTGACATTCAGCTATTATAGTAAGGATTTCCCTGCCAGCACACATAGGTACACATTCAGATTACAATATGGCACTAGCGCTGTCAGTAGTAATTTTCCTTGCTTGATATACAGGGAGGCATGTAAGACCCTACCCATCCATATAATTTATGTATCCAGTGTATCTGTGTGCTGTGTGGGTAGGGACTTACGGGCCACCCTGTATAAAAATATCCAGGTAGTTTCTGTTATACAATATAGTATACATTATTTCATAATTTTAGGAGTGAATTAAAATAATTACAGACAATGTTAATACAGTACAGTAAAACTCCTACGTATGAAAAAAGTCCATTCCATAGGCTTTTGCTTAAATCGGTTTTTTATGTAACTCAAAGCAAACCCATAGGAAAAATTATTTTTTTAGTAACTCAAAGCAAACCCATAGGAAAAATGAATTTTTATGTAAATCGAAACAAACCCATAGGGAAATTAATTTTTACGTAACTCGAAGCAAACCCATGGGAAAAAGAATCTTTATGTAACTCGAAGCAAACCCACAGGCAATCGTGTAAATCGGGACATGGTTTTAGCACAAAATCATTATGTAAGTCGAATTTTATGTAACTTGCGGCATATGTAAATCAGGGTTTTACTGTACTAGCAGTTACCCCAATTACATATTTTAGTACATTATCATTTCTCTGCCATTTATAAGTCAGTTTATTTGTATAAGAGATTTATGACTTACTCTTCAAAACATATCCGTTAAAAGAAATGGAATAAAATTTGTGCTATGGTAACTACTAGTATAATATAGCATGTTTTTAAATAATATATTTTAACTATATTTTAAGTATTTAAATTTTTACTTGGATATGTTTTTTAAATAATATATTTAACTATAATTTAAGCATTTTTTAAACATTACCTCTCATGTTACTGTGCTGGTCGTAGACCATAATAAATGATTGATTGAAATCAAAGTTAAGCAACAGAATAACTGTGTAACAAAAATTATACACAGCATAGAAATAATAATATAAAAACATCCCATGTCAAGCATTACTTTAAAGGGCACTAGTGGACAAAAGGGAACTACTTCTTCTGTGTCTAGGCCAGATATGACCTATCAAAATGAAGCCACCATTTGGTGAATTCATTCTGTAGTTCTTAGTGTGACAAAGATTAGCCCACACAAGAAGGCTGCTGTTGACCGGGGTATGCCTGATTGTGGTCCACAATCTTTGATGAGGTTCTTTCTGTGTACCCCAAAGGGAACTAAAAATATCCATCAATAGGCCTTGGAAAAGGCTACTAGGAGAGCAATGCAACCTCTGTGGAAAAAGCCCTTCTCCTTAAGCTCTTTTGAATAAACTTAACAAAAACACCAAGTCATCACGAAAGTTGTACTTCCTGGACTCAACAGGTCAGCTCTCTCCTGCTAAATGTTATAAGCAGGAAAGGAACTGCTAGCAAATATGGGGTTGCTACATGTCTCCAAGCAACATCATAGATATTGTAAGAACAGCAAACAATTTTATTTTACCTGGGAGACTACTAGCAAAAGTTTTATAGTACAGTGTAGGTTTTATGCAGTCAACTTCATCAGCGGTTTGAAATGTTGATCTGAGATTTTCAGGTGAAACTTGGAATTTAGAATATCATGCAAATGTTCATTCAGTTCAGTAATGCAACTTAAAAAGTGAAACAGATATATGAGATAGACTCATTACTTGCAAAGCAAGATAGTTCAAGCCTTACTTTGTTATAATATTGATGCTTATGGCTTACAGCTTATGAAAAAACCCAAAAAAAAACCAATCTCATGTACTCCATAAACATCACATAATCTTTGTAGTGAGTCTCTCATATATTTGTTTCACCTTTTAAGTGAAATGAATGAACATTTGCACGATATTCTAATTTTCCGAGTTTCACCTGTAGGTATATATACTCGTCTTTGATGAAAGATTGTACATAGTGAGGCAAGAGGAAATACAGAAAGAAAGTACAGTAGTGATTCTTCACAAGAAAAAATTGTTAATAATTTCACAGCTATTCTGGCATCAGAAAACTAATTAACATAGTTATTGTGATAAGAAACCTTTAGCCTGACAAAAGCCACAGGCATGATGGAATTGGGATGGGGTTTCTTATCTCAATATGTATGTTAATTGGTTTATCAGTGCTAGAATATCTTATGCCATAGCTAATTTGTTAATCTTTAATGTATCACAGGAATCTGTGTAATTTTTGTTACATGGGACTCTGCAGAATGAGGGGGAGAATTCCTGTAGAAAAACTGAAAAACAAACATAGTAAAGACTTTTCCAAGTTTGTTCAATAATATACAGTACTATATAACTTATTTTCAAATTGTGTTGTTTCCTTCATATTGGGAAACTGTAAATAGAAAATAGATATACAACATTGTAACATAGGCAAAATAAAATATTACTGTAATAGGAGACGAAAAGATGTAGCATGCTTTTTATAGTTAAACTAAGAAATCTATTATTGTGATGTATCAGGTTTAAAACAAAATAGAATTTACAAATAAATGAGTGCATGCATGTGTGCATGCATATGTAGACATGTATCTCTGTGTATGTGGGACTGTGGTGGCTTAGTGGTTAAGATGCTGAACTTGATGTCTGGTAGGTTGGCAGGTCAGCAGTTCAAGATCCGAGTGGTACATGATGGAGTGAGCTCCCATCTCTGTCCCAACTCCTGCCAGCCACATGAGTGGCAGTGGTAACATGTAGGGATAGCTCCATGGATGTCATGGCTTCCATGAGGATCCACATAGAAGATTTACATGGACAGCCACATTCATTTCCTTGCTGCATAAATGAATATTCACCATATGGATGGGGGTGTAGGACTGTGGAAGCTTTTCTATTAAACGTAAAGGAGTGCTTTTTCAACAGCTAGATTGAATTTCTGTCTTCACTATTTAAAATATTAATGTTTGGACCAGCTTGTTCCTGATTTTCATAAATGAATGCTTAAGAAGGCTAATGTGCAATCTCCAAAGGTTTACATGCATCATTGCTATTCTTTTCATTGTATAAATGAATTGTACAATATTTCAGTTCTTCATAAATTGGTGCCTATGTTATATTTTGCTGCAATAATGCTTTTAGAAACAACTAAAAAGAATGTGTAGGTTCTTCTCAATTAAATAATAATAATTCTGAGGGCCATGTACCATTTGACTTTTGATGTCACACTGAAATTGATTTCTATTTTTGTAAGATATGGTGGTAGCTTCCTTCTTAAATTCCTATTCCTTCCGAAGTCCCAAAATGTTATGCACAGCTCCTCATTCTTCTCAAGAGCAATTGTGGTGTACAAATTTTCTCTAAAGTGTTTGTTTGAAAAGGTACATCTATTGATGACATACAAATATGATAAGAACTGTACTGTTTGTAAAATATCGAGAAGAATTACAGTTGAAAATCTGGCTCTTACCAAATCCACAAAACATCCTAGCTGATAATCAGTCCTTTCAATACCAGGAATCTTTCAGACATTTTTATGCCTTTAGGTCAGTAGCTTTTTTGCAATTAGCCAGACTGATTTTTCAGTAGAAGCCCTCAGTATATCTCTGTGAATTCTTGCATATTTGCAAATTTACCACAGTAGATGTAAAAACAAGAGGGTAAATCATTTAAAAAGCAGCAACTAAAGGATCTTAAGAATAATAGACATTTCCCATAACAACCAATTTTATTTTTTATCTGTTGTTGCAATAATATCTTAGAAAAACCCACCCATTTTTATAAAGCACTAAATAAATCTTTGAAGATAATTGTGGGAATCTAGCTTATACATGAAAGCATGCTGACCTAGATTTTCATGGCTTTAAGTATTCTCTTTCAAGTATGCTGCTACACTGTTATCTCTTGAGATACAACATCAGACCTAATTTTGTACCAATCATCACTTGAAGCTTTTAGATTTTTCTAATTAAGTATTTTACAGTTTGTTCTTGTTGTTTATTATATGTGTACACAGCGCTTACGTTAATTCCTAGAAAATATCTATATAGTGAAGGCCACTGTTAAGTTTTAAATGTAATTCAGCAGTCTAGTTTCTGCTAACCATTAATCATCTCAAATTGAGATAGATTGAAACAGCCCGCAATACAATTCACAGTTACAGATGCAAAGTCCACCAGTGGAAAGATACACAAATCCTACTTTACAGATTAATTCTGTACTCTCTGATGTAGCACCTTGGTATTAGAAGCCGGAGTCTATCCTGTGTCCTGCAAGATTGTTGCTTGACCTTTCAGCAGCATTTGATACCGTCAACCACGGTATCCTTCTGGATCGGCTCCGGGGGTTGGGGGTACAGGGCACGGTGTGGTCCTGGTTTTCCTCTTTCCTCAGGGGCCGAAACCAGTCGGTGTTGTTGGGAGATGAGAGGTCCAGCACAAGGCCCCTACTGTGTGGGGTGTCGCAGGGCTCAGTACTCTCGCCTTTCCTATTTAATATCTACTTGAAGCAACTGGGTGAGATCATCTGTTCCCAGGGGACTGGGTATCATCAGTATGCTGATAATACCCAATTGTACATCTCCGCCCATGGTGATCCAAATGTTGCAGTCAATATCCTATCCAGGTGCCTGGAGGTTGTGAGGGTCTGGATGGGGGACAACGGATTACATCTGACAAGACTGAGTGGATGTGGATAGGGGGCCCTAGTTTTTCCAAGGAGTTACCATCTTTGGTACTGGATGGGGCTCTTTTGCCCCAGACAGACCCAGTATACAATGTGGGAGGACCTCCTGGACTCACAACTCCTGCTCCAGGAGCAGGTGGCAGCTGTGGCCAGGAGGGCTTTCTCGCAGGTTTGTGTGATTCTCTAGCTGTGCCCGTTCCTGGACTGGGACTCCTTGTTCATGGTCACTCATGCACTGGTCACCTCCTGGTTGGATTATTGTAATGCACTCTACATGGGGCTTCCCTTGATGACCATTCAGAGGCTGCAGCTGGTCCAGAACAGAGCTGCCTGCATGGTGATGGGGTGTGGACGGTATACTCATGCCTCACCCTTGTTGTGGGAGCTGCATTGGTTACTGGTATGCCTCCAGGTACAATACAGGGTGCTGGTTATCACCTTTAAAGCCCTACATGGTAGTGGACCAGGTTACCTGAGAGCCCGAGGTTATCTGTCCATCCCACAAGAGCGGACCAGAGGGGCTCTCTAAAAGTACCATCTGTCAGAGAGGCTCATCTCTCCAGTAAGAGAAAGAGGGCCTTTTTGGTATCTGCTCCGGCCCTTTGGAACCTCCTGCTGATGGACTTTCATCTTCAGCCAGAACTGTCAGTTTTTAGGAAAGGGCTGAAGACCAGCAGGTGTGGGGAGCAGAGAGAGAGGAACAGCCACCCTCCATTGGCTGATATGAATATTCTTATCACCATCCGGGTTTTTAGTCTATTTGTTTAGTTTGTTGCAAAGATTTTAAAAATGTGTTTCATGTGGGGGTTTTAATGATGTGTTGGGGTTTTTTATACGGGATTATGTGCGATTGGATTGTGAGCCGCCTGGAGTCACTTTGGTGATTGGGCGGCTATACAAATCTAAATAATAAATAACTAAGTAAATAGGGTACATTCCCACCCCCCACCTTCTTTATTTCAAGTTAAATCACACTTTAGCCTATGAGATCTGAGAAAATAAATTTAGGATTACAACCTAAAATATTGAACTATGAGTGTTGTAAGAACCAATATAGGCATGATCTTACCAACAGCAATGTCAGTCAAGAGCTACCATTTATGAGGAATGTGAGTTATTTGAGACAATTTTAGTCTTTGAGGACTAGGTTAAATTTCTCTGCCTTCGATGTAGATACAAGTACAGTTGCTCGGTTTCATATATGTAGTACAATTATAAAAATTTAAGTATATTATAAAATAATGGAAAACTGTAATGCAGAATGAAATATTAAGATAAAATAATGTAGAGGTATACTCCAATTTCTCCTGGTCATGAACTGTGAATCTTTATAGCCATCTGGTTTTCTTTAATCTCTTATTTCAGCTTCAGAAAATACGTCCACAAAGAGGAGACCACATCCTTAGTGACACAAAAGAAACTGGCCTTCCTTTATTTTCAGATCAAGGAAACCATCATGTGCCTCATCCAGTTGGGTCAAGATCATACTCTGATTCAGATACCATGCAGTTTGAAGATCGCTCACAGTCTAAACTAAAAGAAAGTGACAGATGCACTGCCACAGAAAACCTCTTTCTAGATACATTGTCCCTTGATTCTCCAGATGATTCTGATGAACCACATCCTCAGAATTCCGAACAAGAATTATTCTTACCTTCTGCTAAAGAGGTATAGCCTTTACCCTTTATACTGAATATTATATTGTAATCAGTACTGACACTATTCTGATGAAGAAGAAGATTTATAGGGTACTTATGAAGACTCATAGGAGAATATCATGGGAAGTGGAAGAGACAGCTAAGTGGCTGCCAACTGTTGGACTGATCCATTAGATGTTAAACATTAAATCTGAACTTGTGGCAACCCCTATTTTGAAACTTATTTTGAAGTAAAGGTGCCTGACATGCACATTTCGCCATGATTTTTTGGGCATGTTTTTGGCACCATCACCAAATCTGTGATGCCCAGTCTGATGAAGATCCATCTAGGGTGGAAAACTCATTTATTTATGTGATATTTGTTAAATGCTCTAATAAAAGTATCCCCCATCCTTGCCTTCAGGTCACAAATAAGGTTCAAAAATTAAACCCTATATATGTTGAAGAAATGAGTTTCTTCCAATGTACATGAAAATAAATACGTAAAATAAAACAAATATGAGACAGAGGTTTAGGAGATGAGGACCCTTCTTCTAATATAAAATTTGTCAAACTATTTTTGAGGTTTGAAGGAGTTGGTCATGATATGGCTTTAAGCAGCTGTTCTAAGATATTTTCTTTCACAGACATAAGGATGTTGAAAAGAATATAGCTAAATATGTGCATTGGGAGTTCTTGGCAAGTAAAGCTGCCCTACAACAATCCAGGTCACACCCTTTTCCCACCATTGCACTTATAGCATACACCAGTGGTGGCAAATATATGGCATGTGTGCCAGAGGTGGCACTCAGAGCCCTCTCTGTGGGCACCCATGTGGTTGCCCCAGCACAGAGTTTGCTCTGCCCAGCAGCCCAGTGGGAGAGTTTCCTACCTCCCCTGTTGCTGTGTTGGCACTTTGTGATAAATAAGTGGGTTTTGGGTTGCAGATTATGACCTTTTAAACAATTATTTAAATATGAGCTTGTAAAAGCTGGTATTGGAAATTATTATTGTGGGAGTAGTTCCCGTGACAACGCTAGGTGTTATGGAAACTATGTATGGCGTTCTGCATATGAAGAAAGTCTGTCCACATATTTAACAGCAATAGTTTAATTTATTTTTGTTGATGCTAATTCTTACAACTACTGAAATTATAATGAAGACTTGTCAAAAGAGTACATGTTATCTCAGCTCAGCTCAGCTGAGTCAGTAATATCAAAGAGAATAGTTCAGAAAAGCAATTTTGCATATGCAAATATAACTTGAGATGTGTACTTGTTATTCTTGTAATTACATTAAGATGGCTAAAGTATGTTTTAGGGCATTGACATAATTAGTGTGTCTGGCCTTAGAAATGCAAGGAAGACTTAATTATGCTAGCTAATTGAATGGGGAATGATTTATATGTATGCATATAAAGAAAACATTCCCTTTTAATTACCCAGATATAAGAAAAGGGTGAAAGGAGATATGTTCTTCAAAGGATTTGAAATACAGTAATTGGAAGCACTTCAGTTAATGTAAATACAACTTTCAGACACAATAGATATTCATACACACAAGCTCAAAATTAACTGTTAATCTTACTTTTCAGGAAGAAGAAATGCACAAGGGAAATCTTCAAAGGTGAGTAAAGACAGGAAGGGGGAAAGCAGAACATAAAATGAATTACATGAAAGGTATATTAGCACATGTACCCTAAATTGATTTCTGAGATGTTGAAATCACACACCAGTGGCTCTCTTATATAACAGCGCTTTGAATTTTGGCATCATAGCTGGTTTGTTTGTTTGTTTAAATAAAACATTATGAAATAGTTTTCCAGAGCCCAGAAGCATTTAACAAAATATTGCAGTTTAAAACAACAAAATATTTAAAACTATTAACAAATGAATAGCTGGTGATGTCTGACATTATATACTATCCAAGTGGCCAACAAGCTGTGGCCCTGTGAAAGTAGAATGCATACTACCCAGAGATTTGTCTTTGTGTCCTACTTTTTCTCTAAAAATGCCTAAAGATTTTTTTATCAGGGGTGACGATCCTATGGCACGCATGCCAGCGGGGGCACTCAGAGCTGTCTCTATGCGCACGTGCACCATCACCCCCAGTACAGAGTTCACCCTCCCGCTCTGCCCAGCAGCCCAATGGGAGCACTTCCTCTTTCCTCCCAACATAGAGTTCAACCCACCACTCTGCAGCGCGGACAGCAGCCTGTTGAGTTTGGGCACTAGGTCTCTAAAAGGTTTGCCATCACTGCTCTAGATGATTTGTGATTTATTTTCCTCTTTTTATAAAAGTTACAATGTAATAGCTTTTGATGTACAGTGGTACCTCACTTAAAGAGCATAATGTGTTCCACGGGATTGCTCTTTAAGCGAGTTTGCTCTTTAAGCGAAACCTCATTGTAAGTGACCAATTGTGACTTCCGGTGGGCAGGATTGTGAACCCCGATTTAGTTGTTAAGCGAGTTTTTGGTTGGTTTTAGTTGTTAAGCGAGGCGACCATTCAGAGAAAATTCTGCTCTTTGAGCGAGTTAGTCTTTAAGTGAGGCTCTCTTTATGCGAGATTTTACTGTACGTACTTTGATTGTACTTGTAGTAAAAGTCTATATGCATCTTATGTATTTAATACTAATTGATCATTTAGTCAGCAAGTGAAAGCGCGGCGACAAAATGGCCACCGCGCTCTTTGTGGGGGGCCCCCCACCCGGACTCAGACATCCGGGTGAGTTAGGGGGCGTGGCCACCCCTCTATAAAAGGGGTGGCCACGAGGCAGCCGAGCTGCCATTTTGGAAAAGCGACGGAGAGGAGAAGTTTTCTCCGTCGCTCTTCGTTTCTCTGAGAGCCGCAGTTGGCTATAGAGCCTTATCAGGTTTTTTGCTTTTCAATCTTCGGCTTTTCAGCCATCTGGTGCTGATCCCTGGAAAGGGATCGTGCTTTCATTTATGCCTCCCAAGAAGAAGGCTATGGCGACTCAGGCTCGCCCGAAAGGGAGACAGCAGTCGGGTCAGAGGACCGCGACTGCGCCCCCGCAACAGGACCCCTTATCGGAGGCACCCACCGGGACCGGTGGGATGGGGCAGCTTAGGCCATGGCCTGCGGCTCTCCAGCCTCAGACTGGCCCTACAGGGGCTTCGGCCCCCGGCCCGCAATTGCCGGCCATGGGCCTTGAGCACGGGGGAGGGCCTGGTGCGGTTGCACAGCAGGGCTTACCCCCGGCCCCTCATGGGCCGGAGTTTTGGGCATGGCCCTATTTGGGACCTGGCTCTCAAGTCGAGGGCCCTGGACCATTGCCCAGTGGGCCGTCTGGCCCGACAGGCCCCCTTTATGCAGGGGGATCTGCGACAGTGGATGCATTACTGGCCCGCGTAGTGGCGCTAGAGGCATCCCTCGGGATCACCAATAACCCCATTGGGGGGGTCTTCGCTGCCATCTGGGGGCCCCTTTTGCCAGCCTCCTACCATGGCAGCTGCCACTCTCCAGCAGGCGGCCAGTCGGGTTGAGTTGCTCAAGGCGCGCAGGCCCGTGCCCGCCGCGGTCTCGCAGCTCCCCGTACATCATGACCTGCAGACAGGTAGTGGTCGGATGTGTCCTCAGAGCTCGATTTCGGTCGCGAGCTCCGACGCCCGCCGTGGGCCGGAACCCCCAGTGGGGGCGGCTCACGGGGGTGCACCCAGTGAGTATCTGGTTCAAGCTAATGTCCCCACATCTCACTCCACTTCCGGGAATAGGTTTCAGTGGCCATGGCCTCGTAATGTCGGGGCGGGTGTACATCAGTTCCCAGCTTACCCGGGTGCTGCTTGGTCCCATACTGGCATAACATTGGGCGGGGGGTTTCCGCCCCCGGGGCTACACCGGGTGTCGCAGGGACGGTCCAGGCTCCTCTCCTGATACCCCGTGTTAATACTGTGCCGGTGTCGGCATTGCTGACGGCCGGGTATTCCTTGCCCCTCGGGGATCATTTGGCCCAGGCCACAAGAGAAAAGATTTGGCAGGGGGGAGTATGTCAATATTTTCTACCTATTGAACCGGAAACCCACCAAGGAGGAAAAAGAGGGGCAGGATGAGAAGGACAAAGAGCTGTCTCGCCGTCGCAAGCCACCACGCACCTGGGCCAACTGGTTACCCTCATATCTCATTTATATGGCGGTGTACCTTAGGGCTCGGCCTGACCTGGCCATTCCTATGGTCCAATATTTGGACAATATTTACAGGGCAATGGTGGATTTTCCTGGCCCATCGTGGTTGGCTTACGATGAGGAATTTAGAATGAGAGTGCCCTTACACCCGGAGATGAGGTGGGATGAGCCATGTCAGAAACTGTGGCTTTTATACATGACCCCCACGCGCCTGGCGCCTGGGGAGAGGTACCATTGTGGACATGCGGTCCAGCGAGCTGCTCCAACACAGGCCCCCCGCCAGATGGCGGGGCAGGGGGTTCCGTCCCGCTTGCTGTGTTGGAGCTTCTCGGCCAATGGTGTATGTAATAGAAAACAGTGCCGATACAAACATGAGTGTCCCTCTTGCGCTGGCCCCCATGCCGCCGCTGCGTGTCCGCGAGCCGGTGGGTCACGGGGCAGAGGTAGAGGTGGACAAGGAGCGGGCAGACCTGCCGCTGATGGAGCTGGTCACTCAAAAGGCCCCCTCCCCGGTTAACGTAGCTATGTTGGAGCGGTGGCTCTCAACTTACTCGAGGAGGGAGGATGCTAGGTACCTCCTCGAGGGTTTCCAGTGGGGCTTTTGCATCCCATTCAAAGGGGAGCGGTGCCCCCAAGATGCCCCTAATTTACTTTCCCTGAAGGGTAGGGAGGAGGTGGCTGCCCTAAGTATCGCTAAGGAGGTTAATGCAGGTAGGGTTGCTGGCCCCTTTCCTATGCCACCCTTTCCCAATCTGAAGGTTTCCCCTTTGGGGTTGGTGCCCAAAAAGACCCCTGGGGAGTTTCGTTTAATTCACCATCTGTCATACCCGGCGGGCCATTCGGTCAATGATGCCATTCCTGATTACCTTTGTTCTGTCAGGTATACATCATTTGACCAGGCCCTGCGCATGGTGCGCTCTTGTGGCCCGGGTGCACTTCTGGCAAAATGTGACATTAAGTCGGCATTCCATTTGTTGCCGGTGCACCCGGGTGACTTTGAGTTATTGGGTTTTAAATTCCAAGGGAAATTTTATGTTGATAAAGCCATGCCTTTTGGCTGCTCTATTTCCTGTTCAGCATTTGAACGTTTTAGCACTTTCCTTCATTGGGCCTTTGTTCGCAGGTCTGGGTCCCGGTCTGTAGCCCATTACCTCAATGATTTCTTGTTCGGGGGTGAACGGGGCTGGGACACGTGTACGCGTCTCCTCAATACATTTCAGACGCTAATGCAGGAACTCGGTGTCCCTTTAGCGCCCGAAAAGACCGAGGGCCCATCAACTAAGCTCACATTTCTGGGTATCGAAATTGACACGGTCTCGCAGGCATCCAGGTTACCCATGGATAAGGTTACCCGTATCACTGCGTTGGTTTTGGCCTTACTGGCCAAACGCAAGGTGCCACTTTGTGAGCTCCAGGTTCTCCATGGTCACCTTAACTTCGCCTGCAGGGTGGTCACGCCTGGCAGAGCTTTTGCTCGACACTTATGCGACGCCATGACTGGCCTATCCAGGCGCTATCATAGGGTCTGACTGAACAAGGGCATGAGGGCTGACATGTTGGTGTGGCTTAAATTCCTGAGGGACTTCAACGGGGTGTCATTTTGGAGATCTGACCTTTTGGTTTCCCCTAGGTTCCAGGTTCAGTCGGATGCCTCGGGGTCCCTGGGATATGGGATTTACTTTGAGGGGAAGTGGGCCTACGGCCGATGGCCTCCAGCATGGCGGGGCACGGATCGTCTGCGCGATCTTACATTCCTTGAGTTCTTCCCGATACTGGGAGCTTTGATGCTATGGGGTGAGGAGTGGGCCAATTCAGTGGTTCATTTCTGGTGCGACAATGCTGCGGTGGTGCACATTGTCAATTCCCAGACATCTAAATCACCCAAGGTCATGGAGTTAGTTCGCCAGTTTGTGTTGCGCAGCCTACGCCTCAATGTGCTCTTCAGGGTCAGACATGTACCAGGTATTAATAATGATATTGCTGATGCTTTATCCCGCCTGCAGATCCCCCGGTTCCGCGCCTTGGCTCCGGACGCAGAGGAATTCCCCTCGCCGCTCCCAGACGAGATTTGGACGTTTTGCAAGGAGAGGTGAACCGGGCGATCGGCATGTCGCTGGCGCCCTGCACGCGTAAGGCGTATCACCATGCATTCAGTCAATTTAAAAAAATTTGTGCGCAACTCCGGTTGCCCGAGGTGTGGCCCATTCCAGTTGCACACGTTCTACAATTTATGGTCTACCTACACAGTCTGGGCTTAGCTCCTCGCACCATAGCATCCAGGCTGTCAGCACTGGCATTCATGGCCAAAGTGAGGGGCTCTGCTGACAACACGAATGATTTCCGTATACGACATGTTTTGGAGGGGTGGACACGGGAACGTGGACGCCGCCCGGACAATCGCCACCCTATTTCTCCAGGGGTTCTTACCCACCTTGCACGAGGCTGGCATGACCTGTGTTTTGACAGGTATGAGGCAGCTCTGTTTCATGCGGCTACCACGGTGGCCTTTTTTGGAGCGCTCCGCATCAGTGAGTTGGTGCTACTGTCTAAGGCGGATGCGGCTTGTAGGGCACTGTAACTCGAAGATGTCTATGTCTCCAATGAGTGGGCTCAGTTGAGGATACGGTCCTCAAAAGTTGATCAGCACGGTGTAGGCAGTGGTGTTAGACTGCTACGATGTTCCATTGCAGACATCTGTCCAGTTGGTGCCCTACAAGAGTTCCTTGCAGTGCGTGGCACGCACCCTGGCCCGTTTTTCTGCCACCAAGATGGGTCTCCCCTGACTAAATTTCAATTTTGGAAGGTGACCGGTAAGGCACTGTCCAGTGTTGGCCTCCCCGGGGCTCGTTACGGCACCCATTCTTTTAGAATAGGAGCCGCTTCTACTGAGGCTGCATTTGGGTACTCTGAGGCTGATATACGCCATATGGGGAGGTGGGGATCGAAGTGTTTTGAATTATATGTTCGCCCTCTTCAAGTATGAGTACCAGATAAGTTACTGTCCTGTCTTTTTATCTTACAGACCCTGTGTGTCCCCACACACCGGTGGCAGTATGGCTGGTGGGCCATAGCTATGTGCACTGGGCAGCGCAGTACGCTGCGGCGACAGAGTGGGGACCCCAGCTTGGATTACGTGCCTCCGCATGTATCAGGTGGTATGCTAAGCGCGGAATGTTATGGCGGGAACTGTTGCCATTCCTTTTCTCCATCAGGGATGCTGAACCGCCTGATGTCCTGGTTATGCACCTCGGGGGCAATGACTTGGGCCAAGTCACTGGCCTTTCCTTAAAACATACGATCTGCAGTGACCTAGCTTATTTGCATTATGTGTGGCCTGCCACAACGCTGCTATGGTCGGACATCATACCGCGTCACACTTACAGGGGAGGTATCAACCTCCAGGCCCTTGACCGCGCTCGTCGCTCGGTGAACAGGGCAGTGGCCCGGTTCTTTGCTGACAAGGGTTTGGGGCGGGTCATCCGACACCCCACCATTAGTCTCCAAAATTACGATCTTTACACAGGGGATGGGGTCCATCTGTCGCCCAGAAGTTTGAACCTCTTTTTGGAACATTTGCAAGCAGGCCTGTTGACCAAGCTGATGGTCTGGGGGGGGGGGGGGCGGTGAGTCTTTATTAAGCCTCCCCGTGTGGCGGGTAGCACTGGTAAGGTAAATATTTATGACCCACAGGTATCCGGCAGGTTCGCAATTGACTGGCCAACACTAGATAGGTACAAGTTTGTTAACGTTGACCGGTCAACGACGAACCAGGCAATGGGGTGATGGCAGGAGCTCTTCAGCATGCATCACCCCATGATTTGACGGATACACGTCAGAGGGTGGGGTCAGTAGATAGTTTATTGACTACGGTCAACAATTTGTTTGTTGTAAACAAACAAATTGATACAAATGGATACATTGTAGCCAATTGCCATTGGCAATTTTGGGAGGAACCTTACCAGTGTTACTGCGGCCTGCTTGCCTTAAGAATTATAATTGGCTGAGTACCAATTGAAATTTATAATTCGGACTAGGGCATGAATCAATAAATGTGGCCCAATGCCGTTATCCATATATACCGGTGTCTGAGTCTTTTTTGGGGGGTGTGCCTGCAAAGAGTCAGCACAGTTTATTTGTTAAAGTTTTGGACTAGGACTCAAGTGATAAGGGTTCAGATCATCTCTTGGACATGAACCTCACTGGGTGACTATAGGCCAGTTTTGAGGGGGGGGGTTGTCTCAGCCTAACCTACCTTATAATAATGTTTCAGAGGAGAGGAAGACATTCTTGACCTCACTGAAATAAAGGCATGATAAAAATGTAATCATGAAATAAATAGAAAAGGATAGAGGGAAAAGGAAAGAATTTTCACAAATGTAAACTTTCACACATGCTTTCCTCAGCAAATTTAGTCACATTATCTTCCTTTTCAGTTTGCAATGTTTTATGTGGTATTTCACCAATTCCTACTTTAGTCTAATAGAATGGAAGTGTTGATGTTGATGTTTTGCTTCCTTATTATTTCAAAGCAAATTCAGTCCTAAAGTAAGTTTTTAAAAAGGAATAGTTTTCTGTATATTTGTTAAAGTTTGGGACTAGTGACTTGTTCCTTCATGGAAATGTCAGAATCACACATACAAAAAGACAGTTGTGTAGATCTGTCATTTTCCAAATGGCCTTTTGTAAACCCTTCATTCTCTCATATTTTCCCTGTTTCGAAACATAACTAAGTTTCTCTCTTAAAATAATTTTTCTTCTCAATTTGGCAGAATTTTCTTAGAATACAGCAAATTAAATGGTCAATATAAATTTACATCCTTCACTTTATTCACTCACTTGAAAAAATAAACAGTTATAAATACTTTGCTTTGTATAAGACAGTTTGGTCATATGTCTAAGAAAACAATGGAAATGCCTTCTAAAAATTAAAATCCATTTGTAAATAGTCAACACTGATGGTAAATGTACACAAATCTTGAACAGTAGCATTTTTGACAGAACTACAGCGGTGTTACTGATGCTTATGTTCATTTAATTTAGCACACTTTTTCTTTTTCAGGGCCGTGTCAGTTTCCTCTATGTCTGAGTTCAAGAGCTTGATGGACATTTCTCCTTTTCTTCCTGATAAGACTCTACCTTCCACCAAGAGCAAAGATGAAGTAACACCTCCATTGTCACCAGATGATTTGAAATACATTGAGGAATTCAACAAAAATTGGGATTACAGTACTCCTAGGAACCACGGTGGAGCTATAGATAGACCTGCCGAAGCCTGGGAAGAAAGGACAGAGATTGGGAGGGCAGGGAATAATTCCATTCCAGATCCATTCCAGCCAGCTTCGCGGTACTTCACCACCAGTATTACTAAGACAACTAATACGGCAACCAGCCCTGAGCACTGCCAGAAACAGTCACTGAGGATTCATGCTGCTACAGAAAAAATGGGAGTTAGAGTTTTTCATAGTCCACCAGTTGTCCGGAGGTTTGATAATTCAATAGTAGGTGGCCATGAAGGGAAAAGCCCACCTGAGCCAGACTTCTTATTTCCTGTGACCAAAGTTCAGGGAAATGTGGGTGAAACAAAAGGTGCTCCTTCAGATGTGTTTGGGCGGTGGCCATGTGACCTTCCCAAACATCACAACAATTTCCTAGAAACTAGTATTCATCCCATCGAACACCCTATTTGCACTACCGTGAGTTTTGCTTCATCCTTGCACAGTCTGGAGATGTCCAAAAACCTGAGTGATGACATGAAGGAGGTGGCTTATTCTGTAAGAAATGCAATACGTTCAAATTCAACAGAACTTCAGTTCAAAGATACAGCTTGCCAGACTAATGGAATGAGGACTATGGGAACACAAACCACTCAAACGATCAATGTGGGATTGCAGACAGAAACATTGCGTAGCATCACCAGCAGTCCACACAAGTGTCTGACACCAAAGGGGGGCTCTACACCTGTGTCATCACCATCAAGAAGCTTAAGAAGCAAGCAGTTGGCTCCTGCTATTGAAAAAGTCCAAGCCAAATTTGAACGTACATGTTGTTCTCCCAAGTATGGGTCCCCAAAATTACAGAAGAAAGCTTTCTCTAAAACGGATCAGCCAAATAATCGGACATCACCAAGCACACCTCAGAAAGGGTTCAGTGAATCTGCTTGGGCAAGATCCACCACTACAAGAGAGAGTCCAGTCCATACCACTATCAATGATGGCCTCTCTAGCTTATTCAATATCATTGATCATACCCCTGTGGTTCATGATGCCCTCCAAAAATGTTCCAGGTCCAGCAGCCGATCAAGGTCGGCAGAACCCAGGTCAGAAATGGGACCTATGCAAGACTTGTACACAGAAGTCCGTGGCAGGTCACCCAGTCCCCTCTGCTTTAGCACAGAGCTACAAAAAGATGAAGGCGCAGAGGTAACAACTGTCAAACAGGACTTATCTGCTCCTCCAGGATACACTCTTACAGAAAATGCTGCCAGAATCTTGAACAAGAAACTTATGGAGCATGCCTTGAAAGAGGAAAAAAGGCTGCACAGCCCTCCCAGTCTTAGCAGCGAGAACAGCACAGGAGAAGTAGTTGAACCAGGGTCTATTGAGGTAATGAGTTTATGCTCACATGATAAACATTTTAAGCATTTGGTCATATTTGTAAGTGCTGATAAACAAGCACAAGCTCCTTTGAATCAAAAAGAAAATAGTTCCATAATATATGTTTGTTAGAGACTATGCATTTTAGAAGAACTTTTAACACTACAGATTCCTAACATACACATACATCTGGGGAGATGAGGCAATTTTGTATTATAAAGATAAGTGGGAAAGTGTTAAGCTGAATTTCTGAAACAAATACACCAAAATGATCCAGTTTGGTTTCATTATAGCATACCTGAGAGATAACAAGTATAAGGGGAAACTGAAACAGAACTGCCATGGTTATAATTTTTAATGTCTGGTGCCACAGTCATAATCATATCTAGCCACATATTAATCCTGCTGAGTTCAGCAGGGTTTACTCATTTGTCGGTTTAGGATCATGAGAAGGAAACTCATATATAGTTGATTCTTTCTCAAGAGAGGCAAGGGAGGAATAATCACAATGGATTGAGGGTTGAGAGGAAGAAACTTGTATTGTGCTACGTTCATTGTCAATTTGAATTTCATAGTCAGATACATACTGAAACTACATGATAAATGGTATGTAACTTCATTTTATAGTACAAACTATTTTTTGCACATTTACTACTTGGCTGGAGGGAATTTGGGGAAGGGCTTGATGATTTTGTATTCGA
Source organism: Bradypodion pumilum (assembly GCA_035047305.1). Lineage (NCBI taxonomy): Eukaryota > Metazoa > Chordata > Lepidosauria > Squamata > Chamaeleonidae > Bradypodion > Bradypodion pumilum. The sequence goes on along the minus strand of JAWDJD010000004.1, from coordinate 266,497,977 downwards.
AAATAGAAAAGCTTAAGGCAGACACTTCATATAATACATTCCAAAACATGATTTTCTATCATATCTTGGAAACTTTCAAGATATTTGAAAATCTCCATGAATCCACTCTTTTTGGGCTATATCCTATGTGGCATTTTCATCTCAAACTATGAACACGCCATCATGTCTGAACATTGTCTGAGTGTTGTGCCTTGTTGAAAGTTCAACAACAAAATTGACCTGTGATTTTTCAACATGGCAATGTACATTGTTTTGTAATTTTTCTCTTATGAGAAAATGACTTGCAAGTCTCGTGTGTAAAGATGGGCCTTCCTTAGACCACTTTTCCCCTGGTGTGCTATGACTCTTGGATAGAAGGAAACATAGGTTTGGGTTCAAATTATACCTTAGTCATGGACTTACTAGGAAGCATTTATTAATAAATCATATTACTGTTGAGCAAGGATAATATTTACATTTAAATTCTATATTATTTATACTCTTTGGTTTTACCCAGGTTATGAAAATAGACTGCTTTAAATTGTGTTGCCATTATAATAATAATTTAACATAATTTTAATTGTATTTTATTTATTTCAATTTCTATACCACCCACTTGGCCAAGGCCAAGTTTGACATCAAACTTCAAAGCTGGTAACTTTGCAAGGTTTCAGGACCAGTTACTCACCTTGGCTATTGTCACACAATGTTATGCCATGTGAAATGCATTAGTTTTTAAGGTGCTACAAGCCCTCTAGTTGTTTTTGCCACAAGAGCCTACCATAGCTACATCCAGAAATATTTTCAAGAACGCAGGTATTTCACACCCGTTGACATAATAAACAAGCCTATGCATGCTGGTGATACTTCTACTGAGAAGTAAGAATACTGAGTTCTGGGTCCTTACTCTGAGGTAAGTGTGCATAGGATTTTAGTTCTATTAATTAATGCACTCAATAACTCTCAGCCTTGTTTCTCTGTTTGGTTTAAGATGCAATTTTGTCATTACAAGAGTTAACAGTAATACAATTTCTACGCCCATCTACATGGAGATTGTTCAATTGACTTATGTAGAGTTTGCTCTGGAAAATGTCACTGCAGAGGGAAATTTTCAAAACATACTAAATAATGAGTATCTATCACTTATCTATTTAGTCAGAACACGAAACCACTGATTGAACAGCTCGATGGTCTATGTATCTGGCTGCTGAACCAGTTGTTGGGGGTTCATTTTCCTACTGTGTCTTCCTACTGTAGTCTTGGGGAAGTCCCAGTATGCTTCCAGAAGAAAAGAATAGTAAACCACTTCTGTGCTTCGCTACCTGGAAAACCTTGGAAAGGGTCATCATAAGTGAGAAGTGGCTTGATAGTATACTATTATAATTCAGATTACCTTGTCCAAATTAATTTCTTCCCCCTAAGGTTGAGTGGCTGAGCTACACTTGAAATGGTATGTTGTGCTACTTTCTTGATTCAAGCAGTACGTATTCCTCACTTATTTCTCGCTAATCAGCCATTCTAGTTAAAATGAAGATTGTTTTTCCCTCTTCTGCTAGCATGATTCCTCACTGATTTTGAATACCTGCATGAAATGCCAGTCAGAGACTTGTTGCGATTTCTTTTCTTTATTATTTCCTTCCTTCCAATACATCAGTAGCTGATTTTAGATACAGTATTTGCTAAAATCTAGATTATCTGTGTGTATATATGCATGCATATGAGCATTAAGTGTCCACACATTAAAAACACAGCAATGATTGTTTCATAAATTGTTTAAACTTGTCTCAATAACTATATGCTAAATTCTTATCTAGAAGATGCAACTCTGAAAATGCCTGATCTGTTGTTTTACTCCACTTCTACCTGAGTAGCATGCTATGGTATATAGATGGCTTGAATTCCCTTGTTTTATCTGATCTGACAAAAGGCAACATGATTTTCTCCCTTGGTCTGCCAAGGAATTTGTCTATATGTGCCATCACAGTATTTTTCAAAAGGATGGGGAATAGAAGAAATTCTGAAGAAGGCCACATTCTCTCCAACAAGAGTAGTGGCTGCTTTGCTCTCCCTGTCATGTTCTATTCTTCAACATTGTTCTTGCTGCATATTCCCCTCTCCGCTGATATCAGTTTTGACGTGAATAGCAGATGGCATTTGAATGCCAATCTTACCCCTTCTGTCCTTCCTAAATAAGACTAAAAGAGGCAAAAATTAAAGAGCAAACTCATACCTACTAGATAAAAATTGACAACTAGTTTTTGGAAATTTCTTTCTTTTTTTTAACAGATAGAAGTTATCTATTAAAAACAACAACTTTACAGAGATTTGGAAATGGTGAGATATTTTTTATAGTAAGTAAGCATACTTTTAAAGGCCATTTCCTCATATTAAAAATGTTAAATTGTCCCTTATTTTCTCCATATGATGTTAGTAGTCTATTGCCTCTTTTATGGAACCTCTCCAAGTAAAGGCAGTGATCTTCGCAGCTGAGATCTGGAGAGCTCTTCAGTGTTGACTTCAATTCTCTGGTTTAAACATTCTTTCCAACCTACTTCCTGTCTTTTTTCCCATGTCTGTCTATGTCTAGAACCAAACTGTCTTACTAACTGCCCCCTGGGGACCCTAACCCTGCCTGCCTCACTGCTGTAAGTCCTTTCTACCTTTTTTCCAAAACTCTTGATTTTTAAAAAAAAATTTTTAAAAGGTTGCTGAGTTGAAAAGTGTACCGGTAATCTGTCTTTAATTCTAAAACATTTCCCACTAATTACTCATATGTTTACTGTAAATTCATTTAAACTGATGTATTTTCCCATAAGCCAAGTTCATTCCATGGAACTCAAATGAGTCAAACTGGTCCTGAATGCAAATTTGCTAAATTAAAGTTCTGCCCATCAGTGCCATAATACAGTGTAGGGATTTGCTGTTTTTGTTTTGTTTTTATTGTTGTTCATGTTTTTTATTTAATTTTTTGTCATTTTGCATTTCCCTATTATTTTTGGCACCCATTAATATCATGTTGCATTTTCCAGATCAATGGAATAGAGTTAGTCACTTGGTTTACTTCTCAGAATTAGGAGCATGGTTTGGAAGCTGCCACACAAGTCAACACTTATGGTGTGGCAACTTCAGCTCATTCACATTCAGGTCATTAAACGCATTCAAGATGAGGAAGCTGAAAGTAACATTGCAAGAGCCAGCCATTTTCTAAGGCAGGGGTGTCCAAACTTTTCAGGCCATGGAAAAGGCCATGTGGTTCAGCAGGCTGGTCATATGGTTGAGTGGGCCGGTCATGCGTTTCCTCCCACCGGAAATGGATGTAAAACACACCTTGCAATCTGTTTTGCAACAGGATGAGATAGATTTTAAGCTGCAACTTTCTCTGCTTAAGCCAGGGGTCCAAACTACAGCCCATGTGCCGTAGTTTGGACACCCTTGTTCTAAGGTGTTTTTCTGGAGTCAGCATTCTTTCCAACATCTGTGTTATTCATGGGGTGGTTGCCAATACAGCATGATATCCTAGCCTTTGCAAACCTTGCCATTGCATGTTAGCGATTCAGCCATTTCATCTTAGATAGAGAGGAAACAAGACTAATTAAAATAAAGCCTGATGAGTTGAAATGTCTCAAGATTGGAGTCTATCTTGAGGATGTGTACAAACAGGAGAGATGCTGGTAGTGGGGAAAGCACACTCACTTTGTTGGGGGGGGGGGAGAGACACACTTCTCTGCAGGTTCATACCTTGGAGGGAGTAGGCCACAGTGAAGTGTGTTTTCAGCAAGAGACAGCTATGCACAGCATTCATTATCTGTAAGTGATGGTTTCATGAGCTTCCTCTCCCAGATTTAAAATTGATTTGCTGTATTTTTTTTAAAAGGAGACAAATTTTATAGCAATGCAAACTTTTTTCACAATTAAATGACATAGCTTTCAGTGAATGTTGTGTTGTAGTAAGGGTGTTTAAGATTTTACCCTAAACATAAATACAGCATTTACAAAGATATGCAGGATGTACAATATGTGTGGGTGGACCAAGAGAGATTACTCAACTAGTGTTTAAATCAATGGCTAGTATATCTGTTAAAAGCATTGCAACCACCGTAAGGAAGATGGGCTCCTGCTGTGGGAGAGAAAATGGCAACGAGTCTTGTTTTATTTATATCCCCCAAGAAGCATGTAGCTGTTTGCCATTATTTACACTAGACTTTGCAGAAGTCAAGAGTGACATGGAAGAAACTGATGGAATGTTGAAATGTTATCCCTTGTTTATATTGTTTGGACTTAGCAAACAAAGAAGAAGAAAGGAAATGTAATGTTATCTTTGATCTATACACTAGAAATGGAATGTTTTCTCATTCCAATAGGAACTATCATAATAAAGAGCATTCTATCATCTTAAATAAGGGTCCTCAATGTTTTCAGGTCACGTGACGGGCCTGGCCTGACCACACCCCTCGGATAGCTGATCGGGCCAGTCATGTGGTTCCTCCCACTGGAAGCAGAAGTAAAACACACACACTCATGTGCAGAACGCATTTACAGCAGTGTTCTGTACATGCATGAGTGTGTTTTACTTCCGCTTTGGGGAGCTGCAAGGGCGGCATGGGCCAAATGAATTGGCATCAGTGGCCGGTCCATGGGCCATAAGTTGTAAATGCATGGTCTTAAACATAATATAATTTTCACTGTCTCACTCATGCGAGAAGTGGTGAGTTTAATTATTTTATTCAGACATCAAACCAAAAATCATATAAAACAGAATGATAGCTAGATAATCCAGGACAGTTTTGCTTCTCCATAATAGATACATCTGCAGTGTGATTTTGAATGAATACTGTAAAATGGTAGCAGGTGTGCTTAAACATCTGATGGGCACCTTGAAAAGCCATGGCCAATCATGCATGTCCCCATGTGTTTCTTTGCCCTTCATAAATCACATTCATCAGGACAGATGCAGGTTACACAAAGCTGTGCAAAATGTGAATCAGCCTGTTGCAAGCAATGCACCTATCTCTGTATTAAATAGCACACTAACCTCTGCTAAGGGAAATGCTCACAAGATGTTGCAATGCTGTTCATGCCTGTTAAACTGTGTGGATTGGAACATCCAATCTATTCTGCATGCTGTTCAATGCTTGTTAAGCAGCAATTTGAGATGTAATTATGGCCAAAGGTTACCAATTGTTACCACTGTTTAGTGTCTTACACGGAAGACAAAGAAGGAGCCGCAGTGAGGGCTAAGACACAGGTTTATTTCATGATGGTCAGGATGAACATGTGGTAATGGCGGAGGTACAGCTCATTTTATACTGCAGTAACACATTTGAAAGGGGTTGCACGGTAGCTCATTGGCTGCTACCTGCGTGACGTCATTCTGAGTCACGCCCATCTTCCCCAGGTGATCCTTGCATGGGAAGGTTCCCGCGGCTGCCAGTGATTGGGGAAATTTGAACCATGTGAGCTGAACACTCGCAGCTGCCCTCTATGGGTAGCTAGCTCGCGTTCCTTAAACAGCTGGGTTACTTTAGTGTATGGGACCAAAGACACCAGGACAGCCGAAGAGCTGGCTTAACACAACTTTATTACATGCTGGTCAGAGGGAACATGTGGTAATGGCGGACGAACAGCTCAATATATACAGTGGCTATACATTTGAATGTGGCTCCTTGATAGCCTATTGGCTACAGGCTGCGTGACGTCATTGCAGGTCACGCCCTTCTTGTCCAGGTGAAGGTAGTGGCGGGAATCTTCCCGCGCTGTTGTTCTAGGTGAGTCTTGGACCAATGAGCTTGGACGCTCGCTATTGCCATCTAGTGGTCACTAGCTCGCGTCCTATTAAGCTTACAGTGATGCAGCTGGAGGTTACAATGTTACACATAGAAAGAGTTACATTGGATACACATGGATAGGTACATTGTTTAAAGGCACAGGCTTTAGGACACAACAGTTACATTGTAATCATTGTCAGGTTACATTCATACATTCTTAAAGTAATACTGTTACATACACAACACTCCTCCCCCTAGGATGGGACGAAGTCCCTCAACCATTGTGGCTTCCTGCATGTGCGCTTGGGGCGTACGACTGCTTGGCAGGGCTCAGGGGAACTAGGGGCTCCGAGTTCCGCAGACTCTCATCCTGCAATGGAAAGGGGGGACTCATTAGTCATCTGATGGGGACTCTGTGACAACCTTGCGCTGGGAGAAAGGAACGGAACATGCAGCTGAGATGTGAACCCCTGCCTGTTGCTCGTGGTGCCTGGGGACCCCTCCAGCACGAACCTCGGAACCGACGAGGAGACCCTTGTTGTCTCGCCCTGGTCTCTTGCACCTGCAACCGGCGTACTTGCACTACCCCCTGCTGCCTGACTCGGAGTTCTTGGGGATGGAGAGAATGAACTTCCCCCTGCTGCCTGGTTCAGGGGTCTTGGCGATGGGGTATACTCTAAAACAAAAGGACTGGGATGACTGGAGGTACCAGGGGCTGAACTAAAACCCCTCTTCTTGCTCGGACGGGTGGGGGACCACTCCGCGACACCCCCCTGGTACGGTAACATAAAGTCAAACTCATTCCACTCTTTCAAAGTATCCTCCTCCTCATCTGAGAATCCAGGGTATGCATTTGTACCCGAGGATGTCCCCGTGTCTCCCCCTTGGGTTACGCGGGTGGGGGAGGACCCTAACGCTGACTCCCTTTCACTAGTAACTCACCTTCTGAGCTGGTAAGCGTGCCTTCTCCCGAGTAGACCTGTGCTAGTCTTGACCGTATAAAACACTGGCCCCATTTGCTCAATGACCATTCCTGGGACCCACGTTGGTCCCGAGGTCGCGTAGTTTCTGCAGTGAACTGGGTCCCCTACCGCAAAACTTTTGGAGCTCTCTATCTCTATATTTCTCCCCTTATCCTCCACCCTGGTCGGATCCAACTGATCAAAAAGTGTTACTGGCCTCCTCCTCATGAGGAGTTCAGCCGGCGAAAGTCCTGAAGCTAGGGGAGTTGCCCTATAACAGATGAGGAACTGACACAGTTGGAGGTTCAACTCACCGGAACCCATGCACCGCAGTGCGTCTTTCGTAGTGCACACTTGGCGCTCTACCTGACCGTTTGTGGCGGGGTGAAACGGGGCAGAGGTGATGTGCCAGATGGCATTTCTCTCGATGAATGCCTTGAATTCCGCAAAAGTGAAGGTACTGGCGTTATCGCTAACAAGGACGTCTGGCAGGCCGAAGCAACTGAACACCTTACGCAATTGTTTAACGGTTGCAGCAGATGAGGTGTTAGACATGGGAATGACCTCCAACCACTTGGAGTATGAGTCGACTATCAGCAAAAACATGGACCCGCGGAAAGGGCCAGCGAAGTCGACGTGTACTCGGGACCATGGCCCGCGGGCTGTGTCCCATTCCCTATGGGGCAGCCGGGACTCTTCAGGCCGAGAGCTCTGGCAGCTCTCGCATGTGCCCACCAAATGCTCTATATCCGCGTCTATCTGGGGCCACCAGAAGTAGCTTCTGGCCAGTGCTTTGGAACGCACTATTCCCGGGTGGCTGGTATGCAGGAGCCTCAGCACCTTAGCTCGTAATTTCTCTGGGATGACTACCCACTGGCCCCAGAGCAGGCAGCCCCTTTCAAGGGAAAGCTCTACTCTGCGCCTGAAAAATTATTTGAAATTCTCCTCGGGGGGAGTTGTGGGCCACACTTTCCTTACCCAGGAACTGACTTGGGACAGGATTTTGTCAGCCGCCGTGGCTTTGGCGAGGTCTGCCGGAACTATGGGGGGTGAGTCGAGAGACTTGATCAGCAGGACTTGGTGGTCCTGCTCTACCTTGCATTCAGGGTCTCCTAAACTAGGGAGGGGAGACCGGGACAGCGCGTCCGCATGGGAGATCTCCTTCCCTGGGCGATAGACCAGCTCATACTGGTAGGCGTTAAGGAAAATCGCCCAACGTAGCATTCTGGGGGACAGAATTTGTGGGGTGGGCTTGCCTGTAGTAAAAATTCCCAAAAGGGGCTTATGATCAGTCACAATCATGAACTCGCGGCCGTATAGGAAATCGTGGAACTTCTTTGTTCCCGCGATTATGGCCAGGGCCTCCCTATCTGTCTGCGCGTAGTTGCGCTCCGCCTTTGAGAGTGACCTGGAATAGTATGCAACCGGGGCTTCCCGCCCGCTCTCCAACACGTGGCACAGCACCGCCCCCACCCCCACTGGTGATGCATCATAGACCAAAACTACTGGTTTCCTCGGGTCGAAATGAGTCAGAACGGCATCCAAGGATAAGAGCGCCTTGAGCTCTTTGAAGGCTTTCTCCTGCCTATCTCCCCACCGCCAAACCGCTTCTTTCTTAAGTAGCCCGTGCAGTGGCTCTTCGACGGATGCCTTCCTTGGTAAGAAGGAATGGTAAAAATTCAGGAGCCCTAGGAATGACTGTAGCTCTGGTTTCGCGGTGGGACGAGGGGCGTTTTGTACAGCCGCAACCTTGGACTCGGAAGGCTTGATGCCCTCCGGGGTTATCTTGACCCCGAGAAACTCACCCTCCCTCGCAAAGAATACACATTTGTCCCTTCTCAACCTAAGTCCCGCTCTCTCGAATACAGAGAGGACCCTGTCTAACCTCTTCGCTAGTTCTGATTCGCTCCCCGCTGTTATCAAAACGTTGTCAAAATATGGGAGCACGCCTGGAATCCCCTTTAAAAGGCATTCCACAAGGGACTGGAAGATCCTGGGGGCCGAATTTACGCCAAACTGTAGGCGCATTACCTTGAATGCCCCCTTATGCGTGACGATAGTTTGCACAGCGGCGGCAGCTGGGGTTACTGTGAGCTGCTGGTACGCCTGCGCCAGGTCTAGCTTGGCAAAACACCTCCCTCCATGCAACGTGGCCAGTAAGTGGCTGACCACTGGCACCGGATATGCATTTGGCTGAATGGCCTTGTTAATTGTACATTTGTAGTCAGCGCAAATCCTGACCTCCCCATTGGATTTTAAGGCTGTCACAATTGGAGTTTCCCACTCCGCTGAATCAACTGGAACCAAAATCCCCTGCCCCACCAATTTGTCCAGTTCCGCCTCAATCTTGTCCTTGAGGGCGAAGGGAACTCTTCTTGGCTTGAGACGTATGGGCCGGATTTCTGGGTCCAACTCAAAGGAAACTGGGGGCCCCTTGTAAGTCCTGAGCCCCTTCTTGAAAACGTCCGGGTGTGCATCGCACACGTCCCTAGTTGGGTCAGTCTCTATGGCGTTAATGCCGGACAGTTCAATTCCCAGGGGAGCAAACCACTGGGTTCCCAAAAGGCAACATCTCCCCCCCCCCCTTTGAGAACCACTAAGGGCAGTTTTTCTGTGAAATTTTTGAACTTCACCGTGAAGTTCCCCACCCCCAACACTGGGATCCCATAACCCTGCACATCCCGTGAGTACGACTTCATGGCCTGCAACTTGGGCCGTGCATTTGGGGGAATGCGCATGAACTCCTTCTGGGACAGAATGGAGTAGGACGACCCCAAGTCTATTTCCATCCTCACTGGAACTCCCTGTAACAGTACCTCTATGTAGAAGCGCTGGTGCTCCAAGCCCACGCGGTTCACGCCTGCCGCATCATCATTGGCTGAGACCTTTCCGATGCCGGCTGCCTTGCGTTGGTGTGCTTGAGGGTGTCTCGATGCGCCCTTGTCCTCGGTTCGCCTGCGCCTGCAGACCCTGGCGATGTGGCCCTTCCGGCCACAGTTGTGGCACTCGGCCTTCCGGAATGGGCATCTCGTCCGGTCGTGAGATGCCCCACAGCCATCGCAATGGTGGCTTCCTCGCACGCTGCTTCGGCGCTTTTCCCCGTGCTTCTTTACCCTCTGTACATCGTCGTCCTCGCTGGAGCAGGAGTCCGCCGTCATGGAGGACTCCTCGGAGGTTGCTGGGGTGCTTTTTTATTTTATTTATTTATTTATTTATAGTCATATTTGTATATGCCGCCCACTCAGGCGGAACCCGACTCAGGGCGGCATTACAATAATTCTAGAAATACATAAAAAACATTATAAAAACCCACAACCCACCCCCTTTAAAAAAACCCATATCCCGCCCACCCATCCCACCTACTATACAAAAGGAAGAAGAGAGAGTTCTTATAAAAGCCAGCAGGCGGCCACCATAGTCCCATTCAGGCCCCACACCTGCCCTGCCAGCCAGGTCTTCACTCCTTTCCTGAAGGGCAGCAGTTCACTTTGGAGTCTTAGGTCTATTGGCAGGAGGTTCCAGAGAGTTGGTGCGGACACGGAGAAGGCCCTCCTTCGGGTGCTAGACAGATGTGCACCCCTAGTTGGTGGCACTATTAGAGAGCCCCTCCGGTCCGCTCTGGTTGGACGGGCAGACACTCTTGGGACGATGCGGTCTCTAAGATATCCTGGCCCCCTGCCATATAGGGCTTTAAAGGTCAAAACCAGCACCTTAAATTGCACCCGGAGACAAACTGGTAACCAGTGCAGCTCCCGAAGTAGCGGTGAGGCATGGGCATATCGCCCACACCCCATCACCACCCGGGCCGCCGCATTCTGGACCAGCTGCAGCCTCCGGATGGTCGTTAAGGGCAGCCCCATGTAGAGCGCATTACAATAATCTAGTCGGGAAGTAACCAGAGCATGGGTGACCATAAGCAAGGAGCCCCGTTCCAGGAGCTTTTGGGCTGTCGGGGCCCCCGCCAGGCCGCCTGCGCCGAGGTCCGCTAGGCCGCTTGCACGGATGACTTGGCCCTCTCTGGAGTGGCCCCTCGGGACTTAAAAACTCTGACCCCGCTCCTCGCCGCCTTGGCCGCTTGAGCCTCTCGCAGTACCTCGTTGAACATAAGGCGATGGTTGCGGGTCATCAACTTCCTCTGGACCTCCTCGTCCCTCAGGCCACACAGCATGCGGTCTCGGAGGGCTATGTCCAGGTCCTCCCATTGGCAGTGGATGGCCGCCAGCCTGAGGGCCGCCGCGTAGGCGGATACGGATTCTCCCGGGCGCTGGTCCCGCCTGTGGAACGCGACCCGGGCCGGAAAAATGGAAAAATGGGCGGCTGGAAGTGCTCCCTCAGTAGCGCAATGATGCGGTCGATGGGCACCACGTTGACCTTCCGGGGGGCTGCCAGGTTCATCAGGATGCGCAGCGTGGCCAGTCCCACCTGGGCTAGGAAGTGCGAGCGCATCTTCCCCTCGTCGTCGATGCCTGCAGCATCCATTGCGTGCCAAAACTGGCACTCGCACAGCTCCCGTTGTTCTGGATCGCTGATATAGAACTGGTGAGGCTTGATCTTGGGACACGCCATGGATCCCACCTTCGTCGCCAATTTAGTGTCTTGCACGGAAGACAAAGAAGGAGCCACAGTGAGGGCTAAGACACAGGTTTATTTCATGATGGTCAGGATGAACATGTGGTAATGGCGGAGGTACAGCTCATTTTATACTGCAGTAACACATTTGAAAGGGGTTGCACGGTAGCTCATTGGCTGCTACCTGCGTGATGTCATTCTGAGTCACGCCCATCTTCTCCAGGTGATCCTTGCGCGGGAAGGTTCCCGTGGCTGCCAGTGATTGGGGAAATTTGAACCATATGAGCTGAACGCTCGCAGCTGCCCTCTATGGGTAGCTAGCTCGCGTTCCTTAAACAGCTGGGTTACATTGTAATCATTGTCAGGTTACATTCATACATTCTTAAAGTAATACTGTTACATACACAACACACTGAAAGTAGATATAATAATGTATTCTCATGTTTGTGTGCTCATAATTGGAGTGTGTTGTATGCAGTACAGAGTTCAAAAGAATGAGGGGTGAATTTCAGAATTTTAAAAGTTACTTTTTGGGTTATAACTCCCAGAATCTATAGGTTCATGCTTGCTGGAGATTTGAAGGACTGCAGTCTACAAGAGCAACTTTTCCAGAGTTTAAGAAGCCTGTGATAAAATGTGCTAGAAATAAGAGAAAAATAAAAGGGAAATGTGTGTGACAACAAGGTTTGTCTTCTTTGTGTTCAGAAGTTAGTTAGCACAGCCAAGAGTGAGTCAAGCTGCACATTTAATACTGGAAAATACATTGTCATCTTGTTTGTTTTAGCTGCCTGGAATGTCTTTTGGAAAGTGCACGCTATGCAGTTCTAGCATATCACATGTTGCACCAACCTTTTAACATTGTGCCTAGTGGTCTTCCTGTGAATAGGGAGATATTCTTCAGTTAAATTATCTGAAATGGTAGCCATGTTAGTCTGTGCTAGCATATCAGAGAGTAAGCAAAACAAAACAAAAAGACAAAAAATGTTAGAACATAAGAGCCTTGCTGGAACAGGCCACAGCCCATCCAATCCAGCATTCTGTCTCACACAGTGGCTGACAATTTGCTTTAGAGTATTCCCAAGCAGATGCCTTCACCTGCTTAAGATTCCCTGGAAATGGCATTGAGAGATATCCTGCCTATCTCTCCAACCCAGAGGTTGTCCTTAGGTATCCATAATTATAGTCATTGATACCCTTGTGTTCCATGTACTTGTCTAATCCTTTCTTAAAGCTGTCAAGACTGACAGCTGTCACCACTTCTTCTGGCAGGGAGTTCCATAGAGCAGTGATCTTCTGGGTGAAAAAGTACTTTCTCTTATTTGTTTGAGAACTAGTACCCACTAGAGTGCCTCCTAGTTCTAGTGTTGTGCAATAGGGAAAACAGTTTTTCCTTATCTACTTTGTCCATACCGTACATGATTTTATAAACTTCAATCAAGTCACCTCTTAGACACCATCGTTCAAGAGTGAAGAGGCCCAACCGTTGCAGCCTCAGATGGTAAGGAAGGTGTTCCAGTCCCCTAATCATTCTGGTCGCCCTCCTCTGCACTTTTTCCAGCTCCATAATATCCTTCTGGAGGTATGGCGACCAGAACCGTACGCAGTATTCCAGATGGGCCCTCAGCATAGATTTATAAAGAGGCAAAATGACACTTGCTGACTTATTTTCTACACCCTTCCTAATGATCCCTAGCATTGAGTTTGCTTTTTTCACTGCTGAGGCACACTGGATTGACACCTTCATTGAGCTGTCCACCAGGACACCTAGGTCCCTTTCCTGGTTTGTCACAGAGAGTTCAGATCCCATCAGTTTATAAATGTAATTGGGATTTTTTTGCCCCAACGTGCATCACTCTGCACTTACTAAAGTTGAAGCTCATTTGCCACTGTTTTGCCCACTCCCCCAGTGTCAAGCGATCCCTCTGGAGCTCCTCACAATCTCTCACAGTTTTCACTACCCTGTATAATTTAGTGTTGTCAGCAAATTTGGCTACCTTGCTATTTACTCCTACTTCTAGATCATTTATGAAGAGGTTGAAAAGCAGGTGTCCCAGTACTGAACCTTGGGGAACCCCACTCTTTACTTCCCTCCACTTGGAGAAGTGTCCATTTAGTGCTACCCTCTGTTTCCTGTCCCTTCGCCAGTTGTTGATCCAGGACAAGACCTGTCCCTTTATTCCATGACTGGTAAGTTTATTCAAGAACCTTTGGTGTGGGACCTTGTCAAACGCCTTCTGAAAGTCAAGATAAACAATGTCAACTGGATCCCCCTTATCCACATGCTTGTTGACACTCTCAAAAAAATTCCAACAGATTCGTGAGGCATGATTTGCCCTTGCAAAAGCCATGTTGGCTCTCCTTTATGTTGTGCCACCTTGAAGATTAACTGCTGTATTTTGATGTTAGCTTTTGTGGATTAAATCCACATCATCATACAGAAGGGTGAGACTTCTTAAGGCTAGCTTCCTAGGGTTTCCTGAAGATAATCTTATGCATATAATTTGTATCCCAACCACCCAAATTAATCTATGATGTTAATCTGTTGTACATCATGTATGTCTCTGCAGGGGCATTTTTCCCCACCATATATTGTCTGAAGTTGCCATCCTAAGTAAAATTACCTCCAAATATATGTCAGTTCAGTGGGGCTTATTTCCAGATAGACATAGTTAGAATTCTGGTTAAGGTTTTGGATTGCAGTTCAATATCAGCTTCATCCAATCATATCATGATGCTAAGTGTGCCGCAGTTCTTTTATGTTCTTTGATCCATAATAATTCTATGACAGAGTGGCCAACTACAGCCTTCTGGCTGGACCCAGCCTGTGGCACTATTTCATGTGGCCCACAACACCGATGCTGACACGCCCGCAGCTGTCATAAACACATTTACAACAGGTGTGGATGTGTTTTATGGCAGCATTTACAGTAGGGTAACCACGTGACCAGTCTGCTCAGCTGTCTGGGGTGTGTGGTCAGGCCCATAGCGTGATAAGGTTAGGACCCCCTGTTCTATGATATGTCAAATCCATCACTCTATTTGATTTATATATTTATGTTTTCTCATTTCATAATTTTCCTTGTGTGGAGATGTAAAATTGTCAGTTTTTTGTGTTGCACTTGGTTGGATTTCAGTAAATGTTGCTTATTGTGCTGTCATTCATACTGAGACTGAATCATTGGTGTATGCATTTCTCACCTGTGCATTAACAATATTAGCAAAAAAAAATTTTTTTTTCCTGGAGCTGCACAAGGCAAAGCTGAGAGATTTTATTTTCCTGTGCTTTGGCAAACTTTATGTTTCTGTACTTAGCCACTGTATTACAAACTGTGTGAAACACTGCTCATATTGTTATTATTAGTGTTACTCATATATATATATATATTCTCTTAAGACCCTACAAGGAAATCACAGTTCTTCTTTTGTGTCCCAATCAAACCCTGGACTGCCAAAATGAAGCCACTAATTCTTTGCTTTGTCATTGGCCAAACTTAAGTACTTATTGGGGCACGTTTCTGGCAGTAATGAGCAGACCAGTAAATGAGCCGGATTCTGTATCTTGGAAATCACAATAATGAAAGTATTCTTTGAAAGCAGATGAAAAATAATTATAAAAGCCAATTTTAAAACCCCAAAATAAAAATGGGATAGTTTAGTTCAGTGTTGGAGTGTTCAGTGCCAGGGGTGGCACTCGGAGCCCTCTCTGTGGGCACCTGTGGAGTCACCCCAGCACAGAGTTTGTCCCGCCCCTTTGCCCAGAAGCCCAGTGGGAGTGTTTCCTTCCCCCCCCCCAGCACAGAGTTCATCCCTCTGCCCAGCAGCTCAATGGGAGCATTTCCTTCCTCCCCTGTTGCTGTGTTGGCATTTTGCAGTAAAAAAGTGGGTTTGGGGTTGCAATTTGGGCACTTGGTCTCTAAAAGGTTCACCATTGCTGGTTTAGTTTAGCCTTGTTCAAAAGTGCAACATGGATAGAACTAGCCTGACTTTCCTTGGGCAGGGCTTCCACTGAGGGTGTGGTTACACAGTAAGATCACCTCTGATCATGCTGGGATGGGTCATTTCACTGGGCACAATCTCCATTAAAATGACCCTTCCATCTGTACAGGAATTATTCCAGCTCATCTCAAAAAAAAAAAAAAAGACGCCTTGTCGCTTGACCAAGAAGGTCCAGCTAGGACATGGAAGTCCCCAGGGTTTTTGGGAGATCAGTAATTCATAGAATTGCTGTAAATTGAAAGTGCCTTAACAGCATGTAACAACAACTGCACCATGTCGTCTTCTGTTTGTGATCCATATTTTCCCTGCTTGTTGCATGTTTTATGCTTCCCATTTAAAAAACAATCTATTAAGGAGGAAAATAAGAAATAGCTGCATTGTATTTTGATAGATAGTGCTGGGAATTATGTAGCTAGCTCAGCTTCAGATTACTTAGGAATAGAAAATCAGGCTTCTTTTTTTCCACACATAAAAAACGGAAATAGGCATTAGAAAGAGGCAGGTTTTTGGGGGGGGGAATGGATAGGATAAAGTCAAATGTGCATAACATCCTACAATGCTATTCCAAGTAGTTATTATTAATTTAAACTATTCTAAAAAAGATATACTGACACTAGAAGGAATAAAAACTTTTTTCCTCTCTGATTTTAATTTAAAATATCACATAATAGTAATATAATCGTCTGTTCTTGTCTGTATAAATGCATCTTTATTTGAATATATATATATATATATATATATATATATATATATATATATATATATATATATATATATATATATATATATATATATATATATATATATATAGATATAGATATAGATATAGATATAGATATAGATATAGATATAGATATAGATATAGATATAGATATAGATATAGATATATAGATATATATATATATACACGTCTAGTACTGTTGAATAGGGCATCCAAAGACCAAATTCCTAAGTCTAGACCTCAAGGGTTTTGTAGAATGAAATGAATTACCATATTTGCCGGCGTATAAGACACATCAGAGTATAAGACGTACCCTGTTATCACCAAAACAGCCCACTATGGGCAACTATATACAATACAAGACACACTCAATTTTTACAGTGTATTTTAGGGGTGGGTGGATCTTATACACCAGCAAATACAGTAAGTCTTCCAGTAATCAGCAGGACAATGTCAACTTGTTTTAGATCAGGGGTGCCCAAACGTTTTGGGCCATGGGTCAGTCATGTGGTTTATGACAGCTGCAGGTGCATTTATGGCAATGTTCTGTGTATGCATGAGTACGTTTTATTTCCTCTTCCAGGAGCAGCATGGGCAGGGCAGATGAATTGGCATCAGGGCTGGATCCTGCCCACAGGCCGTAGTTTAGGCACCCCTGTTTTAGCTGGACTGTTGTGACATTCTTTGATTTCCATCAACTGCAGAGTATTTCGTTTGCATTTAGCTAAAAGCTCCTTACTGTGATATGAACAAGGGAAAGCCAAATACAGAGCAATAAAATTTGTACTTGTAAAAGTAAACAGTTAACCTTAAGTGTGGATGTGGGATGGAAATAAATATCTGCTAGGCTTATTGCAACCGTCAAACAGGTATTATTGGATTCTTATGCAATCAAATAGGCCACTGGAAAGCCCAGTCAGAAAATTAACATTGATTCAAATATATCCTATGGTTCTGTCCAGGTCTGTCCATCAAGTAATACTGATCAGTGAGCCCTAGAAACATGTTTATGTTTGGGTCGAATTACTTTTAAGTTCTAGAACACTGAGAACTCACACAATTCTATCAAGTGCTTTTCCATTAAAGATTTTATAATAATTTTAAAGAGAGATGTTCTGAACAGGTTTTAAATAGGCGTAACCATTTGTCAGTTCAGTAGTAAATGCATCCATCTGGAATTCTTGGGAATTTCTTGCAGCTTCTTAGACAGTCCTTTACATAATGGAAATACTTCAGCTCACATGTTTTAGCTATGTTTGCATCAGTGTGCATGAGACTGCTCATAAATGCAAACAAATCCAAGTAATGTAATTCTGCTGTATTTACATGCAGATTATTCAGGCTGAAGTGGATATGAGATCAGGAGACTGATCTGCTACTGAATCTTGTTCAGACAGTGGGATCGGGTGGTGAAGATTGAATAGACATGTGAGATGTGGTGCTTGACTCCTCCCTTATTCTCTTCAATTCTTCTTCAAATTTCCTTTTAAAAGTCATGTTTCTTCCAGCTAGAACACCTAGACCAGAATATGTAGTAGTACTCTCTGGAAGAAAACCTGGTATGAAAAGTTTGAGTGGGAAAGTATGGAGAGATCTCTCAAGTCTCCTTTCCCATACTGGATGTTAACCTAGTATAAATGGCCTGCCACCTCCATTGACAGGACTCAGGTCAGGTCCTGCCACAGTCTTGTCTAATTCTACCTTATTTAGTCTTTTGTTTCTGTGGTTAAGAAATGGCAGTATGTGCCTATTTGTCAGTAACATGAGTTCATGTAAAATCTTCACCTCACCTTTTTTCTGTTTTGCTTAAATGGCTAAGGATAAGGTCAAGGAAATTTAAAACCGCTATAAAAATGAATATGTTGCTCCTTTGGTTTGCTGTCCCTTTACATATTCCTTCAGTATGTAGCTTTCATTTTCCTGTATGATAGAATCTTCCACTTTTCTTCCAATATATGATAAGCTAATTTTAATTATATCTTATTTTTTCCCCTGCAACAAAGGAACTGCCTTGTTCTGCACTAGCTCCGCCCCTAGAGTCTTGCTTCTCCCGCCCGGAAAGACCAGCAAAGCGGCGCCCACCTTCCCGATGGGCCTACCATTCCCCTACTGCCTCACTGTCTCAGTTAACCGGGGAACAATACAGAAGCAAGGAACTATTGTTGGAAACTCTAAACCAGTGATGCAAGTCTGCATGAATTATCACAGAATAATTCACTGTTGTTCTTTTTTTGCAATGTAGCACCATTATCATGGCCAGT
This sequence comes from Bradypodion pumilum, assembly GCA_035047305.1. NCBI lineage: Eukaryota > Metazoa > Chordata > Lepidosauria > Squamata > Chamaeleonidae > Bradypodion > Bradypodion pumilum. The sequence continues at coordinate 266,479,724 of JAWDJD010000004.1, read as the reverse complement.
CTCTTTCAGTGAGGAAAGCTCAAATTGCAGAGGTCAAAGAATGTTCTAGAATGCAGCTGCTTAGAGTATGATCTGAGAAACAGATGTTTCTAGAATGAAACAGTTAACGTGCCTGTAATAACTTATTTTTTTTCATAGCTCAGAAAACTATTTTTGCCTCCATCTTTTCTACATACAGTATATTAACTAAAAAGGTCTAAGGATATACAAATAAAAGTACAGTTTTAAATAACACTTCCATTTTGTTCCAAGGGAAATTGAATGTTTTCACTCTCTCTCTCTCTCTTGCTGTCTGACAACTGACTGCCTTCTGTTATATTTGCACTGTTACAGTTTGAGTTTTGTTGGCTAGTTTTTTGACTTTTTTTAAAAAAAATTGAAATTATAATTGTAAATTAATTATATTGAGTTGGTTATTACTATGAAAAAAAGAAAATTCATAAAGGTGCTTTAGCATGTCTGAAGTGGTAAATTTTAAGTAGTGAAGAAAGCCATTGAACTAGTTGATTGTAGGTGTCTTAAATATACTAGAGGGGAATTCAGGGAATATAAAACTTTTAGAAAGGAGGGTAAAACCCCGGACAGTCTTAATGAAGTGAGCTATATGCATACACATTCACATGTACCCATTTGCATGACCCTAGGTTGCAAACATGTCAGTGCATGTACACACTGCTATTATTCTCTCACTGTCACATCAATGTGTCTCAATCCTTTTCACTGTTATATTGTTGTGAATTTATCTGTACTGTACTTTTAATGTTGGTATCCTTGCTTTGCTTGTAAAAAGGATTTTTTAAATAATCGTTCAAATAGTTCAACTTGCTATGTACAGTGTTTATTGAAATCTTCCCACTTGTTTTGGGGAAAGCACTGAGAACTCTGGGCATAATAAACTGTAACTGGTCTTGTTTTAAGAGTCTGCTTGAACCCATGTGGTATGAAAATAAACTCTTCTGTATTTACAAATTGCTGGAATGCTTTAAAGAATGTTCCTAAGTTAAACCCACCTACCCGCCTGCTCTTCCTGCATGCTCTATGTTCAAACCACTGAGCAGGTTTCTTTAAATAATATATATCAGAAATTAAGAAGAGCCAATGGATATCTCCTAAAATTGCTAAACATATGTCAGGGTACGTTCTCTCTTTGTGCAAAAAAGAAATCTAGTTCACTTGAATGACATTCATTTTTCATATTCTGTGCCATCGTGTTTAATCATGGGCCTATGTTGATCCCGTCTATCAAAGAAGAATAAAATCAAAACCCGTTTTAAAGGATCCTTATAGCTTTTCCACCTTTCATATACATAGTAGGAAATAAAGTGAACAGAGAAATTTGGAAAGTAAATTCCACCGGAGACTGATAACCTTAACACATGACAAGATAAGAGCTGCCAGAATGAACAAAAAACATGGAAAGCAGCTAGAATCTGTCCATTATGTTTACATTGGAATCTTCTACCCACTTACTATGAAGTGAGCACTTGAGACTACTTCTGAGTGTATGTGTATTCTTAGACAATTAACACTGGTCACACCTGTGCATATATCAGGGTTAATATGCTGATTGAAAATTCAAGTCTTTATTCTGATAAAGATTAACACTTCTATTGGATCTTCTGAGTTTTAAAAAAATATTCTTATATTTATACAACACAGTGATATCATGGAAAATGTACCATTTTCAGGCTTCTAACCAACAGTATAAAATTGTAGTGTTTCATTGTGTATGAAAAACATTGATAATATTGGAACCAGAAATGCCTCAAAGGCTTAGATACATGAAACATGCTTTCTGGCTCCTGGCAGATCTAAGACTCAGAGAAACAAGTTCAATCTATTTTTCATTATCCCATTAAAATAGATAGATAAATTAGGGAATTGAAATTATATGCATCTGAAGAGAATGGCAAAACAAGTGCATTCCATGATATTGTTATCAGGTTAAGGGAGCATCCATGTGTTTAAAGAAATAGAATTGACTGAAAAAGTTCTAACAGGATTAAAAGAATCTCCCTTCCAAATTAACTCCAGTGCCAATGTTGGTCAGGATCATCTTTTTCATTTCTTCAGGTTAAAAAATGGTATATAAAAAGCTACCTGCTCCAGTCTGAAAGGTACAGATGTGCATGTGGGGGGGGACTACACAAAATGTGCCTAGAGCTTTTAAAAATTTTCATGCTCCATTTTATTCTTGCTTCTTTTTAAGAGCACATGTAGGCACAGAACTAGTGAATGACGTGGAAGCGGTGTTTGCTGTCTACCATCGGTCAGTGTAGCCAAGCCATTGGATTAGTCCTCAGCCATCCTGAAATAGTAAGGTGTGTCAGGTTAAGCAGATTGCCATGATTTCTCAACTACTTACATAACTGGAATAATTACTGGAACATAAGGCAGACTGAACAGAAAGGGGGTCATCTGTACATGAAAGATCCAAAGCCAACATTAATGCGATGTTATGTTCCCTGTAGCCAAATTAATCAACATGACGACATCAATCGAGTCACTACGTATAGTAAAAAGCATGTAGGCTTTCATGCTTAACTACTGTGAGAGATCTATTTAGTAAATATTATTTTTAAAGATGCATCTGAAGAATATTCTGTAAAAGATACCACAATCCAGCTTTATACATGTTTACTCAAAGGCAGTGGGATAGTGGAGCCAAGGCTCACCGGTTTGAAATCCAGGGGTCTGAGCTTCATGGGCTATGGCATCATCTATTATCCTACTCAGGCTTCTCTTGCCTTTCAGTTTAGGGGTGTGCGTGTGTTTGTGTGTAGTAGTAGTGATGGGGATTATTACAATGAGCACTTCCAAATTTACCACTGCATCATAGCTCAGAAGCAAGTCTCATTGAATCTTCTGCCTCTAAGTAGATAATAAGATTGCAGCCTTAAAATAACTTCTGAAGAGAATGCAAAGCATGCATCTGAAAGACTGTTACAGCACCGTCATATACGTGTATTGAATGACAGACTAGAACTGGGGAACCCAAGTCCAAATCCCTACTTGACCAAGAGTGGAATGACCTTAGACAATTGATAACCTGTCAGGCTGACCTATTTCACAAAGTTGCTGTGTTCATAAAACTAGTGAGAGAGGATACTGCCTTGATCTTCTTGGAAGAAAAACAATCAATCAATAAGTCTATTGAGTACCCATAGGTCTTATTATCAGGTAAATGAGACTAGGCTACAGACTTAAGATAATGCCTAAAGGCAATAATGCCAGCTTTCTCAAAGCTTGAAGGTCATTGGATGCAACGCTGCTCTGATAAATTTCACCAGCAACATCCCAAAATGTTCAAAACCATTCAAACACACACACACTCAAGTATAGGTCAGGGGTTTTAGCCCCCAAAATGAGGTCCAAAAATGGGACTCGACTTATACTTGGGTCAACATAAACACTCAAAAACATACCCACACAATTGTCGAGATTAATTAATTTTACTGTATTTTCATGTATTTTAATTATTGAAACTCACTAACTGTTGCTGTATTTTTCCACCCCCGACGTATACTCAGGTCAATCTATTTTCCTAGTTTTAGAGGTCCAAATTTGGTACCTCAACTTATATTCGGGATGACTTATAGTTGATTATCTATGGTAATACTTCCCTCTATATTTTTTATATTATTGTTGACCTATGAGTTATCACTTTTTTACAGTTATGCTTCAAATGATTTGGGGTAGTTGTCATGTTTTTTATTTAACTTTATGGAAATAACATGGAAAAACAACAAAGTAACTATAGGTCTGCAGATCGATTCGGAGCTGTTTGGGCCCTTTATGTGGTTGTTGCTTCTGCTGCTGCCACAAGCTGCACCAACCTGACTTTTTGTGTTATTATGTTTGATCTTGTCTATGAAGAGTTTCTGCACAGAATCAGTTTCTTTGCCCTTATTAAATTCAATGGTAGAAAAGCCAATGTTTCTACCACAGATGAATGGAGAGCATGGATTGGTGAACCTGAGAAAATCGGAAGAGATGTTGGAGAATCATGGTGAATTTGTGGACAGTTCAGCTCCCTTCCTCTAATGCTTGCCTAGTGGATGTTGACCATTTAGAGAGGAACAAAATCTAGGCTAGCTAGTGTCTTTACAGTCACCCCTTGCTGATGTTTACAGCATTTCCTCTCGGATTCCTCTCAAGTAAGATCACATCTGGGAAAGTTACTTTAAAAAGTATTCAGTTCCAATTACTCATTTCAGTAGTTTAAGAAGATTCCTTTTACTTTTTAAAAGTAACTTAGTTTGCAATGTAAAATTAAATCAAATTAATATTAAACTTTTTTCCATTACTGTTTGCTGCTTTTAAAAAATAATCAAGATTGATAAGAGAAGCCTTAATGTTTTGTTTGACATTCTAAAATGCCGTTTAAAAATAACTTTAAATGGTTCACAAAACGCTGTTTATTACAATAGAGCAGCTTTGATACTACAGTGGTACCTCGGATAATGACGCGTTCGGATAACGTCAAAAACGCATAATGATGCGTCTGTCATGCCCCACGTAATGCCCTGCATAACTACAAAAAAGTTGTTATCCGGAAAACAACGTTTTTTGTCGTTGTCCAGATACCAACATTTTTTTTTTTGTCATTATGCGGGGCATCTCCCATAGGGATCGCATAACGACAAAAATCGGTTAACGGTGCTACTTGGGGAACCAGGTTTTGTCGTTATCTGAGGTACCACTGTACTTATTATGTTTTATAATGAAACATTCTTATAATATACCTGAAGAGGAACTTGTAGGCGAGTGTAGAGAACATGTAGCTCATTACTCTCAGATTGATACAGATACTCACATACGTATAGCCATCATTTTATAAAAATCCATCCCGCATTCTTATTTACTGCTACATAACTGAATGGCTGAGAAAGACACTGTGAACCAATCTACTCACACAGGGTCCTGGCAGCAGCTTTCTTCACTTTCAGTGGCTGGGCAAAACACTCTTGTGACCTCAACAATAGCTGCCAACTCACTACATGCACAGTTTTCAAATTATTGGTATGAAGAACTGTCCTACTAGCTGTTGCCATCTCAAGGGTCAAAGTTATTAGCTGCTAATAGAAAAATAATGTCACCTTATTCCTGAATTATTCAGCTTGAGGCCTTGGGAGCAAAAACAGATATTATTTATTCACATAGACAGTAGCTTTCCAGGATGGCATGTCAGCATTAATAACCTTGCCACTTATGTAGCACATCTTTTAAGCAGCAAATAATTAGACCTCCTTTCTAGAGCTAAACTGAATAATTCAAAAGAAGCGTTTCTTCTTATTAAAAAGTCTGGCCAAAAAAAGAAAGAGGCAGCAGGAGGTTCAGTAGTTAGCAGTTTTTTTTGCAAGCATCCTAAGACATCTAAAAATAGGAAGTCATGCCACCACTAAACCTGTTTCAGGATAAAAATGGTGTTATGGCATGCTATAGATGTCAAATACTTTTTATTTTAAGTAGTGTCTTACATTGCACATTTTCTGTAGAACATGCTGAAGGGATACCTTCAAGCACAGGTATGTACCTTTAAGTCCCCAGACTCTCCATGGGCAAGAGGAAGTCAAAGGAGCCCACGGGCATCAGGACACAAGTGGCCAGCTTCCGCTACCAACCATCAATCTAATTTGATCGGATTTTCTAAGGACATCAGTGAATTCCTACATGTATGTATATATTTATGCACGTATGCATAAAGGCAAAGGTTGCCCTTGCTCAAAAGCCAGTCATATCTGACTCTAGGGTTCAGTGCTCAACTCTATTTATCGCCAAAGAGCCAGTGCTGTCTGCATCTGCAGACATTTCCATGGACATGTGATAGGCATGCCTCAATACCGGAGTGAAGAAGGGAAATCCGGCCAGATGGAAAATGCAGAGGAAACGAAGAAAGCCGTCTGAGGCAAAATCAACAATTAATCAATATAATGAAAATACAATTTCTTCGGAAAATGTCACACCTTTTGGTGTTAAAAAACTGTTTAATAGACCTTACAATTGCATATTAAAAAATTGGATATTGTGACATTTTCTGAAGAAATTGTATTTTCATTATATTGATTAATTGTTGATTTTGCCTCAGATGGCTTTCTTTGTTCAATACCGGAGTGCACAGAATGCTGTTTAGCTTCCCACTGAAGTGGTCCCTATTTATCTACTTGCTATTTCTTGCTTTTGAACTAGGTTGTCAGGAGCTGGAACAGAGACAAAAGCTCATTTCATCATGCAGTACTCGGGTCTCAAACTGCTGACCTGCCCACCTTCCAGTCATCAAGTTCAGCATCTTAACCTCTGAGCCACCACAGTCCCCTGCACATATGTATACATATACTGTACCTATATCATCTTTTCTAAAGTCCACAATGATCTCTTTCTTCTTTTTTACATTGAGGAATAAATTGTTTTCCCTACACCACTCCGTCAGCATCTCAACCTCCTTCCTGTAAGCCGACTCCCCCTCCACAGCAGTAATCAGACCAACCACCGTTGTGTCATCTGCAAACTTGATTATCTTATTGCTGGGGTAACTGGGAACACAATCATATGTGTAAAGCATGTACAGAAGCGGACTCAGCACACACCCCTGCAGCGTCCCCATACTTATACTGAGATCCGCAGAGACGTGAGAGCCCATCCTGACCCATTGGGAATGATCTGATAGAAAATCTAGTATCCACCTGCATAAGCATGGCAGAAGCCCCAGATCTAATTATTTGGGCACTAGTCTATGCAGAAGAATAGTCTTAAATGCAGAACTAAAATCTACAAATAACAGTCTCGCATAATTCCCTTGTTTCTCCAAATGGGTCAGAACAGCATGTAGGGACATAGCCACAGCATCCTCCGTAGATCTCTTTCTCTTATATGCAAATTGACATGGGTCAAGTCTAACTGGTAAACAAGCCATAATACGGTTCCGCACCAACTTTTCAAAGCATTTAATTATGACAGGTGTAAGTGCCACAGGGCAGAAGTCATTCAGACTATCTATGTTAGGTTTTTTAGGCAGAGGTATAATAGTAGAGGATTTCATACAAAGTGGGTCAGTGGCTTCATAAAAGTTTCTGCAGCTGTTCTGAGCAGTCTCTCAGTGCCCTACCAGCCACTCCATCAGGACCCATGGTCTTCCTCGTGTTTATCCCTTTTAATATTCGCCTCACTTCTCCCTCTTCCACCCTGGCAACATTCCCTAAGGGGAGTAATGATGATGACTCTGGCAACACTGCTGGATCCACTGCTGGTGTCACCTCAAATCGGGCGAAGAAGGTATTCAGCTCCTCCACCAGAGAAGCACTGCTCTCTACAGGCGATGAATTACTGGATTTGTAGTCAGAAAGGTGCTAGATCCCCTGCCACACTTGCCTGGTGTCGTGACTACTCAGGTGATCTTCAATTTTCCCTCTATACACAGCTTTTGCCTTCCTTATACCCCTCTTCAGGTTTGCCCTTTCTATACTATACAATATCCGGTTCTAAAAAGCAAAGTTTCTGGCTTTCAACGGTCTCCGAACTTCACTCGTCATTCAGGGCTTCCTGTTCGGATACATCTTTACATGCTTTTCCCTGGTGACGTTGGCTGTGCAGAATCTAATATAATCCAGGACCATTGATGTGTAGGTCTCCAGATCTTGATGGTCAAACACATTCCAATCGGTCTCCTGGAAACAGCCCTGCAGCTGTTGAGAGGCTCCCTCAGGCCACACAGTAACAGTCCGTGTTTGTATCGGGGCTTGTTTCCTAAGGGGTGTGTATGCTGGTGTCAAAAGCAGGGACACATGATCTGACCTGCCAAGGTGTGCCAAGGGCTTAACCTCATATGCCCGTTTAATGTTTGTATACACCTTGTCAAGAGTATTCCCCCCCCCCCTAGTTGCACATTTAATGTGCTGATGAAATTTTGGGAATATTGCCTTCAAGTCTGTCTGTATGTCAAGACAAGCATGCTGACAGGAGTCTTGTTCTACTACTGGCATACCAATAAAGCAGGTTTTTAAAAACTGCATGTCTAAAAGGAAAGATTTTCCAATATTTGAGTTTTTCATGAATAGTAGCTTATATTGGAAAGTGCAAAATTCCTATGATCAGCCTCACTTTCCTTTTTTCCCTTCTTTTAAATTGTTAGCCATTCATACACTACAGAATCATAAAACTGTGAAGCTGGACAAGATCTAAGGATCATCTAGTCTGACCTGCTGCCAATGCAGGAAATCGAAAGCTAAGGTATCCTTAACAGATGGTTATGGGGGTACACAGAAAGAGCCTCCTCGAAGACTGTGAATACAATTGGGCGTACCCTGGGCAGTAACCTTGCCGGCTAATCTTTCTAGCACCAGATTGAACCAAAGTAACATGCTGTGTGAACGCAGAGAGATACCGAATCCAGCAAATTTACTGTTCTGCCAATTACTGCCAGAAACATGCACCAATGAGGACTTAAGTTTGGCTAAATGACAAAGCCAAGAAAGTGGCTTCATTTCGGCAGTTCAGAGTTTGATGGGGACATGGAAGAAGAACAGATGGTTATCTGACCTCTGTATTAAAAACTTTCATGAAGGAAAGTTCTCCATCTTTTGAAGTAATCAATTCCAATACCAAATATCTAGTCAGAATTGCCATTCCTGTCATTTAAATTCACTTTTTCTGGCCCCATCTCTTGAGTATTCCTGCCTTGCTCTGTCTTTCATTGGATAATCCTTCAGATATCTGAAGATGGCTACCAAATCATTTCTCAGTTTTCTCTTCTGGATGCTGAATACAGCCAACTTCTTCAGCTGTTCCTCACAGGGCTTTATTTCTAGACCCGTTACCATCTTTATATTTTCCACTGGACCCATTCTAGTTTATCAATATCCTTGTTACACTATAGCAATATGAACTAGACGCACAATTCAAGATGAGAGTTTACCAAATCAGAATGCAGAAATATTATGTGTTTGTTTGTTTGTTTACTTCATTTATCCCCCCCCCAAAAAAAACTGGGATATTTTCCCACTCTGAGCCACTTATAACACAATAATAACAATAATAAAAAAATCTTTACAATAATATAAAAGATGTAGACCAATGGAATAAAATTAAAAATATCAAGAAAACAAAATAACATATAAAGAAAAAGTAAAATACAGTGGTACCTCGCTTAAAGAGCATAATGTGTTCCACAGGATTGCTCTTTAAGCAAGTTTGCTCTTTATGCGAAGCACCATTGTAAGTGACTGATTGTGACTTCTGGTGGGGGGGATTGCAAACCCTGATTTAGTTGTTCAGCGAGGTTTTGGTTGGTTTTAGTAGATAAACAAGGCAACCATTCAGAGGAAAATCTGCTCTTTAAGTGAGTTAGTCTCTAAGCGAGGTGCTCTTTATGCAAGGTTTTATACTAGGTGAATGCTGCTCCTGCCCACCTTCCTGAGCCTCATCCACCCAGGAACGATAAAAGGTGGTGAGCATGCCTGTCCCTCACCCCCTGGCCTCGACACCACCAGGGGCCGAAGGAGGACGACAGGACCCTCAGCTGTGGCTTGTTGGGGCAGTGAACTCTGCTCACTCCCAACTTCCCGAGCCGAGCCTGAGCCCTCTTCCCTGGACTGACATTTGCAGCGGGGGAGTGAGAACACCTGGGCTCCCGGCATGGTGAGGATTTAGGCCTGGCACCGCCACAGCCTCACCTGAGCCCACCCCCACCGGTCTGGCATTTCCCGCGTGGGTTGATGCTGCTGAGTACTTGGAGCTGGGCTCTGATGTGGTCATTTAGCCTGGACCTTATTAAGGCCCGTTTAAGGTCGTTGAGCCTAGGCTCCTACCCCCTACCCCCTTGGATCATTATGCTTTTTTTTCTGATTTGTAACTTGTTAACTGTTACTGTAATTTTATTGTACTTTCTTATTACACTTATGACATTATATCCGGATATTGTATTTTTCCCCCTATTGTATTTTTGTACTAGTTTATTGTATTTATTTAATATGTTGTAATTGCCACCCTGATTCAGCCTTGCGCTGAATAGGGTGGGGTATAAATCCAATAAACATAAACAAACATACTGTATATAAAATATAACAAAGTAAAATTTGTGAGCATTCTTTTGGCTCCAAAACCAGCTATAAATCCACTTAACAGTAGCATAATCTAGTAAGTACATCTTTTGCCAACTCAGCCATGAAAATATTGTGTGGGATCTTGCTGAAAGTTTGTCTGAAATCAAGATACAGTACCTATCTTTATGATGTAGTAACCATGATATCTGTGTCATGGTTTTCTTTTTGGAAATCCAATGTTTTACTGACAGACCATCCATCTTTAGAGGAGGTAAGCATCACATAGTAGATCCGTATATCTGTATACTGGCCAAATTCCAAACCTTCTCATCTACTAGCATATCAGAAACAAGGTTAAAGGTTGTATAAACAAGAAGGAAAAAGAGGCTAGCACCATCTTTTGTCAGCTGAAGAGAGTTATAATATGGTTGTAAATTCATACTAAGTTGTACACTTAGAAACATTTGATCCTCCAGCTGAGAAGTCTTTGATGTCCTTTTCTTTAGTATATCAGAGAATAAACAAAACAAAAAGCTGTAGCACTTTGAAGACTAACTGTTATATTTTAATGTTATCTTTCATGGATCAAGTCCACTTCATCAGACATAGGAGTGAGACTTCATGGCATCAATTTATACATATCAGGTACAGAGTGATAAGTATACAAATCAATATGGCTTTATACAACTAGTAATGGCAGATAATCTCTGGTTGTTATTTGGATTAGTTGTAAACCACCACCCCTCCACCACCCTTGCAAATACAGTAGTTGGATACAAAACAAGCACCTGACATTGAACATTTGCTAATGAATGTAACCTTCAGCATCTATTGACAAAGTGAGTTGTCTCTTTTTAATGTGTCCCATCTTGCACTTAACATCTAATCAAGTGGAAATGCCATTAGTTTTCAGAAGAAACCAGAAAGGTTCATTTTGAGCAGCCCATGTTTCATTTATTCTATGTGGTAATGAGAAAGAAACTATTTCATAAAATGGGGCATGGGGATGGGGATGAGGCTAAGTTTGTATATACACACAACCATGGATGAGATAAAAACACATCTCCTATTTTGAATAGATCATCAGTAGGAGGGGGGGAGAGAAAATTTAAACAATAGTGAGAAGTGAGTTGAAAGATCTTTGATATGCCTTAAGAATCAGGCTGTTGCTTCCTTACACTCAGGAAAGAGCCTGTGGTAAAACAAGGCTTGGGGGAGGTGTGCTGATTTTTTAGCTTTGGCTTGTTACATTTCTAGGCATTGTGATTTTTATCTATGACAAAAGTATTCAAATGTGCAACCTGAAATTGTAACCCAGAACAGCACCACCTGTGAAAACTGCTGATCATGTAATATAAGCATGCTGCTCATTTATCATTCTCTCTAAACTGGCCTCAATAGGAATCAGCTGACAGGGCAGAACAATAGAGAAAGAGAGAAAGAAAGATAGCTTTCCCAGCTTTAAATCCATTTTCTTCCCAGCATGGTGATTTCCAAATGCATTGTGTTATTGTGACTGACGATGATGGGAGTTTATTTCAATCAGGGAATTTTCCCGAAGCTCTCTATGCAGTTCAATGCTGGGAAATAATAATAATTTCATGTCATGAATTATTCTGGATTGAAAGGATTTTTTCCTGGAGAAACTCCGCTCAGGGGATGCCTGAATGAAGCTCCTTTCATGTCCCCAAGAGCTGGGACAGAGACCGGCACTCAAACCGTCATGCAGTACCCAAGTCTCAAACTGCTACTTGCCGTCTTTCCAGCTAAACAGGTGAGCTTCTTAACCACTGAGCCAGTGCCAGAAAATGAAAGAGTGGTACCACTCAGGAGGTGAGGATGCAGTTGGTTCAGTGTCCATGGGGACTCCCATTTCACATACTGAAGTCTGCTTCTGACACAGACTTCTCATATGGGGCAATATGCTACTTACTCATAGCTAGCCACAATCGACGTTTTGCTAGGGTTGTGCTAAAAGAAAGAACAGTTGGTTCTCAAGTAGTAAATATTGGTTGGCATAATGGAATTCAGTTTGCATTTTATTCCTTCCTCAAACCTATCAGAAGTTCCCAGATGTATCTGGTGTATGGATTAACAAGCATTTTCAACCTACACTCCAAAGGCATTGCTATAAATACTCCTCCGGCACATCAGGAAATGTAGAGCAAATTATCCTTTGGTAATAAATAATGCAGAATGTACTTCACTGGCAGTGTGTGCATCCATTAGATTTGTACTCTTATATCCCAACTCTGGTTGCAGCAGAAAGCATTGTATTGATTCCCCTAAATGTTCCTCACCCTATTTAGAGTGCAACATGGATGCTATGAGAAAATGCAGCTCATTTTCTATAACAGGGATTCTCAACCTGTAGCCCGTGGGCCTGATGCGGCCCACAGCACCATTTCATGTGGCCCACCACCACCTCCACCACACCAGGAAGTGCCATGTGGTGGAAGGGCAAAATGGCCGTCCAGCTCCTGAAGCTGTCTGAGGGAGTGTGACCCCAGCTTTAAAAGGTTGAAAATTCCTGCTCTATAGACTGAAAGACAAAACTTTACAAGGTTGTAGGCTGCAGGGCTTCAATATATAAAATGACCAGATGGTCTGTTCTGTTTTGCCAGTTCAGGATTGGACTGCCTTGCTTATGATTTCAACTTAGTCATACAGTAATACCTCATACAAAGTCCGCTTCATACAACATCGGATTCATACAACATCGCCTAATTCCTTGAAAAAAGTTGCCTCATACAAAGTCGTGCGACTTTGTATGAGGCATTGGGTTTTTCCCAGGTTGCCTTGTGCCTGGGCAGTATAAAAGGCAGGACACATGTGTGCATTGCTCTTGTGGGTTTTGCATGAGGCGAAGAGTGTTTAGAAGTGGTTTTGAGCACAATTTTGGATTTTTTGGATTTTTTTGTCAGAATTTTTAGAAGCATTCCTGGGATTTTTGCAGCATTCTTCAGGTTCTTGGATGATCAGGGTTGTTTGACATGTTTTTGTAATGTTTTTAGCCTTTAGACAACGATTTCTTAAAGTTCTGTCAGTTTCCTGTCTGTTTCCTTGACTTTGCCCTGAAGACTGTGCTGTTACAGTACAATGTATCTCTATGGAAACGACGCGGCAAGGATTTGGATGTTGTATGAGGCATCGCAGCTAGGATTTTGCATGCCTCATACAAAGTCCAAATCCGTATAAAGTCCAAACTTGTGGAACCAAGTTTGGACGTTGTATGAGGTATCATTGTATATTGTTTGTGCCAAAGTTGCCCGTTTCCATATTTTTCTCCTGTTCTTCCCACACAATCTTAGAAAACGCCTTTGATGGGTAAGACCTTTTGTGTTATAGAATGAGAAATGTAAAGTTCTGAGGAGAAAGTAAAATCTTTTAGGGATATCCTATGAAATTGTTTGCTTTGCACTGCCTATTTTTAAATTACTTGGCAGCCATTTCCCATTCATTCAATGTTTTATTCATTGACTAAATATATTCCTGAATATTTCTTCTGTATGGTGCTATAGTTCAGGTTAGGGGAAATTTACTCATATAGTGCATTCTAAACTGATAACTACATCAGCGTTTAAACTCCCAAGGGGTCTAATTGTTCTGTTTGAAAGAGAGTTATTTACATCTGACAAAAGCCAGAGCCAGTCAGGGATCCCATTATAATTAAAAACTAGCATCCCTACTTAAGGAGACAGTGGAATGTTGTTTGATGCCCTCTGGTGAAGATACATGCTATTTTCCAGTTGAAATCAATGAAATCTATTACAAGCCCCTTGGCAAGGTTTTCTTGACTCACTTCAAAGAAGTCTTTCTCTGCATTATTGGAAACATCAATGCTCCTTTTCTCTTTACTGCAGAACCGGAAGAGACCACCCCTATTCAGAAATTTGTTTGGATGGTTTGCCTTTTATTATCCAGCACACTTTTATGGACTCCATTACGCTTTTACTGAATTGATTTTTTTTGACACTCCAATTTGAATGCTGAAACATTTCTAAGGATAGTTTTATGGTTGGAATCAGAGGTTGGAAGTACTGTAACTAATTACAAGTAAACGTTCAACGTTAACACCAATCCACTAACAATTCTTCCTCTCAACAAAGCATTCCTCATCGCAGCTTTTGATCACATGTCATCCATCTTTCTTTCTTTATTCGTGTGAGAGGCACCACCAGCATATAATCTACTAGCATTTTTTGCCCAACCTTGCCGGGCAGTTATATTTTGTGTGTTGGTGGTTGGGGTGATTTTGGGAGGTACACACATACACAGCATAACCATACACACAACACAATCACATGTGCACACACACACAATACACACACAGCACACACAACACAACCACACAACCACACACTCACTCAATACACTCATACACAACACAACAACACATACAACAACACACACACAATACACACACACAGCACACACAATATAACCATACACACACTCAATACACACACAACACATCCACACACACAGCATGCACACACAACACACACAACACAACCACACACTCACTCAATACACTCACACACAACACAACAACACACACAACCACACACACACAATACACACACACAGCACACACAATATAACCATACACACACTCAATACACACACAACACATCCACACACACAGCATGCACACACAACACACACAACACAACCACACACTCACTCAATACACTCACACACAACACAACAACACACACAACCACACACACACAATACACACACACAGCACACACAATATAACCATACACACACTCAATACACACACAACACATCCACACACACAGCATGCACACACAACACACACAACACAACCACACACTCACTCAATACACTCACACACAACACAACAACACACACAACCACACACACACAATACACACACACAGCACACACAATATAACCATACACACACTCAATACACACACAACACATCCACACACACAACCACACACACAACACAACCACACACTCACTCAATACACTCACACACAACACAACAACACACACACAACCACATACTCACACAATACACACACAGCACACACAACATAACCATACGCACACTCAATACACACACAACACATCCACACACACAACACAAACACACACACACACTCAATACACACACAACACAACCACACACACAATACACACACACGCCGTAGCTCTGTGGGGAGAGGAGGGGCTCTTCCTCCTTCCCCCGAAGCCTTGGTGAGGACACACACATGGTGAGGACACACACTTGCCGAAGCTTTGCGTGGGGAGGAGGGGCTCTTCCTCCCCCCAAGCCTCAGCGAGGACACCCAGGAGGCCTTTGCTGGGTGGGCGGGTGTGCCAGTTGCCGGCTGGGCTGCCTGATTTTGGTGGGCCCCACCCCACCGATGAAGGCCTCAGTGCCGGCGATGAGGGAGGAAAAGCCGCGCCATGGAGGCACAGAAGGTGAGTGGCCCAGCGCAGAAGGCTGCACTGGGGAGACATAGAGTATGAAATGCCCAGCCGCCAACAGGTAAGTGGGCCGGGGGACAGGGACTGGGGGGGGAAGGGGATGGGTTTGTTCTCCCCCTTTCTTTTCCAAGACCTGGGTGGGCGGCATGCTCCCCGGGCCCATTTCCCTCCCTCAGTTCCTCTCCCCCACCCCACTTACCTGTTGCCAGTTGGGCCTTTTGTACTCTGTGCCTCCCTGGTGCGGCCTTATGCGCTCAGCCGCTCACTTTCCGTGCCTCCATGGCATGGCCTTTCCTCCCTCACCGCCAGGGCCAAGGTCTTCGCCGGTCGGGCGGGGGCCACCAAAAACAGGCAACCAAGCCGGCAACCAACATGGCTGCCCGCCCGCCATGGTGAGCTGGGGATGGCTTCCCTCCAGGAGACAAAGTGTCTCCTGGATGAAGGGAAGTTGTCGGCACATTGGCGGAGTTTTTTAGTGTGCACGCTGGCTTTCCCAGCCTCCTCCATGCTCGCATCCCTCAGCCTGATTGACTGAGGGGTAACGACGTGGAGGACGCGGGGACTTGTAGTTTGTTTTTTTCTGTTGTGGGGTGGTTGCTGGCAGACCCTTGCGGCAATGCTCACAGGGTGTTAAGGTAAGTGAGGGTGGCTCAGTACGGGATAGTAGGGATGGGTGTGGCCGTGTATGCCGGACACCAATGGCCCACGGACCTTTTATAGGTATAGATACCTATAAAGAAGGGATGTGGCCGTGCGTGTGTGGAATGCGTGTCCACACACGTGCAGCCTATCCTGTAATGCACCGGCCACACTTACCTTTTGTCCCGGACATCATCGCCACAAGGGTCCGGGAGCCAAGAGTAGGGCCAACACCCCATGAATGCAGAAAAACAAAAAACATACAAGTCCCAGCATCCTCTGTGCCATGGCACGTCTCAGCCAATCAGTCATGAGGACATGAGTGCAGAGGAGGCGGGATAGCTGGTGCACGCGAAGAAAAAAACCAGCCAACATGCGAGCGCCTACCACGGGGGGAGGGGGGGCGAAAGCAGAACGGGAGAAGCTGAGATTCAGAACAAGCCACCACCCAAAAACACTTATTTGACTAGTTAATGAGACAAGGTGACAGTTATCACAGAAGTGACAAGGATCATATTTTTCAGTCTTGCACATTTTATAGAGGTGCTCAGAATTTGCACATGTAAATTTTGTTTAAGTCCCAAAAAAGGCGGTGTGTGTGTGTGTGTTGTGTCCAAGCGTTATTTATTAAAACCGCTATTAGCACCGTAAAGTCTATGGCAGAATAGTGCGCCTTTTGCAAAGGCGCCATTTTCAAACTACTGTCAAAATAGCTGATTCATCAGTACAAACTTCCAACTTCTCCAGAAGCCCACTGAAATATATCAACCTGTGTAACGGCCATTCTCACTGTATATAAGCTGGCCACCTTGTACATGTTCCCCAGTCCAGTATCTATGAACTGAATAATAAATCACTTGTGTTTGACCCAATCCTGCTGGTCAGACTACTTCTTAAGCTCCGGACTCAACAGGAGGGTTGTTATTAGATGACAAGGAGAAAACTTTTCCATTTATCACACAAGGAAAATTCAAGATTTATATCCCTGCCTGCCATCCTTTTGAGGAGAGATTCATCCCAAGATTTCCAAATGTTCTCTCCCCTTTGAACTTCCTAGTTATGCCCATACATGTGCTTCTTCATTGGTGCTGTGATGGCTGCCAAATGTTAGAGTGGCTGGCCGCAAGGAAGACACGCGAGACAATCGTGCGGTGAAGTCCAGCCCCAATCTCGGTCAGGTGGCACGTATTTATTACCCTCCCTTGGGGTGATGCACACGTATGATGCGCGTGACCCCCTAATACAGAAGGCTTGTATAGGTGGCATTTTCCGGTGGTCCAGCTACAATGCCAGCTCTTGGAAGTTACCCTGGAGTTAATGGACAACTCACACCTAATTACCTTGGGCTGGCGAAACCCATTGTTCCTGTCCTAATCTCGGAGTCCATGTGTATTGACTCCGGGTACCTAATTGTTCTGCTGTCTGGCGCGGCTTGTTTGTCTAACTTAATCTGTAGCCAGAAGCGGAGGATTGTGTATTTCCTTTAGAGTCATCATCTTTGGTTTTTGCCCTGTTTCTATCATAGCCATCAGCCAAGTCTTTATGATTTGCCCCCCAAACTAACTAGCTAGCCCGTACCCCAATTGCCTTTCCTGAAACATCCGGGTGGTCCCCGGATCTGTTGAAGGCCGGGTGAACCCCTGGGGAAAGGTTTGGCCAATTATTCACGCGGTCAACCCACATTTGGACTGTAGGAGACCCTGGGAGGCACTCCTTCTCTGTTCCTTCCCTGACAAAGACGACCCTGAAACTAGCAGGCCACATTTTCCTTGTTAGAAATAAAAGTAAATTACCATAATTACATTACTGCTGTTTCATTACACTTCTTCTCATTGTCTGAGTGCTACACAAGATCTTATTTCCAAGTCTTATCCAGTTAAACCTACTTAAGAAACTCTAATTTATGCAAAACCCTCTGGTATGCAGCATTTTATCAAAATCCCCTACTTAGAAATGAAAATGCATACCATGTATGTGAAATAATCCCCTCCCCCATATATGTAGATAGTTTTAAGCATGCATGTCCTGGAGAAATGTGTCTAAAAACTGAAATTATACTCTAAACTGATCATTCAACCCATTTTTATATTAACAAAGACCATTGTTGGAAGGCTTTGATTTTTAAAAGGTTTTGGCTCTTTTCCACATGAAAACAGCAGCTTTGCACTATCAAATAAACATCTTCTTGACATATAAACTGCATTGTCTTTGGTTTGTCCTTTGAGAGCAGGTACTGAATCCTCCTCTGTAGATTCCAGGCAGCAAATGTACTGAAGCAATAGGCAAAGAAAAAGTAAGCAGAAAGATATAAACCTGTTTAGAACATTCTGTAAACCACTAAGATATAAACAGGCCATCATGGTTTCACATATACGTCAAGCGCGGCCCCTGGAAATATGGGAACTGCTCTGGCCCGGGAGACCATGCGCTGCAACAACTTATTGAGCCCATTTGCGATGGACATGCGTGCGCCCTTTCCCCGCTGTTCAAATACGGGATGGCAGCAGGAAAGGGGAGGAACAAGCGGAGAAATACAGGAAATCCCGGCCAATCCGGGATACTTGACAGGTATGCATTTGGACCATGTAAGCTTGTGCGACTGGTCTGACAAGATGGCCATTATTTTCTTATTACTATATAGCCTTCACTGTCCTAGCGTCTTCCATTTGTTTATGACTGCAACCACCATCAGCAGCAATTGACTTGCCATTGGCAAGTGATCGTGGGGACTGAAATCCACAACATTTGCACCTGGTCTGAGCTGAAGAAAGCTGATCTATTGACCAAAATCATTTTGTGCAGCTACATAGATGACAAATCCTTTAGAGGAGAATCACCCCAAACCAAAACACCACTGTAGATGTTGTCTTTTGCTGACTAAGTTACTCAACTCAGGACATGACAGAGAATATCACGGTGATTTCTTAAACTTGAGGCAATTTGCTTTAAAAAGTGACACTATTAGACTTGCATTGCATATCTAGTCAAGAAAACTTTGACAATTATATACTTTTAATTATATAATATTTTAACAGGCTATTAATTAGAAAGGTTGGTGTTTTTAAAAAGGCTTTAATACCTCACACCTATGAGAGCTATAATACTTCAAAGCTAGAGAATGGAAAATTCTCTGTAGAATTCGTTCGTTCCTTTGTTCTTTTGTTCAATTTATTTACTGCCCCTTTTATGCAGGCTCTCCTCTTGGCAGCTTACACAGGGTTAAAACAATATAACAAAGCAACAGACAGTGATTATATATATAATTTACAAATAACCCTTTAAAAATCAAAAATTAATTAAAACGTAAGAATCATAAATTTATTGACAACACTCAGGAAGTTCAATAAAAGAAGGCAGCTTCAAAACAATTTGGTCTTTACCATATTTCTAAATTACAAGGACAAAAGGATCCTGGAATATTTCTGTTAGCATTTTATTATAGAGACTGGGGTGGGGGGCACAATCAAAAAGGCAAAATACCTCATATTTACCTCTTAGGTCTCCCTCAGTGTAGAATCTTTTCACAGCATGGAATGAGAGGAGTAGATGGGCAGACAGCTGACTTCTGGGGGAGGATATGGAAAAAAATGTGGCATTTTAAGAAAATTCAAAATTGTACATGTGAAGCATATTATTTTCTTGCTACGTGTACTTTTAACATTTTATGGCTCATTTCCTGATCAAACTCAGATGAGAAGAAGGATTTAGACAGGTCAGTTGCTCTGATAAAACAATTGCATATCCTGCTCTTGGAAGCTCATTCAAATAACCATTTATTATAATGTCAAAGTCTACTATTCTAAGTGGATGTAGCATGCCTGCCATCCCCCAGTTGGCTAGAATTGCTGAGAGAAATGACAGTAAAGAACTTTACCAAAACACAGGCAGAAGATCAATGCTCTTGAATTTTGTCTAGGAATTGCAGTCAAAAGGCAAACTCATAAAAATTGCCAAGAAATCTGCCTTCACTTGATCCATCATTTACCTCCTAACGATGGATCATAGCTTGCTAAGGTAGGCTCACTTGCATTTGTTTTGTCCTTAATATTGGAATCTTTTCTCATTATCTTCTCCATGAAATCCTAGAAAATTTCTTGTTGTTTTTTAAAACCTTGTATCCTGGACCTTCCATCTTTTACTTTTTCCAGTGTGACTTTAGCAAGCAGCTGAACATAATCAGATTCAGAATAATGTGAAGTTACATAAGTAATTGCAAATAATGCAGTTGCTAAACATGGAAAATAAAATCCATCCTGCATCCGTTCTATAGTGTATTATAAGGGTGTGTGTGTGTTTTTTTTAAAAAACAAACCTCTAATCTTAAAAAGAGAGAGATGGACAGAAAAATGAGTCAGGCTTAAACCAATCACCAGAAAGGATTTTGAGTATATAATGGCCATACTAGTGTATATTAATTACTCTTACTTGCATTGCTGCTGAATTTGTTTATTTATTGGGTTTATTCTTTTTAATTTTTTACCCCTTTCTTGTTTGGGTATCTGTTTCAATTCTCTTTGACTCTTTTTCTTTTTCATTAGGAAGATAGCAATAATAGAAATAGCACTCTTTCGGCGATTCACAGGATATTTAGCATTTTGCCCCCAATATGCTGGGTACTCATTTTACCCACCTCGGGAGGATGGAAGCCTGAGTCAGGATTAAACTCAAAATGTTCTGGACTGCAATACACCAGTTTAACCACTGCACCACCACGCCTCCTTCAGTGCACCACCAGGGTTTCATGTTTCATCATGTTGTTCAGCTTTTAGCAGAGCTGCCGGCAAACAACTTTAGAAAATTGACAGATATGTATTTAGGTTATCAGTTATTTCCCAGGCAGGGAAATGCCACAATGCAGTTGGAGAGTGAGGATTCCCCGTGCCCGGTTGGGCATCAGTGGCCTCTGGCAGAGGTTAAACCAGCGAGCAAACTCCTGGCCTCTGGCCCTTGTCAGGGCGTAAGGGGGGGTGAACTAATGATAGGGATTAATTCGGCCGCTTGTAGCCTGACCGACGACTCTGCTGAGCAAGCATCTCGCAGACCTCAGTTACCCATTAGAGTAATCACTCATCCCCTGGCCAAGGTAATCCCCGGTGTAAATATCGGCCATATTTACCCCTGCCTAAGCCCCAAACAATGGTCTCCCTCGCCCCGTGTTTGTCCAAGTTAATTAACTTCCCTTTGAGAGGTTGCCCATTAACCCGGGTACGTGGGTTAGGTAATTTTCCTGTCCGATGACGGTTTCGCCACCGTTGCGCTTTTTCCCCTATAAATGATGTTGCCTTTTCCCAATAAAGTACTGATCTGATCTCGCTCCATTTGCCTCGTGTCGTCACTTGATCAGTCTCCTCCGGGACCTTAAGGCCACCCCAGTGGCCCCGATTCCTACATCTGGTGACCCCAACGTGATCTACTCGTGAGTAAGCGACCCAGGAGAGGTCTACTCGCGAGTAGCGATCCACGCGGTCTGGTTCTACGCTTGAACCGCGACCCGTCAGCCCGGAGGACAGCGCGGCGCTCTGGCCGGCAGCCAGCCGGTCAGAAGGACGGCCTGCGGCGAGGCATTCCAAGAGAGGCATTCCTGCACCTTGCTCCTGGCTTTCGGGGAGACTTGCGCTAAAGGGAAAAATGTGTTCCGCTCAGGGCAGCTGTGAGCCCCTGACAGCGCAGAGGCCGCCGAGGGCCCGTGGCAGGAGGCCACGCTCCGAGCTCCACCCAGACGATCGTCGCCAAAACCAGTTACCTTGCCCCCAGACGCGTCAACCCGTCCCGAGGAGGAAACTTCAGAGGACTACTCGCAGGTAATATGGGGACTTGTTCTCAGGGACAGAGTCCGTCCGCTAGCCAAAAAACTCGTGAGGAAGAGTTTAAAATCCTGGCCAGGGTATTTAAGTTACGCTTTCACAGCAGGGAACTAGCGAGACTTTTGGCGTACCTTAGGGAACACTGCCTGCTTTACCCAGAAGTAGGTACGTTAACCCTACAGCTCTGGGATCGGATAGGAGACTGCATTCAGCAACCCCCGAAGGCCCCAGGAGGGATAGTTCGCACATGGAGGAAGTGTAGGAAACTCTTAGCTGAGATCGAACCAGTCCGGATAGAAGCGGAAGAACCCCCATTAAATAAGTCATCAGTCCAGCCAGTCGAGCCGACTGCGCCCACTGCACTCTATCCAACATTCAAGTACCAGCAGAGTAGCGCAGGGAGCCTTCCCGCGGTGACAGGTGCAGACGTCACCGAGGGAATGCAGGGCATGAGAAGCGCAGACGCTCCTCTGACGGCTTCGGCTTCCCTAGTTACCAAGAGTGCCCTTCAGCGCACAGCTGAGGAAGAGCTTAGGAAGGGGGATCTGTCAGTAGAAGAGCTAGCTGAGCTCAGACAGATATGTCCAATCCGCATGGAAATGGACGCGCTCACGGGCGCACAGCATATCGTTCATTCCCCAGTCCCGTATAAGCTCCTCATGGCTATGCGGAAGGCAATTGCAGAAACAGGGCTCCAAAGTCGTTTTACTAGGGGCACGCTTCAGCAAGTGTGCGAAACCACCATGTGGATTCCTCATGATTGGAAAGCCGTCATGAGGATGATGCTGACCCCTAGCCAGTACATGATCTGGGACAGCGAGTTCCGCCTAGAGGCTCAAACTCGGGCTGCCAGGATGGGAGGCACGGTGCTTCCTGAGCAGCTGTATGGCTCCAGTAATTTCGATTCAATCAATGCTCAGATCAACCTGCCTCTCGCCACTCTCGAGATGTCAGCCGAGGCGGCCTTTAGGGCCTACTTTAAGATCCCAGCCACTGGCAAAGCGGCTAAGAATTACACCTCCATCAAGCAGGGAGCCCAGGAGCCCTACATGGACTTCATCAATCGCCTGGAAGAAGCCATTAGCAGGCAGATTGATAATGAGCAAGCCCAGGAAGAGCTCATGATTAAGTTAGCCAAGGACAATGCCAACTTGGACTGCCGTAGAATCTTGCAGTCCCTAGGCAATCATCCTGACTTGACCCTATCGGACATGATTAGAGCTTGCGCCGACGTTGGCACAGAATCCTATAAGATGGGTCTGCTAGCGGCAGCGGTGCAAGGAGGGAAAAGACCTAACGGTAAGAGCAAAGGAGCATGCCACAATTGTGGCAAGATCGGTCACTTCGCTAGGGAGTGCCGATCCAAGGGAGGCGGACAAAAGTCCGGCCGTCCCAAGGCTCCGAACACCCTCTGTCCGAAGTGCAAGAAAGGCTATCATTGGGCCAGGTATTGCCAGAATTCGGGAAACCGGAGCACGGGCATGTCTCTGGCCCCAGTCCAAACAGAGGCGTCCTTCACCCAGAACTCACCAGAGCTAGAGTAGAGTCCAACCCCATCCCAGACATTGCGAGGGCGCAGGCCAGCCCCAAGGGCAGCACGGGACTAGAATTGACTTGCCAGGCGGACGTTACATGCGACCTGCCAGGCACAGTCTATCTGGTCGATTCCCAGTACATGGGTCCACTGCCCAGAGGCTTTATAGGTTTAGTTTTGCCCCGTAGTGTAGCTGGTGCACGTGGAATTTTTATAATTCCAGGAGTCATTGGCTCAAATTTTTCAGGCGTTCTCCAAGTTCAGCTTTGGACACACCTGCCCCAAACCATCCCTAAAGGAGACACCTTAGCACAACTGATCATGGTTCCTTGTCGCTCGCCAGCAGAGAGCCAGGGAGGGCTCAGTGACAGCTTCGAGTCCCGGTCAGAGGACCGCTCGAGCGCCAGTGAGGCAGCGCAAGGATACCAGGTCTTAGCGAGAGTGGAGACCAACATTGAGTGGAAACAGCGCCCGGTTATTGAGGTATTTCTGAATAATCGATCATTCTCAGGCCTGTTAGATACCGGAGCAGATGTCAGTGTGATAAGCAGAAGCCAGTGGCCAAGGGAGTGGGCCACTGAGCCAGTCTCCGATGTGTGGGGGGTAGGCGGTGTTCAGGAAGCGTTTAGGAGCCGAGAGTTGGTAGAAGTTACAATCCCAAGGGCTGAGGGCACGGCGGTGATTCGACCGCACATTCTTGACGTGCACATCAACCTTTGGGGGCGAGACATTCTGCAGCAGTACGGTGCCACCCTTACCTTTGGGTAATGGCGTTGCCACTTCAATGGCTCACCGATACTCCGGTCTGGGTAGAACAATGGCCGGTAGTGGGGGAGAAATTGGTTGCTCTCAAGCAGCTAGTTAAGGAACAGCTAGACGCAGGACATATAGAACAGTCCACAAGTCCTTGGAATTCACCAATTTTTGTTATTAAGAAGAAGTCGGGGAAGTGGCGACTCCTCCACGATCTCAGAGAGATCAATAAATGCATACAGCCAATGGGTCCGCTTCAATGCGGCATCCCGAATCCGAACATGATTCCCGAGGGGTGGGAGATTCTCGTCGTAGATCTCAAGGATTGCTTTTATACTATCCCCTTAGACCCCAGGGACCGGGAGAGGTTTGCCTTTATGGTGCCGGTCGTGAACCACAGTGAGCCCACGAGGCGATATGCGTGGAAATTTTTGCCACAGGGCATGCTCAATTCGCCCACCCTGTGCCAAATTTATGTTCACAACGCACTGGCAAAGTTCCGAAGTCTTTACCCTAAAGCCATAGTTTGCCACTTTATGGACGACATCTTGGTCACGATGCCGCAACTCGGCAGCGAAATGTTTTCTGACCTCCAGGCCAGCCTGGGGGACAAAGGTTTACTCATTGCCCCAGAGAAAGTGCAGAGAACCGAGCCCTTCTCATACTTGGGCCATCGGCTTCTCCGCTCTTTCGCAGCACCAGTTTTGCCTCAGATCAATTTACAGGACTCAGTCACCCTTGTAGAGTTGCAGCAAGTTTTGGGGAACATTAATTGGGCCAGACCGTATTTTCGATTGGATACGGATCTTCTGAAACCGCTCTTCTCGCTGCTAACGCTAGGTAAGCAGCCGGCAGACCGGATAAAAATTTCTCGAGACGCGCGCTTGGCGCTCGAGAAAGTTAACCAAGCTCTCAGCCAAAGATGGGTAGATAGGATCGCCCAGGGGCCATATGCCCCAATCCTGAATCTGTACATCGTGCGGTCGGGATCCATGTTCACTGGGGCGCTAGGAGTAGACTCAGAGAAGGGAGCGAAAATTGTGGAGTGGGTGTACTTGCCTAACACCTCATCTCGGAACATTGTTCCGCCCCAAGAACTGGTCTCCGCGGTGATCTACCGTGGCCGGCTGAGAGCTAGGGACATTTCGGGGCACGATTTAGCCAAAATCGTGGTCCCGTTCACCAAGGAACAAATTCAGCAGTTGATGCAGCTAGGTGACTCGCTTCCGATAGCCTTGGAAGGGTTCACTGGAAGCTTGGCATACCACTTGCCTAAAGACCCCAGACTTGTCTCGCTTCAAACAGGAACGGTCAGCTTGTTCGAATTGCTCTCGCTGGTCCCACTTCAGGGGGCTAGAACAGTTTTTTCTGATGGTGGACGCACCTATGGTGTCCTGACCTGGCAGGAGGGCGAAGCTTGGCACACGCTGTTAACTCTCCCACAGAAGTCCGCGCAGCGGGCGGAGTTGGCAGCCGTGAACCTTGCTTTGCGCACCTTCGCCAAGGAACGTTTAAATATCATAACCGACAGTCTGTATGTTAGGAATTTGCTTCACAGTCTACCGGGAGCATACATCACTCCCGCGATAGACAAGAATCTGCTTAGCCTGTTTCTCACTGCTCAATTTCATTTGCGAAACCGCACGGAGCCGCTCTATATTGCCCACATCCGAAGTCATCAAGACCTACCGGGTCCGATTTCCGCGGGCAATAGCAGAGCGGATGCGGCGGCAAAGGAAATTCAGCAACGCTCAGTGTTGGGAGTTTTCACTACTCCAATTCAAAGTCATGCCTTTTTTCACCAAAACGCCAAGGCACTCGCCAGACAGTTCAATTTGCCACTTTCTCAAGCCCAGGGTATAGTACGCTCTTGCCAGCATTGCGCAGGGGCGCCGGGGGGGCCCTCGTGTGGGGGTTAACCCACGGGGGACAGAGGCCAATCAGGTGTGGCAAATGGACGTCACGCATGTGCCGCAGTTTGGCAGATGGCAGTACATGCACGTCTGCATAGACACTTTTTCCCAGTTCGTTTGGGCGACGGCGCAGAAGGGGGAAACTGCCTCCCACGTGGAGCAGCATCTCCTGTCCTGCATTGCGGCAATGGGCAAGCCGCGGCACGTGAAAACGGACAACGCCCCGTCCTACTGCTCTAGGCAGTTGGCCGCCTTCATGGCCACCTGGGACATCAAGCATACATTTGGCATCCCCTACAATCCGCAAGGGCAGGCGATTGTAGAACGGGTCAATCGGACGCTAAAGTCCTATATTGACAAACAAACAGAAAGGGGGGAGCCACCAGCCCTCCCCACATCACAGGGACAAGCACAGTTTTGTCTGAATAAGGTATTGTTCACATACAATCACCTCAATGTTTTTTCGGACTGCACGCCGCAGGAGAGGCACTTCCGCCACTCGGAAGCTCTCCCGCGACCTATGGTCCGGTACCGGGTGCCACCGGACCCTTCTTGGAGGGGCCCGGTGCCGCTCATAACCTGGGGGAGAGGGTATGCTGCAATTATGTCTCCTACAGGTGTCGTTTGGATTCCGGCTCGGTGCGTCAAGCCTCATTTGGAACCTCATGGCGTGGACCCAGACCGACCCGAGTCCGATCCCGGAGATGGAGGACCTCACTCTGACCGAAGAGACCCACCGGGAGAGACGGCGGCTGCGGACCCCGGCACAGAGGATCACCTGGGGGATGGTCAAGACCCTTTGTAGTGAGGCCCAGGACGCCCTCCAGCGCGAGGAGAAGGAGCCAACACCGGAGAACTTCGTTGCAGCAGTCTTTGCCCAGATTAATGCCAACTCCGTGATCTTCACCCTCATCCTGGCCCTCGCCCTGCTTCTGGGGGGAGGCACTCAGGCCGCTTCGCTTCAGGCCAACGGCCTGCCGCCTGGTGAAGACCTTTCAGCACGGATGCACTACAACTTGTGGGCAAGGTTGGCGGGTCTCGTCAACCAGTCCAATTTTTGCCTGAAGCAGGACATTGGTTCTGCCTCGATCCTCAGCACCTGTCTCATCCCAGTGTGCCACACTCTAGACGCACGCACCCGGGATGGTGACTGGCTGTTAAAGAAGGTTTTCGGACCGCATCTCCCTGCGAGTTTTGCAGCTTACGCTCGCTGGGGGGGGATTGCGGCTCACGATGACTTTGCCGGCTGACGCAGCCACTCTTCACACCCCGCGAGTGGCGGCCAGCCCGAACTCTACTTGTGCTCGAATAGTCGGCTGCGCTGCAGTCGGCCGAACTCAGCGCCGCTGCTTCGATACCGGCAGCAGCAACTGGACTTGTGATAAACCAGAGACACTTGGTTCAATGTATGCCCATGTTATGTTACCATCTGGTTGGTTCTTCACATGTAACCAGTATACTTTTAACTATATTCCCGCAAATGTATCAGATTCCACATGTTGCCTTAGTCGGTTGACACTGTTGCTCCCCACTAGGAATATGGTTACCCCAAGCACAAATGTTTCAAATGTTCCACACGTTTCAAATGTTTCTGCACCCATCAGGCACACTCGCACCACCCAGTTAGACAGCTCATGTGATAGCAGCTTTAGAGTCCTAAGTCCAGCCGAATACGTCTCACTATCAGTCAGTATAGTTGGCATGCCAGGCTTAGCCGTCGGCAACGCACGGAGAATTGGCCGCTTGGCTTGCGGCTTGGCAAAAGCCATCAACCATACCTCCACAGCGATAGCGCTCCTCAATCAGGAGCAGGCGGAACTTCGCCATGCCATTCTCGATAATCGAGCGGCTATCGACTACCTCTTATTGTTGCACCACTTGGGCTGCGAATCCCTTCATGGTATGTGCTGCTTCAATCTTACTGACAACTTCCGGAAAATCCAAAGCCAGATCACGGATCTCCACACCATAGTTGCGGGCATCACGGAAGGCTCCGTGTGGGGGGCCTGGTGGAGCTCCCTGTGGAAGTGGATGTGGTCATGGATCCCCTGGGGGTGGCTTCAGACGGTGCTTAAAGCGGTGGTGGGGGTAGTCATACTAGGCATTGCAGTCTGCTGTTTTGCTCGATGTATTCCCTCGCTGATCTCGAGGTGCCGCCCCAGAGGGAAACCCCGTGACGTCATTCCCGATCAACAGCTGATGCCGCTTCTGCGCAGAGTCGCCAGTCAGGCTCTTAATATAAAAAAGTAAGGGGAGATGAGGATTCCCCGTGCCCGGTTGGGCATCAGTGGCCTCTGGCAGAGGTTAAACCAGCGAGCAAACTCCTGGCCTCTGGCCCTTGTCAGGGCGTAAGGGGGGTGAATTAATGATAGGGATTAATTCGGCCGCTTGTAGCCTGACCGACGACTCTGCCGAGCAAGCATCTCGCAGACCTCAGTTACCCATTAGAGTAATCACTCATCCCCTGGCCAAGGTAATCCCCGGTGTAAATATCGGCCATATTTACCCCTGCCTAAGCCCTAAACAATGGTCTCCCTCGCCCCGTGTTTGTCCAAGTTAATTAACTTCCCTTTGAGAGGTTCCCCATTAACCCGGGTACGTGGGTTAGGTAATTTTCCTGTCCGATGACGGTTTCGCCACCGTTGCGCTTTTTCCCCTATAAATGATGTTGCCTTTTCCCAATAAAGTACTGATCTGATCTCGCTCCATTTGCCTCGTGTCGTCACTTGATCAGTCTCCTCCGGGACCTTAAGGCCACCCCAGTGGCCCCGATTCCTACAGGAGAGCATCAAGGTTCCCAAAACTCTCCTGGCTTCTTGCCAGTGAGTTGGAAAAGAGGCAAGAGTTGCATCTGCTAATCATCCTACAGGTAGAGCAGCATCTTCCCCTTGGAAAGTGAAGTTTCTCTCTTTCCTGTGACTTCTGGGGTGTCATGCAAATAACGTTTGCATTGTACCATCACATTATATCACCTTTCATAGCAAAAGCCTTCCCATGTCCCTACAAATCAGTGCCCCATGGACCATCAAAAATGTATGCTGTTAAGAATGTGACAGCACAATATAGAGCTATCCCTGGGTTGAAATAGTTCTCTCTAATGATATATGTATTTGGTTCTACTGGGGCATCCACTCAAAACTGGGACTATTTTTTTCTAATGTAATGCCAAATCCTGAAACTATTTTCTGCACAGTAGCAAGAAATAATGAGAAAGAATGGGTGATAGCTGTGCAGAATTTTCTGCAAAGCATCTCTGGCCTTGTTGGGAAATATCTACAAATTATAAGAATATACACAGTTCAATATGAGGCTGCTGTTTGATCTTTTTCTAACTGTCATACACAGTTTGGTTCATGAAAAAGCTCAATGTGAAAAATCATGCTATGTTCTAATAAGCTGTGATAGTGGTGGGAATACAGGTCTTTTCTCCATCAAATAGTTGACAAATCTAATCCACCATCTTCCAAGCAATATTTTATTACCAAACAATCTGATGCCTATTTAATGCAGCTGCCCCATGTTTCTTCTTGTGTACCATCTGTTTGCTCTGTCTCTCCACCCCACACATGCTTAGGGCTACTGCACCTCAAAGTGACAAATGAACAGCCTACAATTAAGCTAATTTCACCGACAAGAGCCAAATAACCAGATGGGAGTCCACAGAAATATAAGGATCTCTGGTATAGATGAAGTTGTTTGCGGGGGGGGGGGGCGAAATCACCATAACAACAGCAAGTTCCATTCCAATTAGTTCAACTGTGGCCAAAATAATTATGGTACCTTTTTATCTATTGCACAACACAATGAACAGCCACCAGATGCCATCTTATTGTTCCATTCAGAAAGTTCTAAGAAGATGATTGGATACATATATATCGGCTAGGTTGTTTGGGTGGAAAAATCAGACTGTCTGTTGCCTATAGTAAAGTGCAAAATTGGAACAATCATTTTTGTTCTGTTTTATTTTTTCTTTCTGTATGTGTGTAACACATTTTGTAGTATATTTTAAGACCACGCTAAAGAACGGTGTCAAATGTTTGACCATTGTTTTTTTAATGGAAGCTTGATTTCTAATTCAAATAGGCTTTATTCAACGCTTTCAGCATCTTAACCACTTGAACCAGATATATAGGTACTGTATGTCTATATGTATGGCAGCACCGAAGGTGGCTCTGCCCATTAGGCTTGTCTCTTCCTCCTTGCTTTATCCTCGGAGGGGAGAATTAAGGTACCGTATATGTAATTTTAATGGTTATTTTTTCTTTTATGTTGCAAGCCACCCAGAGTGGGAATTTCCTCCCAGATGAGCAGTATAAAAATGTATAAATGAACAAGTAAATCCTGTGAATCAGGTCGACTGTGCAATATTATGATGCCACGTTGTTCTAGCAGAGAATGCAACAATCATTTGACACATGCCAGTTGTCAGTGCTGTATTTGGCACATGCATGCGGTAAACAGATTCTCAGGGCTTGCGTTGCCAAAGCCTGGTGTATTGGAGGCTACTCTGTTTCTGGAAGCTTGGCAAAGGAAGAGACACTTGCTGCGAAACCCACCATTTACAAGGAATCCTGAAAAAGCTTTTGTGTGAAAAGCATTTTTGTTAGGCAAGGAATCGTTTATTGTCATCAGATATTATGTTGCTGTAAATA
The DNA here is from genome assembly GCA_035047305.1 of Bradypodion pumilum. Taxonomy (NCBI): domain Eukaryota; kingdom Metazoa; phylum Chordata; class Lepidosauria; order Squamata; family Chamaeleonidae; genus Bradypodion; species Bradypodion pumilum. The sequence goes on along the minus strand of JAWDJD010000004.1, from coordinate 266,448,923 downwards.
AGATCCCCAGTGTGTGAAACTGCTATAAAGCTTGTTCTGAACTGTCTGCCTTTGTTTGTCCACAATTCTGTGTGCTGCTTCCTGCCGTGACTGCTGCCATGGAGAGGACACAAAGAACAGACAAGTATTTTTGAATGTCTTGCATAACATTTCAAGCAAGTAGACATACAGAACCAAAATGTCAATGGAGAACAGTCTCACATTTTCAATGTGTAGGGAAATATGCAAGAGAGAACTTAAAAGACAAAAGGAGCTGGCATTCCATTATTCCTACATATTTCAGAAACTGATGTCAATGGGGTTTTAAAATCAAATTGTTGCAATGTGGCTGCATAACAAATGCTTCTTCAGGCTGCATTCACAGAAGTATAGTCTCCAAATCCATGAAGCAGTAGTCCCCCTCCATTCAACACTGGTGCTAGGCCTTGCCATGAGTACTGTCCCTAGTTCTGGACACCACAAAGATGCCCACAAACTGGAACAAGTTCAAAGGAGGGCAACTTTGATGTAGGCAGATTGAATGCACACGAGCCGGCAGGCGGGCTAAACACTACTTTATTGTAACATGGTCAATCTGTACATGAGGCAATGGCGGAGCCTTGCCTCCTTATATATAGCACAGTACATTTGAATTTGGCCCGTAGGCACACCATTGGTTATAGTCTTGGTGAAGTCCTTCTGACGTAATGCATACCTAACATAGTTTCACCTGTGGTGGGAAGGTTTCCCGTGGTAGTTACCATTGGAGGAATTGGAGCCACGTGACGCTCCACTAGCTGTGCTACTGACGAGCAGCTGAACTGCATGCATACACAACAGCAACAAGGATGATCAGGTAACTGGAAACCTATGAAGAGAGACCAAAAGAACTAGTCATATTTAGCCTTGAGAAAGGAAGACTCTGTGGATAAAGGGCCGTGGGCTACCGGGCCAGGCCGAAGATCTGCTGCTGCCCAAGGACTGCTCCCGCAGCTGTGGGGAGCCCCGCCCTTCTTTCCCCATCCCTCTGTGGGGAGGATAAAGGGCCATGGGCAACTGGGCTGGGCCGAAGATCTGCTGCCGCCTGCTCCTGCAGCTGTGGGGAGCGCCGCCCTTCCTTCCCCGTCCCTCTGCGAGGAGGATAAAGGGCCGTAGGCTACTGGGCCAAGCTGAAGATCTGCTGCCGCCCGAGGACTGCTCCTGCAGCTGTTGGGAGCCCCACCCTCCCTTCCCCATTCCTCTGTGGAGAGGATAAAGGGCCGTGGGCTAGACCACCGCCGCCCAAGGACTGCTGCTGCAGCTGGGGGGGGGAGCGCCTTTTCTTTCTTTCGCACTCCTGGGTCCCGCCATAGGCCAATATGAAAACGCCAGACTTCCTCGCCTCTTCCTGGAGCCACTCCATTGTCCGGGGAAGTATACCTTGTGCTCTGTTAGGACTGTGGTCTGTGAGGCAAGACGCTTTGTATCACACTGTATGGGGTGATGATCTGTTGTACATTGTATCTCAGGGGATCTTATTTATTGTTACTATGTCATTGATTATATGGATTTGACTGTATTATCTTGTTATTTATTTATTTTGTATTTTGCTGATTATTTTATTGTTATTGCTACTTGTTCTGATATTGTATTGCTGTATTTTGTTTAAGTGTTTATTTTACTGTTGTGAACCGCCTTGAGTTGCCCATTGGGGAAGAAAGACGGTATAGAAATAAACCTAACAATAACAATAACAATAACAATAAAAATAGCAATAGCAATAGCAATAGCAATAGCAATAGCAATAATAATAAGCTAGCACTTTTCAAACACTTGAAAGATAGTCATAAGGAGGAGGGGCAAAGTGTGAGACATGTAATAATCGGCTCAAATTGCAGGAAACCAGATTTTGGTTCAATATCAGGAAAAGCTTCCAAACTGTTAGAGCAGTATGACAATGGAAGCAATTAGCTGAGGAAGTGGTGAGTCCTCCTTTTCAAGAGAAAATTGGCAACTCTGTCTCAAATATACTTTTATTTGGATTCCTGCATTGAACAGAAGGTTGGACTCTTGCCTTATAAACCCCTTCCAATTCCCTTTATTTTTGCTTGAAACAGGGTTGTTTGACATGGAGCAGAAACAGTGCCATCTGGTGGCAATGGAGCTTGCCGAGAATCAGATCTTTTCCTGCATGTTCTGAGGAGCTTAGACAATGGCATGGGGGGTCAAAGTCCTTGAGGGGTGGGGGTGGAATTGAACAATTCACTAATTGTATGCCTTTTCAGTTGTAATGTGTTGTTTTTCAAAGGGAACAAATAGACTTGTAGCACTTTTAATTTTTAATACAGACTAGAGTCCATCAGTACATGAACTGCAGTTGCATGGTTATCTGTCCTCCAAGTGAAGGTTGGGTTTCCCTTCCTTTTGAAATAAATTCAAAACAATAACTTCAAATATTTATAGGCTTCAAGAATGAAACATCTGTAGATTTTGCTCTTTCCAGAGTTGGGCAAGTCAAGGAGAAGCTCGTAGAAGCTTCACAGCATTCTTCTTCTTCATCATCATCTTTTTAACAGAATCACCTGAGAGATCGTGGCTATTTCTGTAAAAAGCAACAAAGCAGCAACTGTTTATTTCTATATGCTACTTCACTTTAAAATATTGTATATATCATATACAATATGAGAGCCTTGTCAGGGTGCAGGGACTTGAGTGATCTAACTAGGCAGTGTTGCCCATCTCTTTTCAATGATGTTAGGCTAGGACTAAAACTCACCAAAGCGTCCTCAGTCAGATCCCTTGGGCCAGGTGAAAACAGAGGGCACACATCATGGTCTGCCTAGCCAGCAGGTGACATGATATCCAAATGGCTAAAAAATGCATACAGGTGGACTTGATCTCAAAGGTCCATTTGCATGTGCAGAATGTTGTTGCGGAGATGTCTACCAATGCACGGACTCCTTGCTGAAACTCCAAGGTAGGTATATACCATACTGGTCTATGATGGCAATGTACAGGTGCTGTGATAACATTTTCTAATCTAGATCATGAGAAAATTCACCTTGGGAAGGAGATCCTAAAATTTGAGATTTGTGCATGGAGAGAAGCGGGGGATGCATACGTGCCTCTTTTAGAACATGTTTCAAATAATGTCATTGGCTGCTGCAATAAGAATAAGAGAAGGCCTTAACCTGTTTTTAATTCTGTCAGCCATCTACCTTCTTGTTTCCTAATGATGCCAACATATCAAATAGAATATCCACTAGCACTCAGATGGCTAGGAGGTATCATTTCTTCTCTGATCATGCTAAACCTTACATTTGAAATAATTACAACATATTTGGCCAGCATCCTTCTGCAGAGCTACACTAGTAGAATAAAAATTATGTCATCAGCAACACCAGATTGTCACTAATTAAAGGCAAGGGAAGAAAATAGGAGCTGTGGGGAATTGCTTCCAGTACACTGGTCTTAGTACTGGCTTTGCATGCTGCATAAAGGACATTCACAGGGATAGTTTTCCTTTAGCCAGAGTGAAACAGCCACTTTAGGCAGCAAATTTGGAGTGTCATGAAAGGGCAAGTAGTTCTTGAATTTGCTAATTTATTGCCAGGAATGATGAGATGTTTATGTGGGATTTCCTGCTTCATGCGCCAGAATAACTTGGTCATGTTTGAATGCTATACACCTTGACTTGAACAGATGTGTATGTGACTGCCATTTCTGCTCCACCTTAGGCAGCAAAATATCTTTGGCTGGCTCTGGATCAAGCAGTAGCTGTAAGTTCACACAATTCCTGGTTTCTTATGTATTTGCACCTTTTAAAAAGAGGTAACTGAAAACTATTGGTGCCAGTGGTTCTCTGTAATCAATACAGCCCAAGCTGAAAAGTAACAAATGTGTAGGCAGAGAGGCTGGAAATGAAGGTTAGAAGAGGTGGCGGGCAGTGATTTAGGTGGAAGATGCCTTCTTAATGTTCCCCAGCTTGATATCCCACATATATACCACCAGTGGGGATTTTGCTCCAGAATCTCATATGTGAACTAGTCCTTACGGCTTCTGTGACTGAGTACACTTTCTTGGGTGGGACTGCAGTGGCTCAAGTGGTTAAGATGCTGAACTTGCTAACTGAAAGGTCAGAGTTCGATTCCCGATCACTGCATGACGGAGCTCCTGCCAACCTAGCAGTTCAAAAGCAAGAAATTGCAAGTACTGTAGATAAATAGGGACTACTTCAATGGGAAGGTAGTTAGTGTTCCATGCACTCTGGTGTTGAGACATGTTTGCCACATGTCCATGGAAATGTCTGCAGACGCAGACAGCACTGGCTCTTTGGCTATAAACAGAGATGAGCACTGAACCCTAGAGCTTTACACTTTCTTGATCTTCACAGTTATAGCTATAATGTTTTATGTAACCAAATGACTCAATATGCATCCCTCCAGTTCACAATATCTTCGCTCTATGCATCTATTATAAGACAAGCCATACATGGATGAAATGTTTTCTTACACCTTTTCTCTTCTTTCTGGAAGAGTTATGTTTTTGAAATAAATATTCTGGATTTATATCTTTAAATATCCCTTGGTTATCTTGACTTTGGAGAAAGATATTGTTTATCTTTGGCTGTATTGTAGACACGCTTTATATTGCTTATATTGGGTTTTTGTATTTATTGTACCTTGTAATTGAGAATTTGCCATATTGTGGAAATTTCTATTGTACCTGTAATTTATTTGTGTTTCTGATTTATATTGTATCTTTACCATTTGTTTCTTAAATGTTGTAAACCACTGTGAGTCTCCCATTGGGATGAGAATAGCGGTTTTCCAGCCCTGTTTGGAAGAGGGGTAAAATCTGGCAGCATCCTGTTGTGAAGCCTTCCTTTGCTTTCATTTTCATTCTTAGAGCTTTAAACTGGTATATTCTAACAATTAGCATTCAAGGGCTATACATTCTTTACAGAGTGGCTTTTCATTGGTGGTAACGGAAGCTCAAACTATATAAAAGGAATGAATATTCCCTCCAACTAACTAGGTTTCCAGTGATAGAATTCCCACAGTGAGACGTGTTTCAACCATCAGACTTACAAATCAAATCTGGGTTTACCTTCCAATGGCCAATCGCAAAAATAAAGCACAGTAGGTGAGCCAAATCACATGCTGCAATAGACATCTTAAGCCAACGTTAGGTGGGACTAGTTGCCAAGTTTAGCAGGTCTTCTACAACTGATATACAATTCATATCACAGAGAGCTTTTCTCTGTGATGCAGAAAGAAGTTAGAACATTCTGTAGCGCTCAAGAGCAGGGATTCCCAACCTTTTCGAGCTGGGGCCCAGGTCACGCTCTCTGTCAGCTTTGAGGGTCAGATGGCCATTTTGCCTTGCCTGCACAATGGAGGGTGGCCATTTGGTCCCAACAGCTTCAAAGGGGTGGCCATTTTGTTTCTCAAATGCCCTTGGAGGAGTGGGGGCCCCACATGAAATAGCACCATGGGCCTGAATCTGGCCTATAGGCCTTAGGCTGGGAACCCCTACTCTAGAGAGAAGCTTGTCTCACAATACAGAGAGTAGCTTGTCTCACAATCAGAAAGTTTCCTTCCCTTCCAGAAGGAAAGTGGAGTCTGGTTTGGTTGGCTTTTAGCAACACTGCCATGATTTGCCACTGTTCTTTTCTCTCTTTTTTTTTGATGGTGATGGCAGCAGCAACAGCAGCAAATGAAGGAGGGCAAGAAACTTACAAATGGCTGAAGAGAGTGGTGTCCATCACAGAATTAGTAAATATGATTTTTATATACTTAATGCTTTCTCAATTTAGTTCCTTCAAACAGAGCACTGAAGGTTCACACATATCGAAAATCAGGTATATTAAAGATCAACATGACTTATTTGTATAAGGATAACAACAAAAGGAAACTACTTATAGTTTAAAAGATGAATGGCATCATTAAGAAAACATTGCATAGTTCCTATTTCTTATACATGCAGAATATCTTACACTTATTATCATCAGTACGTTATACAGTAAAACCCCTACTTAAGTAAAAAGTCTGTTCTTTTTAAATTAATTTTTAAATTAATTTTCAAAGTAAAATACAAGATAAAATACAAACAAGACATAATAAAAATCACAAAAATACATCCAATACACAACATAGTTACACTACAACACAATAAAAACATTTAATCCTTAACAATCAATACAATAAGTAATTCTTATTGTATGAATTTATTCTCATTATCTAAATATTTATCTAAGTCTAAACTCATAACTAATTTTTGATATGTATACATATTTTTGTTTACTTATTTTTCTATCAGAATAACATAGAACCAAAAAGAAAAAAGAAAGAAAGAAAAAGAAAAAAAAATCATCATACACACCCCTGTGATATATACATTGCCCTGGAGATTGTGGTATATCACAGTCATCTCTTACTATTTCCAAAAACCGGCCTACCGCCTTCACCTTTATTCAATGTGTGTTCTACAAATGGTTGCCATATATTCCAAAATTTATTTTGAGTAATAATACAGTAAACCCCTACTTACGAAAAAAAGTCCGTTCAGTAGGCTTTTGCTTAAATTGAATTTTTTGTAACTTGAAGCAAACCTATAGGAAAAATTATTTATTACATAACTCGAAGCAAAGCCATAGGAAAAATGAAATTTTTATGTAAATCAAAGCAAACCCATAGGGAAATGAATTATACGTAACTCAAAGCAAACCCATAGGGGAAAAAATCTTTATGTAACTCAAAGCAAACCCATAGGAAATCGTGTAAATCGGGACATGATTTTAGCATAAAATCATTATGTAAGTTGAATTTTATGTAACTTGAGGCATTTGTAAGTCGGGTTTTACTGTACTGTACCTTTCTTTTTATTCAACTTATCATTCAAAGCAATCTTCCACATTTCCTTATACCAATCTTCAATTTTTAATAACAACACTTTTCCAACTTCTTGCAATACATTGTCTGCCAGTTGTTAATATTATAGATAACTAGCAAGGGTTGCCCGGCGTTGCCGGGCTTTTCCCCCCGTGTGTTTTAATAAAAAACGAACCAATTTTATTTTTGCAATAGTTTTACATTGTATTGGAAGGTTAAATTGTGTTAATGTTTTTTAAAAATTGCTTAGTCTGTAATTTTAATTTTTTAAATGTTTATTTATGTAAAAATTTTTTGGCTTGGCTGTTATTAACTGTGATCTGCTTTTTTTTTTTTTTTTTTTGAGGATTAATAAAAGAAGAAAGTATGATATAATTTTTTCAAATTGTTTTATGGAAGCGAATAATGTTTTAGTTTTTTGAATTTTTTTAATTAGTTGTACCGTAGGTAATAATTTTAATAATGTAAAAGTAAATGTTTTTTACATTCAATGTTTTTAAAATGTGTTTAGATGTTTTGAGTTTAAATTTGAGTTATAACTCAGCACAGGATTTTTAAAAGTTTCTATTGTATTTTATTGACATATGTTTGTGATTTGTGTTAAAGTGTGTTTTAGTGTAAATTTTTTTACTTGTTTTTATTGGTGTGACCTTTTGTGTAAAATTGTGAATTTGTGTTATGTTTTTGATTTGTTTTTACTCTTGTGGCCTTTTATTTGGAGCTGTTGTGTGTTTTTGAATTGTTTTTACTATTGTGGCCAGCAGGTGGTGCTGGTAGGGGTTATTGTATTTTGACTTTTTTTTCTCTCCTGGCCTCTGGGTGGAGCTTCTTCTGGTAAGTAGTCTCTTTCTTTATTCATTTCTTTTCCAGTCCTGGTGGAGGTAGCACATCTTTTGGTAAGTTTGCTTGTTTTCTTTCTTTTGTGTGTGTGTGTGGGCGGGGGGGGGGTGGAATTTGTATTTTTTGTCTGTTTGTTTTGTTTTTGATTGTGTCTTTGTTTACTTCATATTGTTTTTGGTGTTTTTGTTTTTGTGTATTTTTGGATGTGTTTGACTGTTTTTAGTAATTTTTAAAAAATTATTTATTTATTTGGTGGTGGGGAAGGGACGTGGTCATTGGGGGTTAGGAAGGGTGGGCTAGGTGGTGGGGAGAGGGGCATGGTCGTTGGGGGTTAGGAAGGGTGGGCTAGGTGGTGGGGAGGGGGGCGTGGTCATTGGGGGTTAGGAAGAGTGGGTTAGGTGGTGGGGAGGGGGCATTGTCATTGGGGGTTAGGAAGGGTGGGCTAGGTGGTGGGGAGGGGGCATGGTTGTTGGGGGTTAGGAAGGGTGGGCTAGGTGGTAGGGAGGGGGGCTTTATTGTGTTATGGTGCTTTGTTTGTGTGGAGTCGTGAAAGTAGATCGGGGTTTCCCCTTTAATATCAGTGGGTGGGGGGTTGCGACCCCCCTCTCCGCTGGCTCCCCTGGGGTTGGGAGGTTTGTGGGGACAAAAGGGGTATATTGCCCCAATACTTCTGGACCCAGGAGACCAGGCAGAGTGGATCGATTTCTCCCCCCTCCTTAAAACAACTCCGTTTTTAAAGAGAAGAAAAGACGGAGTTGTTTTAAGGAGGGGGGGAATCGATCCACTCTGCCTGGTCTCCTGGGTCCAGAAGTGTTGGGGCAATATACCCCTTTTCTCCCCACAAACCTCCCAACCCTAGGGTAGCCAGCGGAGAGGGGGATTGCAACCCCCCACCCACTGATGTTAAAGGGGAAACTCCAGTCGGGACCTTCAGGCGCTGTTGGTGAGGGAAAGAAAGCCGGCTGGTGTGTGCTTGGCTGTGAGGCGGTGAGTTGTTTTTCGTTGGGGGTTAGGAAGGGTGGGCTAGGTGGTGGGGAGGGGGCATGGTCATTGGGGGTTAGGAAGGGTCGGCTAGGTGGTGGGGAGGGGGCATGGTCATTGGGGGTTAGGAAGGGTGGGCTAGGTGGTGGGGAGGGGGGCTTTAGTGTGTTATGGTGCTTTGATTGTGTGAAGTCGTGAAAGTAGATCGGGTTTCCCCTTTAATATCAGTGGGTGGGGGTTGTGACCCCCCTCTCCGCTGGCTACCCTAGGGTTGGGAGGTTTGTGGGGACAAAAGGGTATATTGCCCCAACACTTCTGGACCCAGGAGACCAGGCAGAGTGGATCGATTCCCCCCCTTCCTTAAAACAACTCTGTTTTTAAAGAGAAGAAAAGACAGAGTTGTTTTAAGTAGGGGGGAATCGATCCACTCTGCCTGGTTCTCTGGGTCCAGAGGTGTTGGGGCAATATACCCCTTTTGTCCCCACAAACCTCCCAACCCTAGGGTAGCCAGCGGAGAGGGGGATCGCAACCCCCCCACCCACCTACTGATATTAAAGGGGAAACTCCAGTCGGGACCTTCAGGCGCCGTGGGTGAGGGAAAGAAAGCCGGCTGGTGTGTGCTTGGCTGTGAGGCGGTGAGTTGTTTTTCTTTTTAATTTTTCAGGCGCCGTTTTCCTCAGCGTTCTGCGCGCTCATGGCGCGCAGGACGCTGGGGCTTGTAGTTATGGGTTGGTGCTTTGTGTTTGTGCTGCATTTTTTTAAAATGCTTTTCTTTTGATTGGCTGCGGCGCGTTTCCGAACGCTGCGCCGTGCGAGAGCCTCTCAGCCTGATTGGCTCTGGCGCGGCACGGCGCAAGGAATGTTGGGAAGTGAAGTTGTTTCCCTTTCTTCGCGTTTGTGGGGCTGTTGCCCCACTGCCGGTTTTCTCAATCCTTCGTTGACCTGCGTACCCAGATCGGCCATGTGCACGAAGGGTGAGTGCAGGCAAGTAGGGCGAGGCATAGCAACCTATAGCCAGTTCCAACAGTTAACCCTTGGATTTATAGGTTAAGATAACTCTTTTTTACTCTTATCTATATTCATGTTATCCATGTCTGTCAACAAAGTCTGTTCTATAGGCTTTTATGTTTTTTACTTAAATCGATGCATATGTAAGTCGGGGTTTTACTGTAGTTGCTTCTACCTACTTTGGACAATAAATATTTTATATTCCCTTCTCTAAAATTGTAGATGCAGATCTATGCTGTGTCCAGAGGCCACTTTGACAGCCTTTTTAGATGATCAAACTATACAATCTAAAATAAGGAAAAACCACCCTGAGGTATTATCCAAGGATACTCTGTGTAACCAAGGATACACTCTGACCTTGCTGAGAGCCTTTCATTAGAAAGAGAGGGATGTATTAGACCAAGTCTAAAAGGCTGTCTGCCAGCTGGCAAGAAATTGCATTTGTAAGAGTTAATCCATCTGGATTAATATAGAATTTTAATAGCTGCTTCGTTGGCAATAGAAGGTCAGCATTTGATTTTTCTGATAGAGAGAAGTGCTGGTATACAGTTTAGAGATTCATACCCTTTTTCCAGGTACTCTCTGCATGAAGCTATTTTACTAATTCATACACATTTATGGAGCTGTTTTGGTGTAAATTTAAAATTATGGACACATACAAAATACAGATAAAATTCAAAACAAATTTTAAGATTAAAACAATTATACTATTTAGACTATTTTTTGACCAGAAGTAGGCTACTTCATTAGTATCGTCACTGCTATAAATTTAATCCTGAAGGTGCTCAAGATTAACTCAGCCTTCCATCAACAGGGTCCTTTTGATTGGAAAAATGTTCAATCTTTTCCATAGTCTCCAGGCTTTTTGGCTATTTTATGCCATGTCAAGTTCTGTTATAGTGTCTATCCAGCAAGTTCTTTCTGTTTCTGCAAGAATTGAGATCAAACTTCTCCTGGCTTTTATTGTATGTTCTATGGAAATATATTCCTCAAAGTGTGAGATGTAATCTAAGCAATGGGCATATGTTTCCAGAGTGAGACCTGTAGTTGGACCAGGTTCCTCTTGGAATGGAGGCATGAGAATTGATCATGGTTCTCTGGTTGAGGGGTAATTTGAAACATAGCTGCGTATACCATTGTTATAAACTCCACCACCCCCCACCCCCAGTTTTTCAGTCCTTCCCTTGCAAAAGAATGAGTTGTTACTGTACAGGTACAGTAATTGCATTTTGCTACTATAAAAATTCAATATTTTGTCTCACTTTTGTTTGATGGGGGAAAGTCTTTCTCTCTATCACTACCCCAGTAAACATGTGTTACTTTGGGACTACTAAGTGTTATGGGCATATGTTGGCTAATGTCTATTATATTGGCAGTACAAACATCTTCCTCACATCTATAATTTGTGCCATTTTGTGAACTTATAAAAATCATTAGTTTTTCTTCTCAGGCTTTCTTTTTCCTAGTTTACACAGAGAATACACACTTGACACTGTTTAATTTCAACAAGGAAGCACTTTTATATCTTCTAAAAAAGACAGGGTGGTTGGTTGGTTGATTTCATTTGTATACCACCCATCTGGTAAATGTACCACTCTGTGATGTTATAAATAAAACAAGAAATACAGGCCAATAACAGTATAATTTAAAACTAATTGTCATTGGCTGCAACTCAATCTGAGTATAGGTTGTTGTTGGGTTTTTCCCTGCCCAAGGGTTCTGGGATGCCTGGTCTTGGAGGCCAGCTGGTTCTGGGCGGCCTTCACCTTCTGAAGCAATCAGAAAAAATGCCACTGGCATGAATTTGTTTGCGGTGGATCCCTGATTGCCATGAAGTGACCCACACACTATGATCTCGAAGCCATTTCCTGCAGCACATATGAAATGAGATTTGCAGGATTTAACACCAGGACTGCAATGGACTGTTGCAGCCTTGAGGGTATGGACAAGGTGCACCTTCATGACCAGTCCATCTGGTAGGGCCTCTTCTGCCTCCATAATTCTTGGGAATCAGAGTTCCTCCTCTGTTCATTTTGCCATTGGGCCCAATATGATGGTTTCCAGTGGCATTTCCTCCACTGAGGGGGACCATTACCCCACCTAAAGGTGCTCATCCGCCTGTAGAGTCAGGTTATTTACCACTGCCCAACACTCGGTGTTGAGTCGCTGGCTTTATAGTCTGCTCCATTACTGTAGTGAGATGTCCGGCCAGACAAACTAAAATCAACAAAAATAATAGAATAAAAAAAGACAAAACCCACAGTGTTCTCTCTCTTTTGATCACTGAAGGTTGGCAGGTCAGCAGTATGAGACCTGAGTGCTGTATGACAGAGTGAGTGCCCATCATCTGTCCCAGCTCTTGCCAACCTAGAGTTCAAAAGCAAGAAATTGCAAGTAGATGAATAGGTACCGCATTGGTGGGAAAGGTGACAGCATTCCATGCACTTTGGTGTCTAGTCATAAGAACATAAGAACAGCCTTGCTGGAACAGGCCACAGCCCATCCAGTCCAGCATTCTGTCTCACACAGTGGCTCACCATTTGCTTCAGGGTATTCCCAAGCAGATGTCTTCACCTACTTAGGATTCCCTGGAAATGGCATTGAGAGATATCCTGCCTATCTCTCCAACCCGGAGGTTGTCCTTAGGTATCCATAATTATAGCCATTGATACCCTTGTCCTCCATGAACATGATAAATCCTTTCTTAAAGCTGTCAAGACTGGCAGCTGTCACTACTTCTTCTAGGAGGGAGTTCCATAGAGCAGTGATCCTCTGGGTGAAAAAGTACTTTCTCTTATTTGTTTGAGAACTAATACCCAAAAGTTTCATGGAGTGCCCCCTAGTTCTAGTGTTGTGCGATAGGGAAAACAGTTTTTCCTTATCTACTTTGTCCACACCATGCATGATTTTATAAACTTCAATCAAGTCACCTCTTAGACGCCGTCGTTCAAGAGTGAAGAGGCCCAACCGTTACAGCCTCAGATGGTAAGGAAGGTGTTCCAGTCCCCTAATCATTATGGTTGCCCTCCTCTGCACTTTTTCCAGCTCCATAATATCCTTCTGGAGGTATGGTGACCAGAACTGTATGCAGTATTCCAGATGGGGCCTCACCATAGATTTATAAAGAGGCAAATGACACTTGCTGACTTATTTTCTATACCCTTCCTAATGATCCCTAGCATTGAGTTTGCTTTTTTCACTGCTGAGGCACACTGGGTTGACACCTTCATTGAGCTGTCCACCAGGACACCAAGGTCCCTTTCCTGGTTTGTCACAGAGAGTTCAGACCCCATCAGTTTATAAATGTAATTGGGATTTTTTTTTGCCCCAACGTGCATCACACTGCACTTACTAGTGTTGAAGCTCATTTGCCACTGTTTTGCCCACTCCCCCAGTGACAAGAGATCCCTCTGGAGCTCCTCACAATCTCTCACAGTTTTCACTACCCTGTATAATTTAGTGTCGTCAGCAAATTTGGCTACCTTGCTATTTACATGTGTCATGCCTGGCACATGACCGTAGAAACATCTGCAGACACTGACAGTGCTGTCTCTTTGCCCACAATCAGAAGTGAGTACCACACCACCACCACCACCAGAGTCTCACATGACTGGATTTTGAGCAAGGGAGACCATTAAACCACCAGCAGAATCTTGCAGCAGAACAGCTGGTCTCACAGCATAGCTTTTAGCAAACAACCTGGTCGTCCAATACACGGGACATGGATAGTGTGCTATTGGTGGCAGATTATGCTACTGGTAAAGTCAGGCTAAAAATAATCATTGGAAATCTCTCATCTGAGGCTCAGTACTGAGTCTTCTTCCAGTGCCATAATGGGATGAGCTAAACCTGAACTGGATACAGCAGCTGATAATCAGATCTTGAAGAGTTATTTTGAAAAAGTAATTAGCCATTATTTTAAGGCCAAGGTTCCAAATGATACTAATTGGTCACTGTTGCAGTTACCATTGCTTAAACGTCACTCTGTTGTAAAGAACTAAATGCCAGAGGTTGCTGGTATGTGGTAAAAATACACATTCCTCCCATCATTCACAATACACCACAAGGCAACATCACAAGGTGCTGCACAAGTCAGCATATGAAACATGTGATGTCCCTCCTCTACCACTTACAGTAACAACACTATACTCCTGCATCCAGAAAAGGAATTAAAACGTCATAATAAAGTCACAAAATGTATTTGGTTGCCCCTTCTTTAGTTATCATCATAATGCAATATACATTGTCATTACATTTCCATTATTGGCAGTGGAAAGTACTGTCAAGTAACGAGTTATTTCTACCTAATTGCCTCCAAGCTCTGCTGATAATTCTTGCTTCACAATCTGAAGCTTAAATCTGAATAGATAACTATGGTCAGCTTTTCTTCATTTGTTAACCTGAGCATATAAGAATTTTTACTGTCAAAACAGTTTCTTTGTTCTTTCCCCCCCTGAAAGCTCCCGCTGGAAGAGCCAGAATGTTTCTTTTAGACAGGGTATCATTTCCATGCCTCGCTTTGCAAACTCATCTCACATCAGAGGGGAATTCATGTTCCTTTGGCACTCTGTCAAGACAGGGATGGAATCAACAAGTGAGTGCAATGTTGAAGAGACCATAAGAATGCCATGTGTTGTTGTCAGGCAGATCAACAGTGCCAGCGAAAAGCACTTCATTGTGCCAAGCTGGCAAAGCAAAAATTATGAAATGTACATTTGTTTAGAAGTGCCTCTGTTGAGTGTAACAGATGCCTCAGAATAGGATACAGAGAGAGAGAAAGAGAAAACACAGAGTATTACTAGAGGCTGATAGGAAAAATGGAGCTC